>CM062820.1:481025061-482225061 GCA_031772625.1 Pinus tabuliformis
TGTTATGAGATACAAAACAATCTATTATTATTAATCTATAAGGACATCCCCCATTCTAAGCTTCCAAAGATCAAAATTATGGCCATCCTTCTTTAGTAGAAGTTTTTATCTTAAGACTCCCACTCGAAAAGGATTATCTTTGATCTGATCAAGAATGACATATTTGAGTAGATATAGGTTCAATATATTCAACTTTTGATAGTAGAGGAATTCCTTTGTAGTAAAAATATCTTTGATATTAGATGTTGGGCTTGAGACACTTGATTTACACTTCAAATACCAAAATTCCAAATACAAAGTTGACTAGACATGTAAACCAGACTAGAAGATCAATTAACATAAACCTTTAAATGCACATGAGAGAACTTAAGGAATATAAACTAAACAATGGAATACCATAAATATTCACACAAAACACAAATATTTCCCCCTAAAAACCCTTAACCAAGAAATCCAACCAACCTTTGAGCTTCACCACTCTTATATTCTCAATAGAATATTATAACCAATCTAGAATGAATGTTGACCTTGGTCCACACTAAGATCAATATGGTCATACATCACCTTATCTCTACCAACTATGAAGATTCATTATATCAATATCATCTCATCAAATTTACATCATGCTCTTTTTATAGGCACAAAAAACCATAATTTGAAACTTCATGAATTAATATAGGTGGTTGTATATCATTGGCCAAGATCCTTGAAATATCAAGATTTCTAACCATTTTTAGATAATTTCTAACTATAGTTTATTTCCCTTCAACCACCAGTCTCAATCAACTATGTGTGTGCCCAATTGTGATCCCTTCGACTGCATTAGGCAATTATCAACTTCCACCAACTACTTGACTACCTGTTGAATGAAGGTTCAGAATATCCACAGTAGTAATCTTAATTTGTTAACGTTTTGAATCCCAAAGGGGATCCATCATCAAGACTATGAATGAATGATAGAAGAGCCAAAGCAGAAGATGAATAAATAATAATAAATGAACAAATAAAATAATAAATGAACAAAATAAAAAGTCGCTAAACCTAATAATAAAACATGAATTCATACAATTAATATAATAAAACCTAAACTAAACCTAAATGAATAATATTAAAAATAATTAATAAAAACCTAAAAGATGAATAAATAGTTCTAAATAATTAATTATTTAGACTACCTTTCAACTTTGACTGATGTAATTTCTTGTAACACCCTCCTCCCACATTCATGCAAGTAATCATGCCAACCAGGTAAACACAAGACGAGAGGCTACCATGATCAGATTCGACCTCCTATGTGACCTTAAGGAAGCGGAATCGACGAAAATCACTCACAGTCATCCAACTTCATCAACAAAAGCCCCAGGAGACAAGTCAACCACCCAGAAAACCTATCTGTGGGTCCCACTACTGCTATGGATCTCTTTTTCCATTTTCACTCTCATGCTATGGGCAAGGGAGCGACCAACAACCCAAAGTCGCTCTCACAGGCTTGCCTACCAGCAACCAGAGACCAAAATTGCCAGTTCTATGCTAGAGACCCCGAGATTTAAGCCACTTTTTCAAGCCCAGGCCACTGCCCAGAATGGAGTGATAGCTTGAAATCAGTAAAAATACAGGGAAACAATGTTGCAAAAGCAATAAGTTGAACAAGACCATAACCAGACCCTTACTAACAATGCCAGCCAATTTGTCAAACATATCATCAACATGTAAACAAAGCTTTAATTGTAGGGATATCATACTTATCTGCGAATCACTATGAACCATTGTTGGATCATGTCATTTGTACATTATCATCTATTAGGCCGTAGATCCACTTTCATTCATTTACAAGTAAAAACATGTTGAGAGCCATACATAGCTGTTGTCATAAAATGTACATATAACCAACATAATAGGAACATAATTACTATAAACATATCATCCATCAAAATCAACATATACATCAATACGTTTGCACATGGAAATCAAGGGAATCAATTTCTTATTAATGATTGCAATAAACTAACCAAGAGATGGTTACCACGTTCCACTTGACCATAGAATGGACAAGCCAAATCTCTCTTCAGCCATTCACCCCGTTCCATATTCCAAGCATGAATGTGTGACTCAAAAAAAAAGAACCAACCAGGGCATATCGAGGCTAAATGACCTCACCCTCATCAACAAAAACCAGGCTTTATCGTAATCCATCCAGGATCACTAGGTCAACAAGATGAACACATCATAACAAGCTTTATTGTGATCTCCACCGATCACTAGGCCAAACAAACATGGATACTATCGGATTTCTCCACCTACACCTTGAGGAATTTTCTTGTCTCCTAGTATCTCAGGCTTTACTGCAATCCAAACCCAGATCACTAGGCCCTAAACCGAGACCCACTCTCTAGGATTTATCGGATACCCCAAACTTGGGATTACTAGGCCAAACGAAGAGCAAACCACCTCTTGGCTTTACCATATATCTTTCCATTCATCGGCAAGGATTCCGAGGCCCACCGAGGCAACACAATCTTTGCTTTACTACAACCCACAGTTTGGCTCACGGGTCACTAGGTAGTGGCTTTCCCATGATACACAGTCTGATTCAGGGACCACTAGGCCATGTTCTCTATCATTCAAAGATCCACCCCACTCATCTTTGAATCCATCTGGCAATCCAGCTCAACAAAAACATGAGAACCCCATCACACCATGGCTATCCGGAAATGGTAAGGCTAGCCTGAAAACACTGTTACACCTGGAAAAAACCATGCCATGAAAGAAAAGAACCACATGCAATTCCATGCATGCCAAATATAGCAAGTAAAATACACATGCAAGTTGATACCTACAATGAAGCCTAATGTAGCTGCTTGATCCTACCTTTCCCTGCTTGATCTTTGCTTCCTCTTGCCTTCTTTGCCTTTCTTGCTCCAAGAAAGTCTAAGTGTCCAAGAGTATGAGAGAAAGAGAGAGAATAATGAGAGAGCTCCAAAACTCAGCTGAAAAACGGTTACCAACTGATCCTCGTAAGACTTTTTATGAATGAGGCTTCTATTTTCTTCATTTTCCATTATTTTCCTTCATTTTCCTCCCTCACATGAAACTTGTGACCTTTCACCTCCCTTTTCTCCTAATTTCCATTATTTTCATAAATAATTGTGCCAAAAATGCCTTTTTGCCTTTCCAAGCCTTAACCATTTCCTTTGCCAATTTCCTTAGTCATAAACAATCAAATGAACACCCCCCTAGGATGTCCTGCCCAACATTAAGCTCGAAATAAGTGTCTCATCAATTGTGGTTATTGTTTTTAGCTTTTAGTACATGGAATTTTCACGAGGGCTGTTACAGAATCCTCCCCCATGGGGGACACCGTCCTCGGTGTTCAATCACACATATACCTCAACAACCTGCTGAAAGAAGACATATTGCTCATGGAGCTTTATAACACAACTCAATGTAGTATTTACAAAGAAAGATATGCTAAATAAAACATCATGAAAACATGATAACATACCACATAATGGAGCTTTATAACACAACTCATTACGGTATTTACAATGATAATCCTGCTGAGTACGACCCACATGACATCATAACATCATGATAACATAACCACATGATAACATAGTAACATGACAACATAATCATAATAACATGACACCCATACCACATAGTGGAGCTTTATAACATAGCTCATGGTGGTATTTACATCCATATACATATGTACATATAACAACATCACCAAAAATATATAACAAAAACATATACCACATCATATATATCAAAACATATACCAAACACCATATCTAAGCATATACCAAAACACCATAATCAAGCATATACCAAAAAACCATATCAAAACATATACCAAAACACCATATCAAAGCATATACCAAACCACCATATCAAAGCATATACCAAACTACCATATCGAAGTTGCTTTGCCTCAACCAAAAAACATGGAAGGATACATAACCCGCATCTGATCCGCCATCTCTCATCTAGCTTCATCGAGCCCAAGGTGCTTCCATTTCACTTTAACTTGCTTGATTTCTTGGTTCCAGAGCATGAGCACCTTTTTTTGCAATATACATTGAGGCTCGGGCTGGAATTCTCCATCTGGTTCCACCTGCAATACAGACCAGTCAATCACATGATCAAATTCCTTAACATACTTATTAAGCAAAGACACATGGAAAACATCATGGACTTTCACTGTTGGATGTAGTGCAAGTTGATAGGCTACTGACTCAATCCTCTCAATGATACTAAAGGGTCCATAAAATTGTTGTGCTAGCTTAGCACATGATCTAATCTGCAAGGAGCTCTTCTTCGGTTTGATGCATAGGTACACCTGTTTCCCATCCTGGAACTCCTTGAAAAACATGTTCCTATCTACATAACTCTTCTACCTATCATGTGCTTCCTTTAGATTCTTCTTGATCACCTGCATCTCCCTTTCCATGTCTGCCAACATCTCTAGTCCAATCAATACCCTTCTAACTGGATCACTCCAACTGATGGGAGTGTTACAACTTCGCCCATACAATGCTTCAAAAGGACTCATCCTCAAGGGATCCTGATAACTGTTGTTGTATGCGAACTCTACCAAAGGAAGATACTCTTCCCACTTCCATTGTTGATGCATCACATTAATCCTCAACATGTGCTCCAATATCCTGTTAACCCTCTCTATCTGTCCATCTGTCTGCGGATGATAAGCTATACTGAAGGCCAACTTTGTGCCCAAACCTGCAAATAACTCCTTCCAGAACTTGGAAGTGAACTTCACATCCCTGTCTAACGCAATATTCTTTGGAACACCTGCAACCTCACCACACTATAATGAATACCTTTGTTACATCACTGCTGAGAATGTAGACTTCACTGGAATGAAATGTGCAACCTTTATTAATCTATCCACCATGACCATGATGGAATCATGTTGCTTGACTGTCTTAGGCAACCCTGTGATGAAGTCCATGGAAATAACTTGGAACACCCTCCTCCCACACCCACCCAAGTAATCATGCCAACCAGGGTAAACATGAGACGAGAGGCTACTATGATCAGATTTGAATGCCTGTGTGACCTTAAGGAAGTGGAATTGACAAAAATCACACACAGTGATCCAACATGATCAACAAAACCCTGAGGAGATAAGTCAACCACCTAGACAACCTGTCCTTGGGTCCCATTACTGTTCTGGATATCTTTTGCCATAATCGCTGTCATGCCATGGGAAAGGGAGCAAGCATCAACCCAAAGTCGTTCTCACGGCCTTGTCTGCCAGCGATAGAGACCAAAATTTCCAGTTCTATGGCAACGACCCCGAGATTTAAGCCACTTTTTTAGGCCCAGAGCCTAGGCCACTGCCCAGAATGGAGTGATAACTTGAAATAAGTAAAAATACAGAGAAACAATGTTGCAAAAGAAATAAGATAAACAAGACCATAACCAGAACCCTACTAGCTACGCCAGGCATTTCGTCAAACATATACATGTAACCTACAGGTGTGAACAACATAATTATCATCTATTAGGCCATAGATAAACTATCCATTCATTTACAAGTAAAAACATGTTGAGAGCTATACATAGTTGTTGTCATAAAATATACATATAACCAACATAATAGGAACAATATGACCATAAACACATCAGCCATCAAAATCCACATGTACATCAATACATTTACACATGAAAATCAAGGGAATGAATTTCTCATTAATGAATGTAATAAACCAACCAAAGATGGGACTACCATGTTCCACTTGACCATAGAATGGCTGAGCCAAATCTCTCTTCAGCCATTCACCCCGTGCCATATTCCAAGCATGAATGTGGGACTCAAACCAAAAGAACCAACCAGGGCATACTGAGGCTAAACCACCTCACCCTCATCAACAGAAACTAGGCTTTACCGTAATCCATCCTGGATAACTAGGCCAACATAATGAACACATCATAATAGGTTCTGATACCACTATGTAACACCCTCCTCCCACATCCACCCAAGTAATCATGCCAACCTGGGTAAACATGAGACAAGAGGCTACTATGATCAAATTCGACCTCCTATGTGACCTTAAGGAAGTGAATCGATGAAATCACACACAATCATCCAACATTATCAACAAAACCCCTAGGAGACAAGTCAACCACCTAGACAACCTATCCCTGGGTCCCACTACTGTTCTCGATATCTTTTGCCATAGTCACTCTCATGCTATGGGAAAGGAAGCGACCAAAAACCCAAAGTCACTCTCAGAGGCTTGCCTACTAGCGATCAGAGACCAAAATTGCTAGTTCTATGCCAGTGACCTCAAGATTAAGCTACTTTTCAGGCCCAGATCCGAGGCCACTACCGAGAATGGATTGATAGCTTGAAATCAGTAAAAAAATAAGGAAACAATTTTGCAAAAGCAATAAGCTAAACAAGACCATAATCATACCCCTACTAGCCATGCCAGGCATTTTGTCAAACATATCATCAACATGTAACATGTAGGTGTAAACAACAAAATTAAGTGTAGGGATCTCATACTTATCTAAGAATTGCTATGAACCATTGTTCCCTCATGTAATTTGTTGCATTATCATTTATTAGGCCATAAATACACTATCCAATCATTTACAACTAAAATCATGCTGAGAGCCATACATAGATGATGTCATAAAATATAAATATAGCCAACATAATAGGAAAATAATTACCATAAACATATCAGCCATCAAAATCCACATATACATCAATACGTTTGCACATGGAAATCAAGGGAATAAATTTCTAATTAATGAATGTAATAAACCAACTAGAGATGGGACTACCGCATTCCACTCGATCATAGAATGTCTGTGCCAAATATCTCTCCAACCATTCACCCCCAAGCCATATTCCAAGCATGAATGTGGGACTCAAACCAAAAGGACCAACCAGGGCATACTGAGGCTAAACCACCTCACCCTCATCAACAGAAACCATGCTTTACCGTAATCCATCCCGAATCACTAGGCCAACACAATGAACACACCATAACATAATTTATCATGATCTCCACTCGACTAATAGGCCAAACAAGAATGGATGCCACTAGATTTCTCCACCTACACAGTGAGGAATTTTCTTGTCTCCTAGTCTCTCATGCTTTACCGCAATCCAAACTCTGATCACTAGGCCCTAAATCAAGACCCACTCTCCAGGCTTTACCACATACCCTAAACCTGAGATTACGAGGCCCAATGGAAAGGAAACCACCTCTTGGCTTTACTGCATATCTTTCCATTCACCAGCAAGGATTCCTAGGCCCACAAAGGCAACACAATCTTGACTATACTGCAACTCATAGTATGGCTCAGGGGTCACTAGGCCAGTGGCTTTACCGTGATCCATAGTCCGGTTCAAGGACCACTAGGCCATTTCCTTTATCATTCGGAGATCCATCCCACTCAGCTTCAAATCCATTCACAATCTAGGTCAACCAAAACATGAGAACCCCATCACACCATGGCTATCCGAAAATAGCAAGGCTAGGCTAAAAACACTGTTACACCTAGAAAAACCCATGCCATGATAGAAAAGGACCACATGAAATTCCATGCATGCCAAATCTAGCAAGGAAAATACACATGCAAGTTGATACCTGCAATGAAGTGTGTTGTAGCTGCTTGGTCTTGGCTTTCCTTTCTTGATATTTGATTCCTCTTGCCTTCTTTTCCTTTCTTGCTCCAATGCCAAAATTGCTCCAAGAAACTCTAAGTGTCCAAGAGTATGAGAGAGAGAGAGAATAATGAGAGAGCTCCAAAACTCAACTGACAAAAGGTTACCAACTGATCGTTAGAAGCCTTTTTATGAATTAGGTCTCTATTTTCTTCATTTTCCATTATTTTCCTTCATTTTCCTCATCACATGCAACCTGTGACCTTTCATTGCCCTTTTCTCCTAATATCCATTATTTTCATAAATAATTGTGCCAAAAATGCCTTTTTTCCTTTCCAAAGCCTTAGCCATTGCCTTTGCCAATTTCATTAGCTATAAACAATCAAATGAACATCCCCTAGGATGTCCTTCCCAACATTCAGCTTGGAATAAGTGTCCCATTGACCGTGGTTATTGTTTTTAGCTTTTATTACATGGAATTTTCACCAGGGTTATTACACTACTCTCAATTTGACCATCATCCTATTGACTCAACCATCAAATTGTCTTGTCATCACATAAACTTTGACAATTGCATGGACTTGTTGTTCCTAGTTTATTGCTCCTGAATAGACTTGTTAAGGTATATTAATTGACTAAACTCCAATCAACTAAGATTACCTACAAAGAGTACAACACCTAAACACTTAATGATTTAAAAAATAAGGATATATTACATTAATAAGTTGATATGAAATGATATTTTAATATAATAAAATAAATTCCTTGATTCTATGCCAATGCCTACTACACGTGTTTACAATCATCCCTTAATTTTTGAGTGTGATGCTTTTATGTTTGAACATGGTGTGACAATCTCACAAGATAGATAAACATGTTTCCTTTGAAATCAAGAAGTTAAATATATAAAATATATAGAATGATTCATTCCACATTTTACAAATAATTTTGGCCATACTTCATCTCATGGAAAAGTGGTATGAATTCCTTCTCAACAATTGAGTTATTTATTAAAATTGACGACCTCAACTTGAAAATTAGCTTACTAATATAAGACACTCTAATAGAGGAGAAATAAAAGTGGATTGAACTCCTTCAAGCCCATGATTTTGAGATCATCTATAGGAATGGTAAAAAACATATTACTATATATATTTTACCCTAGTGGGATGAACCACACCCTCAAATCCATCTCAATTATCCATCTTGTGTGGACATATATGTTCATCATAGCACGCATAATGCATTCTACAATAGTTTATATTTAATAGGACAATTTTGTTTAAAATATGAATTGAATTTAGACTATTATGAATGATGCCATCATTTATAATGATCAAATCTATTTATGACAAGGATATACTCTTGTACAATATACTATTTATCATGGGCTTACTTCTATTTTTATTGTTCATGAGAGTTTCTATGGAAATAGCAAGAATTCCTCCTCTAACTTTTACTAGTAGAAAAATAGAGACTTTTACTAGGAGATTTGTGGAAATGTGTGATACTTGACAGTGGAATAAGGTAAAAAATGTAACATGGTGGAGGTTCATGAATCCATTCAAGGCTTGGGCCTTACATACCCCCCACCAAAATTTGTTGTCATCTTTGGAAACATCCTCAAGAATTTGTTATCCTGAAGTATACTACTCTGAACCATGCACCTATTTGTAATTGAATCCTTTAATTAATTTACATTGTCCATTCCAAAATTTCTTTGAAATTTCCCATTGTCTAATTGTTACATTAAACAAGTACATTTTCCCAATTTCTACCAACAATCCCTCTCGTATATCTTTGTTTTTGCCAAAAATTATCCAACCTTCATTAAGAAGATAATTATAATTGGCAAGTGTTGCACCACCCAAACCTGCTATTACATCAATACTTTGACCAACTTGTGATGCTTCTGTACATTGGATTCCCTCAACTTGAATTGATTAGCTAATTAATCCAACCATAATGTTGAATCCATGAGAATTCAATCCCCATGTCCAAACAATATTTTCCTTCCACAAGAGTCAATCACTTTGTGTAGATCTTCTAAATAAATAAAAATATCTCTACCATTTTCTCAACTATTAAGTCATTCCTAACAAGAATTTTCTGAGGTACCTTTTCCATAGTGTGCTAGTCTCCATTGCACCATACTTGGGTGTTAATCCTTCTTGTTGTGATTTATTGAGAATAAAATGGAATGTGGTTGCCAAGGCCACTACTAAAAGCTTGTCCAAAATCCAGTAAGTCCAATGAAGAGTATGCAATATTGCCATACTTCTGTTTCAAATACATCAAAATTGGAAAATTAGAACCAATTATCCCATAACCATCTTCCAAGGAGGGTTCAACCTCTTCATTGGACCTCAGATACTAAGATCGTTTCTCTTCAACCTTGTCATCTTAGACTATTGTCAAGCCTATATCATATAGGCTATGATGCTTTTGATGGGCTCCTAAATTACCATCTTTTTTAACCATATTTTGTCCTTTTTATTACTCTTGACTATCATCCGAGCCATTCTTTTACTCTATACCAATCATAGAATCCTTTTTTCCCAAGGTATGATTTCATGCAACTCATGTCATTTTAGTGAATTATGCTAGTGTAATTCAAGGGAAAAAAGAGCTTTATGTGCTTAGTAATGAAGGGGATTGTGAGAATTGGTGCAAAACAAGTTATAAGTGTTGTAACACCAAGTACATTGTTGTAATACTAGATGTGATGCTACAACACCATATGCATGTTGCAACACCAACCACATTATTGTGACACTGTTTTTGTTGCGTGTGGACCTTGATTATCTTCCTGATTGTTCAAAGGTTTTTTGTTTCAGCTATGTTGGATCCTTGTTCCTAAATGGGCAACAATGCCACCCATTTAATCGCCATCAGGGGGGTCCAAGGGAGGGCCACAATGATTTTTATAAGCCCCCCTGCCCCCCAGTGGTGGTTCAGGGGCAGCGCCCCGAAGATAAAAATAGATGAAAAATTTCCTTATAAAATATTGTAATTTTGTAGTCAATCTGGGTCGTTCATTAGGCAAATGATCTGACGGTAGAAATTATGTTAATTTAGGGTTTTTTTCCCTAGAAGGAAACCCTTGGTTTATATGAGGGAATTGTATTGTGATTGCGTATTATTATCCATAGTGAGAAAGAGAGAGGACACTATGTGAGAGCGAAGAGAAATTACAACGGATCTGTTGTATGTTGTATCTCTTCATTTTTTTGGATAATATAAAAGGAAGGATTGGATGCTTCTCCGTGGATGTATCCCAAATTGGGTGAACAATGTATATCTGTCTCTCTTGTTTTATGCATTTATGTATTTGTGTTTCCACAATATTTTTTGTATTTCATTGCTCTGTTAATTAATTTCTAGCAACTAGTATCAGAGCCAAAGGTTTATTTGGATGGTAAACTCATAGGAAAAAATGGTTCCTGGTTTGAGTGGGGGAGAAATGAAGAATATGGTAGTTTTAGGGTCGAGAAATTTAACAACCAAAACTACCACTGTGGAAGATGCAAATGGAAGACTATCTGTATCAAATAAATTTGTACCTATCATTGAGCGAAAAATCAAAGAAGTGAACAAGTATGCCAGATCTAAGATGGGATATTCTCAAAGAAAGGCACTAAGAACAATACAATTGTGTTTGGCAGCGTTAGTGGCATTCAACAGTTCAAAGGAAACGAATAGAAGGTTTAATGATGACATTGGCCAAATTATATGAAAATACGTTAGCCTCAAATAAGGTATTTCTTATGAAGTGTCTATTTAATATGAAGATGTCAGAAGGTGGATTTGTTGCTAATCATTTAAATGAATTTAACATGGTTACTAGTCAATTAAGTTATGTAGGGGTAAATTTTGATGATGAAGTTAGGGATTTGTTATTTCTGTGCTCATTGCCATAAAGTTGGAATGGCATGGTTGTGGCTATTAGTAACTCTAACTGTGGATCTAGTAATTTAAAGTTTGATGATGTTGTTGGTTCCATCCTTAGCAAGGAAATACGACAGAAAAGCTTTGGTGAGACATCAGGTAATGCTTTGACTGCAAAGACTAGGGGAAGAAAAATGGAAAGAGGAAGGAGCCCATAAATTGCAGTAAGTCAAGAAAAGGCAGATCCAAATCTAGATCAGGGATAGTGTGTTGGAAATGTGGGAAGAACGGACATTTGAAGAAAGATTGTAAATCTTGGAAGGGAAAAGAAGGAGAAGGAAAATAAGAGAACAATCATGAAGAGAATGTGATAAGTGATTTGTTGCAATATGCTTTGATTCTTTCATTAGAGAATATTATTGATGCCTGGGTGGTAGATTCAGGGGCCTCATTCCATGACTATGTTCAAGGAGATTTTGGACAAGTTAGTCTAGGTGATGGTAAACCTTGTAAAATCATTGGAATGGGTAAGGTTTTTATAAAGCAACAAAATGGAAACCAATGGATATTGAAGGAGGTAAGGCATGTTCTAGATCTGAAGAAAATATAATTTCAATAGGGAAGTTGGGAGATGAAGGTTGTGTAACTACTTTTATAGACAAAACCTGTAAGGTCACTAAAGGAGCCTTGGTAATAAAAAAAAAGAAAAAATGTTGGTACATTGTATTTATGTAATAACATTTCCAATTATGTTAATGATTTAACCTCCACAAGAGAAGATAAGACACTCTAGAATCATAGGCTCAGGAACATGAGTGAGAAGGGGATGCAGATTCTTCACTCAATAATTTTTTTGCCAGGTTGAAGCATGTTGATTTGGATTTCTATGAAAATTGTGTTTATGGAAAACAAAAGAGAGTCATATTTATCAGCATTGGGAAGGAAAAGAAGAGAAAAAAAAATGAGAGATTGTGCACACAGATGTATGGGGACCTGCTTAGGTATCATCTATTGGTGGATCTCGCTATTATGTTACTTTTATTGATGATGAAACTAGGAAAAACTGGACTTATTGTATTCAAAATAAATTTGATGTATTTGATACTTTCAAGAAATTGAAAGATTTGGTTGAGAATGAGACACGAATGAGTTGAAGTGTCTCAGATAATAAAATGGAGGTGAATACTACAAAGAGTTTGATAACTATTCTTGAAAGCATGGAATTCAGGGAGAAAATAGTTCCAGGAACACCACATGAAAATGGTGTGTCAGAAAGGATGAACAAGACAATCATGGAGTGTGCAAGGTGCATGAGATTGCATGCATGATTTCCCTTACAATTTTGGTCATATGCTCTAGATATTTCTATTTATCTAATAAACAAAGGGCCTTTAATTTCCTTGGATGGTGGTATTCCAGAGGAGGCATGGACAAGTATAAAGGTAAAATACTCATTTTTAAAGACTTTTGGCTAGAAACCTTTGTCCACATCAATAAAGAAAATAGAACAAAGCTTGAGGCAAAAATCAAAGAAATTTACCTTTATTGGATATATGTTGTAAATGATTTTGGTTATCGCTTATATATTATGAAAATCACAAATCATTAGGAGAAAAGATGTCATATTCAATGAAAAAGTCTTGTATAAGGATGAGATGCAGGGAAAGGAACATGAAAAGGAAAACAAAGAATACACAATGCTTAATGAGATCACAGAAAAAGTAAAGGTGTATGAAAATTAGAATGATCATCAATCACAACAAAAACAACAACAACCACCACAACAACAAAAAACACCTCAAACACCTGAAACTTGTGTTAGAAGATCTACCAAGATAAGTAGACCCCTTGAGCTATACTCTCCTTCATTATATTTGTATTGTTGACTAATTCTGGTGAACCAAAAAGATATGAAGAAGCAATGTAGGTAGAAACCAAGAAGAGTGGGAGCAATTCCATAGAAGAAGAGATGGAATCATGATGCATAACCAAACTTGGGACTTAGTCAAGTTTCCTGCAGGTAAAACAACATTGCAGAATAAATGGGTTTACAAGTTGAAGGAAGAAGATGGAGGTAAACATAGGTATAAGGATAGACTTGTGGTGAAGGGGTTTGCACAAAATAAAGATATAGACTTTGATGGATTTTTTTTTCCTGTTGTTAAAATGACTTCAATCATAATTATTTTAAGTCTAGTGGCAACAGAAGATTTGTATCTTGAGCAGTTAGATTTAAAGACAACCTTTCTCCATGGGGATTCAGAGGATGAAATATATGCAACAACCACAAGGGTATGAGGTCAAAGGGAAGGATAAGTTAGTGTGCAAATTGAAGAAGAGATTGTATGGATTAAAACAAGCTCCAAGGCAATGGTATCTAAAATTTGACAGGTTTATGTCTGAACAAGGTTATACTAGATGTCACTCTGACCATTGTGTTTATCTTTAAAAAAAAGTGATGGAAGCTATATTATATTGTTATTCTATGTAGATGACATGATTGTTGCAGGGTCTAACATGCGGAAAATAAATGTGCTCAAAGGAAAATTGGAAAATCCATTTGCAATGAAGGATTTGGGTGTTGCAAAACAAATCCTTGGTATGAGAATAACTAGAGACAGGAAAAATAAAAAATTAACATTGTCTCAGAGTGAGTTCATAGAAAAGGTGATAGAAAGATTTAATATGCATAATGAAAAACCAGTCAGTACACCTTTGATTGGCCATTTCAAAGTAAGTAAGGAGATGTGTCCCAAGACTCAAGAAGAGATGGATTATATGTGTAAAGTTCTATATGCATCAATAGATGGAAGCTTAATCTATGCAATGGTCTGCATAAGGCCAGATATTGCACATGCAGTGGGAGTTGTAAGCATGTATATGAACAATTCAGGAAAAGAGCATTAGATGACAGTAAAGCGGATTCTCAAGTATTTGAGAGGTACCACAAATCAAGAATTATGCTTTGGTGGTTCAAACATTGCTCTATAATGATATGTTGATGCAGATATGGTAGGTGATAGAGATAACAAGAGGAGAACATCAGATGTCATATTTGTGGTAACCACCACACTGAAATAGCGATCAAGTGGCACAATAAATAGTGGAGATGGACAACTATTGAAATTTTATTAGATGATAGAATTTATTAATGGTAATTACTTGTGAATTACATATATTCTTTTCTTAGTCTTTGCTTGTTTGTTTATGTCATCAAGCAATTACACCGTAGCGAAACATACTAAACATAATGCACAAAATACAACAAACACCGAAAATTAGGATCCAAGCCAGGCCAAAACCCCACAAGGGAAAAACCCAAAAATCCTTCTCTTATATAATCAAATCCAAATGAGATATCCAAGACCAAGAACCAAAATTTCCACCAAAACTTCAAGGCCATCCCTCCTCCAATTCACCTACACATTCAAAGTCACTATTGGTCAAATTGCATCAAATTTGGTCAAACTGTTCCACTTCTTGAAATTTCGATCCTTGAAATTTCGAGCTCTAAAATTTTGGCCCCTAAGATTTTGGCCCTGCAACAAACTTTTGAAAATTTTCCTTATTTTTTGAGAATCCTCCACATGTGCGAGTTCTTTCTCTTCCTCTTCTTCATCATTTTTCTCCATTAGATAGGTGCATAATATATGTAAGATAATGATGAGTGAATTCGTTCAAAAATGAACGAGATGTCCTATATATACATCTGTCCAAGAGGTTAAATAGGTCTCTCTTGGAGCCTAGGCCAACTTGTTCCCAACGAGGGCCCACTTGAATGTTTTGGTGGACTTTGACTCAATAAAAAAAATCTTTTCTTTTCTTTTCTTTATAAAAGTCCAAATGGGACTGACTCAAGTACAATTTCTCTGACTTAAAATATTTTTCTTTCTACTCAATTTAATCTATAAGCACGAAGAACATGATTTGAGTAAAATAAAATAATGATGAATGAATGAATGAATGCATTAAATATATCAATAGTACATTTGAATTACATTATGAGTACCAACACTAGTTACATTTCCAACACTCCCTTTTAACTAGTGATGTTTCATAATGACAAAACATGATACTCTCAAGTTGAAATATTATCATGAGAAAGGATTTTTGCTTGATAAGCATCAACAGAACCAACATTGTCAAAAATAGCAAGGCCTTCACTAACAAGCACTATCTCTCAACTAGATCAGAGCACAATGCTTGGAGGAATAAATTTGGACACCAATGCCTCTCTAGGCACATACCCCATCCAAATGTTCACCAGGTATGTCCTCATAGGACTATTCTTATCTTGGATACAAAAGCTCAAAGAATGTCAGTCCTCTGGAATATTCTTATCTTGGATACAAATCCTCAAAGAATATCGGTCCTAGATGCTTATCCAATTCACCATTCTCCTTACCAGTGCCTTCACTAGGTTTACATGTTTGTTAGTCCTGGCCATAGTGCATGACACATGGAGAATACAGAACCCACCCCACTCCCTCTCAACCAAGAAGGAGATCCTCACGCCCTCTCAAACACGAAGAAATAAACACAAGCCTAAGCTTATCTAAAAAATACTCATCAATGCATCGACTATTTTTTCGTTCGTGGAGATTTGTTATAGCTTTTCGACTCCTATCTACATCATACTCTCAAATTATAAAGCACCTAGATCTTCTTGTTTTTGTGATAATCTTCATATTGAATCCAACACGTCATCAAATAGTTCATAAAACTCATTATGGAGCTAAACTTCTTCATAATAATTCACATCCTCTTCCTTTGTATTGTGGCAGAACTCAACTTCATGTTCTTCCAAGAAATTACACCAGCTACCAATCATCAGTAATATCAACATCGGTTGAGGTAGGTGAATTTCATTTTTTGTGCTTCCATCTAATCGACTTCTTCTTTCTGTTTCTTAACCTTCATGCTTTTCCATGTTCTTTTGATTCTTCCATATACTAATCAAGCATAGATACATCTTGTCTTGGCATGCAACCTTTATTAGAATACTATGAAAGAACAAATATAGGAAAAGTATAAAGATAATAATGTTAGTAGTAATCAAGGAGATGTAGAGTACTTATCTTTTGAAGGGGTTAACTCCCTCTTAATCTTGGACCTATTCACCAACCTTGTTCCCATATCACCATGATGTCATTCCTGTCATTTTGAAGAGTTAGGTTTTCTTCTTACAATGGAAATAATTAGTTAGGGTTTATTTCCTATGGTTTTCTTACTTCAAAACTTTGCTAGGGTTTACAAACCCTAGATTCTCCATTTACCATTTAAGAATTGAAAATTATACAAGCATACCAAAAAATTAGTTGCAAAACACTAGAAATGTTATTGACAAGCCTTCTATACAAGAGATTTCATTTATAGACCATAAAAACATGGTCCTTATATGTAGGGAAAGAATTCAAATGCTATATCAAATGAACTATAACATAGATAATTTTCATATTATGACACTAAATTTCAGACTCAGCATAAGATCATTAACATTTTCCTCATGTGAGTTCACCATGATCTACAAAAATTAGCATTATATGCACAATAGTTTGCGAGACAACTTTGAAATTAACAAGATTGATACATACCTCTACTGACCTTTCCTTACCTGTTCTTGCAAAGAACCGATCCTTTGACTTATCTTCAGTTGTCATGTATCAACTTACTCTAACAAAGGTGCCTTATAATAACCACAAAAAGTTCTTTGATCTACTAGCTTTGTCTTGGTTTCATAGATAGGTCAACTTCATTGATGTAGTAGTTCCTTCTTCTATGTATAGGAGGAAGTCTTGGTAGTATAGTTTAGTGTAATAGAGATATGATTCATATAGCTTCAGATTCCTAATCACATTCCTTGTTATAAGGATATACTACTTATTCATCTTCTTTCTTTCACATAGAAATATCTTAGATGTAGTTTTCAGCGTTTCAACCACTTTACCACAAATTTATTCCCTTTTATAAACTACATACATAACTACTTTAGAAATATATTTTGTATTGTTACGTGTCTTGGAGACATACCACATAATGTCTTATGATTAAAACTTGTGGTCACAAAGTTGTAGAATAACGTTTTCACCTTGACAACATTAGCGATGTTCTTTAAGGAGACTCGGGCCCCAAAGGTTTAGCCTTCACAATGTCACCATTTCAAAGTATTTTGCAATAGAATATTTGGATGCCTCCACAGAAGGTTCAAATAGATTTAGAATTTAGATTTATTTTATGAGCATACTTATCCGTATAAGAAAAGTATAGTCACATGAGCTTTCTTGGATGATTCTAATATTTAGTGCTCAGATATGAGACAATTGTTATTTGGTGTCATCATCGATGCCTTAAAGGAGATACTTGCTTAGTCTAGTTACAAATTCAGATCTTCTTCTCAAGCTTAATCTTCATGTCTTTCTCAAACTTTGTAATGAATTCAACCTATATCCTTAGCTATTTCAAAGGTCATCACATATATAGGACAATACCATATGGTGCCATGAGATTGTTCAGATGTCATTTCAATCAATTTTCAAATTTCACTACAAAACTTTCAGATTTGTCACAGGTTCATATCTTTGTCTTCGTCCTTGTAAACATTATATTGTTCTTGATAATTATTGATATTGTCTTGGATAACAAATCTTGCTATCATCATGAATTCCTTTCTCCTTTGTTTAATATATATTCCTAGAAATGTTAATTTTGTACATCAATCTTGTTTATGCATCTTATAGAAACTTTTGCCACAAAGGAATATTTCATGTCACAAAAAGATTTGCATCACATGGAATTTATATTGCCACAAAGACTTGAATTATATGCCCATAGGAGCTTGGGCTATCATAATAGAAATTTCATTGTCTCCATACGAGAATTCACATAATATTTATAGGGATAAAAATTGTATTATGTACAAGAACATAACTCACATCATCTTCTTTAGAGATACTTTGTAACGTGTCTCAGAGATGTATTATTTGTAGAGAATTATACCTTCACATATTAGCTTCAGAACTTCGTTTGTATTTTAGATATTTTTTCTTGTTTGAGAGAGATACATATCACCACTAGTCCTATATTTTGGCCTTTATCTTTTGTTTAGATTCTTCAAAGAGGTGCCATTTCGAAGGTACTGAAATTTATATCTATGCTTCCATAGAAACTTGTAAAACTTGTATCACAAAGATTTATAATATCACATAAAATTGTATTTCATAGGAACTTTGCATCAATACATGTCTCTAAAAACTCACTTTCAAATCTCAGAAAAATATCACATTCTAGAGTTTAGATCTTGATCAATCATATCGCAAAGATGTTATAGACTTTGGTTAAAGACACAAAAGCTTATTCAAGTCACCAAAGGATTTTATGCTTTAGATATGTTGATTCAATCTTTGTTATAAGTATTTCATGATATTATGTTCTAACTATTTCTAGTTTTAGCCCTGCTTAGGGTTTCCTTAATAGTGCTCCTGCCTCTACCACAGCTATGATACCATGTTGAAATTCTGTTAAATGATAGAATTTCTTATCATGGTAATTACTTGTGACTGATATGTATTATTTTCTTAGTATTTACTTATTTATTTATGTCATCAAGCAATTACATAGTATCAAAACATAAAGAACATAATGCATATAAGACAAGGGACACAAAAAAATTAGGCTCCAAGCTAGGGAAAAACCCCACAAGGGGGAAAACCCAAAAAAAATTCTTTGATAGAATTAGATCAAAACGATATATCCAAGACCAAGACCAAGACCCAAAATTTCCACCAAAACTTCAAGTCCAACCATCCTCTAAGTCGCCTCCACATTCAAAGTCAACACTAGTCAAATTGCATCAAGTCTGGCCCAACTGTTCCACTTCTTAAAAGTTTGGCCCCTGAAATTTTGGGCTTTGAAATTTTAGCCTCAGATATTTATGGCCTGCAATTTTTTTTTGAAATTCATCCTTCTTTTTTAATAATCCTCCACATGCGTGAGTTATTTCTCTTCCTCTTCTTAATTTTTTTCTCCATTCGATAGGTGCAAAAGATATGTAAGAAAATGATGAGTGAATGTGTATTAAAGTGAATGAACTATCCTATATATATCCAATAGGTCAAATAGATGGCTCTTGGAGCCTAGGATGACTTGTTCCCAAGGAGGGTCGACTTAACAACTTTGGTGGACTCTGACTCAATAAAAAAAATCCTTTTCTTTTCTTTATAAAAGTCCAAATGGGACTAACTCAAGTACAATATCTTTGACTTAATTTTTTATTTATTTTTTGACTCATTTGACCCTATAATCATGAAGAACATGCTTTGACTAAAATAAGATAATAATGAATAAGTGAATATAATAAATATATCAATAGTACATTTGAGATACATTATGAAGACCGACACTAGTTACATTTACAACAAAAACAATGTAGGAAGGCCATCTCGCTTGATAAATATCCCCAATGTCCCTGTCAGCACAAAGACAAATTGATGGAAACACCAAAGACCAATTGTGTACTCTTTCCTATATTATCCAGCACATTAGAAAAAATGAAGAACATATCGAGGATCTTAGGTCCTCATGTTTGTTCTCAACACTTTTGTTCTAATAAAGGTGATGTAATTTGTATAAAAACCGCTACTTAGTTCGAGTAGAGGAGATCACCATGATTGTAATAAAAAACTCAATTTTCATTTTCAAGTAATAAAGCATTGATTTGTTTCTTGTAACATTCCTTTGCTTTTATGAGTATTTTAGTTCGGTGGCTAATTGAAGTTTTCACCTAGTGCCTTGTATAGGGAGGTAGGTCCCCATCCTTGGATGAGTGCAATGGTACTATAACATACATTCGGTTTTCAATTTGATTTTTTTAATAATTCCTATATGCTAGATTTTTATTCCTTTATTGTTGTAATGCTAGAATTAATACTTTTTTTCAATACACATATTTTCATCTTGTTGCTTATATTTCTTAAGTTGTGGTGAATTTAGAAACTATCAAATCATCCATGTGTAAGGTTCTTCATTTGCTATCTGTAGGATTGAGAGTGGAAAGTATTTCCTCATAACAATCATTATTTAGACTTAGTTTCCACTAGTGTGTTAAATATTTTTTTAAATGCAATAGTTTCTTTTTTGTATTTTAGTTAGATTTCATTTCATGCAATTTTTATTCCATTCATCTAGGGTGACAACACCTTTTTTCCAAGCCAGTTGGAATTTGACTAGTTTTTGTCATTTCTTTTAACCCGATTGGGGGTCATAACACCTTACTTCTAGGCCTAGCTAGAGTATTTTACCTTTCTCATAGTTGGATTTATCTTATCTCTAGCTTGTTGTACTTAGAATCAATGGCTTTTTCATAGATAATTTGAAACCCTTTTTCCTATGTGTTGGGAAATCCAAAGGAGTGGCATTTAAGGATTTCTCTTATTATGGCATTAACTTGTGATGTTTTCATTATTAGTATTGTATATTTTAATTATCTTTTCTTATCATAAAGATTAATGCCAAGCAACAAATAGAAGAGAACACAAGATGTAGGCACGCTTCCAGGGAAAAACCCCTCTCTAGGGGAAAACCCAGTCACAATTCTTCCTTCAATAGATTCAAGATGAGAGAACCAAGACCCTTACAACTTAGACTTGAGACTCCTCCATCAAGTCATCATCCTTTCACTACGTTTTCATACCATGATTCATGTTGTTGTGTTAACTCCAATTTATTGTCACTTTATTACACCGAGACTGCATTATTGAGATTTCGACATTGTCATTACATAGAGACCTCACTGTGGTAACACCGAACTAAAGTGGCACCAAGTTATGGGAGAATCACTTGAACTGTGGTTATACTGAAATCATCTAAACTCATCCCTGTAATGCCCCCAAAACTCTAGAATGCCTTGTTCGAATTTCTATCCTAAGATCACCGAAAATTTTACGGAGATCACCAAAAATTTCTCTGAAATGTGAGTTGTTGAGATGGTCTAATGCGAAGATCAAATGCTTGTATATATAGTGGTATGTCCATCCTAAATGAGATGACATGAATCATGAAGAGATGTGTCTTTGTTGTAGGCCGACATGAGTTCAATTTATGATTGTTCCTTTGAGGCCGAATTGAAGGAGTCTTTGAGGAGGATGACTTGATGACGATCAAGGAGGCTTGATGGAGGAGTCATTAACCAATGAATAAATTGATTTTGACAATAACCTAAAGCCTACAATGGAGGCTTTACCCAAGACAAATGGCCCAAGCATGAAACCCATGCTTTAATAAGTCAATTTCAATAATAATAAAATTCTTTTTGCTTTTCTTTTGACAAATATATTACATTTTGAATTCAAGTACAATTATGAAGACCAAACCTAGTTACATTTTCCAACACTACGGTCATTCATCTTTGTTGCGACCTCACAACTAGAACAATAGATAAATATATTTCTCTAGTACAAATATTGTACGATAGTTCACAAGTATCATACAAACCCCTAGTTTGGAAAAGTAAATCCTGTTGAAAATGGAAGCTTCGGTCATAATTTTCATCAGAAAATCAATGGAGACTAATCATATTTTGGGTATGACCAAGTCATCCCTAAGACCATCAAGTCGGAGCCACATGTGTGGAAATCAACCACATGAATCACATATAAATAGATCATCGTTGGACTTCATTTGGAGCATCTCAGCATGACAAGTTTGATCTGAAATTTGTAGAGCAAGTTCACACGTGCGAAGGAATCTGAAGGAGACTTTCTGAACAACATTGATCAACCTTTTCTTTTCTTCTTTGACTTTTGTTAACCTACATTGACTTGGGCTATTTTTTGCTTCTTTGACTGAGTTCTTTGACTATAGATGGAGGCCAAAAATTCCAGGAATATTTGACTCTGTTTGACCACATCTTTATCTCTATTCTGGGCACATCGACTAAGGTTGACCATAGGTCAACTCTCTCTCCTTTAACCGAGACTTCATACTATTGTTTTGACCACGTTTTGACTAAGGAAGAGAGGCCAAATATTCTCTATGTTGATTGAATCTTTGACTCTTTGTGTTGATTGAATTTTGCACTATTTTTTGGGCATTGGCTATAGGGTTGGATGTTGACTTTGACCAAGAGCTACAGGGTCTATTTGATTGTGGTTGACCAAGCTTCAACAAGCTGAAATTCAACCCTTTGTTGTAGACTTTTATGATTGAACGAATTTGGCTCTCTCTCTCACATGTGATTAGTTTTGACTTGGTTGACTTGGAAAGTAAAAGGTTTGACTTTGAATGGTTTATGGATGTATTATTGGACTATGTATCTCAAGCTAAACATTGAACGAATATCTAAGAAAAAAAATAATTGATTCTGGGTTCTCCCCCTTGTGGGGTTTTTCCCTGGTCTTTGACCAAAAATATATGTCTCATTGTGCTTGTCTATCTTCTATTGTGCATTACTGTTTACTGTTCTATCTATAATTCCTTAACTATTACTAGGGTGATTGAAATTGAAAAAAACTATTTTAAGTAATTATTGTAGCATAAAACATGTGAAAAATTAACATGGGTTCAAAGCTAAGGTGAATATTAGCCATTGGAGATCAGAGAATAAACCTCTTTAAACACTTCTATTTCTGATTGGTGATCAACTCTATTGGACAATATGACTTCCTCCAACTTCAAGATTGAAGAGAAGTTGAATTATGCCTCCAAATTTGCAACATTAAGGGTTAGATTGTATCTTATCATTGAACAGAATGATGCAATGGAGTATGTGGGGGGAAAGGTAGCTGGACCTCTTCAGAATGCCAATGCCAATGCCGATGTCAAATACAAGTACAATAAGGGTGAGATCAAGGCCAAGAAGATCATCATTGATTATCTCAGAGATCATCTCATCACTTATGTGTCCAAGCTGAAGAAGTAAAGGGAGATGTATGAAAAATTGATTGGGATGTATCAGGTCAACAATCTAAGCCATGACGTTTCCTTGAAAATTCATCTTCGTGACATCAAGATAGCCAATTTAGAATCTATAATAGGATACTTCATGAGAATCTCTCAAATAAGATATCAACTTCTTTCCATTAGAGAAATTATTCCTGATAGAGAGCTTGTGTAGATGACCCTTGGTGGACTCTCCATGTCTTGGGAGACATTCATGACAAGCATTAGTAGCATAAAGTAGATCCCTTCATTTGATGAACTTTTGGGCTCTTGCACTCAAGAAGAATCCAGTCTCATTTCCAGACGAAGAATTCAGAGACAAGAGGAAGGATAACCAATAGTCTTTGCAACAAATGTAAAGAAAGGAAAAGGGAAAGGAAGACCTTCCAAATGGAAGTAAAATAATATAACTCCAACATTCAACAATAATAGAAGGGACTTGTCCAAAGTCCAATGCCATAGATGTGACAAATTTGGCAACATAGCCTGAGATTGTCTTTAAAGAATAAATGCTCAAAGACATAACAACAACAACAATAGCAATGACAATAAATTCAACAATGGAAGGAGAGGAAGAGGTCTTGTTTCCCATGCAAGTGTCAAAGAGACTCAACACCCTCAAAATAGGTCCAAGATCACAAGGTATGTTGATAATGTTGCTGATACTCAATTTGAACATTATCTTGTTGCTACTCTTTCAATTTCATCTTCATATGCATTGATAACTAGCTCGTGGATAGTGAGGCATCTAGACACTTTACTGGGTGTCGTGAAATCCTCTGAAATTTACTTAAGAGGGAGTCTAATCTGAAAATTATACTTAGGGATAATTCTATTCATCATGTCAAAGGGATTGACTCTATTTATTTTCATTTGGATTATGGCAAAACCATTCATCTACAAGATGTGTTGTATGTGTTGAGCTTGAAGAAGAATATTGTCTCTGTTTCTTCCATGGAAGACAAAGGATTTAGAGTTGCATCAATCAGTGGAAAATCTCTTGCTTGGCCAAGTAAGTCTAGATTAAGGGAAGCCTTCACACTTGGTGTAAAAAATGAAGGCCTATACAAATTTTTTGGATAACCAATTCAAGCATTGGTCCAGGATACCACTAATCAATGTGAGCTTTGGTGCCAGATATTTCCTCACCTTCATTACAAGGCTTTGCTTGAATTGAGTAGGATGGTTTCATGGATTCCCAATATTCAAGTGGATCATGAAGGTGTATGTCAGGGATGTTCTAGTGGCAAGAATGTCAAGGGACCATTCCCTTCTAATAGCAACAAATCTAAAGAGATTCTTCAACTTATTCATTCTGATATTTGTGGGCCCATGTTGGTGACATCTCTTGGAGGATATTTATACTATATGAATTTTTTTTATGAATTATCCCCTAAGACTTTGATCTTCTTCTTGAAGACCAAGGATTGTGATTTTATCATGTTTAGGGACTTCAAAACTGCAGTGGAAAATCAATCTGGAAAGAAGATCAAAATCTCGTGGATAGATAATGGAAGAGAATAAACTTCAAATGATTT
Organism: Pinus tabuliformis; assembly: GCA_031772625.1. Taxonomy (NCBI): domain Eukaryota; kingdom Viridiplantae; phylum Streptophyta; class Pinopsida; order Pinales; family Pinaceae; genus Pinus; species Pinus tabuliformis. The sequence goes on from CM062820.1 coordinate 481,050,070, forward strand.
CAAATACTTCTATAAAGATGTCTGGATTAATATGGAGATGATTGTTCCATACAGCCCTCAACAAAATGGAGTTGATGTTAGGTCCCTATACTACTAGTGTAACCCCTTATTGTTATTAGTACAACCCCCTTATTATATTGTTGTGCCCATGTAGTCCCCATATTGTTATTATTGTGCCCTTACATTATTATTGTTATGTCGGCTCTGATTATATTATGACCCCTTAGACTCCTATATATATAAAGGAGGTCTTGTCATTTGTATCATCTAAGAATTGTTCATTTATGTAATTTCAAGGAGGTTTCCCCCTCGAAGAGGCTGAATTCTAAGGCGTTGATCTATCTTTTCTATCTTTTTGTGAGCTGGTTTCATAACATTTGGTATCAGAGCTTTAGATTCTAGGGTTTCGCTGCTCCAAATAGGTCATCGTGGCATTTTCTCTATAACTTTTTTCTGCGATGTTTCAAAAGCGAAAAAAAAAACCCATTTCAGATGAAATCAAACTGAACCTTGGATCCGAATTTCAGAGCTTTTCGCACTATATTTGCGGAGATATGATCTGAGGAAGTTGGTCTTTTTGTAGACTCCTGAATTACATTCCAAACAGGTGACTTGGGGAAAATCGTCATAACTTTCTCTCTGAGCATTGAATTGAAGTTTCGTAAGAAGGTACAGAAAGAGGAAGAACTGTAGTTTCTTGTATATATTTTTCAGAGCCAAAGGTCAAAACAGGGACATGTGGCATGTCGTACAAGTTCTCTCTACTGAACTAGTCTATAATCAGGTCACTATGGGAGATTTGACATAACTCTTCCTTGGAGAATCCAATTTGGATAAGACTGGTGGCATTGGAAAGAGGACACAAAGGGCTACTGCAGGTCGCAATTTCAAAACTTAAAGATCCGAAAGTACAGAGTTACAGTTGTTTCAAGATCGAGCTCGTGAAATCAAGAAAAGGTGATATGAGGAAGTTTGATGGCAATGATCTGGTAAATTGGATACTACAGATGAAGAAATATTTTGATCTACATGGTGTACCACTGTTACAAAAGGTATGTATTGCATCTTCATATTTAGAACCGGATCAATTTTTATGGTATAAAGGGCTTTGTTCTCGTAAACAACTTATTACGTGATCAATTTTCATGGAGGAAATGATAGCACATTATGAGGATACAAAGAGCAACACCTTCTTTAGAGCAACACCACAAAAATTGGAAAGAGTAAAAGGGTTTTGTTACAAAGTGGAAAGTATAATTATGGAAACAAGGAAGTCTACCCCTCACAACTATAATAATGGAAGTGTTGTTTCTCCTGGCCTTCCACAACCTACAAGGGTTACACCACAACAATTGGAAGAAAAAAGAGAAAAATGGCTTTGTTACAATTGTGATAGCAAATCTAGTAAAGGTCATAAGTGTGCTGAGAAGAAATTATTTTACATAGAGTATGAAGAGGAGGAAGAAAATGATCAACAAACATCAAAAGAAGAGGATATACACCAGGACCCAACTCCAGAGAAAGAAGAAATGAATCCGACCATATCTTGTAAAGCATTGGCAAGAATTACCACTCCTCAAACTCTCAAGATAGAAGGAAATATCAAGGAGAAAAGGGTTCAAGAAGTGAAAGATCACATCAAGAAAGAAGAAATGAATCCAACCATATCTTGTAATGCATTGGCCGGAATTACCACTCCTCAAACTATCAAGATAGAAGGACATACCAAGAAGAAAAATGTTCAAGAAGTGAAAGATCACATCGAGCATCAAGAAATGAATCCGACCCTGTCTTGTAAAGCATTAGAAGAAATTAACACTCCTCAAACTCTCAAGATAGAAGGACATACCAAGAAGAAAAAGGTTCAAGCAGTGAAAGATCACATCGAGCATCAACAAGAAGTTCTCCAACTTTTAAAGGATAACACCACTTTGGTGCAGAATCGAATGAAACAACAGGTAGATCAACATCGCAGTGAAAAATGTTTTGATGTAGGTGATTGGGTATTTTTACGGATACGTCTCAAGAAAGCTATTTATGAGAAGGAAATATTGGCAATACTACATGCACTTAAGAAATGCGACCTTACCCAATGGAAAGAAATTTCAAGGTAAAAATGGATCATGATAGTCTTAAATACTTTTTAGAACAAATATTATCTTTAGAAGAACAAAAAAAATGGGTCACAAATATGTTGGTTTATGACTTTGGCATCATCTATAGAAAAGGGAAGCAAAATTTTATTACAGATGCACTCTCAAGAAAGGATGAGGATGTGGAAGCATTGTTTTGTGTAATTTCTATTATCCAACCAAATTGGATAAATGAAGTAAGGGATGAATGGAAGAAGGACAAATAAGTATGGCCACTCATTCAAAAGTTGCAGAAGATCCCAATTCAAACAATATTGCTAGAACTTGAAGAGGAAGGAAAAATCATATTGGAAACTGGAGCATTCACAGAAACAAGAACCCAACAGCTACGAAATCGATCAATTTCAGAGTATCTCATCAAGTGGAAGAACTTACCCGCTGAAGATTCCACATGGGAGGATAATAATTATGTACAGAAGCGTCAAGAACTTCTCAAGCGTTGAGGACAACATTTTTTGAAGGAGAGGGGCATGTTAGGTCCCTATACTACTAGTGTAACCCCTTATTGTTATTAGTACAACCCCCTTATTATATTGTTGTGCCCATGTAGTCCCCATATTGTTATTATTGTGCCCCATAGAAGCCCACTATTGTTATTATTGTGCCCTTACATTATTATTGTTATGTCGGCTCTGATTATATTATGACCCCTTAGACTCCTATATATAGAAAGGAGGTCTTGTCATTTGTATCATCTAAGAATTGTTCTTTATGTAATGTAAAGGAGGTTTCCCCCTCGAAGAGGCTGAATTCTAAGGCATCGATCTATCTTTTCTATCTTTTTGTGAGTTGGTTTCATAATAGTTGATGAGAGGAAGAACAATACCATCTTGGAAGTAGCCAAAGCCATGATTCATGATCATATATTTCCTGTTTTTTTTTGTGGTGAGAAGAATCAAACTCTACAATATATGTCCAAAATAGAATCCCTCATCAATTCTTGGGAAACAAGACTCCTGAAGAAGAATTTACAGGTGTGAAATTGAAAGTTTGACACTTGATAATATTTGGATGCCATGTCGACTTTCATGTACTGAAGGAAAAGAGATTAAAGCTAGAGGCTCCAGTAAAGAAAGGTATGCTTGTTGGTTATTGTGAAAATTATGAAGCTTACAAGATATATGTGTCAGGGCAAAGGAAAATTGAGTTCAACCAAGATGTGACCTTTGATGAAGATGCTTCCCTTGGAAAAGAAAGGGGCTCTCCTATCCCTACCAACATGGAGAGAATATATGATACTATGGATGTAGATGAAGAGCCATCCATGCTAGATCTCGAACTTCTAGAAGATCCTATGACACCTTTAGATCCTTTAGATACTCCTCCGTATGATCCTCCTTCTAGGAAGAGACCCTTTTGGCTTCGTTATACTTTACAAGACACAAAGAAACATTCAACCCCTAGAGGCACCTTCAAAGAAAGTAAGCATCCTCACATATATCAAAGATATGTGGAATTGATGAGCAACATCATACAATATGAACCTGGCTGCTATGAAGAAGCAATGAAGAAACAAGATTGGAGAGATGCGATGACAAAGGAATATCATTCCATCATGAAAAATGATGTATGGGAGGTTTTTTCAAGACCTGAGGGGAAGTATGTTGTGACTTCCAAGTGGATATAAAAAATCAAACATGCAACCGATGGTAACATTGAAAAGTTTAAAGCAAGGTTCATGGATAGAGGATTCTCCCAAATTCTCCCAAAAAGAGGGAGAAGATTATGATGAGATATTTTCACATGTTGCCCGATACACTACCATCCGGTCTATTATTGCTCTTGATGCTAATTAGGGTTGGATTCTTCATTGGATGGATGTGAAGACAACTTTCCTTCATGGCATACTCAAGGAAGAAGTGTACTTGGATAAATCGCAGAGCTTTGAGGAACATGATAGGGAAAGCTATGTTTGCAGATTGAAGAAATACCTCTATGGATTGAAGCAAGTCCCTAGGGATTGGTATGCTCAGATTGATGGATACCTGATGAAGTTTCGATTAAATAGAAGCAATGCCAATTATAATCTCTACTTCAAGGTTGTCCAAGATATGTCTTTGATATTGGTTTTATATGTTGATGATTTGTTTATGATAGGAGAAGAGCCCCTGATCATCCACTGTAAGAGGGAGATTGCCTCTGAATTTGAGATGAAATATTTTGGGTTGATGCACTATTTCCTAGACTTAGAGATGTGGCAAAAACTTGGAGATATTTTCCTCAACTAAGGAAAATATGTTGTCAAACTCTTGGAGAGATTTGGGATGGTGGATTGCAAATCCATGGCCACATTGATGGAGGAAAACTTCAAGAAGTTATGTGTTGAAGCCGTGAGACTAGATCTAGTGGATCCTTTTATGTACTGATAGTTTATTTGGGATTTAATGTTCTGGTCAATGCTAGACCAGATATATGTTTTTCTATTAACATCTCGAGCTAGTTCATGGTGGAACCTTTGCATGCTCACTGGGTGTCCACAAAACATGTGTTGAGATATCTGTATGGGACAATCAATCATGGATTGAGATATGCCTCTTATAATGACTTGAGACTGCATGGATATATAAATGTAGATTGGGTTGGGAGTGTTACTTACAGGAAGAGCACATCAGGGTGTTGTTTTAGCTTTGGATCTACCATGATTTCCTATATGAGTAGGAAGTAGAAATCTATCGCTCTTAATATAACCTAGGCAGAGTACATTGCAACAAGTATGGCTAGCTATGAGGCAGTGTGGTTACGAAAGCTCTTTGTAGATCTATTTGATCATGTGCCAGATACGACCATGATATATTGTGACAATCAAAGCGGGATCAAAATTTTAGAGAATCTAATATTCCATGACATGTCAAAGAACATCGATATCAACTACCAATGTATCATAGATATGGTACAGAGACGAGTAGTGATGCTCCAATACATCTTGAAAAATGAGCAGGTTGCATACATTCACACCAAGCCTTTGCTGAAAGAAAAGGTCTTATTCTTTAGAGAGTTGCTTGGAGTGTAGGAGAATGTATCCCTCCATGGGAGGGAACAGTGTTGATCAAGGACATCGATCATATGATCTTCCCCCAATCTTTCGACTAGCCATAGACTTGGTGGGGGGGAATGAGCATTGAGACTCTTCGATGTGAGTGCACTCCTAGAAGCCATGGACTTGGCTGAGTAGATACCCCAATATGCATCCTACTTGAAAGCAACCTTCATGTCATTATTAACCAAGGGCCATATTGAGATGGTTAATTTTGTCAGGATTGCCACCCATCTAACCAATGGTGAGGAGACTTAGGTGTGTGTAATCTTTACCAAGGTTAGAAAAAGCTTCCATGGACTTGGTTGTGGTGAAGTAAGTGTTGGATGCATTTGTTTTACCATTTGATTTCCGAGGATCAAGTTGGGTGAGGGTCAATAAATGGACATAGGGTGTGTGATCTTTACCAAGGTCATTTATGACTATCATGGAATTGGTTGTGGTATATCGATCTTCCCTATTGTTAGTGTGGATCATTCTTCTTCTTCTATGGATTGAGTCATCATTATTTAATTGAAATGATATGAGATGAGATGAGAAGGTATTCTCTTATGTAGAGACATGTACATATGAGATGAGACTTATGGTGTAGCTGGAAATTCCTCCCTAGCTGAAAGGGAGTGTTGAAAATGACAAGTTTAGTCAAAATTTTCATTAACAAATCAATGGAGACTAGTCATATTTTATGTTTGAACAAGTTGACCCTAAGACCATCAATTCATCCCCACATGCGTGAAAATCCACCACATGAATCACTTATAAATATACCATCATTGGACTTCATTTGGAGCATCTCATCAACACAAGTGTGACAAAAGTTCGATTTGAAATTTGTAGAGAAAGTTCAAATGTGCGAAGGGATCTGAAGGAGACTTTTTCAAAATTATTGATCAACATTTTCTTCTTTTTTTTTACTTGCATTGACCTACATTGACTTGGGCTATTTTCTGCTTCTTTTACTAAGCTCTTTGACCGCGGATGGAGGCCGAATATTCCAAGAATCTTTGACTCTGTTTGACCACATATTTATCTTTGTGCATATTTATCTCTGTTCTGGGCATGTTGATTGAGTTTTACCACAAGTCAATTCTCTCTCCTTTGATCGATATTTTCTGCTGTTGTTTTTACCATCTTCTAACTCAGGAAGGAAGGCCAAATATTCTCTACATTGAGCGAATCTTTGACTCTATACATTGAATGAATTTCACCCTATTTTTTGGGTGTTGAATGCAGGGTTGACTGTTGACTTTGACCAAGAGTTGTAAAGTATATTTTATTGTGGTTTGCCAAGCTTCTTGTTTTCGCTATAACAAAAACCCTCCAAATTTTGCTTACATTCAAATTTTGTAGCCTCCTTATGATCATGCCATCCTTTGTTTCAAGCCATTAATTTCATGAATATTCATGTTGCTCGAGTGTTCAAGTCTTCCTTTAAGAATTCTAAGTGTCCAAGCAACTTGATTTTACATGCTCAACTTATGATTCCCTCATAGCACACTTCTTCTAAATAGACCTAGTAGTTAATAAGTTAAGCATTGCACAATCCTTGATGACAGTGACTGCGCAATCATTGATGGCAGTGTCTGCATAGTGCTTAAAGATGATGACTACACAATTCCTAGAGATAGTGCTTGCATAGTCCTTATGGACAATGCTCATGCAGTTCCTAGAAACAAAGAATGCACAATCCTTATGGACAGTAACAATGTGAGGGAATCCTATGCAAATTGTGATTGCACACTCTTTGTCGACAACGAGAGTGTACTTCTTCAATTTTCCTAGCATGCACTAAGCACACTCACCAATATTAACTTTAATTGCATGTTCGTTCTCCTTGTATAAAGAGTCCAATCCAAAGCTCACCCTTATATTCACCTTTCACTTTTTAGCTCTGTGCAATATTTGAGTATAAGGAGTATTCCTTAACCCATGATTGAAAATTCCCCATCATCTAGCGAGTTACTCAACTGTTGATTTTTCTTTCGCAAGTGTCACTTTTGTTTTATTTTTCTCTTACATGTGTCATTTTTTCTCACATCTTTTACAAGTGTCTCTTGCATTCTTGCATGTGTCACTTGTGTTTTCTTTGTGTTTGCAAGTGTCACTTTCACTCTTGCATGTGTTTCTTTCGCTTGTTTTCACATATATTAAGAGCACCATGGCACACCTCTTAGATTCATCTAGAACACACTCTCTTCCACTAGTTGATGTTATTTATCATAAGAACATTTTCTGGACACATTCTTATGGCATGTCGTACATTTTGGTTGCATTACGACACTTGTGTCATAAAGGTACATCTTAAGTATTACTCTTAGAGATAAGTGTCATTTTACTGTCATTTCATTGTACGCTCATTGGTTTTGGGTATTGTGTGTCTTCTTGTCATGTTATTGGGTGTATATCTATGTGTGATCATTTTCGAGACCTATTATATGATCTTACTCTCTTGTCTCATTTATCTCACACTTAGTCAATTTTTGAGTTCATCCCTATCCTCACATCTTGCGCAACTCACAAGAACACTCAATATTCTAGTCAAAGTGATGAGTGCACTACACACTCCTGAGCCTCAGTGATGAAATCCTTACCTCTCGGACCTGTGCACTTTACCCATCTTGAAGACAACCTTCTCCAACTATGCATTGAGCAACCTTAGAGTACAAACCCTCAATCTTGTTTCTTAGCCTTGCCCACTGTGCAGTCCATGATCTCTCCTACCATTTATTGAACATTACACAGTTGCAATGGATAGAGGGGTCATCTCAAGACCCTTGCAATGCTCAACTACACAATACCTTGAGTGTCTCTTCAATTATTGCACAATACACAGTTACAGTGCACAACCTTGCCTCCCTTGTTTCCTTCACTTGCTCAATTGCACAATGCCTTGTCCTGCTTTGCCTCAAATGTGCATTGCATAGTTTTAGTGGACAATAGGTCTATCTAGGTCATTGCAATGCTTAACTATGCAATCCCATGAGTCTTCTTCACAATCACTATGCATTGCATAGTTACAGTGCCTAGTATTGCCACTCTTTCTAACTGAACTTGTTGTTGGCTTAGTGGGTCCTGACCCAGGTTTAGAGTTAAGTTTTCCAAACAAATCCCTACACTACTGGCCCTTTCAGCATCAACCCACGGAGCGCGGACTGAAGTCTCACCCGAAGTAGTATGGGAGGATGTTGGAACCAAGTTTCCGCACCCAGAGATTAGTGTAATGTCGTTTTATGCCCTAAACTTTCCTTCGCGCAAATTGATAAGCCATTAGGACTTATTGATATAACTTAATCAGATTCTATACCTCCACGAGTGGTCACGACTGTCTTTCGTGGAACCTAAACAAGGGAATCAACCACTTACACATCTCTGTGATTACTCCTAATTCTGTATTTACCCAGATCAACTTAAGTGTTCGATAACTTTAACATGCAACACGATCTTCTTTGTGTAAATAGTTATTATTGTTTGCATCCATATATCAATATAAATTGTGTAAAATCGCGCATCAATACAATATTAATTCATAAACCCTTCATTCATCACAAGATAATAGCACATTCATTCATAACATAAGGAAATAGATAACCACAAGAATTTCTGGAATAATCTCTTTATTAATACTTCGGTTCTTCTTACAGACTCAAGACTTCCCTGCGCACTTAGCTGCAAGGGTCCACACACTCAGCTGCAAGGGTCCGTGCACTCAGCTGTGAACTCTACCCTAGGCCTTTGCGCACATAGCTGCAGAGCCTCTCTTCTACTCTAAGACTTATTCGCTCTTTCTACTACTGACCCATTACATTCATCTTCATTCTTCATTATCTTCTTAGACTCTCTAAGACTCTCCTTTTTATACAATCCCATGGTCCACGAACTATGGGTAGATCTATACAAGCCGACACAACTTACATAAAATTAGGGTAAGAACCCTTTATGAGACTTTACCATCTACGCGCTCCACGACCACAACTTGTGGAGACTTTATACTATTTACAGCAAAACTTGGGCTTTTTGCCCCAAAATTGACCCTAGGGGACCCTTTCCCAATAGGCCCCAACACAAATATCGTGACTCACCCTCGAGTCACTCTGCTGATGTAGAGATCTTACTGTGGAGACCTCCCAGCTCTACTTGTGCCACTGCTACCTCAATCGCGCTCTGTGTGGCTACCTGTTTGATCTGCTCCACCAGCTGCTCTGTTGTTGGTCCTGCACTGTCTTCCTTTATCTTCTGTTGTGTTCTCTGCAGGCTTGCCAACTTTTCCTCAATGGTGGCAGAGATAACATAGGCCTCATCCAGCCAAGGCCCCAATCTGGCCTTGAGGACCACCTCTTTCCTTTGCGCTGCCTCCACCTGTTCAAGCAACTGTTTTGCCTCATGCAGCTTGGCCAGTTGTTGTGATATAACGACGGTGCGCATCATCACTCTTGCTTCATCATACCACTTCTGCAATTCACGGGCTTCTGTGTTTGAGCTCTGCAGGTTAGGATCTTCCTACAGTTCCGTGACTACCTCCATGGATTGCTTAAAGAGCACGGTGCAATCCACCACCGCAACATCCACTACTGCAACTCCATCCTTTACAGCTGCTTTGCACTATTCTCTAACCTCTAGCGGAGTTGAATGTTATGACTTCAACTCTTAACTCTGTAATATTTAGGGTTAGTTCAAACTGAACCTTGGCCACTTCCATCTTTGTGCCACGCACACCTGCAGCCAACTTCCTGATCTTCGCATCCACTGGTGCTTCCTCCAGGATATGCAGTTCAGGGACTGTTTTGCATGCCTCAGCCACCACGGCTGTAGTTTTTTCGTTTTGCGCCTAAAATTTCTTCCATGCTTCCAGCGCTATTTTTTTCTCCACGGACATCTATTCATTATTGACCTTGTACTCATTGATCATGCTTAGCACACACTGCTCCCAGGCCTTAATTTCTGCAATCACACCTGCTTGCAGTGTGTGAAGGAACTCACTGGGGAGCGCGGCCAAGTTGAGGCCCACATTCTTCAAAGTGCTAACAATAGCCTTGTCAGTGGCCCCCTCCACGCTCAAAGCTTCATCAGGCAATGCGACTGCCCGCAGATCCATTTACCAAACCATCTCTGCTGCTTGAGTGGTCCCCGCTGTCAAACTAGTTGATGTAGCGCTGCTTTATCCTACACCTACTTGGAGTCTAGTCATTTGGATCTGCAGCTCGCGCAAACTCGTTTGTATGGCGGTCAGTTCCTGCTTTTGTTGCTGCTCAAACTACTGCAGCAGTTCTGCTGTTGTATCCCGCACCTTATCTCCAATATCATCCAAGTCTCCCTCCGTTAAGGTAATTGGATCTAGCGATGACTTAGTGGCTTTTGTCTTTTTGCGCAGTCCTTCCTTTTCCTGCTCCCTGTACCGCTTGACTCAGAAGGGAGTGCTCTCCTGCTAATCTTCACTGCCCTGCTCTAACTGCTCTTCTTCCTCTGTTTGGGGCGAAGGATATTTCTGGCTTCTTTCAGAGTCGTGCTCTTCCTGTTTTGCCTGTTCCTTTGCGGCGTGCTTCGCTTCTACGCAAGCCTTCTCCTCGGCTTCTTTCTTCCTCTTTTCATCCAACAATTGAACCTTCTGTCTGGATGCTTCCTTTTTATTTTTCTCCATGGAATTGCTAGTCCCGGCGGCCACACCAGATGCAGAATACCAGTCTACTAGCCAATGCTTGATGACCTCTACAATAGCATCATCCGTAGCCAGATAAGGTAAGTCAAACCATTTCTGCTTGGGGTATTTGCATGCCCGAATGTACACACGGTGGAAGTTCACTTTGAACTCTGCATACCCCTAGAGTTGCTCAAACACGGTTGGTGACAACCGCAACTTCTGGTTGATAGCCATGCGAATGCTCGCCTCCATCAATACCCAAAATACTTTGCTCTGTGTGACCCGCACAACATCTTTGGTGGCCCAGAGAGATGCAAACATCACTGCTTCAGGTAACTCCTTCTCCTCAGGAGGAAATTGGCTATCCTTCGGCAGATCCCATGCGAACAACACAATTGAGAGCAACAACCACGAATAGTGAAAAGTCTTACTATCATTATATTCCTCTCTGCATTTTGCAAGGAATTCGCTAAATAGGTAGCGCACCCAGTTGAACTGTACGCCCTCTGCGCACTGAGCTTCCAATGAAACCACTGGTGCCGACATCTCGTCCGCACGACACTTTCGCATAATTTTTCCAGCCAGAATCTGCATGGAAATATTAACCGCAGGGTCAGTAATTTTGGTAATCGAATACCTGTGTGGCTTTTTGATAAGTTTAAATGTCCTTCATCTTCTCATCAATGTCGCGCTCGCTTGTCTTTCCGCCAAACACCTTGGCTGAATTCAGTCCAGAGTGTGGTAATAATGTGGTCTGATGGAGCAACATATCTATGATAGGGATCGGCTCATTTAACCACAAGAACCCGTCATGCACCAAGCACAACAACTTCTTAATGACAATTAGATTGATATTTGACTGATGATAGTGCAGCACCCATAACAAGTTCAGCAAACCCTGACTTGTTGACTCCACGAATCCATTCCACCGGCGCCAATGCGGTGACACTAGACTCCTTGTAGAAAACCCTTTGCATGAAGGTGTCAGTAGCAAGGTGGGAAACCGGTCGTGTTCTGCCAAATCCTAGCCTTCGAGCTTCAATTTTGGGACCCGCACCAAGCGCGAACCTTCAAAGTTGATATTCTCCGGCAACAGGGGTGTGTTGAGGGTGAATTGTCCGGCATCTGGGTCCTTCGAGACCTTCACCTTGCCCTTGCACAGAGGGATACACTCCAGTAACTTAGAAATAGGGTACACCCCCTTAATGTCAATATCCTCTACGTCCTCCTCTACTTCTAGATCTGCCACCTTCCCCTTCTCCTTTGCGCTCAAATTTTCTTTCCTTTGGGCCTAGGTAGCTGCATGTTTCCTCGGTGACTCCCACACCGGCATCGGCTTATTTTGCTTATCCTTCTTTGACTTGGGGACCTCTCTCGTAGGCGTAGGCTTCGGCCTAGGTGACCTCGGCGCCGTAGGCACTGTTGCTGGAACCTCCATACTCATCACTTATGGAGCAGCTCCTTCAGAGGCGATAGCTCCCCCAGTACTAACAGTTTTTGCGGGACCTGGTCCTAACATCATGTCGCAGAGAAGATTTATGTTTGACTCGGGATACTGATAAAACACGGGGCTTGCGAGAAAATCCTCAAAGAACTCACAGTTCATACACAATAGACAACACAACTCAGAAATTCTCAGAATGCAAAGTGTTTCTCGCTGGATGGCCACGCGTATTTTATAGGCGAATTCAAATTCAAATTCGACCATTCCCCCCAAAATCCATCCATAAATGCGATATTGGCAGCATATTTCCAAAGATTTCACTCTTAAATTTAGTCTTAGATTCCTTAAATGTCGGTCGCCTGCTCCTCTTAACTATCTTCTGGTAGTCAAATCATGAACAATGACGATAATGGTCACTTTCTGGCACTGCGCGGTCTCTCCTTCTATAGCGCAACTCCCTTCATGTTTCTTATGGTAGTGTGACATCCTCTTTTTTCATGCAAACCACTTGTTGTGCAGCTCTACAAACCAGGCAATGTAGTTTATAGTCCCGCGCCTCTTTGCAGCTGCCTGGAGCGCTAAGACTGTGCTGCCATCATGTAGTCATTAGGCCATATCCCTGGTGTATGGCTTCAATTAGCATCCATTTACCTTTCCCGGAAATGGATCTCCATTTAATTTCACAAACTGAACTGCTCCACCATTGGTAATCTCTTTGATCACATATGGCCCCAGCTAGTGCATCTGAAATTTTCTTGGAAACTTATCAAACTTACTATCATATAATAAAACTAAATCGTTTACCTTGAAGGTGCGCAGTTTGATGTGTCGATCGTGCCAAGTTGTTTCGCATCCCTTCTGAACCTCCTCATGGAATCCAGCCAAAAATTTATCTTTCTCGAGCTCTGTCAGCGACGCGAGCGCTCTTCTGAGGCTCGACAATCCGCCATCCTTGTGAATGCCACTATCCGTAGACTAGGCACGATATACTCCATAGGCATCACAACCTCTATGCCATAGACCAACCTAAATGGTGTTTGACCAGTAAGCTTCTTACCAGTAGTTTTATAAGCCCATAACACAACAAGCACGCACACATCCCAATCATTCCTCTGTGCATTGCAAACATTTGTCAGCGCGTTCTCCAATATCTTATTAAACACCTCAACCGTCCCATTGGCCTGAGGATGATATGGCATACTCTTTTGATGATAAACTTGGAATTCTTCTGTCAGCGCGCTGATCGTTTCATTAAGGAAATGCGTACCGCAATCACTCATTAAAATATTTGGGCAACCAAACCTGGTCAACACATACTCAAACATAAATTTTGTTGTTGTTGCCCCTGTACAGTTCTTCATGGGTTGCACCTTCACCCATCTGGTCAAATACTCGGTCGCAGTGATGATATACCGCGCACCCGTCTTCTTTCCCAGAGGCTAAATCAGTCCTACAAAATCAATTGCCCATTTCTCAAATGGCTGCAATGATACCTGCGGATTCAAAGGCAGCTCATCCCTCCGTGATGGCCTGCTGGTTCTCTGACATGCATCACACGCCCTACAATATGCTTTGGAATCCTTATGCAATGTCGGTAGCCACAACCCAACGTGTAAAATCTTATGTGTTGTTGCTTTTCCTGCATAATGGCCTCCCGCAGCTCCTCCATGAGCTTCAACTAGGATACTGTTTCGTTCAAAATCAGGCACATAGTGTCGCAGTATCTCGTCTAATCCCATCTTATATAAATGACCTGCAATAGCAAAAAAATCTGTCGCGCGCACCACCAATTCCTTTTTTTGTTGACTAGTGTATCCTTATGGAGCCGTTCCTGTAGTCAGGAAGTGGATAATCTCTGCCAAATGATTGTTTGCTACGCGCATTGCAAAGAGCTACGCGTCGAGTAACCCCTCCTCTAAATGGGTAGGCTCCTCTCCTATTTCAATGCATGACAGATGATCTGACCCTGCATTCAATCGCTCTGGCTTCACAATTACTTCGAAATCATACCCCTGAAACAACAACAACCATCTGCATATTCCCCCCCCCCCCCCAACACAGGCTTGTTGACTAGGTACTTTAATGTAGAATGGTTTGTATACATCTTAAAGTGTCTGCCTAACAAGTAATGCCTGAACTTCTGGAGCACGTACACCATAGCCAACCCTTCGCGCTCTGTCGTCAAATAATTATTTTCAGCCTTAAACAACTTCTTATTTGCAAACGCGATAGGGTGATCCAATTCTCCTTCATCAGCTTGTGTCAGCACTGCTCCCAACGAAATACATGAAGCATCCACATGCACATGAAATTCCATCTTCCAATCTGGGAAGACTAGGATTAGCGCAATGACAATATTCTCCTTTAATACATCTAGACTCCGCTGACATTCTTCATCCCAACAGAATGTAGCATCCTTCTTTAGTAGTCTTTCCATCAGCACAGTAATTTGAGCATAACTCTTGATGAATTTTCGATAGTATCCAGTATGACCCAGTGTTGCACGCAACTGTTTAACACTCCTTGGTGCCTCCAAATTAATTATGACCGCGATCTTAGCAGGGTCCACCATTAAGCCTTGCTTGCACACTACATGACCCAGCAAGATTCTGAAAGGGACACAAAATAAGAACTTCTTCAAGTTTAGCGCGATCTGATACCTCCAGAATGTATCCAACATCAAGCGCAAACTAGCTACATGACATTTTACTAGTCCAAACACTGTCTAATCATCAAAATATTCCTCCAAAAAATTGTGAATGAACTCTTTGAACGTCGCAATGACTACGCGGGAGAAGATTGTCGGCGCATTCTTAAGTCCAAAAGGCATTACCATATATTGAAAGCATCCCCAACCAGTCGTGAAGGTAGTCTTACTCCTGTCTTCTGGCACGATATTTACCTGATGGTATCTAGAGAACCCATCAGTGAACAAATATGCTTCCTGTCCGCCAACATTATCCAATACCTCATGTGTGAACGGAGTTGGAAAAGGATCATGAATGCAAGCATAGTTCAGCTTCCTGAGATCTACGCGAAGACTTATCTCATCCTTCTGCTTCTTTTCCTGAACTACCATTGGACTCACCCAATTGGATTCCTCCACTAGTTCAATAATACTCGTTGCCAACATTTTGTCCAACTCCAAGTGGACCTTTTCCTTGTACTTAGGATTAAGGCGATATGGCCTTTGCTTAACAGGCTTCGCATCTGGTTTCAACGTTACTTTCATCACTCCCAAATCACCTATGATGCCTTTTAAGGCCAAAAACTTTGTGGGAAACAAATCCTGATATTCGCGGAGCAACTTAGCAACCTTATCCACCGTAGCATCATTCCAATAGTCCCCAATCTTCGCAAACTTTAGCTCTGCTTCTGTGCCAATATTCACTTGCCTAGTTTTTAGTGGTGCGGTGATATCTGGATTCTCAATCTATGGTCCCTCAAGTTCGCGGTGACCTTCTGCCTCTGGGATATTAATATTCCTTGGGTCGTCGTCTTCTTCTTTAACAGTCACATTGTAGCACTCTAGTGCATGGAACAGCTGGGTGGTCCAATCTGGTTGAATCAAATCCAAGTGTTGGTCAGGTAAATCCCCTCTGCGGACAGAGGCGATCCCACTAGCCTATAACAGAACTAGCCACAAACAAACCACGCTGCTACGCAAGTTCCTAGTTATGCATCAAAGGTGAATCAAGAAGACTAACCTGGAGTCCAACGCTATGATTGAAGCAGAGTTGATATCCTCGCTCCCTTGCTCCAACAGAGCACAAACGAACACCTGCACATGCAAAGGAAGAGACAGATACTAACATAAAAACTACCAAGGCACAACTATATTTCAGTCAGAAAGGAAATAAATCAACACATCACCATGATAGATAATGAGATTGGAACTATAATAGCAGTCGCTCATCAATTAATAAACAGGAAAAGTTACAACCATTGTTCTAACGTCGACCCTTCTCCTGGCTGGGCGAGTAACTATATGTGTCTTGCAATGCATCTCCCCTCCGGCAGCGTAACCTCTCTAGCACTCACTAGCATTCCTCCAAGAACTCGACATCTAACACTCCATGACCAATAATCATCACTACTATCACTCAATCACTAAATCACTAGCACTAACACTCTAGCTTGTCCAATGCATAATGACAAGCTTATATAGATGAAGAAGGGAGGAGGATACGACGAACCGGGACACCTTTCGCGGATTAGCAAAATCCATAAAGATGGATAAAGCTCGACAAAAGACTGATTTTTTATCCTCAGAAAAGCTCCATGTAATGAAGGAAAAAACAGTCGGACGTGCGTTAAGGCAAAAAGCACGACTAAATTTGGTTGGCGCGACTGTTGTTCTAAGGCAGAGCGCCAATGGTCGCGCCCTCTTTTGAGGATCTCCATCATTGGCGCGGGTAGGATACTGTGGACTTGCGCCAATGGAAAAAGAGCACTTTTTAGGGATAATCTGTAGAAGATGTCTTCAGGGAACATGGAGTACATACTCAGGGGAACATAATGCAAGTGTTTTTAGACTTTGTCATTTCTTATAACTCCCGGGATGGGTCCTCCAAGGTACGACAAGAGGAGTAACAGGGATGGTGACAAATTACTGTGTAACAGATGCCCCCTAAAGCATGAAGTCCGAGAGGTGGAGAGGGGTGAAATGCTTTACAAGAACACACATAAGAACACATAAGAGCACATATAGTTACTGCCGCTGAGGAGTTGTATTAAGAGACATGACTGATAGTTCAATTACATGATGTACTTGGTATGGTCGCAGCCATCCATAAGAGAGTACATAAATAATCTGGATCCATAGTATGGACGCAGCCATCTGGTTAGGATCAATGAACTGACTCAGGTATGGTCGCAGCCATCCAGTGAATGAGTCAAGTATCAAGAATCACGCCTGGATTACAACAGACACAATCCAGGGTCTTGCGCTCCATCTCGACCCGAACAAGAGTACAAGTCCAAGCATGTGAATATATGAGCTGAAGTCGAACATGCATGAACATCGTCTGATTACTAGTCAATAATGGAAACTGTTAACAGACGCGAGAGGTACCACCAATAATGACAATGGCCCTCAAGGTACTATAGGTACAATCTACGGCGTGTGAATCAATGGTCTGAAGTCGAACACCCGTAGAATCATTCGATCGGAGGCCAATGATGAAAACCTCACGTCGAACACGAAGAACCTGCCATTGAGGCATGCAGGCTCCAAGGCACCGGAAAGGAGTCTCTCGATCAATTCCCTGGATAATGAGTTGAAGTCGACAGGGAGTGACCTTGATCGAAGGTGGGCCATAATGTTTCCCACATCATCGACACGAGACAGAGAGATGAAGTTGTGAATCAAGATTGTGCGAACTATCAGAGGGAGGTTGTTTTGCAGAGGTCAACTTCTCTTGAACATATCGGCGGCACATTAACGGAATTGGCACTATTTGACATCAATGTATCAAAGTCATGATGACGAGGCAATGAGTGAATGAGAGGTCAAATAGGGTACCCAAGTCCATGGAAGCAAGTGAAAGATATGAGATGAAATATCCCCACCCCGGACACGAAAGCAAAAAGTGCCATGTTCAAGAGCGACATACTGTCGTTACGGTAATAATTATGGTTCAAAAATTTTCTTTTCCCCCCGCCATTTCTGGCGAGTACCCCAGTTATTTTTAACAAGCTTGATGGGGATAGCATATGCTTGTGTTGTGACAAAATCCGATGTCATTAAGTTTTAACGAGTCTGACAAAGGAAGAACTCGGCGTCTTTTCATGTTTAGAGAGTTTGAAAAGACAGCAGAAAAGGAAACTCCAGGGATGTCCTTTTTCGTAAAGTTGTGTCTCTCGGGCCCGAAAAAGTATAAAATAATACCCGAAAGAACCGCCCGATCATTACGATCGAGGAGTACTTTTCATAATTAGTGATTTCGACCCGAAAAAGTAAAAAAGCGGTCAAAACCACGTCGTTTCATAACCATTAACGAGTTTGAAACGACAAAAACCCGGTAATCTTTTTATGTTTTACCGGTCGTCAAAAAGTACTTAAAACGACCGCCCCTTATTAACATTTAACGAGTCAAGAGGAGCGACTCGGCAATCTTTTCCTCTTTAAATGGTCAGAAAAGAGCTGAAAGCGGACCTCCATTTTTATTTTCTTTAACGAGTCAAAAAGGAAAAATACTCGGCAATCTTTTCATATTTTACAAGTCAGAAAAGAGCGTAAAGGCGACTCGTCCTGAAGGAACGAGTGGTATAAAGGATAGCAACTGGTTCCGGTAATGGTGGAACTTACTCGAAACATGTAAAGGTTAAGAGGCTGGCTAATAAAACCACTCATTGCTGCGGTTCCTCAGGAAAGGATAAACAACCAGGTGAAAGCATATGATCGGCCAAAGAGATGGTGGCGATGGAATAAAACAACCAAGGCTCATCTAGCAGAATTTAGCAGATGAAAGGCAATCACGGGATGTAAATCAGGTATGGGTTCATTTTTACACAAGCTTGAAACGAAAAACTATGCTTGTTATAAATTTGCATGCTCCCAACATGATAATGCAAATCGAGGTACATGCCCCTCAAGCTTCATGGCATTCACGGAGTGGATGGAATGAAGGTTCACTCTCGAGATCTGTGAAAGACTCGACTTGTATTTTACGAGATCTTAATCAAAAGACTCGATTTGGAAAGGGAGTTGTTTCATTTTTTAATGAGGTTGACTATCCTCATAACCCTTGTTTCATTTTTTAACGAGCTTGACACAAGACAAGGAACTATGCTCCGACCGAACTTCATCATAATGAACAGGAAGTCGGGACTTCCAAGAGTTCCACTTCCGGTGGAAGGATAACGTCTCGGAAGTCAGGACCCAATGCCCCCAGGACACTATGCACGACGGCAGCATCACTGGATATAGGCACGGGATAAGTGGCCACGTAGTTGACCTGCGGTGGGGCAGATGCAACTGGTGGATGACAACCAGGAGGGGATGACGATTGCACAGGAGGGACCCGTGGATGAACGAACGATAATTGATCGATAGTCACAATTCTTCCATCGTGTGGAAAGCAAACCACACGGAAAAGTGAAGAGACAAGGGCCCCCATGGCATAAACATAGTCACGGCCAAGGAGAAGATTGAAGTCTAAAGCACCTTGGGTAACCCATACGTCTAGATAGATGGTCTTGCCTCCCAAAGTAATAGGGAACTTTGGAAGGAGCCCTAATGGTTGGCTAGTTCTTCCGTTAAAAGCAGTCAGATTCGATGCTACAGGCACAAGCTGTGGGGAACCCAAAGCTTGCCAAATAGTGGCAGACAGAAGACTAACAGATGCGCCCTCATCCAAGACAGCGCCAGGTATTGCCTTGTCATAGGCGTGTACCGTGACCCAAAAAGGCACATGAGATGGGAGGCGGAAGGTAGTCAAACGTCTCCAGTCGAAGGAAGCGACTGAACTACTTGGTGGGGGAATCGTATGATTGCCCCCCTGCTCGAGAGAGAGCGCAGTAGGACTCTCAGGTGTAGGGGTATTTGCGGATGTAGGAGAATCTGAGGAGACGAGAAGAACAGGAGAATGATGCTCTTCCGAAATAGAGTGGTCGGCGGGTGGTGAACTCGAGTCGACACTCTTTCCGACCAATGGTTGGTCTGGAACAGGCTTGGCAGAGCCAGATTCAGGAAGAGGAGGCTGGACAAGAGAAGAATCTTGGTTGATTTCTTTGTCAGCAGGGGAACGTTCTGCAATTGCAGAAAGACGTTGATAACCAGTAGGAAGTTGGGTTGAGGGAGCTGTAAGACTTTCCAATACAATAGAGGCTCTATCCATGAATGGACAAAGGTGAAGGGGATGATTGCCTTCACAAAGTTTACAAGGGATTCGAATCTTCTCTTTCCCCTTATCATTTCCAGGTGATAAGGTAACATCGCCATGATCTACCGAGGACGATGCAGGGCGGTCCGGATCATGAGACCATACTTCTAACACCCTGGGAATGCCAGGACAATCGCGGAGAAGGTGGTCTTCCTTGCACAACTTACAAGGAAATTTGACCTTCCGCGGAGGAGCACAAGGTGGTTTGACTTGGGTTATACCTTTAACCTCTGGTTTAGGGGTCTTATTCTTCTTTGTCTTCTTCCTCTTTTTCTTCTTAGCCACCTGGTTAGTTGAATCCAGAGGTTCACCAGGCGAAGTAGAAGATGAGGACGCAGCAGTAGGCGAAGAAGGGGAAAGGTCCACCTTGGAATCAGCAAGACGTTGTTCGGGTGGAGGAGGTGGTGGTGGACCCGAACTAAACAGAGGAGCACTAGAGGGTATCTCAGGCTCCTTCCCGGTAGATGGCAGGTAATCTTTTGTTTGAGTACTGGTATTGATGGGTATCGTTCCAGCCATAAACACTTGAGAACCAAAGGAAGAGGGAGGCTGAGTAGGGTCAGCCACCATTTGAGTTTTTTGAGTGTGTTGGGTGGGAAAGGTCTCTTTGAGCACCGCAGGAGTCCCAGGGGTGCCTTTTAACAAACGACTAACTTCGGACCGCCTGGGGCAGTCCTTTGTATAGTGATCCTCATCACAGATAAGACAAGGATACTTGGGTTTGCGTTTGGCACCATCCTCGGGCGGAGGGTTAGGGGCTTCCTGCTTGGGTTGATCTGGCTTATTCTTCGGTTTCCTTTTCTTCTTTGCTTTCGAGGCTTTGTTTACCATGGTGGTTTGGACGGCATTGACCTCGGAAGTAACATTCGAAGTTGATATTACCTGGGAGGTGGGTTCATTCGGAGCAGAAGTTATCACACTCGAGACCACCGAGTTTGAAAACAACCATACGGGCAAACCGATGGTTAACCCAGGCAAAGACAAAGTTGCGATATACTGAACACCGACATTTCCAACAGAAGGAAATGGACAAGGGTTCCCATCAGGAGGAACACCTTGGCCGGTGGGCGCCGGGAAGGCTGCCATTGAACGAGAAATAATCCTACTCAAGCTAACGCAAACAAAATCTAATTGGGTAGATGTTATCGTGGCCAATAAATTTTAAGACACTGAACTTAACCTTTTCATTTTTTAAGAGTCGAGAAAAGGATAAAAGATGACTCTAGTCTCCTTCGAATATTTAATGAGCACGAAGTGACAAGACGCTCACAGGCACCTTTTCGTTTAGGGAGTCCGAAAAGGATCAAAAGTGACTGCTCTGGAATTCTAGGTAGAGGGCGTGCCAAACTTTTCGCAAAACCACAGAATACTTTTTAGGGTACGGGTGGTCGATCTTCGTGAATGCTGTGTTCACTGCATTGCGAATCGTAGGGCGGCTGACACGGCTTCCTATGGATAAAGGCTTTATTCCTATAGGGGTCTCCCAATATATACTCGACGGTACGTGGGAGCACAGTCCGTATTGGCACCTATCGTTTCACCGTGGAGGAATCACCCAACCACTCGGCGATAAACTACCAGGTTTAAAGACGCCGGAACACGTCTCTAACCTAGACCTCTAAAGTGTTTGCGTTATGTTCCAATGCGTTGTTATGTTCATTGAGTTCATTTTAAAGTTTATCTTTGATTATGTTTCAGTTTTTTGGTCCTACCGTATGTGATATCTCAAAAACTTTTTACATGCAAACTATATGCCAAAATTAAATCATTTGATTCGATGAATTCTATCTACAGGAGGGTTGAGATCTTTTTCACAAACGAAACGATCACTTCAACAAACAACAAAGACCCTAATGCAGCTAATAACAAGAAACAAAATTTTGTCTTTTATTTTTAATAGCAACAAATAACAATAAATGCTAACTACTATGATGCAAGAGATTTTTTATTTTTCTTTCCTTTAAGATGGCATGATGCATGTAAACAAATTCTAAGAGATATGCACAATCCAAGTTCAGTTAATGAAATAGAACCAATTCTGAAACACTAAAATGAACCATGCAAGCAAGGAAAAACACAAAGACTAGTGAACTTCAAAGAGGCTAGAAGTGAAGTATTCAGAGTATAGAAGATCAAGCTTTAACAAAGCACTGGATAGGTGCAGAACACAACCAACAAGTTGATTGGATAATCAAGAGATCGAAACTTCCCACAGAAGGCTAGTCATGCAAAGCCCCTAGATATCCTAGGGCTGAGACGAAAATCAATAGAAATGAGCAAACAATTGAGGGATACAGGCTAAGACCAGTCAAGCAGAGGTTCAACACAGTTCCAGAGGCTGAAAGAGATATATAAAGAGACTGAATGAGCTTTCCACCCACACACAGGCAAAATTTACAGAGCTGGCGCGACTGTCAGCCTGCAACTTGCGCTACCACAGGATTGGCGCGAGCTGCTTTTGAGCAACATGCGCCAACTGGCGCGACTGTCAGAGAAATAACCGCGCCAATTAAGCTTGCCAACTAGAAAAATAAATGACACGACCTCAGGTCGGGTTGACAGTGCTCAGATGGGTCAAACAGTAAAGAATAATCTCAAAACTGACTCAGGAAGCTCATTCACTCAAGCAAGCAGAAGAAAATTAACATGCAAGACAGAAATCAAATAGTTTCTCCCCAGTGGAGTCGCCAATTTGTTGGTCAGGTAAATCCCCTCTGCGGACATAGGCGATCCCACTAGCCTATAACAGAACTAGCCACAAACAAACCACGCTGCTACGCAAGTTCCTAGTTATGCATCAAAGGTGAATCAAGAAGACTAACCTGGAGTCCAACGCTATGATTGAAGCAGAGTTGATATCCTCGCTCCCTTGCTCCAACAGATCACAAACGAACACCTGCACATGCAAAGGAAGAGACAGATACCAACATAAAAACTACCAAGGCACAACTATATTTCAGTCAGAAAGGAAATAAATCAACACATCACCATGATAGATAATGAGATTGGAACTATAATAGCAGTCGCTCATCAATTAATAAACAGGAAAAGTTACAACCATTGTTCTGACGTCGACCCTTCTCCTGGCTGAGCGAGTAACTATATGTGTCTTGCAATGCATCTCCCCTCCGGCAGCATAACCTCTCTAGCACTCACTAGCATTCCTCCAAGAACTCGACATCTAACACTCCATGACCAATAATCATCACTACTATCACTCAATCACTAAATCACTAGCACTAACACTCTAGCTTGTCCAATGCATAATGACAAGCTTATATAGATGAAGAAGGGAGGAGGATACGACGAACCGGACACCTTTCGCGGATTAGCAAAAGCCATCAAGATGGATAAAGCTCGACAAAATACTGATTTTTTATCCTCAGAAAAGCTCCATGTAATGAAGGAAAAAACAGTCGGACGTGCGTTAAGGCAAAAAGCACGACTAAATTTGGTTGGCGCGACTATTGTTCTAAGGTAGAGCACCAATGGTCACGCCCTCTTTTGAGGATCTCCATCATTGGCGCGGGTAGGATACTGTGGACTTGCGCCAATGGAAAAAGAGCACTTTTTAGGGATAATCTGCAGAAGATGTCTTCAGGGAACATGGAGTACATACTCAAGGGAACATAATGCAAGTGTTTTTAGACTTTGTCATTTCTTATAACTCCCGGGATGGGTCCTCCAAGGTACGACAAGAGGAGTAACAGGGATGGTGACAAATTACTGTGTAACACCAAGGGATCCTGTGGTATTCTAAAGATCGTCGCCTTGACCTCCTGCAACGCTTCATCAATACATTTGAACTCATCTTCAAAGCTGAATTTCATTAAGAATCTCTCTCTAAATATCCCACTCGTCAGTTCCATGGCAGAGCTCTATTTCTAGGTACCAATTCATTGGTATTACATCCAAAGTGTGACAGAACAAATACACCCACTCCGGTTGCGGCTCTGCTCCATAAATGTCAGGGCATTTTGCTAAGTGATTGTGCAGATCACTCCTCCCATCATATTTCTCTGTCAGTCGCACTTTTGGGCGACCAAACCGCAACCTCATCATCCTTCGATATTCACGCCATCCATCAAAACTGTCTTTATGTGTACCACACTATCTTGCGGGCATAGCACGCAGCGCCAAATCCAGTGCTTAGAAGCGATGCTTCTCTAGTACTTCCCTTTCAAATGCATCAAAAAATTTATCTATGTTAGTTAGACCATCATAATAAGGCAAACTCCTTACCTTATATGATACACAACGCAACGATTTAGTCATCATGTTATAGCGTAATGTAAATACTTCACACAACCTATTCTGCCAATGTTCCAACTCCTCATCTGAATCTGATGTACAAGAACTTTCACAATCCCATGCAATGTGTCCATCTCCTGTTGGATTCACCTAATCTTGGTCTCGCACTGTTATTTTGTAGATCTGATCCAAATCATCGTCACTTTCATAATCACGGACCGGTTCAGTATATCGCGGTCCTTCTACAGGGTCCAAAGGTACTACTATGCAGAGCGATTTCCTCTCGAATGACATTGTCCGCTTCTTCAATTGATTACTCCATTCATGTCAATAGCCCAATCAATCCCAAGGAGTGCGGGGTAGGGATTTATGTCATCGAAAATCTCTATCACTTTGAAATCAGCCAATGCACTCAAGCCTTCAATATCTACTGTCACTCCCTACAACCTTCCCATGGGCATAATCTTCTATTGATTTGCCATCCTCAATTGAATCAGAGACCACTGCAACGCAGGTCTCCCCATTCTTTCCCATGTCTGTTTAGGCAATACATTCGTGTTCGACCCCAAATCCAGAATAACTTGATCCATTTCATACCCGCCTATTTGTGCAATGAGCCTCATCTCACGCCTTGTTCTTGCCTTATGCTTACCAATTTTTCTGACTATGTGAGGTCCTTCGGGGGAATTATCTTTTCTGACACACTTATTTATCAACTCTTGTAATCCTTTCACAGCCTTGCTATCACGTAGCAACTTCATACAGGTCTCCAAAAAGGTAGTAAGCATGGAGGGGTCCATTTCCTCAAACAACTGATGCTGACTCCCTGAGGTGGAGGCCTCAGCGAAGCTTTTCTTCACTTCCATGAACGTTTCTTTCGCGCGCTCTAAATCAAATCTAAACTCCTTTTCTGGATCTCTGCAAACCCACTCACTTTCTTCAGGGTGCTTTCCTTTATTCTCTCCAGTCGTCATTCCACTCTGCAACACAATATTCACATTAGGATCTTCTTCATGGGGTTCAGCCCTCATCATCTATAGGTTCTGGGTAGGCTGCTGAGGCTGCACCCTTTTCTCTTGTATTTTAGCTATCAATACAGGGCAGTGTTCTGTCGCATGGTCAAACTAAGTACAATATCGGCACGATAGGCGCGTCGCGTCCATACACTCTGTACGTAGTGTCCTGGCACTCCACAATTGTAGCAAATAACTTGTTCCCAACCTCTTGCAGGTCCTCCTTCGCCTCGGCCTCATCCGCACCCTTGGTATCCTCCTCGCACTCCCCGAGCGCCTTGATCCGGAGGCTGAGTTTTTGTGTATATCGGATACGCAACGTTCTTTCCATCATCAATTCATAGCCACAGAAGTTGCGCTCATCGTGACCCACCAATTTACATAAGTTGCAAAAGAGTTGTTGTGGTGTCTGCACAAATTTCTGCAGCAAGTGACAATTGTCTGTTACATGTTTTCCAGCTACCTGACAGATAACGCACCACAGTGTGGGCCCTGTACTTTTCCCTGCTTGAGCTTCCGACCTTAGAGGCATCGACCGTCGTCCTAAAACATAATTTGCGAAGACAGTTTAGTGATCTTTATCATGCCCCTTACTCTTACATTTCAAACACCAAACTTTTTCGCGCACCTCTAGCCGAGCCGCTCTATCTTTCTATTTGAACGACCTTCAGTCTACTTACAGATTTTGGTTTCCAGTTTCATATTTTATTTCTAATAAGTAATTATTTTATTTCATTGGCTGGTCCTAAAATCATATTTACCTATAAGTGTGTCACATAGAGATTGTAATCCATAGTGAATTGCAATCTCTTACCTTCTATGGAGATTATTGATTGCATGCCATGCAATTAATATCTCCATGCATGTTATGTTGTTGCTCATCTTCTCTAGGATTTTTGTTTCAAATGTTGAGAAAATATTAAGTCACAAATATGTTAATTTGGATAACATAAAAATGTTTTCTAAAAGTTACATAGAAACATTCAGTTGTAAGATAATTATTTCATTAGCCATGATGTTATTAGGTTTGGTGAAAGTGGAGACTACCTTAATCCCCACCATGTTTTGAATTTCACAAAAATGGTTGGCTCATCGCTGCAAGGGTATTCAAAAGTTGTCAATTGGGTTTATCTCAAGCAGTTGGGAGAAATGATTGGGATCCTCCCCACCCAAGTTCAATTACGGCAAGTGACATGAACTTTGATGTAACAAACAAAACATGTATATTCCTCATATGGAATATATGGATATTTATCTATGAAAAAAAGGGTGTTCAAAAGCAATAGAACCATCATGGTCGTCGAACAACGTAGGTGGCATCACACCCTTTTAAAATAGAAACTATAAAAGGTGTCCCACCTTAAGTGACAACCTTAAGTTTATGAGATTATATATCTCACATAACTCCTCTAGAAGGATGTTTGATTCCATAATTATTGTTGTAGATTCAATGGATTCCTTCACCATTGCAAGTTTTTTTGGTAACTAAGGGTGTTATTGGTGATATTGTTTGGCCATAATTTTGTTGGGGAGAAATGTGACTTATATCAAGAGAGTATAATACAACAAAATGTAGAAACAAGCACACCTACATCAAGGCCAAAGAAAGGCTTCTATTTTGGATTATGCCTCAATGGAACACCTAGACACATCTCTCTATAAGAGAGTGCTTTTGACCCTAAATTGCAATTTTATTTCATAATACAACCTCTTGTTAAAAGTCATGAGAAAGAAAACACTATCAATAACAAGTAATTCATAATGAAACTTCCACAATATAAACACATACAACTTGGATGTAGTGCCAAACACCTTTTAAGGTGATGTAAGTTAGGAAAATATCCAAATGGATTTTACTAAAGAATATGCATCTTTAAGGGCTCCACATGAAGTCCCAAGTAGCACATACAAATCTATAGTCTCATCTCAAAATGAATGTCAAATGGTCTCAATTTGGTTCACAATGTGAGTACGCATCAGTTATGAACTTATTATATGGAAACCACAAATCTATAGTCTCATCTCAAAATGAATGTCAAATGGTCTCAATTTGGTTCACAATGTGAGCACACATCAGTTATGAACTTATTATATGGAAACCGCTCATCAGGAGGTTGATATTATTATAGAAGAAACAAATACCCACATCTTGAAAGTGAGTCTAAAAGACCATGGTATATAAAGGCAATTCACCCATTTTGCTTACAAAAGATTCCACCTCCTCTCCACTCCCACGTAAGGAATAAGGAGAACTAAGATATTGATATAGATGATTATAATTATGATGTAAGCCTAATATAGATGATGGTATATTGATAAAAATGGTGATGATATGTATAACCTCAATTTACACGCTACAAGGCGGAGAGAATGGATATTAAATTATAAAAATAAACCCACTTGTTGGCCATGATTTTGAATAGATTAGTAAATGCCTAAATTGGTGGTAGTGACATTTCTTTAAATGATCATTGTGATTTTTGACTAGTCATCCTAATTTTGCAAGTAATTATATTTCAGTAATTATTCTCGTCATTAATTTGGCAACCTTAACTTATGCTCATAATTTAGACTAGCTTAACAAATATGTTCCCATTATTAATAATGCATATACCGGCCACAGTAATTGCATTTATTAATATTGTTGACGAAATCTTGAATTCTGTAATTATAATTGCTATGTTAATTTACATTTTACCAGTTATGGATTTTGGAGGAAATTCAAGATTATGCAATGTCAAAAAATACAAAACTTTTGTACACAACACAATTTAATCATTTAATCTTTGAAGCTTTTAAATACAATAACATTCAATGTTCTTTGCCATGCTCTAAAATAAATGAATGCCAATGTACTTGCTCTCAAATGCTTTTCCCTTTTCATAAAATGGCCAATTTATTATCAGATACTACCTTGTTGTGTCTCTTGATTACAAGAAACATATATATAGAAAAGGAGGAGATGACGTTGATGATAATAATACCGGAAGTTTCTCAGGACACCATAGGAACCTCTTTTGTTTTAAGAATAAAATCTAAAAGCTTTTCCTTTTTTTTTTAAAATGGAAACATACATGCTCGTATCTTCTTTTTATATAAGTTGGTCTTTGCTAGCAAAGAAGTGTCCTAGATTTTGAAATTTGTTGTAATAAAAATTATGCTTAAATGATCATTAATTGTTAAAATTGGCAACTAGGGCCGAACTCCATGTGGGTCATCATCTTATTTATTGGATTCCTCTTATCAAGAGGTGTAGGATTAATCTAAAGATCATTCGATTCCGATAAGTACTCATGGAGATATGAATTTATTTGTGTTATGAGACAATTCGTCAAAGTCAGCGAACAACCAAATTGTCCCCACTTGTGGTCAACATTTTAGTATAAAAAGAAGTGGTTTGCTAGTCATTTGCACACACTCTTCTTGTGATCTCTTCCTCTCCACTTGTCTTTGGGTTCTTGTGGGAGGAGAGATCCTAAGAGAAAATGTTTCTCTAATGAAGAGATGCCCTAGCTTCTCTATGATGCCCTAAACGCAGTCATGGAAATGACAGCAGAATGCCCTAGCCGCAGCAAGAAGAGGAATTGAAGACAACGTGGTAAGGTCACTTTAGGACAATGTGGAGAGCCTAGATTAGAGCCCATGTTGTTGTGGGAGTGTGGATTAGTTTGAGGGTTGTTTGAGGGTGCAAACAAGCCCGAGAACAGGGTTGTCTCAAGGATCAAGAGCTGGAGGTTAGGCCGAGTTAAGGAGGCTCCTCGCAAGTCTATCTTGAAGGCATTGCAAGAGCACCCAGATGCTAAAGTAAAGGCAACTAGGGCACTTATGTTGAGCCACAGAAGAGAGGCTACCACTGCATGGGAAAAGAGGCTGCGTGGAGCCTTTTAGGAGTCATGTGTAGGGTTGTTGCTTCAGCGAGGAGGCCGAGTATCTACATGAGCCTAATCAAGTTTGTTTGGACAACAATCGAGGTAAGGAGAACTGGTTTTGGGGTGAGTTGTAGATGATAGTTGAACTGTGATAGGCTGCGTGCCTAATCACCTCAGAACAAGGGCAACGTGGATAGGTTTGGTGCAGATTTGTGCCCAGAACAGCAGTTGAAGAGAAGTCCCCCTTACCTAGGCTGCAGATTATAAGTTTGTTGCAGCAAACGTAATGCCCTAATCAATCAATGTAATCTAATACGTTGTTCGAAGACATTGGCATTTCTATGGGTTATGTCGCGGGCCATAACACCATAGCTAGCCACCTTGGTGTCTTATGATGAATGATGTAAGTAGACAGCATTGTATATGATAGCAATATGCATAGTGCAGCACACTGCACTATGCAGCATGATGTAAAGGGTTGTAGCGTGGTATGATGCATAGTGTAGCAGTATGAAAGATGCAACACAGTGAGACATAATGATGGTGTAGCATGGTGCAGCTTAGTGATGTTGGGCATGGGATGATGGTGCAGCATGGTGCAGCACAATGATAGGTGCCGCAGGTGATGGAGTCACCTTGGAGGATCAGTTGAAGCAGCATGCCTTCAACTGAGTTCAGTTAAGCTACCTCATGTGTCATCTTCTTAGAAATGATCTCTGCTCTTATTTAGATAAGTCAAACTGTTGACTTCTGATGTATATGTACTATCTCTCTCTCTGCTGAACTATTGAAGAACATTTAAGAAGAATTGATCAAGGGTTTCCCCACATTGAGGTTTGTCTCTAGCTCGCACCACATCTGAGGTGAAGACAAAGCCCAAGCAAGAGTGAAAGAGCAATCACTGAAGACAGTTGGAAAGGAAAAAAGGCTTGATGGGTTCCTCATCCCTCTTCAAATTCACCAAGGGTGAAGTCGAAGAAGAGAATATTATCCGAGTGGTGCATCGGAAGCATCTAATGGCCTACCTAAAGATCACTTCAATGGAAAGTCCGGATCTAAGGGTGGAAGAAAAGGCATATTCCTTGCTTGCAATAAGTTTGGTCATTATGCGAAGGACTGTCCGAATAGAAGGGGCACATCACTTGATGATGATAACAATCATTCCAGGGGCATCTTCAATGATAAAAGGAATGACAAGTACCACGTCAAAGGAAAAAGGAATGCAGGTCATCAAGGAAATGGCCGACGCTTCAAAGAAAGCAAGGAATCCCAGGGATGAAGAATCAAATGTTGTTTCTGATAAGATAAAGGAGTGTTATCTTATATTGGCCCTCTCCACTACTTCTCCTCCATACTCTTTGGGAATCTGGCTTATTGATTGTAGTGCTTCAAGGCACTTCATCGGATAGAAGGAAGCCCTCTCTAATTTGATAGAGATGGAGACAATCGTGGAGATTATACTTGGAGTCAATGCCACCTATCCCGGAAAGGGTGTAGGGAATGCTACCCTTGAATTGAATAAGGGTAGCATGATTCATTAACAAGAAGTTCTTTATGTACCTGATCTCAAGAAGAACCTAGTGTCCATTTTGACAATGGAAATCAAAGGTTTCAAGGTGGCATTCATCAATGGAAAGGTACATGTTTGAAAAGAAAGGAATTTTTCAAGATGCTTTTTGGGTTCAGGGTTGGCAATTTAGAACAAGTTGTAGGAAGTCCATTGGGGACCATGTCAGTTGACACATCTCGTCTATAGCACCAGAGGTCTGCTTATTATGGGGCCCTACCCGAAGTGAGTCAGATGGTGACAGGGATGCCTAAATTCAAGAAGAGCATGAAGGTACATGTCTGAGATGTCCCAAAGGAAAATCTTACAAGGGGGCCATTCCCCTCATGTAGTAGGTCCAAAAGTTTGGAACAACCCGAGGGATTTGAGATTCATGATCAAAAACGTCATGTATGTAGGTTGAAGAAAGCTCTCTATG
Source organism: Pinus tabuliformis (assembly GCA_031772625.1). Taxonomy (NCBI): domain Eukaryota; kingdom Viridiplantae; phylum Streptophyta; class Pinopsida; order Pinales; family Pinaceae; genus Pinus; species Pinus tabuliformis. Next base: position 481,081,340 of record CM062820.1, read on the forward strand.
ATTTAGAGCTAACACTGCGGGCTCAATATGAGAGGATTGATAACAGTCTGATGAAGCTGAGATTCACTAGGAGTGAAGTCGATCCAAACCATTGCTTGAAGGTTATGGATGATAGACCTCTCATACTGGCACCTTATGAAGACGACCTCTTTCTGACAAGTGTAGACCCTCTCATTTGCAAAAGTAAGAGGGAGTTGGATTTCGGATTTGGAATGGTAAATTGCAAGCCCGTGACTACCTCGATGGAGCTTAACTTTCAGAAGTTATGCATTAATGATGTCGGACCTGATTTGGGAAATGCCTTTGAGTTTCATAAACTCATTCTAGCGTTGATGTTCTTGGTGAACTCCCATCCGGATATATGTTTTGCAGTTAGCATGTTCAGCTCATATATGGTTAAGTGTCACTGGGTTGGTGCAAAGAATCATTTGAAATATCTTCCGAACACAATCTCTCATGGATTGAGATACACTTCCGGAAATGTGAAGCTGCATGATTATTCTAATGTTGATTAGGCAAGAAGTGTGGAGGATTACAAGAGCACTTCTGGGTGTTGGTTCTCTTTGGGTTCTGCTACGATATCCTGAATGAGAAACAAGCAGAAGTCAGTTGCTTTGATAACCGTTGAGACCGAATACATAGCTACGAGTATGACCTCATGTGAAGCTGCCTGATTGAGGAAGCTCTTCAGTGAGTTGTTTGGACACATGTTGGATACCACTATGATCTTCTGTGACAACCAGAGGGGGATTTGATTGTTGAGGAATCACGTATTCTATGATCACTCCAAGCATATAGACATCAGGTACCAATTTATCTAGAATATGGTACATCGATGAGCAAGAAGGCTCCATCGCATTGGGATTGTTGTGCAGGTCGCCGACATTCTGTCGAAGCCCCTGGGAAAGGTCAAATTTGTGACTTTTCGAGAACGACTAGGAGGCGTGGAGAGACTCTCTCCTAAGGGTCCTATATGATATGGACAATGAGCTCTGGGAGCTCCAGCAAGCTTGGGGGTACATCATGGAGCGATGAGCAACCATAGGATGAGTGGTTCAACCTTCCCCTAGTGGTTTGCTATGTAAACAAAGGATGAGTGGTTCATCCTTCTCCTGCCGAGACACAATCATAAGGTGAGTGGTTCATCCTTCTCCTGCCGAGACACAATCATAAGGTGAGTGGTTCATCCTTCTCCTGCCGAGACACAATCATAAGGTGAGTGGTTCAGCCTTCCCCTAGTGATTTGTTGTGTACAGGGTGAGTGGTTCAGCCTTCCCCTGGGATACCCCTTGCAACATGTAGGCAGGATAAGTAGTTCATCCTTCTCCTGCTGAGACATCTTACCCCAGTCTGGGACTCATGGTAAGTACCTCTCATCTGGCCAATGAGTAGGGAAATGAGGATATGGACCATAGTAGTACCGATGGACGCATCGTGTTAATGTCGTACTCCCTATGGTAGGATGATATTGATCTAGGATCAATGAAACTGACTTCGGGTCAGTATGAGTGGTTTGAGACACTCTCTTTTGGAACTGATTTCGAATCAATAAGAGCGATATGATACTCTCTTTATTTGGAACAGATTTCGGATTAGTAAGAGTGGTATGAGACACTCTCTTCATATGGGACTAATTTTGGATCAATAAGAGTGGTATGAGACACTCTCTTCATATGGGACTGATTTCGGTTCAGTAAGAGTAGTATGAGACACTCTTTGCATATGGAACTGACTTCGGGTCAGTAGAGAATGGTATGAGACATTCTCGATCAATTCTTCTTCTTCATGGTTCAGCAAAGCAATGCATGGCACTAATGGCAGAGATAGTACAATCTGACAAATGGATCAGCGGATGGAATTCTCCCTAGTTGAGAGGGAGTGTTAAGATTGCCAACTAGGGCCAAACTCCATGTGGGTCATCTTATTTATGGCAGCTGATATTTTTCTTGGATTCCTCTCATCGAGAGGTGTAGGATTGATCTAAAGATCATCTGATTCCGATAAGTATTCATGGAGATATGAATTTATTTGTGTTATGGGACAATTCGTCCAGGTCAGCGAGCAACCAAATTGCCGCCACTTGTGCTCAACGTTTTTGTATAAAAAGAGGTGGCTTGCTAGTCATTTGCACACACTCTTCTTGTGATCTCTTCCTCTCCACTTGTCTTTGGGTTTTGGTGGGAGGAGAGATACTAACAGAAAATGTTGCTCTAATGAAGAGATGCCCTAGCTTCTCTATGATGCCCTAAACGCAGTCATGGAAACGAAGGCAGAATGCCTAACCATAGCAAGAAGAGGAATTGAAGACAGCATGGTAAGGTCACTTCTGGACAGCATGGAGAGCCTAGATTAGAGGTTGAGTTGTTGTGGGAGTGCGGATTAGTTTGAGGGCTGTTTGAGGGTGCAAACAGGCCCGAGAACAGGGTTGTCTCAAGGATCAAAGAGCTGGAGGTTAGGCCGAGTTGCTGTGGGAGTGCGGATTAGTTTGAGGGTTGTTTGAGGGTGCAAACAGGCCTGAGAACAATGTTATCTCAAGGATCAAAGAGTTGGAGGTTAGGTTGAGTTGAGGAGGCTCCTTGCAGGCCCATTTTGAAGGCATTTCAAGAGCACCAATATGCTGGAGTAAAGGCAGCTAGGGCACTTCTATTGAACCGCAGAAGAGAGGCTACTACTGCACGGGAAAAGAGGTTGTGTGGAGCCTTTTAGGAGCTATGTGTAGGGTTGTTGCTTCAGCTAGGAGGCCGAGTATCTTCAGGAGCCTAATCAAGTTTGTTTGGACAGCAATCAAGGTAAGGAGAACTAGTTTTGGGGTGAGCTACAGATGACAGCTGAACTGTGATAGGCCGCAGACCTAATCACGTCAGAAGAAGGGCAGCGTGGATAGGTTTGGGGGAGATTTGTGCCCAGAACAGCAGCACGGTTGAAGAGAAGTCTCCCTTGCCTAGGCCGCAAATTATAAGGGTTGTTTGATGAATCTGTTAGGGTTGTTGCAGCAAACGTAATGCCCTAATCAGTCACTGTAATCTAATACGTTGTTCGAAGACATTGGCATTGCTATGTGCTAGGCCGCAGGCCATAGCACCATAGCTAGCCACCTTGGTGTCTTATGATGAATGTTGTAAGTAGACAGCATTGTATATGACAGCAGTATGCATAGTGCAGCACATTGCACAGAGCAGCTTGATGTAAAGGGGTGCAGCATGGTATGATGCATAGTGTAGCAGTATGAAAGATGCAACACAGTGAGGCATAGTGATGGTGCAGCATGGTGCAGCTCAGTGATGTTGGACATGGTATGATGGTGCAACGTGGTGCAGCACAATGATAGGTGCCACATGGTGATGGAGTCACCTTGGAGGATCAGTTGAAGCAGCATGCCTTCAACTGAGTTCAGTTAAGCTACCTCATGTGTCATCTTCTTAGAGATGATCTCTGCTCTTATTTAGATAAGTAAAAATGTTGACTTCTAATGTATATGTACTGCAGGTCAGTGATGTTGGACATGGTATGATGGCGCAACGTGGTGCAGCACAATGATAGGTGCCACATGGTGATGGAGTCACCTTGGAGGATCAGTTGAAGCAGCATGCCTTCAACTGAGTTCAGTTAAGCTACCTCGTGTCATCTTCTTAGAGATGATCTCTGCTCTTATTTAGATAAGTAAAAATGTTGACTTCTAATGTATATGTACTATCTCTCTCTACTCTGAACTATTGAAGAACATATAAGAATTGATTAAGGGTTTCCCTACATTGGGGTTTGTCCCTTGCTGGCACATCTTGTGTCCTCTTGTCTTGGCTTGTCTTCTGCGATTTATGTTTATGTTCTATCTGCATTTTACTATCATGCTAAATGTGATTGCTAATCTGGAATTAATATTGAGCTAATATGGAAAATTGAAGTAAATTTACTATCAGCATAGAACATAACTAAAATTAACATTAAAGCACTAACATAGCCATCTATTACGCTAAAATACCAATTAAGTTTAGAAATATCATTCATCAAAATCAAATACTAGAAAAGTGACTCTAAATAATTGATTTGAAACTTTATTTGTGTTCAAAACCTTATAAAATTGACAGAGAGTATCTAAGTGACATGCATAATACTATCTAGAGCGTTGAAAATATTGTCACAAATAGCTACATCATCTGTTCTAATTGAAATATCTTTATCTCTGATTTCTATTATAGCTTTTGACGGGGAACTAATTTTTACAATAAATTGTAATGCACTTCTGTCATTTTCCTTCTCATCCTTGCTGACCATTTCTGATGTAACATCATCTTCAATGGAAGCACATAATCCTCGATCTCTCAAAGCCAGCAATAAATTATCTGAATTAACCACTCCTTTTCTGCATTGCTGGTTGGAGAGAGTTGATGATTGACATGATGGTGCTGCGGACTTTAACAAAATTCTGCCATCTTCCCTGTGAAGTTCTGCCTTAAGTTTAGCCACTGTAGATTTTTCTTGTCCAACTTGCTTTGGCCTAAGCTGAAATGCTAAATCTGTTGCCATATCTACTTCAATCTCATCCTTTAGGCAGGGTATGCGCAATGTTTGTCCCTTGCAGTAGAACAAAACTGATTGTTCTTTTAAGGCCATTTTGTGTATCCATTTCTGCAAAGCTTCCGGAAACTGCAAACGCATTACTAATATCTATTATGATTCTTTACATAACAACTTGCATATACATGTCTATCATTTATATGCTGAATAACAGAATACACATGTCAACTCCAAAACTGAGATAAAAATTTCCAACCTCTACACTCAACTCACCAGAACAAGCTTTGGCTGCAATTTCTTCATAACTGAGGCAATTTCATTGAACCTAAAAAGAAAATCGAAAAAACAAATCAAATACTGCAACAATAAAACAAAGGCAGTATTGGTTTTTCCACTAGGCAGCTGAAGCATTTCAAATCTTTATTTTTATTTAAATTTTGAATTGTCCCAAATTCCCAACATATCTGTAATTCGGGATAATTTATGCTTAATATCTCAGGCAAATACAGTGCTAGTCGGATCAGAATTGATAGGCATTTTCTATCAAAGAGCTTCGAAGTGTTGAAGGGACATCAAATTACCACAAGGAAAACACCTTATCAGAAAAACAAAATCCAAAAAGACATATGTTCTGCAGACTTTAAGCCAAAAGAGTTGAGTACGATTTGATTTATTTGGGTTGTCAATATGATCCATAACCAATGTTTTAAAACTCCGACTCGGCCAAGGGTCGACTCCGACTCCGACTCCGACTCGGTATCGACTCGGCCAACTCGATTTCAATACTCGGTCGTTGTAAAAAATACATTAAATATTTATTTTTTATAAAAACACATAATTTTAAAGATTTTCATTCATGTTTCCAAACACACAACATTAGAATATAGATAGAAGACAACATATGATCAAAGTAGGCTCATGAATATATCCATTATAATAAAATGGCACCCAATGCACTGTCCAATACATACACGATGATGATGTAGAGATCAAAACAAAAACACATAACCAAGGAGGCTAGAAATGGCCTCTACAACAAAAGTCTGTGACCTGTACTACTGGCTACTGCTAGAGTTGCCAACATCATCTGGCTCAGTGTTACTTGGGAGCGGGAGTGACATTTTCAGAAGTTCCCGGTTTGGGAGCGAATCCCGGAGGAGTTCAACAACCAATGTCACTAACAATGAACATCAAGGTATATAGAGGGATTGGTGCTCTTGATTAAATACGAGTTCCATTCCCTAATACATGACAAAATTCAATGGAAACATTGCAATCCCCCAATCCTGAAATCCTGTAACACCGATAAGTCTGCTGGATTTTGAATGAAATCTAAAATTCTACTTTCTCCATATGAAATCCAATGAGGTCGGAACCACTCTCAAACATCCTGAGTCATTTCATGGTAATGTTAAAAATTTAAGTAAAAGTGTAACAGTAAAAGTGACATTCTCCTTAATCTTCATTTTCATTAAGATTAAGGAGAATGTCACTTTTACTGTTACACTTTTACTTTAAGAATTTAACATTACCATGAATAGCATAGCCTTAGTAGGGCAATAGAGGGGAATGGACCCCAAAGACTAGCAAACTAATTCATAAACCCCTTTGGAGTCCCCCACACTTAGAAAAATTAAAAAAAAATTAAAAAAAGGCGTGTTTTTATGGTTCACTAGCCACTATCAGCTACCCGGCCAAGTAGTTACGGATCCGGCGAGTCAGCCGAGTTATGACTGACTTGGCCAAGTCATGCTATGACTCAGCCGGGTCAGTCATAACTCAGCCGACCGAACCGAATTTTCTGCCGGGTTGAAATATTTTTTTCCGGCTCGGACCAACTCGGCCAAGTCGGTTCCGAGCCGGCCGGATCTTAAAACAATGTCCATAACAGAGTAGGAGATCAACTATTTCATGATAGTCATACCACACGGAATTCAGCCTAAAAGGTGTCCAAGAATGAGCACGCATTGTGGTGACAGCATTGGTGCACATCGAATTGGCAATATTTTTGTGTAATCAATGTGCTTTGATTCACCGCACAACTTAGGCACACACCTAAGGTAAAAGATGTGAGAAGATTAGCTCAGTGCATGTGCACTGAAGAGGTTGGACAACTCAGTAAACCATTAAAAAAGAAAGGCCAACTATAAAACAATGTAGCATTATTTTTCCATCTCTTCATCTTCCTAACTTCTGTAAAATAATTTAATGTTAGCTATGAATAGATGAGATAGGAAATGCCTTGTATACACTCCGTAGATTTAATGGGGTTGGGCGTAGTTGTACTGTGGATTCAATTCATTCACATCTTTGGAGTTGGTGGTATTAGGAGATGTAATGTAATTGTTAGTTCAAAGTTCCCAGAGCATGGAAGTAGGTTTCCAAAACAAACACCGAGAGCAGAGCATCATGCAAATGTTTTTTAATATATTATAATGCATGTATATTTGAGAAAAAGAATATAAGGAAATAGATAAGATACGATAATTCTATTAATGTCCAACAAATGACCTCAACTATGGCAATGACACTGCTAAGTACAAAAGTATCAATACATTGTGGATGCATAACAACCACTGTTATAAAAACCAAAGTTAAATATAATATAAGATGTAAACTCTCTAGACTAGGGAAAAATAATTGTTACTAGAAGAGTTGGATGTATACAAGAATCACCAAAGATTTAAAAGATAAAAACAAAAGGCTCACTGGGGAAATGGCTTTGAGGAAGGCACAAGGGCAGTGCTCCCGATATCTATCGCCTTAAGAAGAGGAGATCTTGCTACATTAATATGACGTTTGAAATGCCATCCACAGTATATTAATAATTCATCATTCAAGCATCAGCCATCTATCAGTTACAAACATATAAATTCTTAAACCATATAATAGGAAGTAGACCTGTGATTTTCAAAATGAAATAGGTTATCTTCCAACTATCAACATGAGAGTTATGTTATAAAATAGGCCACCTGCATAAGTTTGAAATGGTAAATCAACTGACCCACAAAGACTGAAGGGTGAAAAATATAAAATTTTAAACAATGGACTTTTTTTTCATTTTCACACGAGTGTGGGGGCAGCATGGTAGGAGAGAGGGAGTAACGTGGCAGAAGCATGGGAGGAACATGGGGGGGTGGGGCACGATGGAGGCATCGAGAGCATGATTCTAGGGTCTGGAACCATTCAAGCTCTCGATAGTGGCAGAGAGGATGCCAAAAGTACCCAGAACACACTCCCTGGATGCTCCTCCAGGGTGGGAGTGCACCCTAGGGGGGCACTCCCAATAACATGGTGTTAGTTGGTAAAGCTTCATGTTATTCATATCATTGTTGTAGAGACCAATTTTAATGTATATTTCAATATTCTGAGTTGATATTCTGGTGAGATTTATCATAATGCCAATATGTGTATGGATATTCTGAAATCCATTTATCATCGTATCTATTGGGCTTAAACACTCCTTGCTCCATATCATATTGACTATGTATGCAATAATAATCCATTGTAGTTGTTGTGGTTGCACTTGATTCCGCTAGGAATACTTTGGGATCAAAATGTTCTTAGAGCATGGTCAAGACTCTCTCAAAGGAAGAAAGAAATGAAGGACAAATTGTGAAGTCATGTTGATTTCCTCGAAAATGAAGTGTCTACTCTTATCTCAAAAGATAGGGCTATGAATGAATAAATGATGAAAAACACCCATTGGTTGCGAAACTTAACAACCTCTGTTACAGCATTATAGGATACCATCCACCAATAGACCTAATGGAGCAACCCATGCACAAGTCGAGTAGGGTACTAGAGGGGGTCCAATGTTGAATCTAGGTTCCTTTGAAGTGGAAAGAAAGATAGTTACATGTATGCCTTACAATTTGATGATTCATTGAGGCAATTATATTCTTTTTCAAAGAACAACAATTCATGGATGAAGATAAAGTTGCCTTGGGAAAGAAATGTTAAATTTCCAATACCAGCCCGGATTTATTTACACCTCAACAATTTTTCTTCCTGGAAAATTATTAAATAAAATTCAGATTGCTGGCAAATAAAATCACTGGTATTTAACTTCTGAAAAATAGTTTGCAGCAGAGAAATAAAATTAGATAGACCAATCACATCAAAACAGTATGTATACACCCATAACAATTTTCCTTTATTAAAATTCTCGGGAAAATCTGAACCTAAACCCACAGAGAAAATACACAGAAAAATGCATTGTTGATACCTGTAACTTGGCCCCATAAGGAAAATTGAACAACCAAAAAGTTGACATCCTGAAGAATTCAGCCTATAGAAACTCGGACTCTGGCACCAGGAAATCAGCCCTCTCTTTTCCTCCTCATACATCCCTTGCACACTCAAAGGAATCAACCCACTAGATAAATCATCCTCTCCACAATTCATCCTCCTCTGTGCTTCAGCTACCCAGCCTCTCAATTTCCTGAACTCCGCCTCTTAGGATTGCTCACAAAGTTTCCATGCACTCTTCCTCCCTTCTCTTCAGGCTAGTTGAGCCCATAGTTGCAGGAATCGCCCCCCCCCCCCCCGGATCCTAAGCCGGAATCGCGTCCCGTACGGAAGCGTTCCGGAACCTCCAGGCGAAGCGCGATTCCTATTTTTTGAAACGATTCCTGGAATATCCGCTTACCATCCGCTATGAGTTTATTTTATTTATGGTGACGCACAAGTCTTATTTAAAGTTTTGTTGTAATGCTAATGGGGGTAAGGATTGGTGGAGCCCCGCCAACCTAGCAGCCCCGCTAAACCATTAGACAATGTTATCAATGCTTGAAACTCATGGATAGCAGCAACTCAACGCGAAGTCAATATGGCGGAGTATGTCTAAACTTTGGTTTATATGTCCGCTGGTTCATTATATTTGGCATTCCGGAGTTGGTTAGCAACACTCCAAATATCACAGGAATCTCCACCAAACTCGGCGTGGAGAAATTTTACGGCAACACCATATTCCAAAGTCAAATCGTATATCACGAATATTCCGCAGGGAGCTATGTCAAACTTTGGTTATATTTGATATATGCCACGGGTCGGAGTAATATTACACCGTCAATGTTTGCCACACCACTGAGGGGAGTTACATAACTATCGGAGTTCATGCGCTCATATGCCAAGGTTACATTTTTTATAATTGTCATATCCAATCACGGATGGCGCACCGTCGGACTTTGGTTATAATGCATATGCCAAAGTTATCAAATATATGCCATGCGGAACTCAAACATATCATCTGTCGGTTCAATTGAGCTTATGTTTATCATATGGTTACGACTATATCATATCTGATGCCACAAGGCCTTGTCACTGTCGGGTCTTTGTTATACCATATGTAGTATATGGTTGCACCAAAGCGAAGTGTTAAGTGCAAACTTCGGTTTTTTAACCAAAATGTGCCACAGAGATTCGTATATCCGCTTAAAAATTTGATGTATGTTTGTAATAGCTAGAATATAGATGATTGTTGTACATACTAGTAACTACAATGGAATCATGGATGCCATATCTATCTTGATTTATGCAAAAATATGCATGTTTTCATGTCTTCTACAATTAATTTGGTATTTGGGATGTTTGTTTTGAGTATAAATGCAAAAAAATATAAAAATATATATATATATAGCAGACGCTTCCGCGGACGCTTCGCTTCCTAGATTTTTGGAAAATGACGCTTCCGCGCTTCCGCTTCGCTCCCGCTTCGTGCAACACTGGTTGAGCCTCTCGCTCTATGGAAAATCACTTCCTCCCCTTTGAGAAAATCACTCTGTCAATGTTGTATAATTGTGTTGCGTCTTCACCTCTCCATTAGATTTATTTTATAACTTCATTAAGACAAATCCCTAACCCTAATCTACTAAGTGATTAACGATCGAGATTAAATCTAGCCTCCCTTGATATCAACAATTGAGATTATATCTAAGTCACTTACATAATTAAATTATTTATCCTTAGTACCTTGGCTTAATAGTCCACAATAATTAACTGACTTTAATTATTGTACTTTTCCTAAGTTAGGAAAGAAGTCATAAGTCACCTACTCCACCAAGCAAGCACCTAGAGAGGCAATCAACCATCTTCTACATGCTAAGACACCAAGCTCATGTAGAAGAACTTCCAACGCTACCAATAACTTCAACACTCCCTCCTAACAAGGAAAGGATTCTTCACCACCCCATCTTGTCCCTGTAAAGCACGAATTTCCCTTTCACTAGAGGCTTGGTGAGAATATCTGCTACCTGCGCCTCTGTGTAAATGTATTGCAGTCTCATAACACCTCTCTAGACCTTATCTTTGATGAAGTGATATATGATCTTCATATGTTTGGATCTGTCATGAAACATAGGATTTTAAGAGAACTTAATGCAATTGATTATCACAGTGAACAACTGTTACCTTCCGTGTAGACAAAGTGCGGTCCCACGCACTGTGTCTAACCTGGAGGGTGCGGTCCCCGCCGCAAGGGTGCCCCAACTCCAGACCAAATAACCCTATGAGTATCTTGTGAAGCCATATGGCCTCACAACTAATTGCCATGTACTTTGCTTCTACTAAGCTTAGTTCCATTGATTGTTGCTTCCTACTACACCACGAGATCATGGTTGATCCCAAGTTGAAACAACATGTAGACGTGGATTTTCCATCCACGACACTCCCTGCCCAATCAGAATTTGTGTACCCCTGAAACTCTACTCCACCAACTCAAACATATCTTATAGACCAAAGTCCATTGTACCTTGTAGGTATCTCAATACATACTTCGTTGCCACCCAATGAACCTATCTCGACTCCATCATGAATTGGTTGAGTGTGTTCACAGCAAAACGTATATCCAACCTACTATTGACCAAATACATCAAGGACCTAATTAGCTACCTATACAACGTGGGATCCACCAAATCACCCTTAGAAGCACTCAACTTCTTTAAGTTGGTGTTCATTGGTGTAGACATCAACTTGCAATCCTCCATCTCGATTCTCTTCAAGATCTCAACTACATACTTTCCCTGTCCTACGAAAATCTCTCTTGCCTGTTGCCACACCTCCAATCCTAAAAGGTAATGCATCAAACCAATGTACTTCATCTCAAACTCCAAATCAACCTCCTTCTTATAAATCTTTATGAGTTTCTTTGATCCCATCAAGAAGGGATTGTCCGCATAGAGGACCACGATAAGCGGCTCACCCTCAACAGATACATAATACAAGTTGGAGTTCACTTCACTCCGGGTGAAGCCCAAACCAATAAGATATCCATAAATCATAGCATATCATGCGCATAGAACATGCTTTAACACATAAAGGGTCTACTTCAGCCTGCATATATGAGACTCTCTCCTATGCACCTCAAAGCCTTGAGTTTGCTCAATATACACTTCTTCCTCAATCACCCCATTGAAAAGGAAATATTAACATCCATATTATGTATCCTCCTCTCCATATTTGAAGCAACAGATATGATTGTCCTAATAGATTCATATACGCAACAAGAGAAATGCTTCCTCATAGTCCACTCCCTCCTTCTGGGAGAACCCTCTCGCCACGAACCTCACTTTGTACTTCTCGACATTCCCATCAATGACATGCTTGATGTTATGAAACTAGCTCACAAAAAGATAGAAAAGATAGATCAACGACTTAAAAATCAGCCTCTTCGAGGGGAAACCTCCTTTACATTACACAAATGAACAATTCTTGGATGATACAAATGACAAGACCTCCTTTCTATATATAGGAGTCTAAGGGGTCCCAATACAATCAGAGCCTACATAACAATAATATTGTAGGGGCACAACAATAACAATAGTGGGCTTCTATGGGGCATAATAATAACAACATGAGGACTATATGGGCACAATAATAAAATAAGGGGGTTGCACTAATAACAATAAGGGGTTACACTAGTAGTATAGGGACCTAACATGCCCCTCTCCTTCAAAAAGTGTTGTCCTCAATGCTTGAGTAGTTATGAATGCTTCTATATAAAATTCTCATCCTCCCGTGTGGAATCTTCAATGGGTAAGTTCTTCCACTTGATGAGATACTCTAAAATTGATCGATTCCGTAGCTGCCGATTTCTTGTTTTTGTAACTGCTTCCGGCTCCAATATGATTTTTCCTCCTCATCAAGTTCTGGCAATATTGTTTGAACTAGGACCTTCTCACCTATAACCTTCTTTAAGCATGAAACATGGAAAATTGGGTGCACTCGAGAAGATGCAGAAAGCTCCAATTTGTATTCCATAGTACCAATCTTTTGTAACACCTTGTATGGACCATAATACTTTGGTGATAATTTATTATCCTTCTTAGCTTGCTTGAGGGACATTTGTTTGTATGGTTGTAGTCGTAAAAATACCTAGTCACATACATCAAAACTTCTTACATTGCGATGTTGATATTCCTGTTGTTTCATTCTATTCTGCGCCAAAGTGAGGTTATCCTTTAAGAGTTTGAGAACTTATTTTTGATGCTCGATGTGATCTTCCACTACTTGAACCTTAGAATTTTCTTTTAAAGACGATGTGATGGACGGTGGATGATATCCATAAAGTGCCATAAATGGGGTCATTTTTGTTGCAGTATGGAAGGAAGTGTTATACCACCATTCAACCAGAGACAACCACTTGACCCATTGTGTCTGTTTATTAGATACAAAGCAACGAAGATATCTTTCCAAACATTTTTTTCACTATCTCAATTTGCCCATCAAATTGAGGATGATAAGATGAGCTATGAGCTAACTGAGTACCCAAATATTCCACCTCTTGTACTCCAATGAAACATTTGGAGCCTTTTGCATATAATTGTTTCTCCTCCAATAGTTTGAGCACCTTGTCAACATGTTGAACATGATCCTTCCAAGACTCGTTGTAGATTAGTATATCATCAAAAAATGCTAACACAAATTTTCTAAGGGTGGGTTTGATAATGGAATTCATCAAACCTTGAAATGTAGAAGGTGCATTAGTAAGGCCAAAAGGCATTACCAAAACTTCATAATGACCCTCGTGAGTTCTAAATGTTGTTTTTAAAATGTCTTCAGTCTTCATTCTAATTTGATAATATCCTAAACGAAGATCCAACTTGGTGAAGTAAATTGCTCCATGTAATTCATCCAATAATTCATCAATGACAGAAATGGAAAATTTATCTTTAATAGTAAGCTTATTGAACACCTTATAATCCGAACACATGTACCATGATTCATCCTTCTTGTGTACCAATACCACTGGAGCAAAAAAAGAACTTTGACTAGGTTGAATTATACCAACATCTAGCATTTTTGCAACCATACGTTCAATTTCACTCTTTTGGGCATATGGATATCTGTAAGGCCTGATGTTTGGAGGAACACTTCCTGGAATCAAATGAATAGCATGATCATGATCACGAATAGGTGGGAGGCCTTTGGGAGTCTCAAATATCTTGGAATTATTGTCCAAAAAGTTTTGGAGATCTGGAGAAATAGATGATTTCGATGTGGGAACCTCTAGTGAACATAATTGTGCAATTACGTCCCGTTGTTCTTTCTTTAGAAGCTTTGTCATGATGTTAGAGTTGACTATCTTTCCTGGTTTCCCTTCAATACCCCTTAATTCAACTTCCTTTCCTTCCAAAAAAAAATTCAAGAAAAATTCTTGAAAATTAAAAGCTATCGTACCCAAAGATTGTAGTCATTGGACTCCTAGTACAACATCTGCACCACCCATTAGAATGCAAAGCATTGGACTATTCAAGACATATTCTCCCATGGATAGGTTGATATTATCGCACTTTCTAGAGCAATTTATGGTTCCTCCATTTGCAACCATTACTTGACACTTTGGTTCTGGATATAGGAAGCAATTCAATTCGTTGGCCATCTTACAATGAATAAAATTATGGGTACTACCCAAATCAATCAACACTATTACATTTTTCTTCTTGATATGCCCTTCCATCTTGAGAGTTTGAGGAGTGGTAATTCCTATCAATGCATTACAAGATATGGTTAGATTCATTTTTTCTTTATCTGGGATTGGTTCCTAGTGTATATCCTCTTCTTTTGACATTTCTTTTTCCTTTTCTTGCTCCTCTTCCCCATCTATGTAAATTAATTTCTTCTCAAGACACTTATGACTTTTAGTGTATTTTCGATCACAATTGTAACAAAGCCCTTTTTCTCTTTTTTCTTGCAATTGTTTTTGTGTCAACCTTGTAGGTGGTGAAAGGCTAGGAGCAACAACAGATTCATCTTTATAGTTATGAGTGGTAGGCTTCCTTGTTGCCATAATTTTTCTTTCAATTTTTCTTGCCAACATGTACGCCTTCTCCAATGAATCAGGTTCCCAAAGGCAAACCTCATGTTGAATGTTATCATTTAAAGTCCCTATGAAAACTTCAATCCTATGCTTCCTAGAATATCATTTACCCTTATATTCAATTTTAGGAAGTCCTCAATGTGCTCTGCCATTGAACCCTTTTGTTTGAAATTTATCAATTAACTAAAGAAGGTGTTGCTCTTTGTATCATCATAATGTGTTATCATTTCCTCTGTGAAAATTGACTAAGTGACAAGTTGTTTATGAGAACAAATCCCTCTATACCATACAAACTGGTTTGGTTCTAAATATAAAGATGCAATACATACCTTTTGTGTGTTTTGCACATTATGTAGATCAAAATATTTCTCCATCTGTAGTATCCATGTTACAAGATCCTTGCCATCAAACTTCCTCATATCTATATTTGGAATATGTTGGGTCTTCAATCCAACATTAGATTCTATAAAATCATGATTAACATTACTTTTGTTCTCATCATGAGTTTCATCTACTACATTTTTGCCATTAGAAGGTCTTTCTTATAGCAGCATTGTCCCACCTCCCTCCAAACCTTCTATGCCTTTCTTCAAAACTTCCATGCTTTTCTTCCAATATGCTTCCAAACCATCGATATCAGCTTCCATGGCATAAATAAAACTATTTATCTTAGCTTCGATCGCATTCTTCAAATCATCCATCCAATTTTGATTACTATGTCTTTCTATTTTCTTGATTTGAGTCATTATTTTTCTTGCTTTTAGGATCTCGATGTTGAATCTGTTATATCTCTGAACTTTCAGATCTCCAATGTCTGGAATTGTGACCTACGATAGCCCTCTGCGTCCTCCTTCCAATGCCACAAGTCTGGTCGAAATTGGATTCTCCAAGAAAGAGTTATGCCTAATCTCCCAAGATGACCTGATTATATACTTTTTCAGTAGAGAAAACTTGTACTAAGTGCCACGTGTCATTGTTTCGACCTTCAGACCTAAAAACAATATACAGAGAAGTACAGTGCGTCCTCTTTCTCTAACTTCTTACGAAATTTCAATCTGATGCTCGGAGAGAAAGTTATGAAGATTTTCCCAAGGTCACATGTTTGGGATGTAATTCAGGAACCTGCAAAAACCCTAAATGTCTTGGACCATATCTCCGAAAATATAGCGAAACAAGATCTGAAATTCGGGCCTGAGCTTCACCAAGATTTGAGCTCAAATGGGTTTTAATTTTAGAGTCTGAACCTTTGTAGCAACAAAATTATAGCGAAAATGCCACAATGACCTGTTTGAGATGGAATTCTGCAACTTGCAAAAACCCTAACTTTCTCAAATCATATCTCCAAAAATATAGCGAGACAAGATCTGAATTCCATACCTGAGGTTCAAAACGATTTCGGCTCAAATGGGTTTTTATTTAGCTTTTGAAACTTCTTAGTAAAACGTTACAGCGAAAATGCCACGATGACCTATTTACAGCAGCGAAACAATAGAATCCAAAGCTCTGATACCAAATGTTATGAAACCATCTCACAAAAAAATAGAAAAGATAGATCAACGACTTAAAAATCAGCCTCTTTGCGGAGGCAACCTCCTTTACATTACACAAATGAACAATTCTTGGATGATACAAATGACAAGACCTCCTTTCTATATATAGGAGTCTAAAGGGTTCCAATACAATCAGAGTCTACATAACAATCATATTGTAAGGGCACAAGGGCTTCTATGGGGCATAATAATAACAACATGGGAACTATATGGGCACAATAATACAATAAGGGGGTTGCACTAATAACAATAAGGGGTTACATTAGTAATATAGCGACCTAACACTTGATCTTGTAGATCCATCAAGAAGTTACCATAGACTTTCCCTCTAGCCCTAGCACTATGTCCCACACATCATTCCTTGCGATGGAGCTATATTGCTCCATTGTGGCATCGCTGCTGATTTTTGCACAACACTCAAGTCTCTGGTTTGAGTCTAAGATCATGAACACAAACTCACTCAAAGGCAACAAAACTTCTACTTTGCATAGTGGAAACTACACAATGATGAAACAACTAGTACACATGACAAATTTTAACCCAACACTTGTTATATTAAAATATTTAATACAACAATCTTAGGGCTCTCGTACAATGGATCATGGCCCTCGCAATCAGCCCTGATACAAGACAACAACTAAGGCTTGGTATCAACAACTATGATGACCAATATGTCCCTGAACAAAGTACACTTGACCTACTTGTTGATGCTGCACATCCACAATCCTTTCAGTCCACGTACCTTGAACCAATGTTGCAGGAACCCCCGCCCCCCCAGGACCAAAAGCGAGATTCACGACCTATACGGATCCATGGGTGACCCGGCCCCGGAACCGCGGGTTTGGTCGGAAAAAACGATTCCTGATTTGTGGGAGCCGTCCAGCCCAATCTGTGATTTCGGGCGTTCGCGCTGCGGCTCTGTGGCTTCTGTAAGTTTTAACCCCGTACAGAAATTATCTGCATACGAATTCTAAAACACAGAAGATAAACAATGCAAGAGCATAACACATAAAACACATATACACAGAGATTTCCCCTGAATCCCAAAACCGGGACTACTAGCTTGATTTTTCATTATGTTCCTTTCAATGTTACAATACATATTTATACATGCCGAAGCATCCAATACCATGGACCAAAAACCATCGCGTCCAAGACCATGGACTGAAAACCATCGCGTCCAAAACCATGTGCGAAAATCATACACAAAACCCCTTGTGACCCCCCTGCTACGCAATCGGCGCAACGAAGGGGGGTGAACCCCCCAATTAACTACGTGGGCTAGTCGTAGAAAGAATATAACACAACCCAACATTCTCCCACTTGTTGTTTTCTTTCCACAGGGGGCCACCAGAGAGCTTAGTCATTTATCCAGCCCTGCAACGCCCATTGTTTCTCTACACCAAGAGAACTTCTCAGAGCTCACAGATTTTGTCAATGCATCTGCAGTATTCTTCAAAGTGTCCACCTTTATCAGCAACACCTTTTTGTCTTCTATCATATCCCTCACAAAGTGATATTGAACATCAATGTGCTTTGTCTTTGAATGATATTCAGGGTTCTTTACCAAGAAAATTGCACTTTGGCTGTTACAGTCTATCCTTATAGCTACCTGTACTAACCCCATACTTGAACACAATTTCTGCAACCAAATTGCTTCCTTGCTTGCATGAGTGGCTGCCATGTATTTTGCCTCTGTAGTTGATAGTGCCACTACAGATTGTTTCTTACTCATCCAGCTGACAGCACCTCCAAATAGGTTAAACACATACCCACTTGTAGATCTTCTTTGATCCAGATCTCAAGCCCAGTGTGCATCAACAAAGCCACGAATATCCAACACTCTGTCTAATCATGGTCTTCCTTGGTAGCACAAACCATAATCACTAGTGCAACGCAAATACCTGAAAACTCGCTTCATTGTTGTCCAATGCTCCTTTCTTGCTTTTGACATAAACCTGCTCAATACTCCCACTGCATGTTCAATGTCTGGTCTAATACAGACCATTGCATACATCAGGCTACCAACTGCACTTGCATATGGAACACGGGACATGTCCTCTTCCTCTTCTTGTGTCTTGGGACACTGTTCAGCAAATAACTTTACACCTACAGGAATAGGAACCTTCACCGATTTACTATCCTGCATATTAAATCTCTGCAATATTGTCTCGACATACTTCCTCTGGTTTAACCAGAGCTTCCTCTTTGCCCGATCTCTTCTAATTTCCATGCCCAAAATATAGTCTGCAACACCAAGATCTTTCATGTCGAATTTGGAGGATAATTGGGTCTTCAAATCCTGGATAATTTCTTTGTCATTTCTAACCAGCAACATATCATCCACATACAAGACCAAATAAATAACACGGTCACCAATTAATTTTAAATACACACAGTGATCTACTTTGCTTCTGTGAAGCCAAGTCCTCGTATAAATGTATCAAATTTCTGATACTACATCCTTGGTGACTGTTTTAACCCATAAAGAGACTTCTTTAACTTGCATACCAGTTCTTTCTTACCCTTCACCGCAAAGCCTTTAGGTTGCTTCATGTAAATCTCCTCTTTCAGATCCCCATGAAGAAATGATGTCTTCACATCCATCTGTTCTACCTCAAAATCAAAAGCAGCAGCAACAGATAAAAGTAATCTAATAGAATTCACCTTGGCAACAGGAGAAAAAATATCACCAAAATCAATTCCCGACACCTGGGAATAACCTTTTGCTACCAACCAAGCTTTGTATTTCTCCACCTTTCCTTCTGCATTGGTCTTCTTAAACATCCATTTGCTGCCAATGGGTTTCCTTCCCGCCGGCAACTCCACCAGATTCCAAGCCTCATTTTTGTGCAAAGATGCCATTTCATCAACCATGGCCTCTTTCCAGAGTTCGCCATCCTCTGAGTCTACTGCTTCCTTCACAGTTTTGGGATCATCATCAGTAACAAATAAAGTAAAATTTGAACAGAAAGCAAATGGACTATACCTTTCCGGCTGCCTTCTTTCTCGAACTGATCTTCTCACACTCGGAGTTTTTGGCTCTTCATCTTCTAATTCCTCCTCTGCTGTAGAGTCTGATTCTTCCTCCTTAAGCTCAAACTCTATCTTTTCAGGTTCCTTTGGTTAGACTTCATGTTTAATAACATCTTTCACCTCTCTGAACACCACATCTCGACTGTATACAACCTTCCTTGTTACTGGGTTCCAAAGCTTATAACCCTTTAAACCATCCTTATACCCAATAAAGATGCACTTTTCAAATTTACTATCCAACTTGGTTCTTTTCTCCTTCGGAACATGTACATATGCATCACATCCAAATACCCTCAGATGTGAAAGAGAGGGTTTCTTACCAGTCCATACCTCTTGTGGAGTCTTATCCTCCAATGCTCATGAAGGTGATCTGTTGACCAGGTAACATGTTGTCCCCACCGCCTCTGCCCAGAATTCATGTCCTAACTCGGCACCACTGAGCATGCTTCTTGCCCTTTCCATCAACGTCTTGTTTATTCTTTCTACAACACCATTTTGCTCAGCTGTGTATGGAGTAGTCTTCTACCGTGCTATACCACACTTCTTACAGAATTCATCAAATTCCTTGCTGCAAAACTCTCCATCGTTATCTGTCCTCAACACCTTTATCTTCTTCTCTGTCTAGTTTTCCACCAGAGCCTTAAATTCTTTAAACCTGTGAAAGACTTCAGATTCCTTCTTAAGGAAATATATCCATGTATTCTTTCAGAAGTCATCTATAAATGATACATAGTACACAGACTTACCCAGCGATGGAACCTTCACAGGTCCAAAAACATCACTGTGCACAAGTTCTAATATATGTTTCGCCCTCTTACCACCAGAGGGGAAACTCACCCAATTCAGCTTCCCATATACACAATTTCCCAGAAATCAAAATCTTAAGAGCTATTACTCATACCTTCTACCATACCTTTACCATGAAGTATTCGAAGGCCCTTCTCTCCAATATGTCCAAGCCTTTGATGCCACAGCATGGTCTTCTCTCCAGAGACCACTAGATTTTCTGCTCCACTTTCAGGAACCACAGAACTGTTGCACCCATCAACAACAATGCTACCTTGCAGCTTGTACAGAGTTCTAATTCGAACTCCCCACATCAATACCAGTGCTCCCTGAACCATCTTGCAAGTATCTTTCTCGAACACCATTTTTACACCTACATCATCCAGCTTGCTTACAGAAATCAGATTTTTGGCCAATGCAAGAATATGCAGAACACCCGGAAGTGTTCTAACCCTTCCACCTTGCAACTTCAACTTTATTTTTCCGCGACCAACGATTCTAGCCTTCCTATCATCCCCTAAGAAAACATCACCACCATCGTATTTCTCATACAAGCAGAACCACTCTCTATGGGGAGTGAAGTGAAAGGATGCACTTGAGTCAATCAACCATGTCTCATGATCTACATGTGTACTTGAAGAAGCCAAGTACACATCCCCACCTTCGTCTAAGGTGGTTTTTGCCTCTGCAAAAGGAGCATCATCAGATCCCTTTCCTTTGCCAGGAGCTTTAGATTTACAGTCCCTTTTGTAGTGCCCTTCCTTTCCGCATTTCCATCACATCACCTTTACAGGTTTTCTTGGAGATTTAGATCTCCCACTCCATGACTTATTTTTGTTTCTATTCTGGGACCGTCCTCGTACAGACAAAGCATCACCATTCTGGCTCTCCATATTTTTCCGTCTCATTTCCTCCATCACCAAGGATGAGACTATTTCATCAAACTGCAAGGCAGTTGTATTGCTATCTATTGCAATAACCAGACTATCCCACGAATCTGGTAGAGAACACAACAAATTGATGCACTTACCTTCATCTGAAATTTTAATATCAACAAACAATAACTAACTTACCACAGTATTAAATGCGTTCAGATCCTCTGTCACCGAGTCTCCATCTTTCATCCTCAGGTTATACAGTTTTTTCCGCAGGAACAGTTTATTCACCAAAGACTTAGATTGGTAGAAAGTCCTTAACTTGTCCCACAAAGCCTTCGTCGTAGCTTCCTCTGATACATTCAGCAATACTGAATCTAAGACACACAATCGTATTGTGCTCTTTGCTTTCCGATCCAAGCCTTCGTCGTAGCTTCCTCTGATACATTCAGCAATACTGAATCTAAGACACACAATCGTATTGTGCTCTTTGCTTTCCGATCCAACTTCTTCCATTCTTCATCAGACACTCTCGTTGGTTTAGCACCCGGATCTACTGCGATCCACTGATCTTTATCCACCAACAAATCCTCCATCTTGAGTTTCCACAACTCAAAACTCTGACCATTAAATTTCTCGATCTCTATCTTTCCACTGCTCGCCATCTTCTTTCACCGACAGAATCGATCTTGCAAATCTCCCACTGAACAGGGTCTACCACAGGCCCGAGTGAAACCCCTCAGCAATAAAGGCATCCCCTTGAAGCCAAAACAGATCTGATACCAAATGTAGGTTTTAACCCCGTATAGAAATTACCTGAATACGAATTCTAAAACACAGAGAATAAACAACGTGAGAGCATAACACATAAAACACATATACGCAGAGATTTTCCCCTGGATCCCAAAACTGGGACTACTAGCTTGATTTTTCATTATGTTCCTTTCAATGTTACAATACATATTTATACATGTCGAAGCATGCAATACCATGGACCAAAAACCATCGCGTCCATGGACCGAAAACCATTGCGTCCAAAACCATGTGTGAAAATCATGCACAAAACCATAGGTAGGTCCGCCCAACATAATATAGGGTCCAAAAACAAAATTTTTCGGGGTGCTGCCCAGGACCCCATAGAGGGGGCTTTACCTGCACCCCTCAAACCCCCTGTGACCCCCCCGCTATGCAATCAGCGCAACGAAGGGGTGGGCTCCACCCCTCCTCTAACCCCCTGGTTAACTACGCAGGTTAGTCGTGGAAAGAATATAACACAACCCAACAGCGTAATCATCTTGTGGATCCGTCGAGGATTGGGGCCAACTCTGGGCGGATCCCACACAGTTTCGAGGGCCCCGAGTCGATTCCACGAGGCGGACCCACTAAATTGATTTTTTTTTTTTACTTAATTGGGGTTGGGGGTGGGTTTAGCTTGGGTTAGGGAAAAAAATGATGGTAATAAAACTCATTTCCCCCTCTCATTTCCTTACTCTTGTATTTTTGGAGAACTTAGAGAAGAGAGGAGAAGAGAGGCTTGAGGAGAGCTAGGAGCAGTGAAGGAGGAGGAGCTTGGAGGAGTAAAGAAGGGTTTCCATCTACAAGAGCTAAAGAGGTAAGTGCAAACCCCAAACTCCCTCACTTTTCTATTATTGTTGTTTGTATTTTTTCTCCTCCCTCTCCTACTCTTTCCCATTCTTTCTTCTTGCTCATTTAATTGAAGGTTGTCCACCACCTATATTCATATTCCAAGACGATGTTCTTTTGGCTTCTATGTATCATTCCAGTTTTGGTTTTCATAATGGCAAGGGGGAGTAGGAATAGAAGAGAAGAAGAACAAAAGGATAGTGGTCCCCATATGAGTGACCCAATGTATGATGAGGAGGAAGGGTTTGAACAGGAAGGGAATGAACCTGAAGAGAACATTGAAACACTAGAAAGGAAAGCTGCATTGACACCCTTGTGTTACTATGTGACCAAACTTGAAGGGGGAAAAGGTGGTCGAAGCTACAAGTTTTTGTGCCCTCGTGGTTGTCATGCAGGGAAACCATATAGTGGTTCATATAACTGTGTGAGGAGGTATCTTTGTGGGGTGTTGGATAGTGATGACAAAAAGGGTGTCGTGGGGATACAAATTTGCCCAAACGTTTCAACTAAACAAAGAAGAAAATACATCCAAATAGAGGATGTTGCACAACAAAAAAATAAGAAACAGAAAACTCAATTTGAATCAAGTGCAACCTCTAGATTCGGTAGCTCATCTCCTCATGGTACTTCTACAACCTCTAGAAGTAGAACAACAATAGGGGATTTCTTGAATGTTGTTGGGAGGGATGATGTGGATGGAAAGATAGTCTGATTTCTTTGTGCTTGCGGTGTACCATTCAATGTGCTTTTTTCTCCCTATTGGCATGATATGGTTAAGGCCATCAATGAAGCCCCAAAAGGATACAATAGCCCCAACTATGAGAAAGATAGAACAGTGTTATTAGAAAGAGAAAAAACAAAAGTTCAAAGAGCTTTGACACATTTTACAAATGAGTGGGTGGATTGTGGGGTATCCATTGTATCAGATGGGTGGACAAATATTAGAAACAAACATTTGATAAATGTTCTTGGTGTTTTTGCTAGTGGCGCAATATTTATTACATGTCATGACTCCTCCGTCAATGCAACTTCCCAAAACATTGCAAATCTCCTATTGCAATCAATCAAACATGTTGGTCCTAATAATGTGGTTCAAGTGATCTCTGATAATGCAGCAAATTGTAAGGCAGAAGGAAAAATTATTGAGAGTACTCATCCACACATCTTTTGGTTTGGGTGCTTGGTGCACACATTGAACCTTTTGATGCATGATATTGTGAAGCATAAAGAATGTGGATGGATTAGTTACAAGAGAGGGAAGTAACTCATTAAATTTAGCATAGGGCATACAAGGGTAAACTACTTTTATGGCACTTACACCAAGTTGCAGTTGCTTAAACTTGCAAAAACAAGATTTGCAAGTTATTACCTCACCTTTAGGGGGCTAGTGAAGGTGAGACAAGCTTTAACTAATATAGTGACCTCTGAATCATGGGAGAAAATTAACACTGATAGAGATAGTGCTAATGTAGCCAAGGATACTATTCTTGACATGTTCTTTTGGCCACAGATTAAATGTGTTTTGCAATTCACCAAACCAATTTATTACATGATCAAGTTTTCAGATTCAAATCGACTAATAATTGGGGAGGTGTATGAGCAAATGGATAGCATGTTGGGGCAAATTAAAGACATTGTTGGGCCTAGAGATATCACCTTGTATTGTTATATTCGTACAGAGGTGGAAAAACGATGGGATATGCTAAACGTTCCATTGCATGCCTTAACATATGTTTTGACACCTAAATACTATCATCCATCATGGCTTTCAACACCAGCACTTGGGCAGTGGAGCAGGAGAAAACCACACCTAGATCCAAAGGTTCTATCTAGTTATATGAGAGCATTGGATAAATTAGTCCCTGATGAGGAGGTGGCTGCCATGGTACGGAAACAATTGAGCAACTATATGCTTAGCACTGGTCCATTTGGGAGCATGCATGCAATTAGAGATTGGGAGAATTTTTCTTCTCTTGAGTGGTGGAACATGCATGGAGGTGCTACTAAACTTCTACAGACTTTGGCATTGTGGGTGCAATCACAGGTGGTAAACACTTCTTCTGCAAAGAGGTTTTGGAGCTCTTATTCTTTTATCCACAGTGTTAAAAGGAACAGGTTAAGTTTAGACCAGGTAGAGACCTTGGTTTATGTTCACTACAACTTGCGATTGTTGTCCCATTACTATGATGATGCAGAGACTAATAAAGACTTTAAGGTTTGGGACAGAAATCCAAAGGAGCCCAATTTGGAGGATGGAGTGTTGCGATTATAGAAATTAGAGGATGCTCTTATCCAGGATGATGGTGATCAAGTTGAGATGCCACCCCCATCCAGCCGGTTGGTTTCCAGGTTCCATGCTCCAACACCATCAACAGGGGATTCATCTTCATCAATTCCATAGTCACTGCCACAACTTACAGAGCCACCATCTTCTTCATTGCCACCATGTGGAGGCTCATGTCCGGTTTGTGGTGGAAGGAGGAGAGATTAGTAAGATATATTCACAGTTTACTACTTTTGTCATAGATTAGACATATAGACTCTTATTGTGAATTTGAACTGTTTTGTCTTACTCTTCCTAGTTCAGTGTATACTTGAGTCTTGTTGGAGGCCAAGTGGCCTATTTTGTAAACATTATTATTTGAATTTTGGACATGACTCATGTTGACAGTTGCTCACTTGCTAGATAAGTTACTTGAATGTTTGATGATTTTATCTTCTAAATGTTTTATGTTTTATGATATGCTTAAAAATTTGATGTATGTTTGTAATTGCTAGAATCTAGATGGTTGATGCTTGAATAATTAATCATTGATGTACAATGGAATCATGGATGCCATATCTATCTTGATTTATGTAAAAATATGTGTGTTTTCATGTCTTCTACAACTAATTTGATATTTGGGATGCTTTTTTTAATGTAGATGCCAAAAAATATAATATATATATATATATATATAGTAGACACTTCGCTTCCTACATTTTTTAAAAATGATGCTTGCACGTCCCTCCTTCCATAAAACGTCCCCACTTAGTGCAACATTGCCTTGAACACATCTGGCAGGTACTTTGCTTTCCCTTCTATTGATCACACAACTTCTACTTCCTTTGAAGCTTTGCTTCTACAACTCAACAATATGCCACTATCAGGGAAAATTTTAAGAACCCCCCCTAAATTTATAAATATAATAAATGGGCGAATCTCCATGGTATATAGGAAAAATGGAAGGCGATTTTATCAATAATATAATATGTATATATAATTTTTTGGCGAATCTCTCACCAGGCATGGCGAATATTTTACTCAATTGTAAAATCTTGTAAGATCTTGGCGAGTCTTTCACTAAATAATAAAACTTTGTAAAGTCCTAGTGAATCTTAGCATAGACTACATGCTGGTTTAATTCCCCCATTTAAATAGGCTACATTCCAGGTGAATACCATGGGTCAATACCATGTGCCATTTTGGTGAATACCATGGGTCAATACCATGTGCCATTTTTGTTTTTATTAATTCTAATATTAGGGTTAATAATGGTTTTTTGCATGGTATTAATAACAATCTAGTCCATGGTATTTGTCCCATAGTATTTTGGCCATAGGTTTCACCTAAATATAACCCATTTTTTGAGTGTTCGTAAATATAAAAAAATGTTTTATTTGTTTACCATACCTCTCGTTTATTTATATTTTTATTAATTTACCATACCTCTTTTACAAATATGGTATTTGGCCCATAGGATTCACTTAAATAAAACCTCTTTCTTGAGCCTTCATAAATAGAGCGAGGGTTATGGGCTAAATATAAAAAGAGGTTTTATTTATTTACGATACGTCTAGTTTATTTATATTTTTATTTATTTACCATACCTTTTGAGTAAGTATAAAAAGACGTTTTATTTATTTACCATACCTCCACTTTACTTATATTTTTATTTGTTTACACCCTTACATGTATATAAGGTGACTTATGGAGTAAATATAAAAATCGTTTTATTTATTTACCATACCTCCACTTTACTTATATTTTTATTTGTTTACACCCTTACATGTATATAAGGTGACTTATGGAGTAAATATAAAAAATGTTTTATTTATTTACCATACCTCTCATTTATTTATATTTTTATTAATTTACCATACCTCTTTTATAAATATGGTATTTGGCCCATAGGATTCACTTATATTTTTATTTATTTACCATACCTTTGAGTAAGTATAAAAAGACGTTTTATTTATTTACCATACCTCCACTTTACTTATATTTTTATTTGTTTACACCCTTACATGTATATAAGGTGACTTGTGGAGTAAATATAAAAAACGTTTTATTTATTTACCATACCTCTCATTTATTTATATTTTTATTAATTTACCATACCTCTTTTATAAATATGGTACCTGTTCTTGAAAATGGGCGAATTGATTCACTTAAATAAAACCTATTCTTGAAAATGGGTGAATGGAAGGTTGTAAGTCCTAATTTCAAGGGCTAAATTTACCTTTTTTACACTCTCCCTTAAAATAAGGTGGGCTATTTGAGGTGATTTGTAAAAATTTACTATGATACAAAATATTCGCCCACTAAAAATTTAAAACCCCTTAATTTCGCCAAAGGGCAAACATTCGCCCCTAAAATTATCCTTGGCCACTATCAACCCTCTTGATGCTACAAGAGTGACTGAACTTTTGCCAAAAAAAAATCTGCCCACTCGTTGCTCTCCTACTCCTTAAGGACACCAGCATATAAGGACTAGCCACTACTTGCCTCTCTACTACTCCAAAGAAGACAAAACTTAGGGCTTGGAGTTTGCCCTCTTATCACTGAAGTTGACCTCCTGTAACTCACTCAGCTAGGGCACAATGACCAGCCCTCTTATCATCAATCCTCTACCCTTGAGGTCAATGAACTAGAGCCCAAACAACCAGCCCTTTTAACAGTGACAAGCTTTCTCTTGTCTACTGTACTAGGGAACTCAAAGCAGTTACTAACAGGCCTTCAACAAACTGTACATAAGCTGTTATACCATTGTCCAAACTGGACCTACCATCCCTTAGCAAACATCAGCATGGAAACACAAACATACCTCTGTGGGACGACTTCTTTCTACCCTCAAATACTGCACGGCCTGTGCACTAAACTTTGATATTTTTGTCCTTATTTACGGCTTCCTGTAGCACTTACAAGACCACTCCAACATGGCCTAGTAATGCTCCAAAACATGTGTTGTTTCTCAACTACAAGCCCTTTATTCATGTGATATCCTTTGAGCAATGCGAGCACACTTTACTTCCATAACATAGGTTACAAGAGCATCGTCCATCAACACAACAGGGCCTTGACCCTTCCTCAACTTGCAGGGATATCTCCAGCCTATTCACATAAGGATCGGCCCAAAACACGTGCACAGAACAAGCCTGCAACTCGGCCAGCATCTGCCTAAAATCGACCTATCCAAACACAAAAAGAGATGCCCAAAAACTCGTCCTTCCATCACTTGGATTTCCTCCTATAGGTTGTGGATCCCTCAGATATCCTTCTCCTTTGATATTTGCACTTGGATGGTTATGTGATCAAATGGGTCTCCTCTCTTATTTATATCTTCTCTTGGTGCAACAAGTAGCCCTCCAAAGGGAACCTTTCAAGAATAGTTGACTTGAACATATGGTCATTAACCCAACTCATAAATAAAAATTATTTTCTTCATTTGATTAAAGCCTCTATGGTTTCCTTAGGACCCCCTTACTCCTTTAAACATGCTCCACTTGCAACAATGTTCAAACCATCAAAAACTCCTCTTGGTTTCGCGCCCACAACATTGGGTGCAAAACCCACTGCTTGGGTACTTCGTCCACAAAAACCCATGTGGGTCAAACTTTCTCCCAAACCTTGTACCCTAGGGTGTGGGAGTACTTTCCAAGCTACACAAATCAACACTCCCTCTTAGCGGAGGAGGTGCTTCCACCACTCGGAAGTATATAGTCGTCATCATCAATAGCGACACTAGCCCAACTCCTAGCGTTAACCACTGCAGCATACCCTGTAAAATGAACCACACTCGTCTCAGTAGTGCCTCTGCCACCAAAAGCTTCCTACTGCTTCTTCCTTTCCTAATACGCCTTCATGTCATCCCACAGTTCCTTCTTTCTAGCTATAGAAGTTCGCTTGCTCCCTACTGACTGCGCACTCTTCTTGGGTTGCAGAATCTCTCTCTAAACCTGCATATTCCCACTAGAACTTAGCTTCCTCTAAGCCTCGGGAACTTGCACCTACTTCTCATGATCTACACGCTTTCCTGTCAACCATTAAAGACCATGCTCTCTAACTCTAATGACAACTCTAGCAGAGTTAGAGCCTCTAGGCTTGATTCTCACTTTCCCATCTAGGAAAATCACCTCAAACCCCTTCTGCTTGATCACTAAGACAAACAACATGTTGTATCTGAGCTCTCATACAAACAGTACATCTTTAACTCACAACAACCGAGTTGACTCCATCCTGAATGGCACGACACTTGATCCTCTGATCTCTTTTTGACTCTTGTCACCAACCACCATGTGCAACTTCGAGTCCCACTCAATTAGAGTGTCAAACACTTCACGCGAACCTGTCATATGCTTTGATGCACCACTGTCCATGTACCATGCAATCTCATCGACAGTACTCTCAGAGAAATGAGAAACCAGAGAAAGTCCTTGTCCTCCAACCTTCTTGAGAGGCCATCGAACTCAAAAGTAATAGCAACACCTGCTATCTCCTTCCCCTTCTTCTTCTTCGGACACTTTGTCGAACAATGACCATATTCTCCACAACTGAAACACTTCAACTTGCTCAAGTCCTTCTTCGCCTTGCCCTTCATCCTCCTTACAAGAGCAACATTATCATCAAAAGTCTTCTTCTTCTTATGAAGGTCCTCGTCTCACATTTCCTCCTAAATGAATTCATCCCACAACCTGTTCTAGTCTGGCAGCTTCTCTCAAGCGATGATCCCTTTGATGAAGAGCTTCCATTCCTCGATAAACCCTTTCAAATCAATCCTCACCATCTCAAAATTCGTAATAGTCTCATCGATGACAGCAAGCTCATCTCAAACCTTCGATAGTCTCGTTAGATACAAGGCCACTCTTTCTCCATCCAACATCTTAGCACTCTTCAACTTATCCTTCAATGCCAACAGTCATTCTCGTTCTTATTCTAGAACAGATTCTGAAGAGCTTTCCACATCTCATGGGCAGAGCTCTTCCCAGACAGATGAGGTATCAAATGATCTTTGACACCATCTAGGATGATCAGCTTCACCTTCGTATCCAACTCCTTGTACACTTCCAACTCCTTAGGGTCAATTGGTTTCTTGATATCCTTGTCGGCAAAATCATAGATCTTGTTCACCATCAAGACCAACTTGATCCTTTCCTTCCAAGGACTATAGTTGGATAGCCCATCCAACCTATCCTTGAATCGCAGACCAACCGACAACTTCGCCATTGCTATTAGTGCTTCAACAACAATGGAACCAACTCCCTCTTGAGTTGTACATTGTGCACACTCTGATTCACTGGCCCTTCAAAGTAGCTCTGATACCATGTTGATTTTTCCACGGCACTCAAGAATCTGGTTTGAGTCTAAGATCACGAACACAAACACACTCAAATGCCACAACACTTCTACTTTGCACAACAGAAAATACACAACAGTGAATCAACTAGTACACAAGACAAATTTTAAACCAACACTTGTTATATTACAAATCTTTAATACAACAATCTTAGGGCTCCCGTACCAAGGATCATGGCCCTTACAATCAGCCCTGATACAAGACAACAACTAGGGCTTGGTATCAACAACTATGATGACCAATCTGTCTCTGAACAAAGTACACTTGACCTACCTGTTGAAGGTGTGCATCCACATTCCTTTCAATCAATGTACCTTGAACACATCTAGCGGGTACTTTGCCTTCCCTTCTACTAATCACGCAACTTTTGTTTCCTCTAAAGGCTTGCTTCTAAAGCTCAACAATTTGCCACTATCAGCCCTCCTGCTACTCCAAGAGTCACTGAACTTTAGCCAAAACAAATATGCCCACTAGCTTCTCTCCTGCTCCTTAAGGACACTAGCACATAGGAACTTCACCACTACCCACTTCTTGCCTCTCTATTGCTGCAAAGAAGACAAAACTTAGGGCTTGGAGGTTGTCCTCTTATCACTGAAGTTGACCTCCTGCAACTCACTAAACTAGGGCATAATGACCATCCCTCTTATCATCAATCCTCCACCCTTGAGGTCAATGAACTAGAGCCCAAACAACCATCCCTCTTAACAATGACAAGATTGCCCTTTTCCATTGTACTAGGGCACTCCAAGTAGCCACTAACAACCCTCCAACAACTTGTACATAAGCTGGTATTACATTGTCCAAACTGGACCTACCATCCCTTAGCAAAAATCAGCCTAGAAACACAAACATACCTCTTTGGGACGACTTCTTTCTACCCTCAAATACTCCACAACCTGTGCATTGAACTCTAAGATATTCGGCCCTGTCTAGGGCTTCCTACAACAGCTACAGGACTACTCCAACTCGACCTAGTAATGCTCCAAAACCTGTGTTGTTCCTCCACTATAGGCCCTCTATTCCTGCACTATCCTTCAGGCAATGTGGCTACACTTTACTGCCCTAACACAAGTTACATGAGCACCATGGCTCGGCCCTTCCTCAACGCACAGGGATATCTATGGCTTGTTTATAGAAGTATCAACCCCAAAACACATGCACAAAACAACTCTCTAACTCTGCTAGCATCTACCTAAACTCAGCCTATCCAAACACAGAAAGAGATGCCCAAAAACTCGTCCTTCCTTCACTTGGATTTTCTCCTAAGCTGCGACTACCTCAGGTGTCCTTCTCCTTTGATATTTGCACTTGGATGGTTATGTGATCAAATGAGTCTCCTACTCTCTTATCTATATCTTCTCTTGGTGCAACGACTAACCCTCCAAACAGCACCTTTAAAGCCTAGTCAACTTGAACATATGGTCATTAGCCCAACTCACATAAATATAAATTATTTTCTTCACTGGATCAAAGCCTCTGTGTTTGCCTTAGGACCCCCTTGCTCCTTTAAGCAGGCTCCCCTTGCAACAATGGTCAAACCATCAAAAAAACCTCTTGGTTTTGCCCCCAAAACTTTGGGTGCAAAACCCACTGCCTAGGTGATTCACCCACGAAATCCATGTGGGTCAAACATTTTGCCAAACCCTGTACCCTAGGTTGTGGGAGTACCTTCCAAGCTACACAAATCAACAATCCCTCTAGACATGCTCATCTGCAACATCCTCAAAAGTGGAAGGCTCAAACTCACTAATGTTGCTTGTCAAGGCCAAATAACTAGAAAATATCATTGGTGGTCTACTCTACCTAAAGGTAATGCTAGGAGCCTCCACATGTTGCTCAGAATCTCTCAAGGCATGTTCAGTCCATCGTGGCCTCCTCTTGGTAGAGCTTGAAGGAACATATCGCTCCTCATCTAGATCTACAAATTATGTCCCTACTGCTGGTGTTGTTGGTCCTTGCTCAACCTTAGGAGCCTATTTCTCCTGATCCTTTACCCTTGTTGGCTTCATATCATGAGACCTTCTAAATGTCCTTCCCTACTCGAATATGACATCCTAACTGACGATGACCTCCTCTATCCTACAATGTAAACCCTATAGGCCTTTGAGACCTCGTTGTAGCCCACAAAAATGCACTTCTTTGATGAGGGATCTAGCTTAATCCTCTTCTTTGTAGGAACGTGGACATAAATTGGAATGTCAAAGATGTGCAGATGACTTACCTCTGGTCTCACCCCTCTAAACATCTCCTCAGGAGTCTTGTTCTCCAATATCTATGAGAACTCTTATTCTGCAAATAAGCAGCCATATTGCAAGCCTCCACCCATAAAAACATAGGCAAGTCTTGATCATAGTTCATTCCCTCCACTACTCCCACTATGGTCTTGGTTTTCCTTTCGACAACCCCATTCTATTTTGGGTTGTAAGGCATTGTGAGTTCCTTCTTGATCCCTACCTCCCTGCGGAAATCTTGAAACTCATTGGAAGTTTACTCGCTCCCATTATCATAACTTAGTACCTTAATTTTTTCCTAATACGGTTCTCCACAAGAGCTCTGAACTCTTGAAACCAATCAAAGACCTCACCCTTGGTCTTCAAGAGTTAGATCCAAGTCTTCCTGGAATATTCATCTATGAATTGTCGCAAAGTAGCTAGGCCTTGTGATTGATTCCACTGACATAGGACCACATAAATCTAAATGCACCAAGTACAATACTCCCTTGGACTTGATCTCACTGTGAGGAAACATTACCTTGGCATGCTTGCCAAGGACACACCCTTTACACACTCCCTCTTGCTCCACCCTTATCTCTAGAAAACCTATAACCATCCTCTGTAATGTAGGAAGATCCTTGTAGTGTAGCTCTCCCATCCTCCTGTGCCAAAGCTCACTCTGGTTATCACTCTCATGAACAAGAGCCTTCACTGATTGTCCTCTCAATAGATATAGGTTGTTCACCCTTCTCCCAATTACTCACCTCTTGTTGGGATCAACTCCTTTCGGCCTATCAACAACTTCATCTCCTATGAAGTTGACCTCTAGTCCTCTATCCTCCATGGGTGACACTGAAAGGAGATTCTTTTCCAACCTCAAAACAAACATAACTTGGTTCACCCCCATGATACTCCCTGAGTCCATCTAAAACTCAATGCTACCAATGCCCTCTACTACCTACTTGGTGTTGTCTCCAAGCTCCACATGTACGTCTCTAGGCACTTTGGCCATGTTGGTGAAAATATCTATAGATCCTGTCATTTGACGATATCCTCCATTGTCCACAAACCACACCCCTCTCGTAATGGTGCCAGAAAGGCGGGACACCAAGACAAAGTTCCTCTCAAACTTCTCGGCCAACTCATCCATTTATGTTGTGGTTGTCGTCTATATATTTCCCTTGCCCTTCTTCATATTTTAACTTTGGACGTTGTCTGGCAAAGTGACTGAACTTACGACATGCAAAGCATTTTACTTTGATCATGTCCTTTTCCCTTTTACTTTGTGAATATCCTCCACCCCGATTTTGCTTGGCCTTTCGCTTGCAAATCAAGACCAAGTTCCTCATCCCCACCACCACTCCTATGTTTTCCATGAGTTATTGAACTCTCCTCGAATTCTTTCTAAATGAAGTCATCCGCAACCGGTTCCAATTAGGAAGCTATTTCTAGCAAGATTCCTCTTCACAAAGGTGGTTCGTTGCTTAGCGCATCCCTTTAAAGCTACCTTCACTATCTCTGAATCACTCATAGCTTCTCCCACATTGATAGCTCATCACAAGTCTGTTGGGTCCTAGTGAGATATGAGGTTACAATCTTTGATCTGTTCATCCAAATGCTATTCAGCTTCCTTGCAACACTATTATCCTATTCTCAGTTTTACTCTGATAAAGATTGGACAAAGTTGCCCACATATTATGTGTTTTGTCATTCTTTATTATGTGAGCAATTATATGATCCCTTCACACCATCCAAGATAATACCCATCGGTTTCACATCCTTCAGGTTGTGCTCAAATGCTTAGGCAGGGTCAAAAGGAACTTGGATCTCTGTGTTTACAAAATCCCACAAACCATCCATTTTTAGAACAGTAGTAATCCGCTCCTTCCATGGACTAAAATTAGCGGCCCCATCCACCCTGTCTTCATATCTCAAGCTCATTGATGCATCTCACAAATCGACCTTGGCCACAAAAGAATAGTTGCAAAACACAAAATTCTACTACCGAAAAAAAATAAATCGCTATTGTAAAACCCTTGTAATATCATATCTCTCCCTCAGAGATACTAGAGATTTGATACCATGTTAAATTCCAATACTAGCCCAGCATTATTTATACCTCAACAGTTTTTGTTCCCATAAAATTATTAAATAAACTTTTGAATTTTTGGAAATTAAATCACTAGTATTTAACTTCCGAAAAATAATTTGCAACAAAAAAATAAAATTAAAGAGAACAATCACATCACAATAGTAAGTATACACCCATAACAATTTCTCCTCGTTAAAATTCACAAGAAAATCTAGGCCTAAACCCATAGATAAAAATAAATAGAAAAATGCATTGTTGGAAAATGTAATTTAGCTCCACAAGAAAAATTGGCCCAAGGAATTCGGCCCACCAAAAAGTCAACCTCCTAAAGAATTTGGCCCTGTAGAAACTCTACCTCTTGCACCAGCAAATCAGTTGTCCCTTTTCCTCCTTGTATGACCCCTACACACTCAAGGAAATCTGCTCAGTGGATAAATTGGCGTCTCCACAATTCAGCCTCCTCTAAGCTTCAGCTACTCAGCCTCCTGATTCCTTGAAGTTGGCCTCTTGGAATTACTCTCAAAATTTCCCTGCACTCTTCCTCCCTTCTCTTCAATCTAGTTGAGCTTCTTGCTCTACAAATAATCACTTCCTCCCCTTGAGAAAATCGCTCTATCAATGATGTATAGTTGTGTTTTGTTTTCACCACTCCATTAGGCTTCTTTTATAACTTTATTAAGCCAAATCCCTGACCTTAATCTTCTAAGTGATTCATGACCGAGATTAGATCTCGCCTCACTTGAGATCAATGGTTGAAATAATATCTAAGTCACTTTAAAAATTAAATTATTTATCCTTAGTGCTTCGACTTAATAGTACACAATTATTGATTGACTTTAATTATTGTACTTTTCCTAAGTTAGACATAAGAAAAAAGTCATAAATCACCTACTCCACCAAGCAAGCACCTAAAGAGGCCATCATCCATCTTCTACATGCTAAGACACCAAGCTCATGTAGAAGACCTTTTGAAGCTACCAATAACTTCAACAAAAAACACACATGGGGAGAAGCTTTGCTCTCGTGGGAGAATTTATGTGAGCAAATCTAGAGCCATGCAAACCATGATATGGGACATATTCAAAGACTCAATCAAAGACAGTTTATCTTGTCAATTATTGGAAGGAACAACAACAGTAGTAATCCCTGCAATAAAATTTCAATGAGATGGTAGATGTGTATGTCCAAGAGTTCACCCACTACAACATTTGGCTTATTAGAGTGATGGATGAAGAGGCCAACTTGGTAATCATGTTCACTAGTCGATTGATAACACAAATTCAAAAAGAGCTTAAAACGTTAAACATCTGCACTACTGAAAACACTTATCGAGAGGTTAAGAATAGTTGGAGGAAGCCTAACAATGTGGATGGCAATAATTCTAGCCAAAGAAAAAAATATTGTTGTAATAGAAGATGCATAAAACAAGCCATTCAACAGGACCACACAACAAACCACTAAATCAAAATAGCCAAAGGGGTAATGAAGAAGGATGAGGAAAAAGAAGAATGTCCCCTTTTGCAAATATTTCATTCTCAAAGGGCATCCCAAGAATGAATGTTTGGAGGCTATATTCAAGAGAAGTAGTCCGTCAAAGCCAACCACACCAAAACAAAAGAAAACAAAATATTAGTCACTAATAGTGCAATAGAGGACATTTCTTTAATGGTAGTCATGCATCCTATTCACAAATAGTACAAGAAATTATTCTGCTTTCAGATGCAGATTAATAAGGGTCTTGTGACCATAGTAGTCAATAATCGCAGTGAGGTCTCTTAGAAGTAGTAGTATTGAAGAAGAATAACTCGTTTACATTGTGCATCCCAAACCCTACTACTTGTATTGGCATACAAGGAACAAGGGCTTTGAGTGTTTAATATAAGTGCAAGGCAAAGTTCACCATCTTAGCCAATTACATTTATGAGGTAAAGTTTGATGTCATTCCTTGTCACTTTTGGCAATCTATATATGTGGGATTAACTAAGATGCAACCACTATCATTGATGAGGTAAAATTTGATATCATTTATGTCTTATTTGGAAATCTATATATGTGAGCTCAGGGTGCCAAGATCAATGATATGAATTTAATCTATATGACAGAATTGTTAAGAATGGTTGAGCTTACTCAATGACAACATTTAAAGGATCCAATACTGTTAGCCCTCGATTCAGCTGCAAAATCCCAAACACTAATCAAAGCTGTAAGACATTATGCTATGTTAGTTTAGTATTACAAACCTGAAAAGATGAGAAAGTTGACACTCTCCAATCACGTGCGCAAGGACGATGAAGCCTCACTATGCACAAATTTAGCCAATAGGGAAAGTTTGAAGACTAGAAAAAGTTGGACAATTTATTGCAGCAATATTCTACTTTGTTCATGGAATTGCACAAAATATCTCCAAGGCACACAATCAAGTACTCATTTATTTGCAACATGAGTCATTTTTCCAAATAAGGTATTATAGAGGACTATGATCTTCTCCGTGTCTAGTTCTCCACAAGAGCATTAAACTCCCAAAACCAACTAAATACCTCATCCTCGGTGTTCATGAAGTAGATCGACATCCTCCTTGAGAAATCATCAACAAAAGTCATGAAATAACTATAACCACTCAAAGATGCCACTGACAAAGGACCACATACACCTGAATGCACCAGATCCAATACCCCCCTTGGACCTGCTATCACTACTAGGAAAGGTAGTCTTGGCATACTTGTCAACCGTGCATCCCTTGCACACACCCTGTTGCTCTACAATGAACTCTAGAAGACCAATGACAACTTCCATATCAGTAAAGCTTTGTGCTGCAAGTGACCCATCCTCATGTGCCATAACCCGCACAAACTATCACTATCATGAACCAGGGCACATACAGGCTAAGCCTTCATCATGTACAAGTTCCACTCGCTACTCCCAATTACTCATCCTAAGTTTGGCCTAGAAGCTCTTGACCTAACAAGTACTTGTCCATCGCGAAAATAAACTTCATACCTCTTCAATGTTTCACATATCGCGATAATATCAAAATTATCGCGATATTATCACCAAAAGAGCCTTTGCCAATGTTATTCGCCAGAAAAAATCGCGATAATTTCAAAATTATCGTGAGGTGAAGGGAAATTATCAGCCTAATACAAAAAAACATGAATATAAGTTGTGGTTTGGGTTTTTTGTTGAAAAAATTGGTACCAAGGAAGTGTTTCCTAGGCATTTATCATTTTGGCCTACGAAGACACATTAATAATCTTTTTGTCTAGGACATTACGAGTCTATTAACATCTAGGAGCAAAATCACCTTTTTATGAGATATGTACCATGTATTTTAATTTACAAAAGTCGCGTTATAAAAGTGGCTTTATGAGAAAAGTATTAAATGCACTTTATATTATTAAAGTGATTTTTATGTTTTAAAAGTCACTTTATGAGAAAAAAGTGCACAAGGTACATAACATTAAAAAGGTGTCTAGGAGTTCTTTAAGTGAGGGGGACAACATAAGAAAGGAGTCAAGTGGGGAACTTGATCTCTACCCTTGATCTAATGAGCTGAGATTTAATCTGTCATTAGATCACTAGGGTTAAGTTTATCATCTTATGGAGAGACAAAAGGAAAAGGATTATTCTTATCATTCTTCTCACAAGGAATTGAGGAGAGCATATGAGACTAGGAAGAGGAGCTAAGTAGGAGCTCAAGCCAGCCAAGGAGAGGAGCATGCAGGCCAGTGTTTAAGGCTTGTTGGAAAAGGCAGAGCCTCATTCTCATAAGATTTGAGAAGTGGAGAGCATAGGAGAAGAAGAAGCTTTTCAAGGATGACAACATTGCAGAAGAGGAAGAACTGTGTATAGCCAAGGAAGAAGCAGCGTACAGCCCTAGAGAAACCTGAGTTTCCAGGTACAGTCTGGCCCGTATTCATAGATTTTCACACTGTTGTTTGCAGGCCTCGTTTGCAAGGTTTCCAGGCTGAGTCTGTAAGTGTACAAGGCTGAGTGGTGTGTTTCCAGGACAAGGTTCAGGTGAGTTTATAGGCCGAGTTTCTGGTGTGTTTCAAGGAAAAGGTTCAGGTGAGTTTACAGGCCGAGTTTACTGGGTAAGGAGGCCGAGAATATAGGTCTCGTCAGCATAAAATTTGGGCTTCTTCCAGCACGAGTTTGGAGGCAAATTTCAGGCCAAGTTCAGGCCAAAGTTTAAGGTAGTTACCAGGCTCAATTCTGGTCGAGCTTGAAGGAGAAACCAGGTGTTAGGAGGCCTAGTTTCTAGACGTTTTACAGGCTGCTGAAATTTCTGGGAGAGAAGGCTGAAAAATCAGCTGACTACCTGCACAAAATCATGGCCTGGACCTGCACAGAAATCTGGGTATTTCAGCGTGAAGCTCGAAACTTACAAACACAGTTTTCAAAGCTGTGAGAGGGTTGAAATTTATTGGTTATTGTCCGCTCTACCAGGCACAAAAATCGAGTTCTGTTGGGTGAATTTTGTGCACATAAATCAATGCACATATCAGTCAGAGTTTATGACTGTCAGGAGATTCACATTACAATGAAACCTAGCAGTGTCTTCTCCAAGCTAAAGGGAGATAAGTTGATTTTCTCTCTGCTGTATAAAATTTTCCATAAAAGCAATCTAAGAGTTCCTTGAAGTGTGGTTTTCCACTTGTGGGTTTTTCCAGGGTCATTAGACCAAAAAGAGTGTGTAATTTTCTGTGATTGTGCTTGCATTTAGTCTTTATATCAGCTGGAAACTGAAATGTAGAGGTAGCTTAAATGTTTCAAATAAATTGCATTAAAAGGTTTTATATCAGACCTTCTAGTTTGGGACTGTGGGAAACAAAATTGTGCAAAAACTTGAAACCGTGAAGACTACCAGCAGAACACAAATTTTTTCTACATTTTTCAAAGGTCGTTTTCATTTTTTCTTGTGCTAAGATTGAGCTCTAAGGGTTGTGTGAATCTTGTGACCATTTTTCATCAAGCAAGCAAGGGAAAATCCATAGTTTTCTTTGCCATCAGCTGAGCATATTTGGAGTGGAGATTTACTCCAGCATACCATATCCATATTTCTAGGTATGTAAAAAAAAATTGTGCCTTCCTTCTCTTTGTGCTCCAAGATTAGTATATACTATAAATTTCGACTCTACAAAATGGCAAAGCCATTGGAGCAAATGTGGGAGTGTGGTGTGTTAAAGAATCTAGGGCATGTAGACATTAGCTTGATTCTTCGTTACATGATAACAATTTGTGAAGTATTTAAACAATTTATCATAGTTAGAGATTCCATTCACTATTAGTGTATTTGATGACTTCATCAAACTGCTACCAAAAACAAAAGAGACAAGAACACAAATGTTTTGGCTTTCTGCCAGGGCCAAAACCTCTCCCTCTTGGAGAGGAAAACCCATGCGTAAATTCTTCTTATAGAGATTCCATTGACGAATACCAAGACCATGACCCTTGACACATTTTGCCTCTCCAAGACCAAGATACCAAACCTCCTTTCAGTCACTGCTAAGATCATCCTCATTGCTGCATCATTGAAGCTATTACATCATCACTGAGATCTTCATTATTGCTTCTTTACCATATCAACAAGATCTATTGAGATCTCCACTGTGATCTCTATACTTTCATCAATGCACTGAGAGCTTGATCTTCATCACTGTACTTTAGCTAAGATTATCATCACGTTAATTGTGAGCATGTCAAGAATGTATTTCTACACTGATTACAACAGGGGAACCTTATTCCGAGACAGTGAGAATACACAAAGACAGTGAGGAATTTGAGCTCCTTTTCATCATATATATACAATGACTGTTGAGAGATAAGTCCATCGAGACTGTGGTAACGTTTCTTTTTAGTCTCCACATTTGAGACTAGGATCATGATACCCATCTCACTGAAATTCTATGTCACAGGACACGTCCCCCAGGGTCCCGTGTCCCGTATTTTACGTATTGGACACGAAAACGGCCCTAATACGTGTCGAATACGATTTTCAACGTGTCATGAAAACTTGAATACGTATTCTACGTTTTCCGTCGTGTCCTAAATTTCGAATACGCGTATTTGGTTGGTAGAATACGTTGCCCTAACGTATTTCGACAGGTTGAATACGTACCGCGAAAAAAACATAATTTAAAGCCTACGCGTTGGTCTATTCCGGGTTATTTTCGTCCTGCTGTCGTCTGGAGCTGCGAGCAGGGTGTTTGTCTTTGAAGTTAGCATTATATTTGAAGTCTGGAGCTATTTGAAGTCTGGAGCAGAGTGTGCCAGTGTGCAGCGTTCAAGACCGGCCCGTAAAAGTTAGGAAAAACTGTAGCCACAGGTGACAGTACCCATGGTAACAAAGGAAATATACACAGTGAACTCCACAGCACTGACTTCATTTCACACAATAAGCATAGCTGCAGCCTGCATATATATATAAAAGGTGGTTTTTCATATTCTGTGGAAAGCTGAAAGTTTCAGCTATCAACTTGTTTGCCACGGGAGTCAGCGTTTGTAATCATACTCAGCTTTGTCAGCAGTCGAGTTTCTCATAGTTCTGTATTGAAGGAATAACTAAAGTTACATCTTAAAGGAATGGAGTAAGCTCTGAAGAATGGAATCCCACAAGCAGACAAGCTAGCAGTAGTAGCTATTGGTAGGGAATCAATGTTAGATCAACATGTCTTAATGGTTAGCAATGCATAAATTCTCACTGACTTAATGGGATCAGGGTTCAACAGTTGATATGTTATAGCCTTTAAGGAATATAATACCCTGTCAAATATAAAGCAGCCACAACAAAATGTGAGTTTTGAAGTATGGGCACAGTGAATTTCAAATTGACATATTTAGCCAGTTAATAAAAAAACTGATGTGATACAAATTTTGAATCTCCAATGATTGGCAGAAAAGTGTGCTACATAGAGATTTCAGCCTTCAGGGAGTGCCTATTAACTTGTGAGTTTTCAACTGATGTAACATATCACTTTCGGATTTCCATTTTAGAAGAGAGGCTAATCTGCTGGAGTTTCAAATTTAGAGATTTAGTCAGGTAAATCTAGTGACTGCAATCTTGATGAAATCAGACGTGCATACAGCTTGCTTGAATTGCAATTAATTAACATTCAATTCTATATGTGAAACTAGGTAGAAGCACAAGCACAACTGTCAATAGTTAATCAAGATTAGTTAGGATTACATTAGATAAGGTCAAAATTAAATAAGATTAGATAATCTGATATAGAAGGTTTTGTATTTTGTGATATTGAAATGAATGAGATAAGTCAGATAACTGAGTTATAACCTGCAATTTAATATGGATAAAAAACTATATTTCGGTATATATATATATATATATATATATAAAAACGTGTCCCCCGTGTCCTGTTTCCAGGTCGCTGCGTTTCGTATTGAATACTCGTATTTACGTGTCCTCCATGTCTCGTGTCCTCGTGTCATGTGACAGCTAAAATTTTATATCACAGTGTTTCTCTTTAACCAAAAATGTTGATCCATTGTGTTTATCACCGAAACTGCTACAAGGATATCATTGGTATGCCGACACTGTAGAATGCAGAGACAGAGATAGTGACATGCCCAGACTACTTTGCTGCTTTCTCCATGCGAGGTTACCACCTTCACATCTTAGGTATGGTGATATCATTCACTGCTCCATGCATCGAGGTTGTGACTGCACCTAAAACCCAAACTAGGTGCAGTCAACCCTACTGCAGCTCCCTCTTCATGACTGCGGCTTCCCTCTTCATGACTGCGGCTCTCTGCGGCTTCACCTCTATGTGAGTTCTGTCCTTCTCCTTTGCAGATACCCCAACAGGGTATTTATAGTAGTCATCTCATATATGCAAGCCGACATCAACTTGTGAACCGACGTGTCTATTATTTCAAGCCGACATGACATAATTATATATATTTAAAACATTTCTTTGAGCCGACATGACATAATTATATATATTTAAAACATTTCTTTGAGCCGACATGACCATCTCCTTATCGCTTTGCTTGCAGACTTCGAAAGGCTTGTTTTGAGGCATTGATCTTGGTCTTGGAGGGCTGTTAGACAACTTTGAAGACTTGTACATATTTACATAAACTCATGAAGAGTTTCTATACACATGACATGACTCTTTGACATATAAATAAATCCTAAAGACATAAAGAAGAAGTCTTTCACCTAGTGACACTTCTTGCTCATGAAAACCATGTAGCAAGATTACAAAAATAATTTATTTCCTTTCATTATATCAAATACAAAGATCATGTCATTATGAAGACCGAACCTAGTTACACTTTCTTCAACACTCCCTCTTAACTAGGGAGGTATTCATAATGGTACTTGGTCATTCTCAATCTGAAGAATTTCTCATAAGAAGAATCAGATTTGCAATCCATCTGTTATAGCATCATTTCAACCAACATTGTTTCCATTTAGCAAGGCCTTGACTAACAACTCTATCTCTCACTTAGATCAGAGCACACAATGTTGGCGAGACTAATGACTGATAGACACACATCATCATTGTCTCTCTTAGGGTCATACCCACCCGGGTGTTCTCCGAGTATGCCCTACTAGGACTATTCTCATCTTGGGTTCCCAACCCTCAAGAATATCGGTCCTCTTGCCCACTCTTGTCTTGGATGCCCTACCACATCCTCAAAGAGTGTCGGATGCCAGATGATTACACAATCCTCCATTCTTTCTTCCAAACTGAAGACAAGAATGTCGTGTTTGACTCTCCCTCTTAATCAGGGACAAGTTCCAAGTTTCTCTTTACTTAGAAACTTGCTCGAGTTCCTTTGCTCATAGGAACTTCCTAGAGCTCCCTCTTACCCAAGGACTCTATCATCAGTGCTTCATAGGGTCTTCTAGTTGACTGACGATTCAAGACTTCGATGTCATCAATTCCTTCATATGTAGGGCTCATCCATCCATCACTTTCCTTCGTCATGTCATTCCTTCGTTCCTGGAAAGTATCCTCCTTGGCTTTACATCTGGGGCTTCCTTCATAAGCTCATATGTCTTCACTTTTCTTCAACAATGATGGATCTGGATCACAAGGTACATAGTTGTGACATCCTTCACAACTCTCCTTTCCTTGATCCTGCACACATACCCAGACTTTTCCAAGAGGCTAGACACCAAAAACAAATCACATATTACCTTTTGGTGATAGCCTTCTTCCAGTGACATCTTCTTGTAGGCATCAATCATCCTGCATTCATGTTGACACATCTCCCGATGATATCTGTTGTCAATGGTCCTCATCTTTTCAGACTTCCAACAAAGTCTTCACATCATTCCGGGAGGTTTCTTGGTTAAGTCTTCCTAATCCTCTGTATGTTGACTACCTTCATCATGGTTGCATGTCTCACGATCTCTTTCATCCTCATGTCTTTCATTCCCAGTAACTCTCATAGTTCTTCAATGGTCACCAACTACCTCATACCATATTATGAGGACATATTATGTTGATTTCATCTAGTCTAACTTATGTCTTTCTGCATCCTTTTAGAGGAGGAGATCTATTCCCTTTTGATCATGCTTGATCTATTTTATCTACAACCACATGTCATGACATTACAATATCAAATGCAAATACAAATACAATCATACATATCTTATTTTCCTTCCGATATTTCCTATAGCTTCCTTAATTGAAAAGATCTTCAATCCTTCGGTCTACTCCATTGTTCATGTCATTGAACCACCAACTCATGAGTTCCAGGAGTTGGAATTTCTGACGAGACATTTGCTGCCTTCTCGGACTAGGAGATCCTCCGTTGAGATCTCTATTAAAGATCCTTCAAGATCTAGTATATCCCCATCTGGCAAATGTTTCCTTTGACCTAAATGACTTCTTCCTTTTCTTCAATGTATAACAAGATTCCCCAGAGCTATGTTCTTCAAGATTCCATACAAGCTCTTGATGCCACAATGCATCTTACTATGTTCATATCTGCAGGGACTCCTGATAGGATCCTTTTG
The DNA here is from genome assembly GCA_031772625.1 of Pinus tabuliformis. NCBI lineage: Eukaryota > Viridiplantae > Streptophyta > Pinopsida > Pinales > Pinaceae > Pinus > Pinus tabuliformis. The sequence continues at coordinate 481,125,976 of CM062820.1, forward strand.
AGAGGGATATCATTTCATCCATAGTGGAGATCCATTATTCCCTCTTTCCCTTGATCCTTTCCTCAGCTTCCCTGCACTTATTTGTATCCTATACAACTTGCCTTTCTCTATCTGACATAGAGACCACAGACTGTTGATCGAGGTAACCTTCTTGTTTATGGACATCTGTTACCTTACTTATCAATATCAATATCAATGATGATTATTTTACTAGATTTCTCCATTGATATTTCATGAAGATATTTCTTCACTCTTTGGTGCCTTCTACACTTTACTTCAGAGAATATATCCTCTAGTATTTTATGTAATCTTCTTGTGTCTCCTTTCTTACTTCATAGAACCTTAAGAGTTCTTATGACTTAAAGGAGACCTTGATGTGCTGACTTCACTTCTTCATAAGGATTCTGTCAATCCTACTGCAAGAGCTTTATCTAACCCATAGATCTTCTTGCACTGATGAAGTCAATAAACCAAAACTTGATTATAGAATAAAAATACTTACTTGATACGTGAAGATGAGATCTTCACCTTGATTGAGGTAGATGCATTGATGCTTCCTCCGGATAGGATCCTTGCTGAAGCTTATCTTCAAACTTTCAAAATGATTGTTCTGAATATCTGATCCTTGCATCATCGACTTGAGGTTGATTGCCATGATGTAGAGATCCATCAATAGGTGTTATTATGGCTGTGAACACCTTCATTCTGCATCAAGAACTGTCCATATACCTCATGTTGCAGATGATCTGCTTCTTTAAGTAGGAATTCGAGTTGTTCTTTATTGGAAGGATGAATCTTTGTATGCCATGATGTGGATTGTGAGAAACACCGAAACTATTGCTATAGATCAGACTTCAAAACTCTTGCTGAAGATGATTGAAGTTGTGAACTGCTTTATTGGACCTTGATCTTCTTCGATACGGTGTAGGTAGATTGTCTCCTTGATCATCTTTGTGTTTACATACTGTTGTTGTAGACTTACCCTTTGATCTAGGGTTTGATCAAGGTATAGTTCTTGATCTTCTTTCAGTTTGCTATGCTTGAATCTTGATGTTGGCATGTCTCTTTTCTACCCTTCTTTGACTGTTGAACCAATCCTTCTAATACCATGTCGAAGAATCTAGGGCATGTAGATATTAGCTTGATTCTTCGTTACATGATAACAATTTTTGAAGTGTTTAAACAATTTATCATAGTTAGAGATCCCATTCATTATTAGTGTATTTGATTACTTCATCAAACTGCTACCAAAAACAAAAGAGACATGAACACAAATGTTTTGGCTTTTTGCCAAGGCGAAAACCTCTCCCTCCTGGAGAGGAAAACCCATGTGTAAATTCTTCTTATAGAGATTCCATTCGAATACCAAGACCATGACCCTTGAACCATTTTGCCTCTCTAAGACCAAGATACCAAACCTCCTTTCAGTCAATGCTAAGATCATCCTCATTGCTGCATCATTGAAGCTATTACATCATCATTAGATCTTCGTTGTTGCCTCTTTACCATATCAACAAGATCTATTGAGATCTCCATTGTGATCTCTATACTTTCATCAATGCACTAAGAGCTTGACCTTCATCACTATACTTTCGCTAAGATTATCATCATGTTAATTGTGAGCATGTCAAGAGTGTATTTCTACACTGTGATTACAATAGGGGAACCTTATTCCGAGACAGTGAGAATACACAAAGACAGTGAGGACTCTGAGCTCCTTTTCCTCATATATATACAATGATTGTTGAGAGATAAATCCATCAAGAATGTGGTAACATTCTTTTTAGTCTCCACATTTGAGACTAGGATCATGATACCCATCTCACTGAAACTCTATATCACAGTATTTCTCTTTAACCAAAAATGTTGATCCATTGTGTTTATCACCGAGACTGCTACAAATATATCATTGGTATGCTGACACTGTAGAATGTAGAGACAGAGATAGTGACATGCCCAGACTACTTTGTTTCTTTCTCCATGAGAGGTTACCACCTTCAGAACTTAGGTATGGTGACATCGTTCACTGCTCCATGCATCGCCCTCTTCATCACCGTGGCTCCTCTTCTTCATGACTGCGGCTCTCTGCAGCTTCATACCTTGACTGTGGCTTCACCTCTATGCAAGTTCTGTCCTTCTCCTTTGCGGATACCCCAACAAGGTATTTATAGTAATCATCTCATATATGCACGCCGACATCAACTTGTGAACCGACGTGTCTATTATTTCAAGCCAACATGACATAATTATATATATTTAAAACATTTATTTGAGCCAACATGATCATCTCCTTATCGCTTTGCTTGCAGAGTTCGGAAGGCTTGTTTTGAGGCATTGATCTTGGTCTTGAGAGATGTTAGACAACTTTGAAGACTTGTACATATTTGCATAAACTCATGAAGAGTTTCTATACACATGACATGACTCTTTGACATATAAATAAATCCTAAAGACATCAAGAAGAAGTCTTTCACCTAGTGACACTTCTTGCTCATGAAACCCATGTAGCAAGATTACAAAAATAATTTATTTCCTTTCATTACATCAAATACAAAGATCATGGCATTATGAAGGCCGAACCTAGTTACACTTTCTTCAACATGGTGAGCCATGTGAGGTTGATAATAAAACAAAGCCGAGGTGCAAGCTCTATGGAATGGAAATGTTTGGTGGAATCATCCACTTGAAATACCACCTTGCCAAAATCTCAGGGCATGGTGTGGATATTTTCCCTATAGCTACCCCAGACATTGTCCTTATTGCAAAGAACTCAATTCTTGATACTGCTAGAAAGAGAGATTAGAGGGAGGAACTAAGGAATTTCATCGAAACCACAAGCTTCGCAAGGGCGAGGGAAACCTAATCCTTGGCCACACCTTCTTAGTGGAGTATTATTATCAGATTATTGTTATAGTATCTAGAATCTAACTGTTTCGTGATGATCATCTCATGACCTACATTTATCTTTGTTTTAAGGTGATTTTGGATTAAGTTTTAACTATTATCTTGTCAGAACTTATCGTTGAGGAGTCCAGACAAAATGACAAATATCATATTTCAGAGTTTAGTATCTACATCTTATACATCTCATATTAGTTATAAGTAGAACTTCGGCATAAATCACATATAGAAAGACCTTTGTCGACGCGTTTTGAACCAACCAGTGTGGTTCATCGTCAGGGCAAGTTGAAGAAATAGATCCAGCTTAGCATGTTAAATAGTCTGAGCAGAGCCTCCAACGGCTATCTTGATCAACGGCTAATTTTGACTTAGGGACCAGAGTCAAAAACTCAATTTGATAATTTAAAGGAAGTTAGTTATTGACCATACCTATATATATATATATATATATAAATGAAATAATTTTAGATGGTGTTTATGTTATTAGTTAGTTAAAAAGGTATAATTTAATATTTAAAAATTGTAATTTAAATGGGAATTAGTTAAATTGAAGACCTAACTTTTTTGTAAATATATAAATAAGGTAAATTTAAGATGATAGTTAGTTAAAAAAAATAATAATAATAAATAAAAAAAAAATAAAATAATAATAATAATAATAATAAATAAAATAAAATCAAAATCAAAATGAAAATGAAAATAAAATAAAAAAAATAAATAAAAAAATAAACAAATAAAAATAATAATATATATACTAGTTACGATTAAAAATAATAATAATAATAATAAATAGATAAATAAATTATATATATATATATATATATATATATATATATATATATATATTAGTTACGATTATAAATACTAAAAAGAAGGAGAAGGACCGGAAAAAGTCCAGAGCAAGAAGGATAAACCCTAGGAGAAAGGAAGGCTCCAGGGGGAACAACGAAAGCGAAAAAGATAAAAGAGCGGGGGGGAAGACTAAGATGAAAGGGCAGGGATCCAACATCTACTGATCTTCCAACCATCATCTCTATTGATATTGTTAGGCCTTCTTTCGATCTCAATAGCTTCCCTGAATTTACGATGATGGAACTGGGCAACTTTGGCAACAACCTTGGCCTCCTTTATACACACCTGATGCTTGGTCTTTTCCACATGTTCTGCTAACGCTGAAGACTTGGTTCTCCCATGTCTTAGGTCAGCAGCATGTTCGCTGATCCTCTGACGGATGGAGCGCCCTGTTTCCCCGATATAGGGGGTCCCACAAGAACAAGGGATCAAGTAGACACCCTTCATGTCCTTAGGGTTAATGGGATCTTTCACCAATCAGAGGGAATTACGAATGGTGTTGAGGGGCCTAAATGTAGAGGGAATATCATACCTCTTAAGGATCCGAGCAATCTTGTCCGTGGTTCCTTGGACATAAGGAATATGGACACCTAGTCGGCGCTCCTTTGGTTCTTTCTTAATTACCGCATTTCTAGAGGCTTTAAGGAAAGCCTTCTGACCTAGGCTACGGTCATCCTTAACAAGGATGATTACCGTAAGAAGATGTTAGATCATCTTCGCAATAGTGGCAGTTATAAAAAACTGTCGCGACCAGTCTGATGGCACGACTTCTTCTCATTCCGGCGGTGTTCTGAATATGGAGGGCTTTACTAATTGTAATGCATCGTCCACAGTATCCATCCATTGGTCTTCAAAAAGAAATGTTGACAAGAACCCTTCGCGCAGGATATCCCACTCGCCAGTGCCATGCTGGAGCTCTGTTTCCGTATACTAGTTCCTTGGAATGACATCCAGAGTATGATAAAATAAGTGCACCCATTTTGGTTGAGGCTTCATCCCATAAGCTTGGGTCCAATTGGTCAGGTGCATGCGCGGATCATCTCGTCCATTGTATTTCCCCATTATTCGTAGCTTAGGCTTCCCGAATCTTATCTGCATCATGTGCCTGCAACTTTGCCAATCTTCGAAGGTTCCTTCATGGGTATCCCACCATCGCGTCGATGTCACGCGCAATGCCCATTTGAGTGCATCGAACTGTTGGTACTTTGGTACCGCACTTTCGAATTTAACGAGGAAGTCTTCTACTACTGTCAGCCCGTCATACATCGGGAGTTCACGGTTTTGAACTTTAACGTAATACAGGGATTTCGTCATCATATTATAGTGCAATGTGGTTGCCTCGTCACCCTGTTGCGCCATGGCTCGTCCTCCTCATCTAAATCACTGGCATAGCCCTGCGAGAATCTCCGCTCCTCCTTTGCAGCGATTTTGTAGATATTATCCAATACATCACTGCTCTTCGCTACGTGCCAGTTCTGTGTACTGCGGTCCGTCTGTTGGATCCAGCGGAACAACGACCCGGAGCGACTTTTTCTCGAATATCATCTTCCTCTGTTTGAGGTTAATAACCCCATTCATATCAATGGTCCAGTCTATCCCTAGCAACGCAGGGTATGGACTATTGTCGTCCATGATTTCAATAACTTCGAAATCCGTCCAGGTACTTACACCATCAATGTCTACTGTAATCCCTTGCAGCCGTCCATGGGCGACATCTTCTGCTGGTTGGCCATCCGCAATTGGATAGGAGACCATTGTAGTGTAGGCTTACCTATGCGCTCCGAAGTCTGTTTAGGCAATACGTTTGCATCAGAACCCAGGTCTAGAATGATCTAATCCATCTCGTAGTCGCCAATTTCCTTCGTTAGCCGCATTTCCCGACCCGTCCGTGATACGTGTCTTCCTATTTTCCGAACTGTGCGAGGTTCACCCCACCCTGCGCATCTATTAATCACTTCTTGTAACCCTCTAACTGCTCGGTTGTCGCGAAGCAGTTTTATGCATGTCTCTAAGAAGGTAGTCATCATCGAGGGATCCCTAGTTGGCTCAGGCGGATCCCTACTACCTTGAGTAGAGACGCTCGTGAAGCTTTCCCTAGCTTCCATATTAGTCTTCCCATCGACCTTTCTTGTGGCTACGCTACGTCGCAATATCATGTTGACCATGGGTTCGTCGTCACGGGGTTCGGATCTCATCATCTGCACGTTTTGCGTTGTTGTAGGAGGCGTTGCCTTCTTTTCGTGAATCTGTGCTATCAGCATGGGGCAATCTAACAGCTCATGATCGAATTGCTCACAATAAGGACATGATACTCAGGTTGGATTGGTACAATCCCGCGCGTAATGTCCTAGTCCTCCACAGTTGTAACAGATTAGCTGCCCGCAACCCCTTCCTGGTCCCATTCCACCCCGTCCTTGACCGCGTCCTGGGAACCCACCTCGCACCTCAGTCTGCATTCTGTAGGCCGGTGTCTGGTCCATCAACATTCGATAACTACGACAATCTCTTTCTTCGTGACCCATCGATCTACAAAAGTTACAAAAGAGCTGCTGGGGGGTCTAGTTGTATTTTGGCAATAGATGACAGTTATCCGTGTTGTGCTTTCCTCCTACCTGACAGATTGCGCACCAGAGCGGGGCGATCGTGCTCGGCCCTGTCTGTGCCTCTGGTTGCAATGGTGTCAGTCCCCCTATGACCACAAAATTCATCGAGACTGGACAGTGATCTTTATCGTGTCCCTGGCTCCTGCACTTTATACACCATACTTCCTCTTGGATTTCGGAACGCAGCGTCTGGTCTTGCTTTAACTTTTGTATCTCCAAACACAAATTTTGGACCTACGCTTGGATTTGCTGAACTCCTAACCCTGGGTCCTGTACCGGGGTTTCGTGCAGCAGCATTGTTGCTTCCAGTGCTTCCGCTTGGGTTGAGATCTTTTGGTGTGACAAAGCCGACTTTAGATATGGCGTTAATGATGCTACGAACCAAGCGCAGTATTGTGCATCTGTCAGGGTCATGTTGGCCTCGCGAATGGTGCTTTTCAACCTCTGATCCAAATCCCATGGGGTTTTGCCAGGCATCATTGTGATCTCTTTGAATCCTACGACCGACTGCGCCTGTTTCTTTGGCCGGTTAAACTCCTTTTTCAATTCAGTATAGATGTCCGTTGTTCCTGCCATTGGGTTGATGCTTTAATACTTCATGTACCATGTTAGCGCTCAGTCCTGCAGTGCGCTGACTAAGATGGATTTCTTGATGTTATCATCCACGACTTGTTGCACGTTCCATACTGATGTTAGCACAAACCAAAATTGTTTCGGGTCTTCGCCTCTGGCTCCCTTAAATACTGGTAACTGAATTGTGTTCGCCATCGTTACCCTTAATCTATTACCGTCCCTGATCCTCTTGAATCTTCAACGCTCTCTCGCTATATGGTCCCCACGTCCCACACCTAAACACCCCTTAGGCAGATCCCATCCCGACAATGAAACCATTTGTTGGCTTATATGGGCCTGACCCAGGTTTGGAAGAGTTATTTAGCCAAACAAATCCCGCAGCTACCGGCCCTTTCAGCAATAGCCCGTGGAGCGCGGACTGAGGTCTCACCCGAGGAAGAAAACAACAGCAGTGTGGACGCAAATTGGACCGGATGCTCGTTAAATCACCATATGTTTGCTCAAATCTAATGAAATGATTCCATACCGCAGTTGACTCCTCTATTGGAAGAAGGCTAAGAGCTCGCTCAACTAATGCACAAACATTTCTATCATCATTCAAGCGACAAGGGAAGTCTGCATATTCAAGTATGTATGTCGGCCTGTGCATGAATCTCTTGAGCCCTGCTTCAAAATGTGCAACAGTGGGATCCTTGTCTAGACAAAACACCATCATGGCATAAGCAACAAAGACTTGGTACGTGTAGTTTGGAGATTTTCGTGCCTCAGAAAAGAACTTACGGGCTGCTTCAACTCCTTTAATCCTCCTTATGAATCGAAGGAACTGAATATAACCTAAAGTTGTTGCGGTACTACTATTTCTTAAAAAATTCTCATATTTTCTTAGATCGCTAAATTCCTCCACAACACTCTTCCAGTTCAGCATAAGCATATCGTAACACTTCTGAATCTGGAAAAGCTTTCAAAGCTCTCTGAAAAACTGTAATAGGAGAATCCACTGATCCATTTCGTGCATGCCATGTCGCATAGTCATACCAAATATCTAGATAGTGATGCAAATACATAAGGCACTGCTCTTATGTGAATGCAACTCGTTTTCCTGAAGATGCACTATCTATCCTTTGAGGATTCTCCTTTTCAAAAGCAAGCAATTGCCTCCATGCACTGCACTGTTGCTCCTCTTTGAGAGAACCTGTAGGAGGCACAGCTAACTTGTTGCCATCAATTTCGTCACAAAGTTTCTTGCGCTCCCTATAGACAACACTTGCACTGATGTATTTCGGCTGATATTCAACCAAAAGACCCTTTGCCAGAGCATGGCTAACGAAATTTTCAAAATTCTCATAGTCCTTCCAAAGTTGTTCTATATGATGTGTTGGGATAAGTATGGATTTTTGATAAGATTTGCACACATTAGTCATGCGTTGAGATTCCTCCTGCGTTGTTGTGGCCAATAATGATTTTAGAAGTGAAATGTACTCCATCCATAGAGGTCCTGATGCAATGTGTGTTCCAATATGATACAGCATAAACTCAAATTCTTTCTTAGTCTCATTATCAATGTCCATGTCATTTATATTCACAGATTCTATGTTTCCCTCCAAATCAACGATTTTGATATCTTCTTCTTTTTCTTCTTCTACATTTTACTCTTCATCAATGTCTTCTTCAGCATCTCCCTCATTGTTTTGATATTGTTCATCTTCATAATCCACTTCATCGGAATCATCATCTTGACTGATATCACTTTTATATTCATCATTATCTATTACATCTTCATATTCATTATCATCATTCTGATCACAATCTTCTTCTCCTGCTTCACCTCGTTTCATTTCTTCAATGTCGCAATCATCTTCCTTTTGACATGCTTTAACTTTTGCATATGATTTTTCTAAACGCTGAAATGCTTCTTGAATTTTACTAAACTGCTCAAAGCATTCAAGACATAAACATAATGGCATATTGTGCGGCAAACTACGTTCAAAGACCCGCATGATTATATTGTGTACCATGGCCCTGATACCACTGAAGCAACAAATCAATAGCTTGTTGGCTTGAATGTAAAAATACACAAAGGTATTTGAAATAATAATTTATTAATATATAAAAATTGTACAAGTGATGATGAATGTTACAATGAGGCCTTGCTTTTATACCTAGACAGGTGACCTTTCATGATTAGGCATGTCTTTTAGACATGCCTTTTCACTTAACTAATGACTATTTTAGATAATCATTATTATTTACATTTATTTATATTCATTTTATTTTATGTAATTTATATTCGTAACATTCTTTTATGCTTATGCAGCAAGAGCAATTTCATCTTTCTCCTCACCATCTTTTCGTTATTCTCCGGTCAAGGAATTTTCCCAGTTCTCCTTCTGGATGAATTCATCCTGCAATTGGATCCAATTAGCAAGCTACTGACAAGGAAGAATCCCATCCACAAAATTGGGCCACTGCTTCGTGCACCCCTTCATAGCAACTTTGACTAAATCTGAATCATGCACAGTTTCCCCAACAATTGCAAGCTCATCACAATCCTGTTGAACTCTTGTGAGATAAGATGTCATGGTCTCAGATCTGTTCATTTTAATATTGTTCAACTTCTCTTTCAACACCATTTTCCTATCATTGTTTGTACTACAATAAAGACCAATTAAAGCAAAGCACCTATGTCTTTTGGTGTCCTTCCCTGATATGTGCAGGATTATATGATCTCTCACACCATCCAGAATTATGCAACTCACTTTCATATCCTTAGCCCTATGCTCGGTTGCAAGATTCGGATCTGAAGGAACCTGCACGTCTCTGCTCACTAAATCCCAGAGACCATTCAACTTCAAAATCCAAGTAATTTTCTCCTTCCATGGGCTGAAATTTGATACCATATCGAACACGTCTTCATATCTCAAACTGAACAATGATCCCATCTCTACAAATCAACTGCGACCACAAAACTCGACTACAAAATTTGAACAAATAATTAAGTTGTTGCAAAAAGGAAAAACTCATTACTGCAAAACCTCGTGGTCTCATATCTCTCTCTCGGATTCTTCTAGATAGCTTTGGTACCATGTTAAATTTCTAATACCAGCTAGATTTATTTTTTCACGTCAAATTAATTTATCTCTGATAGTTTATTTATTAACCCAAATGAACAGTGATTTACTGAAAAATAAAATCACTGGTATTTTTAACTTCTAGAATTAAAAATATGCAGCGGAAATAAACTAGAGACATCAATCACACATTGCAAAATTAACTAACCCACAACCAATTCTCTAACATTTCATTATCTAGAAAATATAGGCTTTACGGCCCATAGAGATACAAGGGAAAATACAAATCTAGAACCTTTAACTTGGCTCCCTCAAAATAAGTTTGGCCCAAGTAAATCGGCCTCAAGGAAATCTGCCTTCGGATGAAACCGACATGAAGAAATCGGCCTCCAACAACTCGATCTGCGCCCTCCAATGACTCACATGCCCTACCACTAATGTGCACTGGGAAAACCCCAACACTCCAACAACTCGACCTCCTCTAGATAAATACAATCTCCCTACAGCAACTCAACCCTGCTATCTCTTCCTACTCAGCCTCCCTGGATTTGCACGAACCCACTCGCACTTCTCCTTCCTTGCGCATTGGTTCACTAAACCCCTCTCACTTCAAAGAAAATCGCTCTCTTCATGATGACTCGCTCACACAACATGTGGTCTTCATCTTGTGTCTTCACCTTCTCACAAGGCTCCCTTTATAATCTTCATCGAGCCCCAATCCCTAACTCCAATCTTCCTTTTAGAACCATCTTGGAAATCAATGGTTGAGATTATTTTGAAGTCACTTAAATAAATAAGTTATTTATTCTTACAAAATATCCCAATAGTCCACAATAATTAATTTACTTTAATTATTGTACTTTTCCTAGGTTAGACTTACGAAAGAAGACATAAATCACTAAAAGAGGCAAATAATGTCTTCAACATACTAAGACATCAAGCCTATATAGAGGACCTTCCGAAGCTACTCACTTCAATAAAAGAAACATCCTAACTAACCTCAATCTGATGTCCTAGAATGTAGATCCTGTAGGCCTTCGCAGTCTCGTTGTATCCCACAAAAGTACCATCATCCCGAAAGGCTCTAACTTCTTCCTCTTCTCCTTGGGCACGTGAATGTATATTGGACAACCAAAGATCCTCAAATGACTGACCTCTAGCTTCGCTCTTGTGAATGCCTCCTCAGGAGTCATGTCCTCCAATATCAAGTGAGGCCTCCAGATCTGAACATAAATAGTTGTGTTAGATGCCTCTGCCCATAAGAACATGGGTAGATCTTGATCATGAATCATTTGCCTTCACCGCTTCCACAATGGACGTGTTCTTCCTTTCCACAACCACATTCTATTGAGGGGTGTAAGGAACTATCCACTCCCTCTTTCTTCCTGCCTCCTTGCAAAAATCATTGAAGTCCCTAGAAGTATACTCTCCTCCATTATCTAACCTCAAAACTTTGATCTCCTTCCCTGTCATGTTCTCTACCTGAGCCTTGAACTTCTAGAACTTATTAAAGGCCTCATCCTTGGTCTTCATTAAGTAGATCCAAGTCTTCTAGGAGAAATCATCAATTAAATTCACATAGTACAAGTGTCCACCAAAAGATGATACTCTCATTGGTTCGCATACATTTGAATGTGCTAAATCCAAGATTCCCTTGTACCTATTATCACTACTCGGAAAACATCCCTTTCATTCTACCGAAGTGCACAACACTTACAAACAACCTCATGCTCTGCCCGGAGCTCTAGAAGCCCTATAACAATCCTCCTCAATGCTGGCAAAGCCCTGTAATGCAGATGACAAATCTTTGATGTTGTAACTCACATAAACTGATATTGTCATGTACCAATGCCTCGGCTAGTCGTCCTATCAAACTATATACTCCTTCGTCTCGAGCGTCAGTCACTTCTCTTGAGTCTATGCTCGAAGCCTTAGGCCATACAAGAACTTGACCATCTACAAATGCAACTTTGTAACTTCTATCCTCCAACAATGAGATAGAGAGCAGGTTCTTCTTCAATCCTAGTACAAACAAAATAACTTTGGATTCCAGCTGAAGCGATGTTTTCCCAACTACTTTTACTGCATACTTGTCATTATCTCCAAATTCCACCTGCAATGTCGAATCCCTCTCTGTCAAGTCTGTGAGAGAATCTTGAAAACTTGTCATTTGCCTAGAAGCACCACTATCCACCAACCAGATATCACTACTATCAGTTATAGTGTCTGAAAGGGCGGAGACAAAGAAATATTCTTTTGACTTCTTTTGTGGCGGATGCTCATCATCATCATCATCATCAACATTAGTTGTTGATGCATGTGGTTTTCCCTTCCTTTTCTTTAGAAGACACTAGGAGGCATACTGACCAAAAGTATGACAATTACAGCACCTAATCTTTGACATATCCTTCCTCTTCTGATCCTGAACTAGAGTTGGTCTTCTACTTGTATCTTTCTTATCTAACTTTCCAAAATTTCTTCTTCCTTTCCCTTTGACTTCTTAATCCTGAGGATTTTGCAAGCTATTCTTCAACAATAATTTGGCCTCCTCTTGGACACAATTAGTCCATAGCTTATCAAACTTGGATAGCTTATCTCGAGCACAAATACCCTGAACAAATGGATCCCTGAGGAAGGAAATACATTAAGTCACTATAACAAGTTTTGCATCAACATTGGTATCTTCAATGGTTCGAAGCTCACCTCTCCGCTAAGAGAATCTCATAAGATAAGAGACAACAGAATCATATCTAGTCATCATGACACTACAGAGTTGATGCCTCAAGGTTAGTTTCCTACTAGTATTGTTATTATCGAACAATCCCACCAAAGCATCATACACTTCTTTGGCCATCTTCAACTCGGCAACATGAGGAACCAAGTGGTCCTTTATGGAATCTATCAAGATTCTCTTAGCCTTGGCTTCACTCTTCTTAGACTTGGCTTTCTCCTCAACTCCTCCTAGCTTTGGAATGACTTCCTTCACATGATCTTGAAGCTTATTATCTTCCAAGACAAAGATTATCTTGGTATTCCAAGATCTCAAATTGGTGGCACCATCTGAACTGTCTTCTACAATAAGACTTGGCACCATTTTTACAAGAGATCTAAAATCCAATCAAGTTGTTGAATACCATCTCTTAGGCTAACTTCAATGGTTGCTCTTTCAACAAAGATCTGATACCATGTTGAAATTCTATGGCTAGTGCAGTAGAATACAAAATTCTAACAGATAATTACTTACTAATGATTTTCAAGTAGTATTTTTATGCCACTGCTATCATTGAATAACTCCAAAAATATTTACAGTAAATGCAATGGAAACAGTAAAGATCATAGAAAGACAACAATGCACAATAGAGATTAATTTTACCGTGGGAAACCCAACCTTGGAAGAAAACCTAGCAATCTTTTCTTAAGGAGATATTGTCTTTCAACAAAGTTTACAAATCAAAAAATTGTATAGAAATGTGTGCCAAAAATACTAGCCAAAATACCAATGGAACCTAGTCAAACTTCGGCAAGTCAATGTTGGTCAAAATCAATTGAAACAATCAAAAGTCCACATTGGTCAAACTACAGTCTGCAGTCCAATTTCGACATAACAGTCAACCCTCGGCACTGTGGTCAACAGTCAGCTCATGCGACTACGGTCAAACCCTCGCATGTGCGGCCTTTTTCCAGCTATCAAACTCAGTCAATTATTCACATGAGTCGTTGGTACGGCTACTCAATAATTCAGTCAACTTGGTTGGTCAAACTATCCTTCATTCTCACAGGAGTGGACAGAGCAAAAGAGAGATAAATGATAAATATGATCTCCAATAGATTTCTCCTTAACTGAATTTCTCTTCCACTTAGAAAAGATCAATGAGCTTTCTATGTTGATTGATTTGCCTCTCACATGTCTATTTATTTGTATAGAGCTCTAATGTTCAATGGACACCCATTGAGGTGCCTCTTCACCCCCTCACTTATGGAGCCTACATGACAACTCAACAATAGACTAGAATTGTTAACCCCAATAAGGGATAAAAACCCCATTAGATAAACAATTCAAACCCACTCTATAAAATAGATCACTCAACCCTAGAGCTAGCAATGTGAGTACCTATTAGGACTTCAGGAAACTCTCCTAGGTTGTAGTTCGGAAAATCTTCAATATGGTTCTAGGAACTTATTGGGATGGGTGATGGTTTGGTTCAAGCCAGATAACCACTTCTACTCTGTTTTCACTCCAGACATGCATGAACACCCTCAAACTACAAGGCTTTAGACCACCAATGCTCAACAATTTGTAGATTAAGTGAATGAATGAAGAATACTAACCACACCAGCAAATGCATACAGAATGTATGATGGCCAGCTGCAACTAGTAAAGAAACTTACAAATCTAATCTATCAATGCAGAGATAAGATGACAGTTATCTTGCATTAGATACAAAAGAAACCTGAGTGACCTACTCAATGATACATTCAATTTACTAATACAGAGATAAGATGACAGTTATCTAGCATTAGGCATAGAAGATATCATGAATAAAACATTCCAGGTACAAGTTTAGAACAGAGGAGAAATGGGCATTGAGCAATTAACAGCAAAAGAAGCTTACATTTCCGAAAATGAAGATGAGACGCTACGAGTTACAAAATATCTACAGTCTCCAGAAGTTGAACCAAAACACAATTGCCAACCTCTGATTACCTTTTTTCTTTTGGCTATTTCTAATCTATCATTACAATGGCCCTTAGCCGTTTAGGGATGGAGGGGTCTTAATTGACCACCAACTACCATTAACTATCTGATAGCGTCTTTTAAAGTAGCTGCTTTCTCCACTACGAAAACATGATCGGTTCTGGTACTGTGCTGTCCTTCAGGTGGTCGGATTAATTATAGCAGTGGAGCTCCATGACTGTTTAATTCGGTTGCTGAGTCGTGTTGTGTCCTTTCTTCCTTCACTTGTGTCCTTTCTTCCTTCAGCCATGCTCTCGGTTAATTTAGTTTCATGGTCAGACTGACAGAGTCAGCAATCTTCTTCTTCGGGTAACAGACAGGATGTGGGGGTATGGAGTGCATGGGCGGATGGACGGTTGTGAGTGATCGTGAATGGTGGTCGTCAGATCAAGGGAGACGTACGATGGAGATCGTGTTCTGGAGGCTAGCAGTCATGGTGGGAGCGGGACATATTCGGGCCATTAGATCTTTAGGCAAGCATATCGAATGGTTATCGGGCGGCGGAGATGTGCGGGCGATAACGTGCAGGGTGGTTTGATTCGAGTGGTAATGGTTTTTATCGCGCGGGCATCGAGCGGTAAGCAGTAAGTGTCAGAACTCGCCTGATGCCATTCACGAGATGACATGTAGCGGCGGGGAAAAAGAAAAACTGCCCTCATCACGCGGGTACTTTACGCGCTTGTTGTCCGCGCGATATGGACAATAGCCATTAGATCTGGCGGGGGTGATCTAATGGCTGAGAGCTGTCGGGCAAGTTGGCGTATCGGACGGAATGTGAGCCATTGGATCGACGGGAAAAGATTAATGGCGGAAGGAGGTGAAGGTACGAGATGTCTTGGGGGAACGCACTATAGGCGCGTTAGGCATATAGGTGAGGTTTTATGGGGGTTTTGGGCTATTGCACTTGGGGCTAAGGTTAAAGAGGGTTTTGTCGGGGTAGTAGGGTTAACTTAGGAAATAGAAAGGGTAGAGTGTGAGCATAATGAGCGAAAAAGAGGAATAATGACCCATGTGAGACCCTTTTAGGAACAACGAAGAAGACCAAGCCTTTTCCTTCAACCTTCAAAAAGTCAGCACTACATCTCAAGGCTAACACTGGCTCCTTCTAGGGGTGAAATTCTCCCTGTGGGGTTTCAAGAACCATAGACCACTGCCTTTTACACAAAAACAAGATTAGAAATATTGCCTAGTATTCCATTGGGCATGGAGTCTATCTAAGCCTACACTAAAACTTTAAAAAGTAATAACATATTCACAACACTAAGGCCTGAAAGCCTTAAACAAAATAAACTTTCAAAAACCGCCCATTGACTGGGCTATCAAAAACCGTTTCTCCCTCCAAACTTTGCAGCATGAAAGTATTGTTTACCTGGACCTGACAGATAACAAATGGTCCTGTCCATAAAGCATCAAATTTACCATGATTGCCTTTCTTTTCCTTCAGTGCATCCCATTTGAGAACCCAATCACCAACCTGAAAGTTGTTCATATTTGTCTTTCTGTCAAAAGCTTCCTTGATTTTCCTTTGATTTATTTCAGACTTCTAAATCAGTTGATCTCTGATCTAATGAACTTCAGCCAAGTCACTCATCCTCCTTGCCATGTCACTTTCCTCGTTCTGCTCTTCTTGCAAGAATTTGGCCACAGGGAGGATCAATTGGAGTGCAAAAACAGCCTCAGTGCCATATACCAGCTTGAATGGAGAATTCCCTATGGATTTCTTGGTGGTAACTCTGTCAGCCCATAATGCAAACTTTAGCTTGAAATCCCAGTTCCTTTTGTTGTCTTCCAGCAGCTTTTTTATTATCCTTACTAGGCGTTTATTGGATGATACTGCTATGCCATTACCTTGACGATAATATGAGGTGAAATGCACTAATTTGATGCCCATTGATTCACACATATCCACCAACTCTTTTGCCCTGAAAGCTGTTGCATTGTCTGTAACCAATTTGGTTGGGCAACCAAACCTGGTGAAAATGTTTTTTGTCAAGAATTTCATGACAACTTGGTGATCAGCTTTCTTAGAGGGGATGGCCTCAATCCATTTGGTGAAATAATCAGTGGCTACTCAAATCCATCTATGCTGGCCACTGGAATGTGGATTGATCTCCCCTGTGAAATCCAAACCCCACTGCTAGAAAGGGCCACTGGTATGTATTGGCTTCAGGGGCAAAGATTTCAACTGTTGCCTTCCTGCAAATCTCTAGCACTTGTCACAAGATTTCACAAATGAAAACACATCAGAGAATAGAGTGGGCCAATAATACCCAGCTCCCAGGATCTTGTGGGCTATGGTTTTCCAATAATGATGTCCTCCACAGATACTAGAATGGAACTGGTGCATGACTTCCACAAACTGCTCTTTCTCTAGACATCTTAAGAGGATTCCAGTTGGGTCCTTCCAATAAGGCAGGTTCCTATTAATGCAAAACTTTGCTGCTCTGAGCTTATGGGTCCTAGCTTGGCTTGAACTAAGGCCTGGGGGAACTTCTAGCTTCAACAGGAAGTGAGTTATTCCAGAATACCATTCACAAGAAGCCAGGTTTTCATCCAAAGACTGACTCTGCCCTCGTTCCACTGTTTCTTCCCCTATTTGTTCAACCTCTGAATTTGTACCCATGCAATTTATGTCCAGCAGACTGCAATTTTCCTCAGCCATAAGCTTAGCCAGGCCTTGGCCTTTGACAAGCTTGGTGGGCTTCAATTCTATGTTGAACTCAATGAGCTTTGCAATCCATTTAGCCCTTCTTCCATCAACATCTGGCTGTGTTAGGACATCCTTTACTGAGGTAGAAGGTACATAGGCAATCACCTTGGAGTGCAGAATGTAGATTCGGAATGCCTTCAAAGACTTAATAAGAGCATAAGCCTGTTTTTCAATAATGTCATATCTTAATTCAGCATCTCTTAAAGTTTTGTTGAAAAAGGCCACTGGGTGCTCTGTACCTTCATCATTTTTCTGCAACAAGACTGTTGCAAGGGTGTCACAGGAAGCAAAAGAGAAGATATGGAACTCCTTGTTATAGTCTGGGCTGATTAGAGTGGGAGCTTCCATAATAGCTCTTTTAATGGCTTCAAAATATTTTCTTGTTGCATCTGTCCATTTGATCTCTGATCCCTTCTTCAACATGGAGGTGATATGTTTCATTAGTTCTACAAAATTTGGAATAAACCTCCTTACGAAGTTTATCTTACCCAAAAAGGATTGAATGTCCTTCTTTGACCTTGGAACAGATAATGTCTGTATTGCTTTGACTCTTTCTGGGTCAATCTTAACACCTGCAGCAGAAACAATGTGCCCTAAAAGCTTGCCTTCTTCCAAAGCAAACTGTGACTTCTTGGGATTTACTGAAATCCCAAACTTTTTGCACTTCAAAAACACCCTCTTCAGATGCTGCAAGTGATCCTGATGACTGCTGGAGTAAATTGTTATATCATCAAGGTAAATCAGGACAAACTTGTCCTTTTCTCCCACAAAAGCTATATCCATAGCCCTCTGAAAGGTGGCCCCAGCATTCATCAATCCAAAAGGCATCTTGGAGTACATAAAAGTGCCCCAAGGAGTGGTGAAGGCAGTGTTTTCTTGGTCTTCTAGATGTACAGCCACTTGGTTGTACCCTGAAAATCCATCCAAAAAAGACATGACTCTAGCCCCTGAGACCTTTTGCAGTAGATGTTCCATTTTGGGCAGGGGATAGTTGTCTTTCTTAGAGCATTTGTTCAGGTTTCTGAAGTCAACACAAAGCCTGATTTCTCCACTTTTCTTCCTCACTACTACCAAGTTGGCTACCCACTTCAAATACCTCAGTGGAACTATGATCTTGGCAGCCAACAATTTCTTAATTTCCTTTTCAATCAAAGGAAGTAGTAGAGGGCTAATGGGTCTCAGTTTCTGCTTGAAAGGGATGGTGTCTTTCTCCAGTGGAATCTTATGCTGAATGATGTTCTTGTCATAAGTCTTAAGGTCACTATACTCCCAAGCAAAAACATCAGCAAATTGGTTCATTAGGGTGCAGTAGTCAGAACGTTGGGCAACAGACAAATGGGTGGATAGGTTTATATACTTTGGATGATCTGGACTCCCTATATTGTGTCTATGGACTGCAGACTCATTTTCTTGCTGAGCTGGCTTATAAGGTACATCATTATGGTCAAATAGCTTTTCAAAAGGCACCAACCCTTTGGGTATATGGTTACTAGGTAGTTGTACAATGTTGTCTTGGCCAATTCTATTTCTTAGATGACACTGGTGACATTCCCCCATGGCTTCATTCTCTTGATCAATTTGCATGTCAGAGAATTCATCAATGACTTGTAGAAACCTATTGACTTCATCATCATCCTCAAAAACTTTCCAATACTTGACATTGTCGGGCAAGGATGGTCTATATTTCACTTGGATTTCATAAGTCAATCTAGGAGGCATGGGAGGGATGAACATGCTAGCAGACATAGCAAGGGAATCAGCAAGCTGATTCTTAACTCTGGGAATATATGAGATACAAAAGCTACTAAAAGAATCTTTGAGCCTCCATACCTCATCTCTGTATGCTTTCAGCCTTGGGTGCTTTGCTTGGAAGGTTTTGTTCACTTGTTGAATGATGAGATCGGCATCTCCAAACACCTTTATGTCTCTGATTCCCATTTCTTTAGCAGCATTTAAGCCCAATATCAAAGCCTCATACTCTGCTATATTGTTGGTGACCTGAAAAGTCAGCTTGAAAGACAGATGTATGCATTCCTGTGTTGGGGATACCATCACTACACCTGCTCCTGCAGTTTCCCTAGAGCAAGCTCCATCAAAGAACATATCCCAAATCTGTGGCCCTTCCTTCTCTGTGACCTGGCATACTGGTTTCTTGAGTTGCACTGAGGCCAACTGGGATTCTTCAATTTGGAGAATACATGCTCCAAAATCAGTGTCCACAGCATAAATGGGATGATTAGTGGGATTCTTCTCATCACTAATGATATAGGTCAGTTGGGCTTCCCTGTATAACCTTTTGCTTTCTCCCCCAAAAACCAGGACAGTGGCATAAGACAGATCATTCTGCAATGTCCCACCTAATCTCTTAATCCATCCTCTGGAAAGTAACATGCCAAACTTAGGAGGGACATCTGCTACCACAACATCTATCATCATGCTCTTCATGGGCAGCTGGGAGAAGGTGATGGCTAGATCTTTGATTAACCCTAAACATTTCACCTTTCTTGAGTCAAAAGAGAACAAGTCATGATAGGGTCTAGTGATGTCAAGGCCTAACTCATCCATGACAACCTTTGGCATTAGATTATGGCTGGCACCTGTGTCCAGCAGACAGTTGTGAAGGGTTTTGTCATGAATAGTCAAGGAGACATAGAATGATGGGGAGCTATCATCAGAAGGTTCAGTAATTGGGCTAAGCACAACTGCAGGTTTGTCATCTTGTAAATTGACACGGGCATTTGGTGCTTGTGTGGCTTTGAGCTCAAGGGCATCAAGGATGGGTTTCTTAAAGGCCTCACTCTTTACCAGTTCTACCAGAGGTACAGATATTTTCAACTTCTGGACTTCTAACTCAAAACTGAAAGGGGAAGGGGACTTGTCAGAACCTCTTACCTCTTGAGCTGCTGCTTTGAGGCTAATCGGATCAGCTACTGGTCGCTTCTGCTTGCTAATTTGTTGCTCTGTGGGGACAGCAGCTCTTTGGACAGGGCTTTCTTTGACATTACTCATCTTTGATCTCAGATTATATCTCTGTTGATCTTCAGTTTGTAGAACAGCTTCTCTATCCCACTCTTGGCTGGTCTGGTCCTTGAGCAATGCCTCCTCATAGGCAGCTAATGTCAAAAAGGAAGCACTGCCTTTGTCTTCCATGCAGTGGATCTCATCCTCTTCATCAAACTGCTCCTCCTCCATGACTACGTTCTGGAAAGGAGTCTTCACCTTCTGTTCTTCACTGGCCTCTTTGCCCCTTTGCATGATCTGCAATTGCTCATTTGCTCTCCTATATGGATTTGGATTTCTAGGAGCAAATGTATTAGGAACCCTTCCTTTCCCTGAATGTTGCTCAACCTTCAGCTTGGAGATTTCAAAGGCCAATGACTCTATCATCTTGGTCATTTTGTCTATCTTGGGGTCTGAGGATGAAGAAGATTCACCCCTCTGTCTCCTTCTGTCAACATGTCCCTTGAGTTTCTCTGCAGCCATGATGTTAGACTCTACCTCCAAAGCTGCATCCTGCATCTCAGCCAGAGAAGCACATCTTCTTTCTCTCAATAGCAGGCAGAAGTCAGAATCAAAGGCATTGGCATAGGTGAGCTTGGTAGAGGTGGGAGTAGGTTTCACTTCGGCCGGTATCTTGTTGTACATGCGGTTGAACCTTTTATTGAAATCAGACAATGACTCCCCATTCTCCCTTTTTAGGTTGCCAAACTCGGTATGATAATAGAGCAAATCTTTCTTATCCCCCCAATGCTTTAGGAAAACATCATATAAGGCCTCAATATCTGTTATAGATCTAGGGGTCAATTCTCTGAACCATTTTCTTGCCTCTCCATCTAGGCTTTGGACAAATACTCTCATCCATACATCATCCTCACTAATATCTAGGTTATCAGCATAGCTATAGAATGACTCAAGATGTTCTTCAGTTGTAACCCCTCAATTCCAGTGAACTTAGGCATGTATTTTTGATATTCTCCAGAAGGCATTGCATTCAAAGGAGTGGGCAGTACTAGAGGTCCATACCTAACAGCTATAATTCTTTCCATTTTGGTGAGTGCTTGTGGGCCTGCCACAGTTGTGGTGGATGGAAGAGTGTTGGCAGTCTAAATGATAGAGAGCTGAGGAGTGACTGGCAGGACTAAGGACTGGAGGGGAGGTTTCCTTTGGGCTGAAATCCAAAGGAGGACCTAAAGAATAAGGAGCTTTATGAATCTCTGAAAATTTTTCTTCACTGCTAGTGCTAGAGGCTATATTGTTAACATGTATTTGTTCTATTACAAGCCTTTCTTGCAAAAATGCATAAGATTGTTTAGGTTTACCAGATCCTGATGCTCCTTTCTATGATATCTTTCTTCCTTTGATGATCTTTTCAGGGTCAGGTACTGGGTCAGCTGGTGACTTCTGAGGATTTCTCCGAGTATGCCTCACAAACTGAGCCAGAACTATGATGTGGGGTCGCTAAAAGGTTCGGCCTCCAGTAAAGTCGCCAGATAGATGATTACAACGAAAAATGTGTCCAGACTTTGTCTATCATCAAAGTTGGATTTGTGTCGTTCTCCCAGGGACGCTGAGCTTCAATCTCCTCTCCCCGACAATGGCGCCAATTATGTTAGGACTCCAGGAAACTCTCCTAGGTTGTAGCTCGGAGATGCCTGGTAACATATAATCTTCAATATGGTTCTAGGAACTTATTGGGATGGGTGGTGGTTTGGTTCAAGCCAGATAACCACTTCTACTCTGTTTTCACTCCAAACATGCATGAACACCCTCAGACTACAAGGCTTTAAACCACCAATGCTCAACAATTTGCAGATTAAGAGAATGAATGAAGAATACTAACCACACCAGCAGATGCATACAAAATGTATGATGGTCAGCTGCAACTAGTAAAGAAACTTACAAATCTTCTATCAATGCAGAGATAAGATGACAGTTATCTTGCATTAGATACAGAAAAAACCAAGTGACCTACTCACTGATACATTCAATTTACTAATACAAAGATAAGATGACAGTTATCTAGCATTAGGCATAGAAGATATCATGAATAAAACATTCTAGGTACACGTTTAGAACTGAAGAGAAATGGGCATTGAGCAATTAACAACAAAAGAAGCTTGCATTTCTGAAAATGAAGATGAGACGCTACGAGTTACAAAATATCTACAGTCTCTAGAAGTTGAACCAAAACACAATTGCCAACCTCTGATTACCTTTTGTTTCTTTTGGCTATTTCTAATCTATCATTACAATGGCCCTTAGCCGTTTAGGGATGGAGGGGTCTTAATTGACCACCAACTACCATTAACTCTCTGATAGGGTCTTTGAACGTAGCTGCTTTCTCCACTACGAAAACCTGATCGGTTCTGATACGGTGTTGTCCTTCAGGTGGTCGGATTAATTATAGCAGTGGAGCTCCATGACTGTCTAATTCGGTTGTTGAGTCGTGTTGTGTCCTTTCTTCCTTCGGCCATGCTCTCGATTAATTTAGTTTCATGGCCAGACTGTCACTAGACTGACAGAGTCGACCATCTTCTTCTTCGGGTAACAGACAAGACGTGGGGGTATGGAGTGCATGGGCGGATGGACAGTTGTGAGTGATCATGAATGGTGGTTGTCGGATCAAGGGAGACGTACAGTGGAGATCATGTTCTAGAGGCTAGCGATCATGGTGGGAGCGGGACATATCCGGGCTATTAGATCTTCAGGCGAGCAGATCATACGGTTATCAGGCAGCGGAGATGTGCGGGCGATAACATGCGGGGTGGTTTGAATGGAGTGGTAATGCTTTTTATTGCACATGCATCGGGCGGTAAGCGGTAAGTGTCAGAACTCGCCCGATGCCATTCACGAGATGACACATAGCGGCGGGTGCTAGGTAGCAGAGGTCTTGCGTAACGGTTTTGGGGCAAAAAGCCCAAGAAGTAGGATTAAAATATTGTAAAAACTCTGAAGTATGCGGAGCGCGAAGTGTAATAGATTGAGTCAAAGGGTAGTCCGCCCGAAAATAATAAAAAGTAATCTAAATAGAGTAATAGAGAGCAACTCTATGAGGGAAAGGCAGTTCTTTTGAGTGATGAAATATAATGGGGTTTTGAAGAAGAGAGTCTGAAAGCGTCTGTAAGTCCGAGTCGAGGGTTGGGTAGTAGGTAGAGGCTCTGTCATTGTGTGCACAGAAGCCTGGAAAGTCCGTAGCTGTGTGCGCGGACCCTTGCAGCTGAGTGCGCAGGGTAGATTTGGATGTATTGGTGGAGCATAATAATAAAGACAAGTTTGCTTCTCTAATTCTGTGTTATCGCTCATCAGTCTTTATGGTT
The DNA here is from genome assembly GCA_031772625.1 of Pinus tabuliformis. Classification (NCBI taxonomy): domain Eukaryota; kingdom Viridiplantae; phylum Streptophyta; class Pinopsida; order Pinales; family Pinaceae; genus Pinus; species Pinus tabuliformis. The sequence continues at coordinate 481,149,735 of CM062820.1, forward strand.
TACCTTTCTATATTTGGTTAATGCAAATGTGATAAGTGTATGCGAATCTGGGTTCATTCTGTGCGTGAATCGATTATGTTGGTTAAATGTTTGCTTAAAGTCCCTGTCAAATAGTTCTAAATCATAACCGCTTCCTTCAAGTAGAATAGCGCATTAATAAGAAAAATATAATCACTCTGGATCTGTGCGAGTACTGAACAGCGCGGAGCTGTAAACTAGTGCACGAAACTTCCAGACCACACCAAGACATCCCTAGAGTGCGGAAACCTGGTTCCAGCACCCTCCCCTGCTACCTCGGGTGAGACCTCAGTCCGCGCTCCACGGGCTATTGCTGAAAGGGCCGGTAGCTGCGAGATTTGTTTGGCTAAATAGCTCTTCCAAACCTGGGTCAGGCCCATATAAGCCAACAAATGGTTCCATTGCCGGGACCGGGCTCTGCCTAAGGGGTGTTTAGGTGTGGGACGTGGGGACCATATAGCAAGAGAGCGTTGAAGATTCAAGAGGATCAGGGACGGTAATAGATCAAGGGTAACGATGGCGAACACAATTCAGTTACTTGTATTTAAGGGAGCCAGAGGCGAAGACTCGGAACAATTTTGGTTTGTGCTAACATCAGTATGGAACGTGCAGCAAGTCGTGGATGATAACATCAAGAAATCCATCTTAGTCAGCGCACCGCAGGACTGAGCGCTAACATGGTACATGAAGTATTAAAGCATCAACCCAACGGCAGGAACAGCAGACATCTATACTGAATTGAAAAAGGAGTTTAACCGGCCAAAGAAACAAGCGCAGTCGGTCGTAGGATTCAAAGAGATCACAATGATGCCTGGCAAAACCCCGTGGGATCTGGATCAGAGGTTGAAAAGCACCATTCGCGAGGCCAACATGACCCTGACAGATGCACAACACTGCGCTTGGTTCGTAGCATCATTAACGCCATATCTAAAGTCGGCTTTGTCACACCAGAAGATCTCAACCCAAGCGGAAGCACTGGAAGCAACAATGCGGCTGCACGAAACCCCGGTACAGGACCCAGGGTTAGGAGTTCAGCAAATCCAAGCGCAGGTCCAAAATTTGTGTTTGGAGATACAAAAGTTAAAGCAAGACCAGACGCCGCATTCCGAAATCCAGGAGGAAGTATGGTGTATAAAGTGCAGGAGCCAGGGACATGATAAAGATCACTGTCCAGTCTCGATGAATTTTGTGGTCATAGGGGGACTAACACCATTGCAACCAGAGGCACAAACAGGGCCGAGCGTGATCGCCCCGCTCTGGTGCGCAATCTGTCAGGTAGGAGGAAAGCACAACACGGATAACTGTCATCTATTGCCAAAATACAACTAGACCCCCCAGCAGCTCTTTTGTAACTTTTGTAGATCGATGGGTCACGAAGAAAGAGATTGTCGTAGTTATCGAATGTTGATGGACCAGACACCGGCCTACAGAATGCAGACTGAGGTGCGAGGTGGGTTCCCAGGACGCGATCAAGGACGGGGTGGAATGGGACCAGGAAGGGGTTGCGGGCAGCTAATCTGTTACAACTGTGGAGGACTAGGACATTACGCGCGGGATTGTACCAATCCAACCTGAGTATCATGTCCTTATTGTGAGCAATTTGATCATGTGCTGTTAGATTGCCACATGTTGATAGCACAGATTCACGAAACGAAGGCAGCGCCTCCTACGACAACGCAAAACGTGCAGATGATGAGATCCGAACCCCGCGACGACGAACCCACGGTCAACATGATATTGCGACGTAGCGTAGCCACAAGAAAGGTCGATGGGAAGACTAATATGGAAGCTAGGGAAAGCTTCACGAGCGTCTCTACTCAAGGTAGTAGGGATCCGCCTGAGCCAACTAGGGATCCCTCGATGATGACTACCTTCTTAGAGACATGCATAAAACTGCTTCGCAACAACCGGGCAGTTAGAGAGTTACAGGAAGTGATTAATAGATGCGCAGGGTGGGGTGAACCTCGCACAGTTCGGAAAATAGGAAGACACGTATCACGGACGGGTCGGGAAATGCGGCTAACGATGGAAATTGGCGACTACGAGATGGATTAGGTCATTCTAGACCTGGGTTCTGATGCAAACGTATTGCCTAAACAGACTTCGGAGCGCATAGGTAAGCCTACACTACAATGGTCTCCTATCCAATTGCGGATGGCCAACCAGCAGAAGATCTTGCCCATGGACGGCTGCAAGGGATTACAGTAGACATTGATGGCGTAAGTACCTGGACGAATTTCGAAGTTATTGAAATCATGGACGACAATAGTCCATAACCTGCGTTGCTAGGGATAGACTGGACCATTGATATGAATGGGGTTAACCTCAAACAGAGGAAGATGATATTCGAGAAAAAGTCGCTCCGGGTCATTGTTTCGCTGGATCCAACAGATGGACCGCAGTACACAGAACTGGCACGTAGCGAAGAGCAGTGATGTATTGGATAGTATCTACAAAATCGTTGCAAAGGAGGAGCGGAGATTCTCGCAGGGCTATGCCAGTGATTTAGATGAGGAGGACGAGCCATGGCGCAACAGGGTGAGCGAGGCAACCACATTGCACTATAATATGATGACGAAATCCCTGTATTACGTTAAAGTTCAAAACCGTGAACTCCCGATGTATGACGGGCTGACAGTAGTAGAAGACTTCCTCGTTAAATTCGAAAGTGCAGTACCAAAGTACCAACAGTTCGATGCACTCAAATGGGCATTGCGCATGACATCGGCGCGATGGTGGGATACCCATGAAGGAACCTTCGAAGATTGGCAAAGTTGCAGGCACATGATGCAGATAAGATTCGGGAAGCCTAAGCTACGAATAACGGGGAAATACAATGGACGAGATGATCCGCGCATGCCCCTGACCAACTAGACCCAAGCTTATGGGATGAAGCCTCAACCAAAATGGGTGCACTTATTTTATCATACTCTGGATGTCATTCCAAGGAACTAGTATACGAAAACAGAGCTCCAGCATGGCACTGGCGAGTGGGATATCCTGCGCGAAGGGTTCTTGTCAACATTTCTTTTTGAAGACCAATGGATGGATACTGTGGACGATGCATTACAATTAGTAAAGGCCGCCATATTCAGAACACCGCCAGAATGAGAAGAAGTCGTGCCATCAGACTGGTCGTGCATGTTACAATGTACAAGCAGAAGATGATGAGGATGACCCGCGTAACATCAATATACCAGAATCTGAAGGAAGTCGTGAGGTGCACGGCCCTGAGATAGAAGATCCAGATATCACGGCGTCGTTGAAAACAAAGCAAGTGAATATCGAAACAGAGGAAGAGCCAAAGTATGCTACGCTTGGGGACTACTGGGACGATGCCACGGTGGAAAAGGTCGTCGAGCTGCTCCGAGAATACCGCGATTTATTCCCTACAAAAATGACAGAGCTGAAGGGGATTCTAGGAGACCTAGGGATGATGAAGATAACTTTGAAGCCAGATGCGAAGCCAGTAAAGCAGCGACCCTATCGATTGAATCCAAAATACAAAGCAAAGGTCCACGAAGAATTAGATAAGATGTTGGCAGCAGGAGTTATGGAACCAGTTGAGGAGTCCGATTGGATAAGCCCTATGGTCGTACAGGAGAAGAAACAGAAGGGGGAGATCCGCATTTGCGTGGATCTGCGAAAGCTCAATCATGCGCGTTAATGATCCGTTTCCAACAGCCTTTGCAGATGAGGTACTCGAAAATGTGGGTGTGCAGGAAGCATACTCCTTCACAGACGGGTTCTCCGGGTACCATCAGATCAAGATCGCGCCAGAGGATCGGAGCAAGACAACATTCGCTATCGAATGGGGTTGTTTTCAGTATACGGTAATGCCCTTTGGACTGAAGAATGCGCCTGCGATATTTTCCCGTATTGTGGTAGCCGCATTCAAGGAATTTATCCACAAGTTCTTAGAAGTCTACCTGGATGACTGGACTGTATTTGGCCTGGTTAAGAAACATGTCGCGAGCTTACGATTGATGTTGGATACCTGTCGATGACACCAGATTGCGCTCAACTTAAAGAAGTGTACTTTCCTCGTCCCTTTCAAGAAACTGCTAGGCCATGTGGTTTGTAAGCAAGGACTAATGGTGGATCCGGCAAAGATCGTTGTCATATTGAATCTGCAAGCGCCGCATAGTGTAAAGCAGCTACATGCTACGTTAGGACACACGGGCTACTATCGGAAGTTCATCAAAAGCTACGCCCAAATTACGGCTCCGATGGAGCAATTGCTGAAAAAGGATGCTACTTATTGTTGGAACGAGGAATGCAACAGAAGCCTAGAGACGCTTAAGGAGAAAATGGCTTCAGCCCCTATATTGGTCTTTCCAAAATGGGATGTCGAGTTTCATGTGCATGTGGACGCGTCTTGTATCGCGCTGGGAGTGGTACTCACTCAACCAGGAGCGGAGGGACTGGACCATCCGATTGCATTCGCAAGTTGCAGGTTGTCCAAAGCAGAGAAGAATTACTCTACTACTGAGCAAGAGGGATTAGCAATGGTATACGCGCTCCAAAAGTTCCATCACTATCTGCTCAGAGGACATTTTAAGATGTACACAGATCACTCTGTGCTCAAGTACCTAGTGAATAAGCCTGTGTTGGGGGGGCGCATTTGTCGGTGGTTGTTGTTGTTTCAAGAATATGATTTTGAGGTTGTTGTAAAGCCAGGATGCCTAAATGCAAGACTGGATCATCTGTCCCGAATTGAGACCAGCGAAGAACCAACAAATCTAGAGGAGGGACTCTCGGACGCTCAATTATATGTCGTGCGTATTGCAGAGGGCTACTTTGAAGATATAATCCACTTTTTAACTACGGGCACTGCGCCATAGGGGTATTCTGTCTAGCAAAGGAAGGAATTGGTGATACGCGCAGCAGATTTTACCGTAATTGCAGGCCACCTCTACAAAATGGGCAACGATGAAATATTGCGCAGATATGTACTCGAATTCAAGCGCAGACAGATCCTGGCCAAAGCACATGGAGGGGTGGCTGGCGGACATTATGCAGACCGCACCACAGCCCAGAAGATTCTTCACGCCGGGTTATGGTGGCCCACTCTACATCAAGATTCGAGGGCATACTGTCGGGCTTGCAATGTATGTCAACGAACAGGCAAACCATCGCGGAGGGACGAAATGCCACTTCAGCCACAGATGATGCTACGGCCATTTGAGAAATGGGCGATTGACTTCGTCGGGCCTATCGAACCGCGAGGAAAGACGGGCACGCGCTATATCATCACTGCGACTGAATATTTGACCCGATGGGCCGAGGCACAGCCGGTTAAAGATTGCACGACTGCGACAGCAGCAAAATTCTTGTTCGAGAATGTACTAACCAGGTTCGACTGCCCCAAAATTCTCATGAGTGATGGGGGAACACATTTTTTGAATGAAACGATCAGTGCACTCATTGAGGAATTCCAGATCTATCACCAACAAAGCACGCCCTACCATCCGCAAGCGAATGGGACTGTTGAGGCATTCAACAAAATTCTAGAGACTACATTGACGAAGGTCTGCAATGCGCGATGAAATGACTGGGATTTGCGCATTCCTGTCGTGCTATGGGCATACAAAACTACATGCAAGAAGCTGACAGGCCAGACACCATTTCGGTTAGTTTATGGCCAGGAGGTCGTTATGCCTATGGAATATATTGTGCCTAGTCTGCGGATCGCGGCAATCACCGGTATGGCAGACCGCGGGGCATTGGAAGAGAGGCTCGCACAGCTAGAAGAACTGGAGGAGGAATGGTTTCTGGCTAGATTCCATCATGAGGTACAGAAACAACGCGAGAAAGCAAGGCATGATCACCATATCAAGGCGTGCACCTTCAAGGAGAATGATCTAGTCTTGTTGTATGACAGTAAGTTCGAAAAATTCCCAGGAAAACTCTGAATGCACTAGTTGGGACCCTATGTCGTCAAAGAAGTTACTGATGGAGGCGCAGTTCAGCTGGCTAAACTCAACGAATACCCCTTTCCAGGGAGAGTGAACAGCAGTCGCCTAAAGCTCTACACGGGCGGGCCGACCACCTGACTAGCCGTTCCGAAGATAGTCTCACCACTCCACCCAGTTGTAAGAGAGCGGAGGACGATAAAGCAAACTGGGGGACGAATGCGCGAGTACTACGGTACGCGTACATTTGACCACACGCAAGGGTCGCAGTCGCACGAGAAGGCTCACGCGGACGCACTGATAAAAGGAATGATGACCGTTGATATCACTAGGTATGACAAGATGGCTGCATCATGGCAAAAGGGAGCGGGCGGTGGGCAATTAAGAGAAACAGTACGAGTCAGATATGGAACGAACGGCCACAGATTCCACACGAGAAGGTTACACGAACAGGAACGAGCGGTAATCACTGCATTTGAATTTCCCATGACTTATAAATTACCGAGGGGAGTCCACTGGGTGGCCTACGTTTCGGAAACACAGATGGAGTTGTTCATTATCTATGCACAAGGTATGTGCCTGAAGGTAGTAATTTGGCCGATGGAGAGGCAGGACTCTCTAAGGAGTATGCCGATGGCAGCTGCAGGCATCTCGCAGGCTGCAGCATCACCAGTAGGAGATGTACCGGAAAAGAGGGAACACTAAGCAGAATTGGTCCAACGGTCGTCGCCTCGCTCAGGGGCAGGTCGGCGCACTACAAAAGAACAACGAAAGGATGAACAGACGGTGACCACGGGTAGATATGCAATTAATAAGTCGTCTCTGATGTCCCTTGAAGATTGGGATCTTGTGGACAGCAGCCAAGGTCTTGCAAAATTGCAACACAAGCTGCAGTAGACAGTGCGAAGGGCAGATACGAAGGTCGGAAGTAGCTATGGTGGTACCAGGACGTCCCGTAGGCAACTCCCCTGCTCGCACTAGAATCCTCGGAGGAGGTGTTCTGTGTTAACCGAGCAGAGCAGAATGAGCATCATCGGTTGTGGGATGTGGTAAAAACACTGAAGCAGGAGACGGCTGAAGCGTTGTAGGAGACAAGGAAGGAGCAGCAGGACGACAAGCACCACTCAGAGGGAGGAAAACCACGAAGCCAAGGCAGAGCGTCTAGCCGTGCCGACAAGTGACTCGAGACGAGTCACGATGATTGTGTTGGGGGACTATTGGGTAGCGGAGGTCTCGCGTAACAGTTTTGGGGCAGAAAGCCCAAGAAGTAGGATTAAAATATTGTAAAAACTCCGAAGTATGCGGAGCGCGAAGTGTAATAGATTGAGTCAAAGGGTAGTCCGCCCGAAAATAATAAAAAGTAATGTAAATAGAGTCGGCCCGCGCAGGGATTGTGGGCCAAGGAAGGGTATAAATAGAGCGCGGCTCTATGAGGGAAAGGCAGTTCTTTTGAGTGATAAAATATAATGGGTTCTTGAAGAAGAGAGTCTGAAAGTGTCTGTAAGTCCGAGTCAAAGGTTGGGTAGTAGGTAGAGGCTCTGCAGCTGTGTGCGCAGAGACCTGGAAAGTCCACAACTGTGTGCACGGACCCCTGCAACTGAGTGCACAGGGTAGATCTGGATGTATTGGTAGAGAATAATAATAAAGATAAGTTTGCTTCTGTAATTCTGTGTTATCGCTCATCTGTCTTTACGGTTTACCTTTCTATATTTGGTTAATGCAAAAATGTGATAAGTGTATGCGAATCTGGGTTCATTCTGTGCGCGAATCGATTATGTTGGTTAAATGTCTGCTTAAAGTCCCTGTCGAATAGTTCTGGATCATAACCGCTTCCTTCAAGTAGAATAGCGCAATAATAAGAAAAATATAATCACTCTGGATCTGTGCGAGTACCAAACAGCGCGGAGTTGTAAACCAGTGCGTGAAACTTCCGAACCACACCAAGACATCCCTAGGGTGTGGAAACCTGGTTCCAGCACCCATCCCTGCTACCTCGAGTGAGACCTCAGTCCGCACTCTGCGGGCTGTTGCCGAAAGGGCCGGTAGCTGCGGGATTTGTTTGGCTAAATAACTCTTCCAATCCTGGGTCAGGCCCATATAAGCCAACAGCAGGAGAAAAGAAAAACCGCCCTCATCGCATGGGTACTTTACACGCTTGTTGTCCGCGCGATATGGACAATAGTCGTTAGATTTAGCGGGGGTGATCTAACGACTAAGAGCTGTCGAGCAAGTTGGCGTATCAGACGGAATGTGGGCCGTTGGATCAGCGGGAAAAGATCAACGGCGGAAGGAGGTGATGGTACGAGATGTCTTCGGGGAACGCACTATAGGCGTGTTAGGCATATAGGTGAGGTTTTATGGGGGTTTTGGGCTATTGCGCTTGGGGCTAAGGTTAAAGAGGGTTTTGTCGAGGTAGTAGGGTTAACTTAGGAAATAGAAAGGGTAGAGTGTGAGCATAATGAGGGAAGAAGAGGAATAATGGCCCATGTGAGACCCTTTTAGGAACAACGAAGCAAACCGAGCCTTTTCCTTCAACCTTCAAAAAGTCAGCACTGCATCTCAGGGCTAACAGTACCCTTGCACGTGCAGCCTTTTATAGCGGTCAAACTCAGTTAATTCTTCACACATGCAGTAGATCAAGCTGTGCAAGAACTCAATCAACTCACTTGGTCAAATTGTTATTCCTTCTCATATGTGCAACCAAAACAAGGGAGAGATCAATGATAAAGATGATCTCCAACAGATTTCTCCTTAGTTGAATTTCTCCTCCACTTAGAAAAGATCAATGAGCTTGCTATGTAGATTGATTTGCCTCTCATATGTTGGTCTATTTATATAGAGCTCTAATGTTGAGTGGACACCCATAGAGATGGCTCTCCACCCCCTCACTTATAAAGCCTACATCACAACACAACATTAGACTAGAATTGTTAACCCCACTAATGGGTAAAAACCCCATTAGATAAACAATTCAAATCCGCTCTATAAAATAGATCACTCTAACCTGGAGCTAGCAATGTGAGTATCGTGGGTCATTTACCCTTAACCAAATTAACATGGCCCCATGGGTAAATGTATCAATCTCCCCTAGTCAAATCAGCATGACCCAATGGGAGAAATTCTACCCCTGGGCCATTCACCCCTAACCATATCAACATGGCCCAACCAAATCATTAAGGGCTTCTTGGGTGAATGTATCATTCCCCCACTAATCAAATCAGCATGACCCCATGGGCGAATGTTTGTCTGATGTTACAAAAACATCAACACTGATATCGACTTAGATCAGTCCTCCCAACTTAGGAAGCAATGGTCTCCACTGTGTTGAGTGCCTCCACGAAATGGGGAAACTTCTCTTGAGCCTCTGGTGAGCCACTTGCCTTGGTGCAAGAGTTGGCCTGCTTTGACAACCTAATACAACTAGATACTTTATTGGCAACTGCTCATAATTTGTGTGTCCATGATTTGGGTTGAGCTTTGTCAGTGTCAATTTGTCTGTGATTTCTTATGTCTCCAAAAATGATGGATAGTATAGCCAAAGGCGGTCCACATTGAACAGTGCATGTAGGCCAAGGAACGGGGGGATACTTAGCTCAAAAGTGTTATCACCCACAACCTTGGTGATGGTGTAAAGTCCATAGCAGAGTAGTCAAAGCGGAGATACTTAGCTCAAAAGAGTTGTCACTCACAACCTTAGTGATGGTGTAAGGTCCATAGTGGACCAGTCGAAGCTTCCGATGGGCTCCTACAAGATGTTTCTTCTACAAATGCAACCAAACCTTGTCCCCCACTAGAAACTTGTGTGGCACACGATGTTGATAAATGGCGTTGTTTATACTTAGTATTGGCTTTCTGCAAGATATCATGGACCTATTGGCGGATATGTTGAATTTGTTTAATAAGCTTGGTAGCTTTGTTGGCTTCAGATTGAACATGTGAAAATTATGCATGTGTAGTTACAAGGGGAAGTGCGAAATCAATGGGAACTAATGGTTGAAATCATAGGCCCACTTGAAAGGGGTTGTGGCCAGTTGAGCTATGGAGAGCTCTATTGTAGCTGTGTTGAACATACGATACTCCCATCCCATGTGCATGGATGCTTGGAGTTGTATATGTGCAAAATGTGCACGACCATCCTATTGACATCTCTGTCTAGCCATCATTCTGGGTGTGGAAAGCAATTGATTTTGTGAGTTTGGTGTCCAACAATGACTAGAGGTTTGACCAAAATGCGCTTAGGAACCTGCTATCCCGATTTGATATGATGGTTTATGGGATCCCATAATGTATCCACACATGTTTGAACAAGAGCTTCACAGTGGCTTCTGTTGTGATATGCTTTTTGTAGGCAGTCAAGATGGTCATCTTAGAAAATCTATTAACAACCATAAACACAATCATTACCATGCTTGGTAGAAGAAAGGCCATACATATATTCCATCGAGATGGATTCCCAAGGCCAGTTAGGAGTAGGCAAAAGGGTTTACAGGCTTTGCTTCTTAATGGTTGGTTTGGAAATGCCGCAAGTGGTGCAGGACCCGATACACTTGCAAACATCTTATTGAAGTTTTGGCCAATAGAATACTTATGTGGTACTGCCACTGTCTCTCTCCACACCAAAAGCCCAGCGACCCAACTATAATGTGTCTCCTGAATCAATTTGACATGCTCGCTTAAAGGCACGCAAAGGTGTCCCAAGTAGCACAACAGTGCATCCTGGAGCTAGAAGTCTAGAATTTGCTTGCCTGCCATCAACATCTGGTAGTGGCTACAACTTTTGAGTCATTGTTCTATAGTTGTGGCCATCCAGAGGTCTCATTCCCACAAGAGTTACGAATGGTGGTCAACGCAACAACTGGGGGTCGACAGAGACAATCTACGACGTGATTGGTGCTATCCTTCTTGAATTTAGCATTCAAATGGAATAGTTGCAAATATGTGGACCATTTCTGATGGCGGTTTTTCTATAACTTCCCTTGTGTCTGCATAAATTGGAAAGGTCTATGATCCATGTGGATAATAGTATCCTTTCCTAGAATATAATGTTTCCATTGTCGACAAGCCTGCACGATGGAATACATCTCCTTATCACAAGTTGGGTATCTCCAAATAGTATCAAAGAGTGCCTCACTATGATAGGCCACCAGATGTCCTTGCTAAATGAAGACTGCACCAATAGTATAGTCAAAGGCATTTGTCTCAATCTCAAATGGTTGTTGCAGGTCTAACAGGGTGAGGACTGGTGCAAAGCAAAGACGATGATTCAGTTCATTGAATACCTTCTATTGTGACTCGGACCAAAAAAAAAATGTTTTTGCTCCACCCTGGTAACTTGACTTAAGGACCAAGCAATATAAGAGAACCCCAACACAAATCTTCAATCAAAATTAGCAAGGCCCAAGAAGTTGTGAAGCCCTGTTAGAGTTGTGGAGACTGGCCAACCCTGAATGACTTGGAACCTGGCTGGATCGATATGCACATCTTGCTCATCAATAATGTAACCAAGATATTGGACCTTTTCCAAGCCGAAGGAGCATTTTTCGAAATTAGCACATAGCTTATGTTGCCATAGAGTGTGAAGGACTTACTAAATATGCAACAAGTGCTCTTCCCAACTCTTGTTGAAGATGAGGATATCATCCAGATATACAACCTCGAAAGAGTTGGTGAAACCCTACAAGATGGCATCCATCATCCTCATGAAAGTTGTTGGGGCATTCGTCAAACCAAAGAGTGTGACCAACCATTAAAAAAGTCCCTCCTTGGACTTGAAAACGGTCTTCCACATATCAATTGGTTCTATCGGGACTTCGTGATGGTCGGACTTCAAATTAATCTTACTGAAGTACTTGGCCCCCTTGAGTTAGCCAAGAAGGTCATCAATTCGGGGAACCAGATACCTGTTCCTGACTGTGACTTTGTTCAAAGCCCAATAATCAATTCAAAGTCTCAAAGTCCTATCCTTCTTCTGTATGAGTACAATGGGGCTTCCACAAGGTGGGAACTTGGTCAGATGTGCCCTTTTCATGGTAGCTCTTGGATTTGTCGCTTGATTTCCTCATTATCCAGGAGAAAGCGATAGTAGATTGGCCCATTGGGTAGAGGTGCATCGAGGGTCAAATCGATTCAATGCTTGACCTAACAGTACAGACGTACCCCCGTGGGTGAGGAGAATATGTCTCAATATTCTTCCACGGCCTTATCCACTCACATCTGCTACATGGAGGATCCTTGTGTGGAGACCATGGATGTGACCACTGTTGAAGAATCTAATGAGATTCTTCTTGACTTGATAACTATTTGAGAGGCATTTTTAATTATCTTATTAACACAATCTTCTCTTTGACATTATTAGAATGTGTGTTTCTTATTTCATCAAATAGCTAACAAAAACAAAGAGACAAGAACACAAGATGTTGGCATTCTTCTAGGGCCAAAACCTCTCCCTCTTGGAGAGGAAAACCCGCACATAATTCTTCTTATAGAGATTCCAATTGACGAACACCAAGACCATGACCCTTCACTAACTATGCCACTCCAAGACCATGACCCTTGACTTACTATGCCACTCCAAGACCAAGACACCAATCCTCTTCTTTGTCACTGTTGAGATAATCATCATTGTTGCACCACTGAGGTCATCATCAAGATCTTCACTGTTGTTGTAACATCTTTGCACTTTCATCAAGGTCTTAACTGTACCGAGATCTTCTTAAGGTTTGTACCTAGGCTCCCCGAGGTCATGATTGTTGCTCCTTCATTGCTTCATTCTTACTTGAGATCTTCATCATGTCAACAAGGTTTCTATACTGTGCACCAAGATCATGATCTTGTCCTCATTATGACAGAGACCATGAATGTTATATTACCGAAATTATGACTGTGTTGAGTATGTGAATGCATCACTGTGAGATCATCGAGCTTCTACAACTATATGAACATTGTAACTTGATTAGAGAGCATGTTGAGTGTATCACTGAGATCCTTATTATCAGAACTATGCCCAAAACGTTTGATTCTCCTCCTGCACTGAGAGCTCCATCATTGAGAGTACTATCATCGAGAAGATCACACTGTAATTACATACTGTAGTTAAACCCGAAGTTTCAGAGACTAGTATTCCTGCACCTCATCCAACGCTCTATACCAATGTGCTTGACCGAGAATTCAGAGGTGTATGCGAAAATATTTCTGCTCCTTATCCGAAATTGTAGGATGTTCGAAATCTCAGAGATGTCCGAGTTTCTGTTCCACTGTTCTGTGAAGTACAGTGGGGTATATATAGTAGTTAGTCTCCATAAATAAGTTGACATGACCATTGAACTGGTGTGTCACCTTTTATGAGCCGACTTGACAGTTATATGACTATTTCTTCATCGTTTGTTGGTAGTCTTCTTCTTTAGAGGATGGTGCTTGTCTTGGAGGGCTATTTGACACTAGGTTGACCCATATACATTACATGAAGACTCGAGAAGAGCTTCTCACATATGAATTTGACTCTTTGACTTTTTCCGGACTTATGAAATGAGCAAGAAACTCATTCATTTAATTTACAAAAATAATATTTCTTTTTCTTGACAAGTACAAAGATCAAATACCGAACCTAGTTACACTTTTCTTCAACATTTCCTCTTAACCAGGGAGGTATTTACAATGGTACTTGGTCATTCTCACTCTAAAGAATTTCTCATAAGAAGAATCGGATTGGTAACCCATTTGTATAGCATCATAGTAACCAACATTGTTCATAGCAAGGCCTTGACTAATAACTCTATCTCTCATCAGATTAGAGCACAATGTTGGTGAGACCAATGACTTATAGACACCTTAATCATTGTCTCTCAAGGTACATACCCACCCGGGTGTTCACTGAGTATGACCTTCTAGGACTATTCTTGCCTTGGGTTCCCAACCCTCAAGGAATATTGGTCCTCTTGCCTACTCTTGTCTTGGATGCCCTACACATCCTCAAAGAGTATCAAATGCCAGATGATTACCCAATCCTCCCATTCTTTCTTCCCAAGTGAAGACAAGAATGTTGTGTCTATCTCTTCCTCCTTAGTTGAGGAAGACATGCCCAAGTTTCCTCTAACAAGGAACTTGCCCAAGCTCCTTTGTAATTGGGAACTTGTTTAGAACTCCCTCTTAGCTAGGGACTTGTCCATTCATCAACAACTTCTTCTTTGTGGGTCCTTCAGTTGCTTGATCTCCTTCTTTCCTTTGATATCATGAAGTCTTTGTTTGAACTTCTTCTTGGTAAGGCACTAGCCATCGATCACTTTCCTTCCTGGCTTGTCATGTCATTGCTCCCTCTGTGGAAAGTGGCCTTCTTGATATATGTCAGGTCTTTCGTCATATGGCTACTCCTTCATCATCTTGTCTATGGTTCAGAATACTTGTTACATAGATGCTTAGTTGTACTTGCTTATTCCCATACTTTGATTTACTATCCCTTCATGGCTTCATCCTAACATTGCTTCAACATCAAATAGTGCTTTTGTTGGATGGCTTCTTCGACATGACATCTTTGTAGAGTTGAATCAGCAATCTACATCTTGATATCTCCAAGGCCTTCATACGTGTCAAGGGTACTTTGATCTTTTTCCTCCTTTGTCAGATTTGTCATGCCTTTTTTCGAGAGATATCTTTGAATGGATCATGTTAGATAGTGTGACCATGGTGTTCTTCACATGCTTGATCTCTTTCTCTGTTTGCTTCTTCTTAGAATGATTAGTCAACCACCTTATACTCCTTATGGGAGCACTTCTTTATGTTGACCTTTATTGCATTGTAGTACATGCCTTCGAGCATGTCATTGGTGAAAGAGATTCTTTCATACTTGATCATGCTATAGAACTATTCCTATGACTCAATAATATATATGATGACATGACTTAAACTTTGATGCATACATACCTCATCTTGATTCTGCTTTGATCATCTCGACTTCATTTGATGGTTCTCCTTGATTGGTGTAGCCTTTCTTGCTCCATCTTTTCTTGCCTGCATATCATCCTTTCTTGAATCCCATGAGTGGGACTCCCAATGAGACATTTGCTCTTATTTATGAACCTTCTTTTGAAGATTCTATCAGAGGATCTTGAAGACCCTTATCCTGCAAATGTTTCTTCTTCTTGATGATGGAGGCCTTCTAAGATTTTAATCATGATCAATTATTCTTTCATCGTGGATGAGGTCCTATACTAGGTATGCTCCTTCTACATGAATATCTTGAGCTATATCTACACCATGCTCCTATATTCTAGAAGATATCTTTAACCATGCATTCTATTCTATTTCTGCATGCTCCTATACAACTCAAAACTTTGAAAGAAGACTTTAAGTAAAGAGGTTGACTTAATCATAGTAGAGATCTCATGGATCTTCCTTCTTCTACTTTTTGTCTTCTTCTTTCACCTCTTGAGTTACATGAGCTTCTTCCCTTTTTCTTTTGTTGTCGTTGTCCTTTGTAAGTTTAGGACAATCCCTTTTGTAGTGTCCATATTCTTGGCATCCAAAGCATTGGACTTTGGACATATCTCTATTGCTTGTTCTTAGTGGACCAAATTTTTGTGTAGGTCTAAGTGATGTGACCTTCTTTACCACGATTTTAGAGAATATATCTTCTAGTATTTCATATATCTCTCTTTGTGTCTCCTCTTTTGGCATGTGAGGACCTTTGAGTGACTTCATATGATTCCTATGAGTCTCTTGATACATTCAAGCACTGCTTGATCTTCAAAGACCTTTCCATAGATATTAATGACTTCTCTTTTCTATGAGGATTATGATAATCCTCCTTATTCTATGCAAGGACCTTTTTCATGAGAACTATGACTATCCTCCAATATTTCTATTTGCAAAACAAAGTCATTAAACCAAAAACATGAAAGATACTTACTTGGCATGTGAAGAGGAGATCTTCACCTTGATGCTTCTTTTGCTTGAGTTGCCCATCATGAACCACTAGTATCCTTTTACCAAAACTTCTTTGGGAACCTTCTAACATCATGACATTTGTGATCTTGACATCACCGAGACTGTTTTGAGATCATCTTGACTCCCAATTCATCTTTTAAGGTACTTTCGACTTCTACATTTGAGCATATTGTTGACATGCTAGTGATATTGTTATTCCACAAGTGGACTTTATCACACTCTGTATTCCTCGGAGTGTATCAACAAGCGCCTACATCAAGCATTATCCAACCTACGATAGAGAGACTTATGTTCTAATCCGAGCACTATGCCATTGAGATCATAGACAAAATTCAAGACTGTGATAAGTGTATTGGAATGGCACTATCCCAAGACAGTGATGCATTGTACATATGATTTGTGTAGAGAGGCATTGTATGGAGAGCCCAAACTTGTTAATAGATAACTAAATTGTGTGTAGTACTATATAAAGAGACTTTCTTATTACCGAAACTACCTCGTTGCAATAGATTGAGACAGTGGCATAACCTAGATTGTGAGAGGCACTCCTTGGGTCAGTTTTGCCATATATATATATATATCCTTGAGTATGTAATTTATGCTAAGACTATCTTTTATTTCATAGAGAAGGTTCAATGATCAAGAAGTGTGGATCCTAGGAATGGTACTAATACATTCCATCAAACTGAACATGAGTTTGTGAAAATTTATGAATCTAATAAACCAGAAATCCTACTGCAGTAAACTAATGTACATTACCTACTTGTATTCTTCATTTAACAAGTTATTTTCGGAAATATTCAAAAAATATAAATGTAAATACACTGCAGCCTACACCTCTATACAGATCAAGTACTGAAAAATAAATGAGACAATCATGCAAAGGACACACTTATTTTTGGACTAGTATTCCTGCACCTCATCCGAAACCCTATACCACTGTTCTTGACCGAGACTTCAGAGGTGTATGCAAAGATATTTCTGCTCATTATCCGAAGTTGCAGAATGTCTGAAATCTCACAGATGTCCAAGTTTTTGTTCCACTATTTTGCAAAGTTCAGCAGGTTATATATAGTAGTTAGTCTCCATAAATAAGTTGACATGACCACTGAACTAGTGTGTCACCTTTTATGAGCTGACTTGACAGTTATATGACTATTTCTTCATTTTTTTGTTGGTAGTCTTCTTTTTTAGAGGATGTTTCTTGACTTGGAGGGCTATTTGACACAAGGTTGACCCATAGACATTACATGAAGACTCAAGAAAAGCTTCTTACATATGACTTTGACTCTTTGACTTTTTCCAGACTTATGAAATGAGCAAGAAACTCATTCATTTAATTTACAAAAATAATATTTATTTTTCTTGACAAGTACAAAGATCAAAATTGCATTTACAAATACCAAACCTAGTTACACTTTTCTTCAACAACCACAATCTTCTGCTTACTTTGAGAGCGAATTAGGAAGAAGACAAATTTCTCAGTTTGAGAGATGACCTTACTACAATGCTTAGTAAAGATCAAAGAAATGGCAATAGGTGGGGCTACCTATATTAACCTGTATAGTTGTCTACCCAAAGTAATAATAACACTACAAGGTCTAGACTCATACACAACATGATGCTTCCACAAGTATGGTTAGCATTACAAAACATCACAAACTTCAAAGGGGAGCAACATCACACAATACCTCATCCTTAAAAGGCTTGATGTTGAAGGGTAGGTGGCACCGTTGGCTGATGCGAAGACCTCGCTCTTGGTGCAACCACTCGATGGTGTATGGTTGCGGGTGTGGTGTTGGAACTTGGTAGCAGGCCCAATCGCTTAACGACCATTGTTAAGATGACGTTCTTTTGACTCCCACTACCGACAATGAAATGCAATAGAACACCCTTTACCCACATTTGTGAGTGAAAGAGATGCTTACCTTCCTCTGGGTCTTCGGGCTCACTTTGTTGGGCCTTCGTGGTGGCAACAGTGGCATTGGGTTCAATGCTTTGTTTCCCCTTGTCTAGGTTTAGTTCAAAGTCGGAACCTTCGTCTAACTATTTAGTTTTTAACTCAACCACCAGTGACTACTTTATGCAGCATTCATTGGTGTTATGCATGGGGCTCTTGTGGAACCCGCACCACTTTCTAGTGTCGTTCTTCGTCTTTCCGTTGCCATTCTTTGTTTGCAACTTCAATGGGTTGTCCTGGGTTGGTCCACACTGGCTCTATGCTTTATTTTGCGGTTTGGGAATGCCCTTGCCCTGCTTCTGCTATGAAGGATTCACAAATCTAATCTCTCGCTTATTTTGTTTAAATTTTTGCTCAGTTTTGATAGCATATCGATATGTTGCAACAAGCGAGGAGATGTCCAAAAACTCCATTTCTGACTGGATGTATCTGTGTAGACAGCCACTGTACTTGAGCACCAAATGTCACTCAGAGTCCTTAATACCTAGCTTACTATGAAGGGCATGAAAGATATTTGTGAACAGGGTTGTATTGTCCCTTAATAGCATCCCTAAAAGAGTCCCAAGTGGGTGTGACTGAAATAGTGCAGATTCCTTTGTGGCCCTTTTCTCACGTTAAGTTTCCCACTAGTTCTTGATTTAGGGGGCGGCCTTAAGGAGTGTACAAGTAATTTTTTCTCTATCAAGAAAGTTATGGACTGAAAAATATCTTTCTAGTAGATTCAACCATTTTTCTAGAGCACCTGCATCAATCTAGCCTTCAATTATAGGAATATCAAAATTAACTTGTACCTTAAAGGGGACAACGCCTCCAATGTGGCCACTTGAAGATATGTTGCCTATTAGCATCTACCGAAGGATCTGAGCAAAATTATCCATCATCTCATTCCTTTTTCGCTTGAGGGCTTCTTCAAGTAACAGTTTGATGGGATCTCTTGCTCCCTCGTCTTTCTTTCTTTTACCATGGGAGGTCATCAAGGTCGTTGTGGACAGTCTTGCAAGGGCTCAAGCAATTCGATTCCAATCTCCTTATACCCCGACCTCGTTCGAGACATGCACATAAAAACAAAGAAAGAGCAGACCGCTTTGATACCACTGATCTGAATTTATGAAGAGAATGAAATGAAGCATAGATTTATAACTAAAACACAAAGATACAATGAAACTTGACTTCAATTCAAAAATGGAAAACGTTGAAAATGTATACATGCAAAATGAAAACAAGCTAGCTCGAACGGTGGTAGCTTATCACCGAGAAGAGATGTGATGGCTACGCACCTTCCTAAAAAATGTTACAATGAGGCTCAGAGGCCCTTTTATCATCAAGAAGCAATGAGAAACCCTAAACATCCAAAAACCTCACCATAGGAGATGAAGCACCAAAGGCTTATGGGCCCCGATGGGGTAGGTTGCAACGTCAACTTCCTGGGGTTATAACATTGGCATGTGATCTCCATTTAGCGTGTGTGGTAGGCCATTGGAAAGGTATATCCAAAGAGTACAATTTTCGACTGGCAAAGGCCTATTTCTCCAAAAAAACACAATTTAGGGCCTCAAAACAGCTCCAGAAGTTTGGGACCTAAAAACTGCCAAAAATAGAGAATTGCCAAAATAGGGAAATTGTGTCGTGGGCTAGTGGAATAGGTGGGTGGCCATTGATATCCACCTGGATCATTTTGATAATTCAGATATTCGAGTTGGCGATGGTAGTCAATAAATTGTTATTTTTAGTTGGTAAAGCTACATGTAGTTCAGTTTATAGTTGTATAGTACTATAGACTACTTCTAATGAATATTTGGTGTTGATATATTGCATAGTAGTGGACAGGGACACCAAGAGGCAGCAAACAAAAGAACCATCTCAGCCCCCAGATCTGTCAAACCCTGGGAGGCAATCCACCCCCCAAGAGCGAGATCCCTATGGAGTTGCTGACTTGGAACCAGGGCCACCTCTTGTAGAGAGAAACATTCCACAGGCTGGGTCCAAATCTTCCAGCCAGTCCTTCATCCAAAGTATACATCCTTCAACCACAAATGGTAGTAGAGTTGCACACTCAATAGTGGATATTTCAGCTAAGGACAGCCCCCCCCTTTCGATGTCAGGCATTTTGATCCTTGAGGGTATTTTCCTTGTACCCTCTTCCAGAGCACTGTATTTTACTTTGGCTTTGCACCAGTGGAGTTTAGATATGATAGATTACTGTTTCTTTTCTCTTATAGGATTGACCTTTGCACTCCCACTATCAACCGTCTGTTATGAACTGAGCAGTCCTGTTGACCTAGTTTTGGTCATTTGTTGGACTTTAATAAACATATCTTATCTGCCAAAATTTACTGTGCAAATTTGTATAGGACATCCATTTCTGATATTATATGATCGCTTCAATATTTGTCATAACATATTCTAGTGAATGTATGCAGGAATGATCCATTGCAGAAGTTGTTGTGGTTGCAAGTAATTCTGTTAGATGTCCCTTGGGGTCACAATAAATTGACAATAGAGATGCAGAATAGCAAGTATAGTAAATTTACCTCAGTCCTGATAGAAATGGGCACTGAAGAAGTTGCATTGTCATTGGCTTGAATGGAGAAAGTACCACATCGATGTCCAGCATGGCCTGAAAACAGAATTTAAGAGCACAAGAAATATATCATTGGCATACATGGTTTTTATGCGAATACAATCTCTGGTTGGAGCTACAAACTATGAAATTCTTAATAAACACAAATCAAGATGATCTTCCAAAAAGTATATTCGTCCAGAAACAAACATCGTGGGAAATACATTGGAATTAAACATACTTCTACCATAACAAGCAAGCAGTTTGGATTTTGATGCCACTGATGAAGCAAATGTACACTTGGTCCAGTTCGTAGACTCCAGTGGGAAGCAAACACTATACATGGTTCCTGCCAAGCATCCCTGGTTTAAGATGCTATTAGTGCCTTCGTATATTAGGATCACAACTATTGTGTAAATATCAAAAAGAAAGTTAAAATACAGGAGGAAACTGAGAAAAGAACCCAATTGTATCTGACCACTAATAATAGTCAAACATAACAAGAGCATCCCTTTTTAAATCAACACATTTGTGATCAATATTAATCAAGGGTGGTTGAGAAACCATAAAAAGCCACAACTGGATGATCTACTATACACCTTGTTCATACAGATATACATTACTTACCTCAATCAAGCATTCTAGTAGGACAATCACTGTGCTTTAATTGGATAAAGAGCCACAAATTACAAACAAGCATCCTGCAAGGGGATTTGGCTTGCTTTACTCAGTCAGAATATTAGGACTCATAATATGCTCTCCTCAAAGCACTACAATGCATTTGAACAAGTGTTGTGCAGATATTATATGAGATGTGCTAGTCTCAGTCTAGTCCAGTTATTTCGCATTCAGAATTATTAACTGTAGGAGTTGCTTAAGTTCTGAGCAATAGCACAGATCAGAACTCATGCTGTCCAAGACAATCCCTGGGTCTACAATGAGAAAAACCTGGAAAATAATGTCATATTGAACATTGCAGAATTAAAGAACTAGTTAAACAAGTAGCCACAGAACCTCTAATGGGCCCTCCTAAAAACATACACTGTCGTCAAGAATAATATTGAGCAGCCCAACAATGGAAGACTTACTCTATAGTTCACTAAAGATACTATTACTTTAATCTGGGAGTCTCCAACGATACTAAAATAACCTCCAATGCTGTCTTTTGATGAATTGCAGATATGTAGACAAATAACACGTTTGGATTATTCTTTGCTATGCAAGAGTTTGTGATGCCTGTTCAGTTCTGTAGATGGCTTGCGGGGACTCTTAAGTAAGGCAGATAGCTTATATGTCTATTGAGCATGGCTAGAATTTGCAGATGAGTCAAGTCAACAGATTGGCAAGTCTTGTGCTTATGGACACTCGTCACAACTTTGTCCCTAGACCAAATCTCTATAAATGCATGTCATTTCAGTTTAAAATAGCTGCAAGAGTCACATGCAATATATCATACCAGTTAAGTGCTATTTTTACTCTCCGGTACAATCTTATGCACCAATAGTATTGAGGAAGTGAAGAGATAACAGCCATCTTCTCTCTTTCACAACATTTTCTATTTGCACTAAAGTCGTTGGTAATCAGAAACTATCCCTTATTTGATGTTCAGACAATCTGTCCTGAAATATCAACATTTCTTCTAGGAACTGCAGAGTATTCATCCAAAATCTCTTTTACTTCTGATGCTTCTTGTAAAACATCAATGTTTTCTCTTTTTCACTAAGAGCTTTCTTGGAACCTTTCACTCATTTCCCTTCCAATGTGTTGGCTGTTAATACACTCTTCAAACAAGTGTGGCACTAATACTATAGCCACCATGGCTACCAACAATGCACTCCTGTACAGATTCGCAAAGCCTCCCCTCTTCTTAGGTGCACATTAATGATTTTACCTAGGTTACACCAAGCTTCTAGTACATGGGGATGCATACTCAGTATGTCTAGAGACACACCCCAAACTCAAGTTTATGGTTGGTCACTCTACCTCTCATGTTGTAGTGATGTTTTCATCTTATTCAATTCTTAGGTTATATAATGTTTACAAGCTCTGCAGCAATCACAAAAACCAGGTGTCTCTGTGTGCCTCTCAGTGACAATTTATCTATCTATACACAAGCATAGTGCACATGGAATAGAACAACAATCATAAGAGTCATCCCATTAATAATTCTTTCAGGATTAATAATTCTTTCTTATTTATGACATTATGTCCTCTCACATTGCACAGAATACATGGAGTGTCATCACATGACACAGCCCTTTATGACAATAACTCATAACACTTTGTAACACATATTAGCCATTATAAACTAATCCATACAACTGGAATATAGATTATTTTATTCCTTAGGTTGTTGATCATCCTTCCCTATAGTCAACAAAAACACAAAAGCAATGTTAAATAACAACTCGTGCCACAAACCAGCAGTTGCATTTTTCCCAAGTACAAAATGTTGGCAGATTTTTCCTTAATTCACTATGACCATCTGCCATTTTAGAATAGGCAATTATATTTGATTCTCATATTGATAGATCTACCAAAGTATTAAAGGTTGTCAACAAGAGTTCAACTCATTAATCAAATAATATTATGGGAACTTAATTGAAGCTGCACTTGTAGGAGTTCTCTCCTTATAACCTGATTAATATGGTTTAGTGTTAGATTTTCTTACACTAGCAATCCGGCAGTTCCGAGCAGAATTACGTCTATTAATAAAATCACAGTTAGGGTATTTACAGTAATTTCGGCAAAAAACAAAATGTACCAAACTCAATCACAAAAATGACACAGATCCTGCCCAATCAGGGTTCTTCATTAAATTCTGAACTTACCTGGCCTCCCTTCCTAGGAAAATGGCCCAACTAAAGGATTACATAAAACATTGGATCTGATCTAGTTGATCAAACCCTCCTTGGTTGATTTGGATCTCCTTCATGCCCCTTCCTCAGACCCAACACACTCACTGAGATACCTCTCTAAATCTTGTGTCTTTGTATGGTGTGTCTTCTTCCTAGCCTTGCTTTTATAACTTTACATTAAGTTAAATCCCTAACCATAATCTGCAAAGTGATTGACGGCCAAGATTAGGTCTCGCCTCACTTGAGATAGAGGGCTAAGATTAAAACAAAATCACTAAAGTAATTTACTTTATTTTTCCTAAGTTTACTTTAGCTCAATAAGCCAACATAATAATCGTGTGCTTTTCCTAAGTCTAACTTAGGTTAAGTTACAAAAACACCTTGCTCACACTACAACAAGTGTCTAAGGATACTTTGGGCGACTTTTGGCTGCCTAGACACTTAGGCATGTGCAGAAGTACCTACCCGAGCTTCAAACATCAACACTCCCTCTTAGCAAGGGAGGCACTTATGCCACCTGGAACTGACTTTGATCCTAGGACTACATCTATTGACTTGGCTGCTCCCTCTAAACTGGAAGCCTTCTCTACCATCTGGTCTAGAAACATCCTCGAAATCTTGTTGCCCTTGGCCTGCTTCCTAGAAGCCTCCTACTCCTAAACATCCTGTAAGGTCATCTAATACCAAGAGACCTTCTTGACAAAATTGGGACAGATTTGGGGAAATTTGTCAACTGCTCCTCCCCTCTTACACCTAAAAGTTGAATCCCTTTGAGCTACTCAAACTTCGGAGCTTCCCACTCCTTGTCTTCTATCACTGCTCTGGTTGTAGCCCTTGTGCTAAGCTATGTCATAGGGTTCGTCGAAGCCGAACCTTGAGGTTCGAAATTCAACAAATCTCAAGAAAAACATAAACGTTTAAGTTCAACAATGAAATTCGCCAGTGGAGATTGAAAGAGCTTTTACGAATTTGTTGGTTGAATAACGAAAACCCTTTTTAATTTTTGGTTATTAAAAAACTCGAATGAAAACACCATCAATTTTGTTAGACATTCGTCAACTATAAAACGAAAACCTGAAAGAAAATACCACAGAGTTTTGTTGGCCTGATTAGCTAGATGAAAAACAAAGGCTCGAAAGAAAATACCACAGAGTTTTGTTGACCTACATTTTCACTTGAATATGTGAAATTTTTAATACTATTGCACTTACTATTTATTATTCACCTATCTGAAAAGATATTTCTCTTTTGCAATTTATATGCAGCAAATACCTAATAAAACACTACTGCAACTTCAAAAAAAAATCACAAGAACTGGGAAAATATTGCACACACACAAAAGAATCGACACTGATATTTGTGGACAAATGTCCCTCGAAAAAACCCCAATGCAGGGAAAACTAGTGCAGAAGATGAAGGTTTATTTTATTAATAAATCTTCAGCAATTGAGAATTACATAGACTGCATGCCTCTTACTAGCAAAGCTCCGATAATATCTCTTCTCCACTTCTACTAGCCAAATCAACCATCAGCAATCAAACTCAGCCCTCCTTTATGAAACTCACACCTCCTCCAGCAACATGCACTAGTAAAATTGGAAATGTGTATTGCCTCTTCTAGAACTTGCACTGCCTCCAGAAATTTGTTCTCACAATATTCTTTGCCTCCAACAACTTGCGCTTCCTCCTGTAACTGGAAATCAAACAACTGCCCAACAACTCGCACTGGCTAATGCGACCTCTCTACAAAATTAATTTGGCCTTCTTCCCCCTATCGAAATAACTAGAATCTTTGTGAATAATTCCTCTGGAAATTCTCTCAATTTTCATGTTGAAACCTCTAGTGTCCTCCACGTTATCACTGCACCCTTGCTATCACTGCAAATTTGTGACTCTGATGTGTTCTCCAAATGCCCATCAATTTCATCTTATAATCTCTCATTGAGCAATAAACTGCCATAATCTAATCTCAATCAATGGCTAAGATCATCTTGACCTTTTGAAATGACTTTTCTAGAAGTCACTAGAGGAAAATTGATTTACCTCAATTAATCCTGATTAATTAAGCCATTTCCCTAAGTTAAACTTATAAAATTAATAAACTAGCTAATTAATTCTAATTAAGGCATTTTTCCTTAGAAACTTTTTTTTGGGTATTGGAGATAATTAGTCCACTGTGTTCCTTAGCCTCATAGACATCATCTGAGACTAGAACACTTGTCCGACCTGCGTAAACTAACACTCCCTCTTAGCAAGGAAGGTGTTCTACATAATACCCAACTTGTCTCTGAAGAAGATGAATCACACCTTCCCCAAAGCATTCGTCAATATATTTGCTACCTACTCATCTATGGGTGTGTACTGCAGTTGAACAATCCTGTGTTGCACAAAATCCCTAATGGAGTGGTACCTGATGTCTATGTGCTTGGACTTCTCCTGAAACAACGAATTCTCAGCCAACCTGATGCAACTTTGATTGTCGCAATGTATCATTGTCGTCTCTACCCTCTTACCAAACAAGGATACCAGTAGCTTTTGAAGCCATATGGCCTCACATGTAGCCATGCTTGTTGCTATGCACTCTGCCTCTACAAACTCAGTGCCACAAACTTTTGCTTCTGACTGTACCAAGAAACAACTCTTGATCCCATGTTGAAGCAGCACCCTGAAGTGTTCTTTCGATCCATTGCATTACATGCCCAATGTGCATCAATATAGCACACCAACCTGATACCATCACCTTGAGCATACCTAATCCCATACTCAATTGTACAATGCAAGTATCTCAGCACATGCTTCGTTGTTATCCAATGCACTCCCTTAAATTCCACCATGAATTGACTAAGAGAGTTTACTGCATAGGATATATCTAGCCTCGTGTTGACCAAATACATAAGGAAGCCAATCAACCATCTATATAAGGTGGGGTCTACATCCTTCTCCCTGGATGCATCTACCTTCCTCCAATTTGTGATCATGGGTGTAGACATGGTTGTAGACCTCCATCAAGAAACTCCTCATGATCTCGATGCAGTATTTCCCTTGTCCAAGGAAAATATCACCATCTATCTACCACACCTCCATGCCTAGAAAGTAGTGCATGAGCCCAAATCCTTCATCTCGAACTCAACTCCAAGATGCCTCTTGCCCTCCTTTATGAGCCTCAGTGAACCTGTTAGAAACAAGTCATCCACGTACAAGACAAGAATGAGAATCTCACCCCCAACCACCAAGTAGTAGAGCTTGGCATCCACCTCACTCTTCACGAAGCCCATGCCCTACAAGTACCTATCAATGTGTTCATACCATGCCCTGGGAGCCTGCTTGAGCCCGTACAATGCTCTCTTCAACCTGCACACGTGGGTCTCACTGTTGTGTGCCACAAAGCCCTTTCGTTGCTCTATGTATACCTCTTATTCCAGCTCCCCATTAAGGAACGTCGCCTTGACATCCATCTGATGGATCTTCCATCCCATCTATGATGCTAATGAGATCACAACTCGTACAGAAGTATGCCTGGCCATAGGAGTGAATGTCTCCTCCTATTCTATCCCCTCCTTCTGAGAGAACCCCTCGGCCACGAACCTTACCTTGTATTTTTTGATGCTACCATCTACACCATGCTTGATCTTATAGATCCAGTGTGATCCAACACCGTTGTAACTGTCGACCTAGGCACAACTTCCCACACATCATTTTCATGATTGAGGTATACACAACCATCGCATCCCACCATACTTGTTGTTGTGAGACCTCTTGATAGCTGGAAGGCATGTTATCAACTAACTAACTGACCAATGCAATGTAGCCAGTGTACCTCTCTAGTTGTCTTTATTGCCTACTGCTCGTATTAGGAGCTCCAACAATCTCCTGTGCATCCCTGAGTGTTTATTGAACCTCACGGCTCCTCCTGCCAACTATAGAAGATGGAATATCCACCTCTATATCCCCTTGATGCATCTCCCTGATCTATTGCATCTGCTGCTTCATACTCTGTGAAGTTTCAAGTACTCTTGCACTTGAGCCTATGCTCGTACTGGTAATTGTATTTGTGCTCTGTTGTCCCTGATCCAACTGCTCAACTTTAGGATCTTTTGTTGGTTGCTCACTCTGATCATCAGCTGCTAGCAAATCTCTGGACCTCCTGTATGTCGTGTCCTCTAGGAACTTCACATCTCTTCTCACTATAATCCATCTGACCCCTGGAATGAAAATCTAATATGCCTTTGAGGTCTCGTTGTACCCCACAAAGTACCCCCTCTCTACAGTCTGATCTAGCTTGGAACGTATATCTCCTCGAATGATAATACGCTAACCTGCCAAATATCCTGAAATGACTGACATCAAGCCTCTTCCCTGTGAATGCTTCCTCTGGTGTCATCTTGCCCAATGCTTTATGTGGAACCCTATTCTGAATGTAAATTGTCGTTCTGCATGCCTCTGCTCATAAGTAGCGTGGTAGATCCTAGTCATACAGCATAGCTCTAACTGCCTCCGAAATAGAACGATTCTTCCTCTCAACAAACCCATTTTGTTGTGGGTTGTAAGGAACCGTCCACTCTCTCTTGATTCCTGCCCTGGTACAAAACTCCTGGAACTCCTTTCCTGTATACTCACCTCCATTGTCTGACCAAAAAACCATGATGTTCATGCTTGTCGCATTTTCTACTAGAGCATTGAACTCCTGAAAGCGACCGTAGAACTCATCCTTGGTCTTTAGTAAGTATATCCAAGTCTTCCTGAAGAAATCATCGATAAAAGTAACAAAGTACTCGAAGCCCCTGAGAGACTCCGTAGACATCAGGCCATATATATTTGAATGCACTAAGTCAATAATACCCTTTGATCTGGTGTCACTCCTTGGAAAGAATGCTTTCAGAAAATTCCCCAACACACATCCCCTGCAAGTGTCGACATGCACTGTGCTCACATCTAGAACACTTGTCATGGTCTCATGAAGCAATCTAAGTGCTCCATGATGTATATGGCCCATCCTCCTATGTCATAGCTCCCCCTGATTCCTCGGATTATTGTTGTTAACTAGTGCCTTAGGAGTATCCATCTGCAACCTGTACAACTAGACGCTCCTAAATCCAATCACTATAGGCGATTTCCAATCCTTGTGCCTAATCAATATTTGTGCCCCCTAAAGAGTAGATCGTACCCTTTATCTTGATAGATATGTAAATCATGTTCATACCCAAGCACAACACATGCAACACATCATGAAATGAAAATCGGCTTGCCATTCTCCATATTTAACAGAATAGTCCCTCTTGTAATTCGATTGCACTTGGCCATATTCCCCATTTGAATCTGGAATCTAATGTCCTCCTCCTTATAGTTGGAGATGTACTCTCTAACTCCTATCATGTGAAATGACGCCCCATTGTCTATATACCAAACACCCTGTGAGGTCGAGCTAGATAGGCAAGCAATAAGTGTGAATTCCTGATCCATTTTGCTAGAGAATTCATCTGCACTTGTTGAAGCTATTGTTTGCTTCTTGCCCTTCTTCTCAATATTCCTGTGCGGAAAATTGTTGACATAGCGGTCGAACTCATGACAGCCATAGCATTTCACCTTGGAAAGGTCCTTCTTCTTCTTCTCATCTTTTGGGTTCGATCTCTTGTTGTACCCCTTCTTCGCTTTTCCTTTTCTTGCTAGGACCATGTTCTCCTGCAATGTTGATTTGGAGTAGCATCGGATGTGCTCTAGCCATGAAAATTGGTGGAGAGGCTAAAGCACATGAGATCTCCAAGACCCAAAAATGGTTTGGGCAGATTCTACCCGGTTTAGGAGATATAAAAATAATTAATATATTTAATGGAGTTCTTAAGTCTAAACTTAGGAAAAATAAAATATTAATGGGTATTAATATAAAACAGGAAAAATATAAGAGGAGGCTTGAGGGTCAATTGGAGGACACACCAGAGTGATCAGTCATTCGATTTACTAGAGAGGGGTTGCTAAGTAAAGACGAATCAGTGATCAGCAACGAAGGGCAGTGAGTACTGGACAGAAAGGTAGAGATAGTGCCGAGACCAACACAGCGGCAGAGAGGCAGATGCAAAAGCCAGAGCAGGCCACGCAGAGCCCAGCAAAGACAGTGCAGAGGCCAGAGGGCCTGCGTCATCCACGCAAAGGGCAGCAGGAGTGACGCAGAGGGTCCCAGAGGCTGCGCAGTGCCTCAGAGGGCTGACGCAGAGGGTTCTGAGGCTGACGCAGAGACCAGGAGGGCTGACACAGTGCTTCAGTTGTGCTAGAGAGGGTTTCATGTGGCAGATTTTTTAAATATCTGCTTTTGAATAGACAGGTATTATTCTGCTTAAGTTGTGCTGGAGAGGGTTTCATGTGGCAGATTTTATGAATATCTGCTTCTGAATAAAGAGGTATTACTGCCGGTTATTTTTCTCTATCGTGTGAGCCAGTTTGGCACCCAATTGTACTCAAGGATATACTGCATAATAAATAAAACCTCAGAATTGTTGCACTGGATTTCCCAAGTTGGGTTTTTCCGGGGACGAGCTGTCCAAAAATAACGGTGTCACTTGTGTGTTTGCTAATTCTTTCAGTTGTTGATCTGTAGATGATTGAGACTGTATTATGTTTATTTCGATGTTTATATGTTAAAATAACTTGTTCCTAATTAACGAGTAGGAGAAATAAACCAGAAGAATACAGATAAAATTTCTAACAGGTAATACTTAGAAATTTCAACATGGTATCAGAGGATGGTTGCAGATCACAGGAGAGTTGAAGGCACCAGTTGAAGCAGAGCATTTGCAGCAAAAAACAGTTGTTCCAAGTGATAGAAGTTGTTCCTTGTAGAAAGCGACATAAGAAGGGTTGACGGAGAGGGACTACGTCATCAGTCCGGGCTAGAGAGAGGCCAACGCAGAGGCTGAGGAGGGCAGAAAAGGGCTCACGCAGAGCCATGCAGAGACTAGGAGGGTTGACAAAGTTGGCTAGGAGAGCATTTCAGCTAATGTTGGGATTGCACATAGCCTAGAGGCTCAGTCCTTCAGTTGCTGAGGCATAGGAGGCTGTGGGTAGTTTGCGAGGAGTGGAGCTGGTGGGGTGTTGTGGGCAAAACAGTACCTAACAGGGAAAAACCAAGGTAGAGGGAATCGCTACCGAGGTGGATTTCTAAACAAGGAATCCAGATCAGTGTCGCAGGTGCAAAGGAGATCAGAGAGGTGCGACTCGACGGTTGGTAGGCGATTTCCAGGAGGGAAATCGAGACTCAGAGGGAGTCCGGCAAAGAACTTCCAGGCGGGTAGTAGAGAGACTCAGCAGGAGACGAACAGAGAACTTTCAGAGGGAAGTAGAGAGACTCGGATGAGTCGACGAGAAGAGCAGAGAGATGGCCATGAATGGACTGAGGGATCAGGACAGGCTAGATGGGGCATCCAACTTTGTGGTCTGGATTCTGGAAGGCCAGGATCTTGTCCATTCTAGACAGACATCGCATCAAGGCCTTCGCTTTGAGAACAGTGGCTATCCTAGTTGACCCGGTTGATAATGAGAAGTAAGAGGAGGCAATGGCCAAGGCGAAATCCATCATCCTTGATGGGGTCAAGGATCATGTGGTCCAACATATTGTCGATACGGCAAAGGAAATGTGGGACACCTTGAAGACGTTGTACCAGCATACTTTCGTGCAGAGGAAGATGTTACTTGAGAATCAACTACGGTCATACCAGATGCAGAAGGGGGAGCAGATAGATCACTTCCTCGGTCAGTTGAAGGAGATCCAGGACCAACTGACTTCCGTAGGGGCCACATTGGATCAGGAGTTGATGGTGAGGACCGCACTAAACGCAGTCTCCAAGCAGTGGGAGACATTTGTCTACAGCACACTAGGCAGGGCGAATCTTCAAGATTTGGAAGAATTATGGGCGACTCTTCGCCAAGAAGAGACCAGACGCCTGAGCAAAGCAGGAAGTAGCAGCAAAAGAGTCTGGATCAAGAAGGAAGAGGAAGAAGATGCATCTCTGGCATCTGTGGGGAAGCAGGAGAAGAGGAAGAAAAAGGACCTCTCCAAGGTCAAGTGCTTCCACTGTGGGGAACTGGGTCATTATGCGAACCAGTGTCCGAGGAAGAAGAACAAGGGAGAGGCGTCTGACTCTAAAGCAGCACCAGTGAAGGTAGAAAAGGAGGTAGAGGAGGATGACGCTTGTGCCATGAGTGCTCACTTACCTCTAGAGAAGAGGTGGGGAGACATCGAGCTGTAGTCAGGAGGACTACAAGCGATGAGGGGTAGGATCCTTGAGGTGCCCAAATTCTTGGATCAGATCCTTGCTACGGGAGCCCTGAAGTGAGAAGTAGCAAGACTGGCGAATGTCAGTAGAGAGGGATGCAGATGAAGCAGCAGAGAGTGCTACAGTGTAGGAGTCCCCAGGCAACGCAAGGCTAGCAAGCTGCAGCAGTGCGAGAGGCACAAAGGAGGTTGCAACAGTGCGGGAATCACAGAGAGGTTTGCAACAGTGCGAGAGACAAGGAGTTGTTGCAACAGCGCAGAGGCAAGAGGGAGCACTTGATAGCGGCAGAGAGAGCTTCAACATTAGGAGTGTTTCTAGCCCGACAGGGATGTTAGTAGTTGGGTGGATCAGTGACTTACTTCTCAATAACTGAGTTGCAATGTAGTAGCACGATGCAGCATGATGAGAGGGGGTTGCAAATGCAGTGTTGGGAGAAAGGACCAGCAGCAGCACGAATGTAGAGGGAGCTGTTGTACGGATGCAGCAGTGGAAGTGGCAGAGCCATGGGCAACAGTACAAGATGCAGCAATGCAGAGGATGTTGGGTGAGGAGGCCTAGCATCAGCACAGGTACCGTGTCGTATAATCAGAGTGATGCTCAGTATGGAGTATTACTAGAGCACAGTCCTTGCTACAAGGGGGTGTTGATTTGGGGTAGCATCGGATGTGCTCTAGCCATGAAAATTGGTGGAGAGGCTAAAGCACATGAGATCTCCAAGACCCAAAATGGTTTGGGCAGATTCTACCCGGTTTAGGAGATATTAAAATAATTAATATTTTTAATGGAGTTCCTAAGTCTAAACTTAGGAAAAATAAAATATTAATGGGTATTAATATAAAATTGGGTAAGAAGGTTCCAAAAGACATGGATCAAGTCAAAAATAATCTTAGCAGTTGATTAGAGATGTAATCTCAGCTGTTGAAGGACCAATAGGAAAAGTATAAGAGGAGGCTTGAGGGTCAATTGGAGGACACACCAGAGTGATCAATCATTTGATTTACTAAAGCGGGGTTGCTAAGTAAAGTTGAATATGTGATCAACAACGAGGGGCAGTGAGTGTTGGACAGAGAGGCAGAGATAGTGCTAAGAGACCAGTGCAGAGGCAGAGAGGCAGACACAGAAGCTAGAGCAGGCCACGCAAAGCCTCGCAGAGACAGCGCAAAGGCCAAAGGGCCTGCGTCATCCACGCAGAGGGCAGCAACACTGACGCAGCGGGTCCCAGAGGCTACGCAGTGCCTCAGAGGGCTGACGTAAAGGGTTCTGAGGCTGACGCCGAGGCTAGGAGGGCTGACACAGTGCTTCAGTTGTGCTGGAGAGGGTTTCGTGGGGCAGATTTTATGAATACTGCTCCTGAATAGAGAGGTATTACTACTAGTTATTTTTCTCTATCGGGTAAGCCAGTTTAGCACCCAATTGTACTCAAGGATATACTGCATAATAAATAAACCTTCAAAATTCTTGCACCGATTTTCACAAGTTGGGTTTTTCTAGGGACGAGTTGTCCAAAAATAACGGTGTCACTTGTGTGTTTGCTAATTCTTTCAGTTGTTGATCTGTAGATGGTTGAGACAGTATTGTGTTTATTTCGATGTTTATATGTTTAAATAACTTGTCTATAATTAACAAGTAGGAGAAATAAAACAGAAGAATACGGATAAAATTTCTAACGGGTAACACTTAGAAATTTCAACATGCAGCTCCTCACTCTTTTGAGTTCTACCATTACTGGCACTGACAAGACCGAGTCTCAAATACTCCTAAGTGAAATTGCTCCATAATCGATCTGGTAATGTGTCTCATCCACTAATGACTTGGACAAAAGCACCCCACTGCTTCATAAAGCCATTCAGCGTTCTATGCACCATCTCATCATTATCTGGTTTATCTCCCGCTATAGCTAACTCGTCCTTTACCAATCTAAGCCTAGTGAGGTAGACTGTAACATCTTCTCCCTTGTTCATTTTGGTATTCCTCAGCTTTTCTCTAAGAAGTAGCTTCCTATTAGTGGTAGCATCCTGGAATAGTTTCAAAATTGCGTCCCACATTTTCTTTGTTCTATCTAACTCAGTGATATGCGGAACTATATGGTCTTTGATTCCATCAAGGATTATCCTCCTTGCCTTGGCATCCTCCTCGTATGTTGCAAGTTGTGTTGGATCTGTTGGAACAGCTATCTTGACCCCTTCAAATGACTTTTCTAGAAGTCACTAGAGCAAATCGATTTACCTCAATTAAACCTGATTAATTAAGTCATTTCCCTAAGTTAAACTTAGGAAAATTAATAAATTGGCTAATGAATTCTAGTTAAGGCATTTTTCCTTAGAATCTTTTTCTAGGTATTAGAGATAATCAATCCATTGTGTTCCTTAGTCTCATAGACACCATCTGAGACTAGAACACTTGTCCGAGCTCCATAAACTAACAAAATGAGAGATATAAAACCTGGCAAGTATTCCTACTATCGAGTGACTATGCGAGTGAATATTATGATGATCGTGCAACTATATTGGTTAATGTGCAAATGAATAGTGGGCGAGTCGTGATAGTTTTATTTATGAGGTAATTTTTTTCATAGAGTGTAGGATAAGTAAGCTTTAAATTATATATTTATTAAATACATAGGTTTATATTTTATGTGATAATTGTATAAAGTGTTTTGTATATTATATATAATGTTAAAAGTATCTTGTCTATCATATGTTATAAACCATTTTATATATTAAGTGTGATAAATATTATATATAAATATATTAGATGCTATTTTTTATTTATAAAATACAAATATATATAATATGTTATAAAAACATTATATTTTGAAAATATATAATGGAGGAATCTAATTGCAAACCTTATTCGAATTTTACTGAAACATTCTAATTTGAATCAAATTTTATCCTTGTCGAACTCGAACCTGAACCATGTTGTTGAAATACTGAGAGGGGGGAGAATCAGTATTTCATTCAATTGTTATAATTAATGCCAGTTAAGATTTTTCACAATTACAACCAGAAAGTATGTAATGGGGATTTTATTAAGAACAGATGACAACACCAATCCTCTTTTTACAATAGATTGAGTACAATAATGTTGAGGGCTCCAACCCTTCAATCCACCAAGCTCCAACTTGGGCTTTACGAGGCTCTAACCTCTAGGGCTCCAACCCTATCTTTCACAAGGCCCCAACCTTGTTTTTATGAGGCACCAACACCTAGGACTTCAACCCTTCAACTTTTAATAAACAGAATGTATAAACGACTTACTTCAATAGTCAAACAATTGTTCCACAAGACTGCTCCAAACTTCCAATTTGTACACTCTCCAAGATCTGAATGAGAGCTTTCTTCACTATTCCAAATCTCCAAGATCTTCACTATTCAAGCCCCAAATTATTTATTGTTTCACGCCTCCAAATTCATCATTGTTCAAGCCTTCAATCCTTCATTGTTCAAGGCCATGAGTTCTTCATTGTCCAGAGGTTTTAAGTCTGAAGTGTCAAAGATAAGTTTACCACAAGTCTGAGCTATAATTGGTCCAAACCTTCACCAATCAAGCCACAGTGCCAAGCTTATGTGTGTGCCAAGGTTCCACGGGTCTGAATGGTGTGTAACCCACAGGTGACTGTTGATTTGTAGACCGAGCCCTACAAATAATTTTTCGACCACCTGTCCACAGGTCCGAGAACAATGTAGGTCCTAAAAGTCTGCAACAAGGCCTCCACCACAAATCTGAGCCTCTTCAGAAGTCTGTCTAAATCACTGAACCACCTCAGAAATACTTCGACAGGTCCGAACCAAATCAAGTGACTTTTCTTTAAGGTTTATTATTGGTCCGAGTTTCAACGAGCCTCCAATAGGTTTGACCTTAAGCTTTCGAGCTTTTGTAGTGGTAGTTGTCCACAGGTCTGGTCTCCGAGACTTGTGGCTCGAAGCTTCTCCACAGGGGGTTGTCACAGGTGTAGATCCGAGCTCTTGTAAATCCGAGTTCTTCAACAAATCTGAGCCTTTACAAGATGACTATCGATAGGTCTGCAGAGTTACAATAGGTCACTGTTCCTTAGGTCTGTAGTTCGAGCTGGAAGGATAACCCAATATAAAAATATGCCCAAACTTAATCTTCAACATCCTCCTTGGCCTCCTTGGTTCACGAGATGTGAACTCTTACACTTCTGTCTTGAATCTGATCCAAGATTGATACTTAGAATCAAGAGTTCGAGCTTATATTTATACATGTATTTGAGTTATAATGAAGAGACGCGTCACATGATGACAATCTGACTTGTACATGTAGGCTCACGTCAGCTAGCATCAAAAATCATTATATTTCAACTTGTAAAATCATTTTCTCTCAACCTCTGAGGAGTTAGAAGGTGTGTAATAGCTCATTGGAAAGAGCTCAATGTCTTCTACAAGCCAATGCCAATTTCATCCTTAAATAAGGTCATTTTACCATCAATAAAATTATATTTGTGAATTTCCATCAGTATGTTAATCATGACAATCATATGTTTTTCCATGGTAGCCTTTAGGGTTCCATCATATGTTAGGGCTTCCTCTTTAGGGCTCCAAGTGTGTTCTTCATTTAGAGCATCTTCAACAAGGTTGGGGCTTCAACAGTCATTCATGCATCATTATCTTCATCAATGCTCATATTGAAATCAATGACAATTTTTATCAACAATCTCCCCCTTTGTCATTGATGGCAATATTCTCTCGTCATCCAACATTTTCTCCCCCTTTGACATTAATGGAAAAGCGGGTGTCCAAGTACTCCCCCTATCAAGTTGCTTCTTGTCATGTTGCTCCCCCTGTCATGGTGCTCCTTCCCCTGTCAATGTGTTGTCTTAATGTGATGCAAGAGAAATGACCCCCATCTTCTAGCGAAGATATTCAAATGCTTCTCGTGGTAGGGGCTTTGTGAAAATAACTGCAATTTGTTCCTTTGTATTGACATATTCCAATCTAACATTTTGCTCCGCAACTTGTTCTCGAAGGAAATGGTATTTAATTGGGATATGTTTGGTATTTGAATGCATTACCGGATTCTTTCAAAAATTGATGGCGCTGGTGTTGTCATAATAGATAGTGATTGGTTGATTAGTTTCTATGTTGACATCTTTCAGAGCTTCCTATGTATTCGGCTTCAGTTGTGGAGAGAGATATAAATGATTGTTTTATGCTGAGCCAAGATACAAGAGAGTCTCCTGTGAAGAATGCATTTCCGCTAGTACTTTTTCAATCATCTATGCTTTCAGCCCAATCAGCATCAGTGTAAGTTGTCAAAGTAAGAATTGTGCTTTTGGGATACCATAGTCCAAAATTAAGAGTACCTTTCAAATACCTGAGAATTCTTTTAATAGCCATCAAATGGGATTCCTTAGGAGCTTATTGAAATCTTGCCACCATTCCTACTGCTTGCATAATATCGAGTCGTGAAGCAGTTAAGTATAGAAGAGCTCCAATTATTGATCTGTAAAGAGTTGCATCTACCGAAGGGGATTCATCATCTTTGCTTAATTTGCAACCTATAGTCATCGGTGTGCTCATAACAACACATTCTTCCATCCCATATCTATTAAGCATGTCTTTAAGATATTTTGTTTGGGATATGAACATACCTGCTTTAGTTTGAATTACTTGTAGTCCAAGGAAATAATATAATTCAACAATCATAGACATTTCAAATTCCTTAGACATGTTTTGAGCAAATTCATGACTCATATCATCATTGTTGCTGGCAAAAAATCAGATCATCAACATATACAAGGGTAATTAGTAATTTACCATGTTTATTTGAACCCTTGTTGTTGTAGATAATGATCCAATCTTGAGTACCAAGCTCTAGGAGCTTGTTTTAATCCATATAACGCCTTTTTTAATTTACAAATGAAATATTTTCCTTTTGCTAGATCAAACCCTTCTAGTTGCTCCATGTAAACTTCTTCCTTTAGATCACCATTTAGAAATGTTGATTTCACATCCATTTGATAAACTTTGAACCCTTCTAAACAAGCAAATGCCAAAAACAATCTTATAGCTTCCAATCGAGCTACTGAGGAAAAAGTCTCTTCAAAGTCAATTCCTTCAATTTGTGAGTATCCTTTACAAACCAGCCTTGCCTTATTTCTAATGATCTGACCATCTTCATTCATTTTGTTTTTGAACACCCACTTGGTTCCAATAATGTTTTTATCTTTTGGACGAGGTACGAGTTCCCATGTTTCATTCTTTTCGATTTGAAACATTTCTTCTTCTATAGCTTTCACCCAATGAGGGTCCTTACTAGCTTAAGCAAAGTTTTTGGGTTCTACCATGGATAGTAAGGCAACATCATCCTTTCTTGGTGTATTTGTCATCCTTCTTTGAGTTTGTATTCAATCATCTACATTACCAATAATATGTTCTTTTGAATGGTGCTTTTGAAGGAATTTTACTTTTGATGGAGTTTGAGATGGTTCCTTTTGTTTTTCTTGGCCCTTTTCTTCCTTTGTTGAATCTTCTTTAGATTCTTCAAGAATAGAATCTTCTTCACGGACTTCAATTTCCTTTTCTGGAAGCACTTCGTCAATCTTTACATCAATGCTTTCTACTATCTTTCGTAGTCAATTATTGTAGCATTTGTATGCTTTGCTCCTTGTAGAATATCCAAGAAATATTCCTTCATCAACACGAGAATCAAACTTGCCTGGTGAGTCATCATTGATCTTCATAAAGCATTTACTTCCAAAAATTCTAAAATATTTTACTGAAGCAGGTCTTCCTTTCCATAATTCATATGGAGTCTTGTCATTATTTGGTCTTAGTTGGGCTCTATTCAAGGTATACATCATTGCCCCAATTGCTTTTTTCCAAAACTTGGCCTGCAAATCAACTGCTAGTAACATTGTTCTCGCCATTTCTTGCACAATTCTTTATTCCTTCGACTACTCCACTTTATTTAGGAGTTCTTGCTACAGAAAGTTTGCTTTTGATTCCATGTATTTTACAGAAATCATTGAATTCCTTTGAAGTAAATTCTCCTCCTTTATCTGTTCTAAGACACTTGATATTTCATTCTTTTTCATTTTCCACAAGAGCTTTAAAATTCTTAAAACATTCAAGAGCCTCGGATTTAAATTTTATAAAGAATACTCACAAAATTTCTAGTATAGTCATCTACAAATAGAGCAAAGTACCTTTCACCTTGTAGAGTTGGAGTTCTAGTTGGTCCACATAAATCTGCATGTATGATCTCCAAAGGTTTTGATGTTGAGAATTCCTTAGTCTTGAAGCAAGTTCTAGTTTTCTTTCCATGTTGACATGGGCCACACACAACCTGTTCCGGCTTTAGAATTTTTGGAATGTCTCTCACTGCACTTGTTTTGTTGATTTTAACCAAGTTGTCAAAGTTTAGATGTCCCAATCGCTTGTGCCATAACCAGCTTTCATCTGTTTGACTCATATAGCATTTTTCTTCTTGAATTTTACTCAAAATGTATACGTTATCTGGTGTTCTTACTCCTTTTCCCACAAGTTCTCCTAAAGAGGATTTTTTTATCTCACAATCTTTAGTACTAAAGATAACATTATGTCCTTGGTCACAAATTTGGCTAATGCTTAGAAGATTGTGTTTGAGCCCTTCTACTAGCAATGCGTTTTGTGCTTTTCCCTTTCCATTAACAAGAGCAACTGTCCCTTTTCCGGCAATTTTAGCAAATCCACTTCCAAAGGATACATTTCTATCCTTTTTGTTTAATGAGATAAACTTCTTTTGGTCACTTGTCATGTGTCTTGAACATCCACTATCCACAAACCATTGATTTTCATCACTTTGTGCACATAAAGCTAAGGCCACATTTACCTGTAGTGGGTTCCTCCTTTTTAGACTCTTCCCTTTTTTACATAAATGAACAATTTTGTGCATCATGACCAAAATCATTGCATTTTGAACATACTAGATCATACTTAGCTAAAGGATCAAATGAATTATAGGTCTTGATTTGACCTTGTTCTTTTGAGCCAAGCGGCTTACTTTGATAATTGGTCTTATATCTCCTTGAGCTATTATCCTTATAAGCCTTGCAATGCTTAGCTTGATGACCAAAATTTTTACAGTAGAAATAATAACCAAGAAAGATAGTTTGATACCTGTTTGGATAGCCTTGACTTGATGTAATATTCTTTCCTGGAGATAGCTTTCTTTCATTCCTTGGGTTGTTGTAGGTGGATCTTTGTTCTAGGTGGAACGACTTCTCTTCTTTTGGATGATTGCAAAGGATGTCAGCATAACTTCTTTGGATTTCTTCATTGGCATTCTTCTTTGAACTTGATGATTCACCTTTGAAACCAATTCCAGTCTTATCATGTTGAGGTCTTTGAGTATTAAGGATGTTATCAAGAGTTTGAGAACTTTTCCAACTCTTATTAACCTGATTCAACTCTTTCTTTAGAGAGACAATTTCAGCTTCACGTTTCTCGCATATTTCTTCTCTTTCTTTTAGTTTGTTGTTCAAAAATTCTTCCTTCCTTTTTGCTTCTTCCTTTTCTATTTTGAGAGAAATGACCTTCTTCCTTAATTTCTCATTTTCTTCAATAGCACTCATTAGTAATTCATCTACATTTCCTTCTTCTTCTCTTTCGGAATCATCGTCATTTGTGAATTGTGAAAATTCTATCACTGTAGCAACTAATTTACTTTTCTTACTTATTGCATCATAAGTTATTCATGAAATTACTTCAACAAACATTAAAATAAATATTGCTGTAGATATCACACCATAATACAGAAACAAACATATGCACACATTAACACAGTTATTTTGGACTAATGTCCCTAGAAAAACCCAATGTGGGAAAACCGGTGCAGCAAAGGAGGATTTTATTATTCGGCAATTTTCTTGTACAACAGGGTGCCAAACTGGCTTACCCACAGATAGACAAACTTCGAGCACTTTTCTAAACTCAATGTAGACCCTTCTAACCTCTGCTATAGCTTGAAACCCTCTGCGTCAACCTACTGAAGCTCTGCGCAGCCTCTCTGGGCTTCTGCGTCACTCCTGCAGCCTCTGCATGGATGACGCAGGCCCTTCTAGTGCAGTCTCTACTGCCTCTGCATGGCTTCCTCTAGCTCTGCTTCTGCCTCTTCTGCACTGATCTCCCGTCTCTCTGTTCCCACTTGCTGCCTCCTGACTGCTCTCCATACCACTGGTTCAATTTCTCAACAAACCCCACTCTAGAAATTGAACTAACTAGTCTCCCTCAGAGTGTTTTCCAAGTGCCCCTCAAGCCTCCTCTTATACTTTTTCTGTTGACATCTCAACGGCCGAGATTAAGTCCCTAATCAACAGCTAAGATTAGATCTGGCTTGATCCATGTCTTTTGGACCATTCTAACACAGATTCATATCATACACATTAATTTTTTATTTTCCCTAAGTTTAGACTTAGGAACTCCATTAAAAATACTAATTATTTTAATATCTCTTGATCTGTTTAGAATTTGCCCAAACCCTTTCTAAGTATTGGAGATCTTATGTGCCCCAATCTCTCCACCAAATTTCGTGGCTAGAGCACATCTGATGCTAACCCAAATCAACACTCCCTCTTAGCGAGGACTGTGCTCTAGCAATACTCCTCACTGAGTATTACTCTGATCATCCGGCATCGGTACCTATGCTCATGCTAGGCCTTCCTGCCCAACATCCTCTGCACTGCTGCCTCATGTACCGATGCCCATGACTCTACTATTGCCACTGTTGCATCTATATGACAGCTCCCTTTGCATCTGTGTTGTTGCTGGTCCTTTCTCCCAACATTGCATCCGCGCTGCAACTCCCTCTGCATCTATGCTACTGTTGGTCCTTTCTCCCAACACTGCATCTACACTGCAACTCCCTCTTCATTCGTGCTGCTAACACACTACTTCTGAAAGGGGTTCTTTACCATCCCCATCTTTTCCTTGAAGTAGTCAAGTTTTGACATTCCAAGGGCCTTGGTGAGGATATATGCCACTTGTTCCCCTATAGGAGTGTAGCTCAACTCTACAGCTCCTCATTGGACACAATCTCTGACAGAGTGACACCGGATATCAATATGCTTCAACCTATCATGAAATACTGGATTCTCAGAGAGTTTGATGCAACTCTGATTATCACACATGATCCTAGTCGCCTCCATATTTCTTCTAAATAGGTTTACAAGCAATTTTCTAAGCCATATGGCCTCACACGAAGTTGTGCTTGCTAACATATATTCTGCCTCAGACGAGCTCAGAGCCACAGACTTTTGTTTCCTACTGCACCAGGAGGTTATTCCTGATCCAATGTTGAAACAATACCCAGAGGTACTTTTCCGATCCACTGAACTTCCTGCCCAATCTGCATCAGTAAATCCACTCAACCTGATATCCTTCCCTCCTTGTAGAAGAGCCCATAATCAATTGCTCCCTGTAAATACCTGAGAACGTGCTTGGCTACTGCCCAATGAGCCCTCTTTGGTTCCACCATGAACTGACTAAGGGTATTGACAATGTAGCAAATATCTGGCCTAGTATTGACTAGATACATCAAGGACCCTATGAGCTGTCAGTATAGGGTGGGATCTACATCCTTGTCTTCTGATGCATCAATCTTCTTCTAGTTGGTGATCATTAGCGTGGCCATAGGTCTACTGTCTCCCATCCAAAACCTTTTCAGGATTTTTGTAGCATACCTTCCTTGCCCAAGGAAGATTTCTCCTTTCTGTTGACAAACTTCCAACACTAGGAAATAGTGCATTCGTCCCAGATCCTTCATATCGAACTCTGTGGCTAGATTCTTCTTGCAGTCTTCAATGAGTTTGGATGATCCTGTCAAGAAGAGATCATCCACATAAAATACTAAGATAAGTGGCACCTTCTCCACGACCAGATAGTAGAGATTCAGATCCACGTCACTCTTGACAAACCCCATCTTCTGCAAGTAGCCATCTATTCAACCATACCACGCTCGTGGTGTCTGCTTCAGCCCATACAAGGCTTTCTTCAATCTGCATACATGAGACTTCTTCTCATGAGTTTCAAAGCCCTTTGGTTGATCAATGTATACTTCTTCTTCTATTACCCTGTTCAGAAATGTCGTCATGACATCCATCTGATGGATCTCCCATCCCATCTGGGCTGCAAGAGATATCACGGTCCTAATAGATGTATACCTGGCTACCGGGGCGAAGGTTTCCTCATAGTCAATCCCTTCCTTTTGAGCATACCCTTTAGCCACAAACCTGGGCTTGTATTTTTCAATACTATCATCCGCATCATATTTGATCTTGTAGATCCATTTTGAACCTACCACAGATCTATCTTGAGACCTTGACACCAC
The DNA here is from genome assembly GCA_031772625.1 of Pinus tabuliformis. Taxonomy (NCBI): domain Eukaryota; kingdom Viridiplantae; phylum Streptophyta; class Pinopsida; order Pinales; family Pinaceae; genus Pinus; species Pinus tabuliformis. The sequence goes on from CM062820.1 coordinate 481,192,580, forward strand.
CTCCCAGACATCGTTTACCATTATGGAGTTATACTCCTCCACCATCGCATCTAGCCAAACCTGATGTTGAGCTGCCTCTTTGACGCTGGCAGGCTCTCCATCTTGAGCTACTAATGTCTGATACCTGTTTGGCTATTTCCGCTCCCTTTTACTGTTCCTTGGCTCTCCGATGAAGTTCTTTGCATCACGCAGAATCTGACGAAGTTCTCTACTGGTTCTCCCTCTGCCAACAAGTGCTTTTGTTCTCTCCTCTTCCTCATCCTGAGAATCTTCCTGATCTGAGGAAGGATTCTTCACTTCTGTTGGTTGAAGAGGCATGACCAACAGATCCTCTTTCGACTGCTCCTTGGAAAGCATTTCGCGAGATCTTCTGAAATCTCTACCCTCCATGAACTTTACATCTCATCGTACTACTACCTTCCTACCCCTGGAAGATAGATCCTGTATGCCTTAGCATTCTCGCTATATCCTACCACGCTATATCCTACCAGATACCCCTTTTCTATAGTCTGATCTAGCTTCTTCCTCTTTTCTTCGGGTATGTGACAATATGCCAAACTCCCAAATATCCTGAAATGACTGACTTTAGGCGTCTTCCCAGTGAAGACTTTCTCTGGAGTAATCTTGCCCAATGCCCGATGAGGAGTCTTGTTCTGAACGTAGATAGTTGTGTTGCATGCTTCTGCCCACGGGAATTTTGGCATCTCCTGAGCATACAGCATGGCCCTCGCTGCTTCTACAATAGTCCTGTTTTTCCTTTTTGCCACCCCATTCTCCTCCGGACTGTAGGGAGTTGCCCACTCTCTTCTAATGCCCCCCTTAGCGCAATAATCAGTGAAGTCCTTATCGACATATTCTCCACCATTATTTGAGCGCAAGACATTTATTTTCTTACTTGTCAGAGTCTCCACTAGAGCCTTGAACTCCTTGAATCGACAGAAAACCTCATCATTGATTTTCAGAAAATAGATCCAAGTTTTCCTTGAGTGGTCATCAATGAAGGTAAGGAAATACTCGGCACTACTAAGAGCTTTGACAGACATAGGTCCACAAATATCTGAGTGTATCAATCCTAGTACACTCTTGGCCCTGTGGTTGCTCCTAAGAAATGCCGCCCTGGCATACTTTCCTAGAGCGCTTCCCCTGCATACATCATCTCGTTCCGTACTCAGCTTCGGAACTCCTGTTACAGTGCTCCTGAGAATTCTCAGAGCTCCATGGTGCAAGTGACCCATCCTTCTGTGCCATAGTTCGTTCAAGTCTTTGTCCCCATGACTACCTATTAGTGCCATTAGAGATTCTAGTTGTAATTTGTACAACCGATTACTTTTGATCCTGATATGCCCTTTCTTTTTCCAGCGCGGGTGTTTGACGTATACCTTTTTCCTTGATGAAGTAGACGTCATAGCCCTTGCCTTGTAGTTGTGACACGGAAAGTAAGTTCATCCCCAATCCTGGCACATGCAACACATTTATGGCACGGAACCGCTCTCCCGATTCTGTCTAAAAAACTATGGTACACTTTCCTACTGGAGTACACTTTGCCTTGTTCCCCATGGTGATCTGAAAGTTCATCTTCTCTTCTCGATATTCTGAGAAACACTCCCTGATTCCCATCATATGCCACGAGGCTCCACTGTCTATATACCATACTTCTGATGATGTAGCACTAGTCATGCACGCCACTTCTTCTTCCAACCTGGAAGCCAACATAGAGAAATCAAAATCTCTCTCTTGTGCAATCTTTTAAAAATCTACGTGAGTCCCCTAAGATGGATGCCTCTGCATCGTGGTCTCAACCCATAACTGATTTTCCCTTTCTGTCTCTGATTACTTGCTCTGATACCATATGAAAATTCTATCACTGCAGCAACTGATTTACTTTTCCTACTTATTTCATCGTAAGTTATTCATGAAATTACTTCATCAAACATTAAAATAAATATTGTTGCAGCTATCACCGTAATACAGAAACAAACATATGCACACATTGACACATTTATTTTGGACTAATGTCCCCGAAAAAACCCAATGTGGGAAAACCAATGCAGCAAGGGAGGATTTTATTATTCAGCAATTTTCTTGTACAACAGGGTGCCAAATTGGCTTAGACACAGATAGACAAACTTCCAACACTTTTCTAAACCCAGCATAGGCCCTTCTGACCTCTGTTATAGCCTGAAACCCTCTGCGTCAGCCTGAAACTCTCTGTGTCAGCCTACTAAAGCTCTGTGCAGCCTCTCTGGGCTTCTATATCACTCCTGCAGCCTCTGCGCAAATGACACAGGCCCTTCTGGCTCTACGCAGTCTCTGCGCCTCTGCGTGGCTTCCTCTAGCTCTACGTCTGCCTCTTCTGCGCTAATATCCCGTCTCTCTGTTCCATACTTGCTGCCTCTTGAGACCACTGGTTCAATTTCTCAGCAAACCCTACTCCAGAAATTGAACTGACTGGTCTCCTTCAGTGTGTTCTCCAAGTGCCCCTCAAGCCTCCTCTTATACTTTTTCTGTTGACATCTCAACGGCCAAGATTAAGTCCCTAATCAACGGCTAAGATTAGATCTGGCTTGATCCATGTCTTTTGGACCATTCTAACACAGATTCATATTAATACACATTAATATTTTATTTTCCCTAAGTTTAGACTTAGGGACTCCATTAAAAATATTAATTATTTTAATATCTCCTGATCTGTCTAGAATCTGCCCCAACCCTTTCTAGGTATTGGAGATCTTATGTGCCCTAACCTCTCCACCAAATTTCGTGGCTAGAGCACATCCAATGCTACCCCAAATCAACATGAATGCCATGAATAACTTCACTGCTTCCAGCATAGTCATCCTCTTCATCAGACTCATCATTATCCCTTTTGAGTAGAAAGGTATTTTTAGTTGATTTTTCTTTTGTAATCATGAATTCTTCTTCATCGGAGTCATCTTGTTTGGAGAAGAAATTCTTTTTATATGACCCTTTCTTCTTGAACATCTTCTTTTTGTATTCGTCTTCATCATCGCTATCATGTTTATGAGGACATTTTGCAGCATAAAATCATTTTCTCTTAGACTATGAGGAGTTAGAAGGCGTGTAATAGCTTGTTGGAAAGAGTTCAATGTCTTCTACGAGCCTATGCCAATTTCATCCTTAAATAAGGTCATTTTACCATCAATAAAATTATATTTGTGAACTGCCATCATTATTTTATTCATCACAATCATATGTTTTTCCCTGGTAGCCTTTAGGCTTTCATCATATGATAGGGCTTTTTCTTTAGGGCTCCAAGTGTGTTCTTCATTTAGAGCATCTTCAACAAGGTTGGAGCTTCAACAATCATCCATGCATCATTATCTTCATCATTGCTCATATTAACATCAATGACAATTTTGATCAACACATGTGACATTGGTGTTACGTCCTTCTAGCACCCACAAGAACCTTGTTGGTTTATAGATCTGCAAAGATCATTCCACGTGGATCTGTCTTAGTCCTTTGAGACATCCACTAAATTTACTACCATGCCTTCGACTGGTACAGTCTCCCTCTCTCCTTCTAAGGGTTGACCTCTGTTAGTCTGGTTAGTGAAACCCTGTTGGTATTGTCCTTTGTACCATGCTCTGTCGACCACTACCAACTCATGCCTGTCACAACAGATCCCTTGCCCAACAAGTTCTATTGGCAATGGCATCCTGCAGTTACTCGATCATGCCCAGCACGATTCTCTGCTCTGTGGCACCACTTGTACCAGACCCTATCTCTCCCTTTGTGATTGACCCGCTCATAGTCCAACTACAAACTTCATTGTGCAACCCTTTCTCAATGGCTCCTCACATATTGCCCCAACACCCTTGTGCATATCCCTGATGCAGTGTCTCTCACACTACTTACATTGTCGACCATAGCACCTTTACACTGTGCTCTTCCACCCTACTTGACACTTTATCTCCTCTGCATATTGAAATTTTTTGGACTCTCGTGTGTCTCCGACTACTCCACTTTATTTTCGGCCCTTGCACACGACTAATCTTGTGTTTTCCTTTCACATTAAACATATGACGGAAACTTCTTTCTTGTTCTCTGCAGTACCTTCTGGCGGTCGACTCAACATTCAAGTTCTAGATCTTGGTTTGAATGTTGCCGACTAGTAGCACTGCACTCAACTCGATTGCTTTTCCTCGCCTCCACATCCTCTAACTTCTCTACCTTTTCCTCCATGTGCTCAACCAGTGTGGCCCCGAGCTACAACCCTATGCACTACCAACTTCCAAACCCGCTCACGTCTTTGCCTGCTGCAATGAATCTTCTGCCACCCCGAGTCCCTGCATCATGTCAATGGTCAACAGCCACTCCTCCTCCAACAATACTCTATCAGTCAACTTTGCGCACTGGCAGCTTACTGCTACCAAATCCAACTTGCCACGACTCCTTTATGACTGTGTCGTTTGTCACCCAAACCATCGATCGATGTCCCAAGTCTTGTGACCTATCAGCTTTGGCCGCTACGATCTTCAATTTGTCAGTCATGCTTGCTTGTCCCCGCAACAAACTTTGTTCACTTGACGACTAGGCTTGTCTGGCCACTTGTTCCTCTATCATATTCATGCATGCACCACGATTGCTTCCGTTATCTACAGCCCAAAGTTGTCAGTAATTTTCTTCGACCTATCTTCTCTTTTCCTTCACTCGTCACGACTATCTGTTGTCAAGCAACCTCTCTGCCACCCCTACTTCCTCTTGCTAGCATGCACTCGTCTTCCAACATTGTGGATAATCCAAGTCCTCACTCTACAAACAACAACCACAAAAACCTCAAAATTGTAATTATATTATAACCTTTATCACGTGATGCTTCCCAAAACAAGTTACATAACACTCAATATTCAATAAACTTCATATTTTTGGGTTAACTGAACAACAATGAAGAGTTCCTTGTGCAATCGGTACACTAGCAATGGAATGGTTGAGCAAGTGTGGGCACTGATAATGTGGGATGGCTCATGTGCTTATGTGATTGTTGGTAGTGAGTATTTGTAGAATCCGGCACCACTAAGACTAGCAACAGTTCTTGTCTTCCTTGTTGATTATCTTGTTTCCATTGGGTCTTGCAGCATTGTTATTTTTGGTGAGATCTAGGACAGAGAGTAATTCAATGCGAACCCTTCCCCTTGTCACCTCATAAGCCACCTCGTTGGTGATGTCCACATCAAATGCCTACAACTAGGAAGAAAATTGCGCCTTGACAGCCATTGGGCACATTCAAATTTTGTACTAGATATGTGCTACTTTCTGTTTTATGTGCAACTACCCTTCCCTTGGCATCTAGATTCCCCGACACCAAAATTTTATCTTCCCAAGAAATTCGCTCCAAGCCCTAGTTGGTCGCTTGGCCTTAAGAGAGCCGAAATAGGCAAGATAGAGAAAGGAAGAAATTTATGGATAAAAGTTTGTTTGATCACCAACAAAGGATGGCCAGTGAATAGCCCTAGGGTGGATGGAGTCTATGGATTCTTGAGGCTAGTTAATCTTTGCAACGGAGTAAGGATATTTTGATGCGCTAGCATCAAAACCCTAACTATTATCTTTGTGAGGGATCGAAGGCACTTGGGCAAGCTACAACATGAGTTCCCAAGGGGAATACCATTCACATGTTATATAACAAGCAAAGCATGCAATAACAATGTCTAGCTTCTATATAATTGATTTTCAACAAATTAGGGAACAATAGAAAATCCCTAGATTACCAATATATTCCATACATTAGACATAAAGCAAAAAATTATCAAATACAAGGCTCACTTACAAGATAACATGCATGAAATAATCCATCATTGATCCAAGATAACTTCTCCAAAGACAAAGAAATAGCTCCAATACAAATTAGACTCCATAGGTCACATCTCTCCCACTAGTAAAGAAGGTCGAAATTCTCCTAAGAGAGAACAAAATCTCCCAATGATGATGATGAGAAATACAATAGTCCTTTCCTCTATTTATATGAGTAATAGATCCTAATTAGACTAAAAGCCCCTAAATCTCAAGTAAGATTACAATGATGAATTGGGTTACAAGCCAACCCACTAGCCAACACATAAAACATAAGGTTTGCCCACAGATCTGAATCGTAGCGCTGAAGTCATCCATGCGTAGGGCTATATGAGCCATGCGTTAAGGCTTCTTGGTGCCAAGCTAGATGTAGAAACCTTCTAAAATCATCCTCTGAGGGTTGGCCCTCATATTTCTGTCAATATCCCTCTATCGACCCCAAATTTCATCTTGGGGCACAAAGGTGGTCTCATGGGTCTCCAAATGGCCATAGTGTCACTCTCTGCTCCAATATTGAGGTCTTACAAGGTGGTGTTAGCCCTCCCATGTCTCAAGAAGTGAGACCATCTTCATCTGGGCCTTGGATTAGTTGTCATCCATCATGAAGTGCTAAGACAATTGGGGGATTGTTGGGTCTAGGTTCATCATCCCGAAAAGTCATCAAGTGTAGGGAAAAGTGCCAGAACATTGTGGGTACTGGAGGTTCCCAAGGGTGTATGTGATGCTCTGCCGCTACTTAGAGTCCCATGGCTCTCAACACTTCACCTGTGGGTGTCAATATGCTTCTCTAGAGGCCTGGGATCCAGCGAAATTGTCTAGGTCGTGGTTGTGGAACCACCTAACAATCACATCACTAAGTCCAACAAGCAACAAGTCATTAGATACAATAATCATTTTTGCATCTAAGTGGACCAAGCTTGAATGTAAAGGGATATTTCGTACTTCAAACAAGGCTTCCCTTCCCAATTCAGAGTCTTGAACTCACAAAGGTGTTTCCTCCCTAGGTAGCAATGGCTAAAGGACCACCCTATTAGGTGTTTTCAGCCCCCAAGGGGAGGTAACATTTCCTCAGTCTACCCTTCAATAAATAGGTGTTATGTGAACAATGATGATAACATTGGGAAGAAGACTTCATGGCTAAGTGTCATGGTCAAAGGGTCTAGCATGATGGAGATCCACATCTTGAGTGTATAGATGTGAGGAGGGAGCAATCATGGACGCATGAGTTACCAACTCGGCCTTTGTTTTTCCACCCCTCTTGTGCACCTTTTACTTTTTCTTGGTTTTTCTGTGTATCACTTCTCGTAGTTCAAAGGGTTAGATCATGCTTTGTATGATATATAGCAGTGTATCACCCCTTAATGATGAGGCAGCTCATTGCCCATTGGGGATGGGACATGCGAGGGTTCCTTTCACGATGTATAGGAGCGATATGGTGCTCAAGAACTAGGTGATGGCCATAATGGGTGAGATTGAGCTCATGCTAGGCTTTTGCCCACGTGCTAATGTGTATGTCCCGACCATGTTTTGTATTTTGATATTCTTTTGTCTATTTTGCTTGTGGTCAATATATGTTTCTTCCTTTTCTTTTAGTTGCTTCAATTTCCCAGCGCCAAGTTTCGGGCCCTACGTAGGTATGTGGATGTATGGGTGCCAAATCCCAGAGAACCAATGGTCAGTTGAACCCAATGTTTTTAAAACCGGAACCGGTGACCGGACCGGTCCACCTAATGAACCGGTTTACCAACCGGAACCGGTCTAACCGGGACTGGTTTGGTCTAAACGAACCGGTTTTACAAAAATACATTAAATAATTAATTTTTAATGAAACAAAACTATTTTAAGATGTAAAACCATGATTCCAAGTCAATAGAGACAAAATATGCAAAGTTTGCTCATTTATATACCATGTAAAGGTGAATATATCAAAATGGCACCGAGTACAATACATATCATCGACAAAATAGCAAAATACATAAGAAATGAGGCTCTAAATGGCCTATAAAGTCCAAAAACAATGCTGCAAGCTATGAGGCCATTGGCCTACTACAAGTCTACACTGTACACATGATCAATCATCAAGTTCATCACCACTGCTAGACATAGGATCATCATCAGGAGCTACATAGACATCATCTGGTTCAGAGTCTGAGGATGCCTCAGCCTGATCTGCAACCTCAGTATCAATGCCACCAATGATAATAGAAGTGGACCTAATGGAAGAACGAGTTTGTCGACCTGCACGACTAGTGCCTTCCATTGCTTCTTTGCCTTTCCTTGATGTCGCTACTAATCCTGGTTCTGATGCCGACTTAGAGCAAAAAGTCTGATTTTCAAAGAAGTCAAAGATCATAAAAGTGCTGAGGTCAAGGAGTGCTCCAAAGGAATAAGAATATAAGAAGGTTTAAATAGTCTGTTCAAGACCTGTAAGGCATTTGCATTTTCTCTCTCTGTATTTCAGGGAAAATTCTAAATTTCTATGTACTATAGCAAGGTGAGCCGAGACTTTGAAAGAGAACCAAAAAGCTTATGTTATATCAGATATAAAGGCCGAACTTCCTCACTAGAAATTAATGAGAAGTTACACTGGAGTTCTGATGACTGTACATGTTAATGTGAAAGTTCTTGTGGACGTCAGAAACTCTTTGAATTACATTACCCCGCGAACATCCAAAATAACACCTCTATGAAAAATCAGAACTCTGACATCCGAGTTTCTTTGGACAGTGACATCTAAAGTACAAAAACGTGGAATTCTGTAACCTAACTTATTGACAGATTTAAGGCATTTTTTATGACAACTAGAAACAATAATACTTGTCCAAGATCTGAGCTATCTTTGGCATCTGAATTTCCTGAAGTTTAAAGTAGACATGGAAGCATCAAAGTCTAATATAATGAAGCATCTAAGGATTGGGAGGAGTTTTATATGGCAAAGACAAGGAGTATACATGAGAAATCTTAACCTATAGGCTATGACAAATCCAAACCTGTGGTGTCGATATCAAAATCAGCCTCAACCACAGTCAAAAACCCCTAAACCACAGTCAAATTTCCCTAAACCACAGTAAAAAATCCGCCTTTTTCCATGTTTTGGTGGGCATGCCTAAAACCGGCCGGTTTAGGACAGAACCGGCCGGTTTAGGACAGAACCGGCCGGTTTGATACAAACCGGCCGGTTCTGTCCTAAACCGGCCGGTTTTCACCGGTTAGGGCTGAAAAATGGCGAAAGGCCCAGTCAAACCGGGTTTTTTGGCCGGTTCAGACCGGCAGCCTTGCTAACCGGCCGGTTTGACCGGTAACCAGTTTTCAAAAACGGTTTTAAAAACTATGGTTGAACCCAAAGAATGAAGGTGGAATAACGACTTGTAATGTACGATGGAAAGTGGTAAGTATGGAATAGGGATAGATGGGACATGTTATCTCAATCAGAGTTTCCCAAGTAGTACCCCTCCTATACCCATTGGGCCATTAGAGGAGGTTCCATTGACTAGAGTTGTAGACTAACCCCCCATTTAAGGTGAGGGAACAAGATCTTGGTCAAACCCCTCCTTCTTCCAAGTAATCCATATCGAAATCCCAAAGTACAAACAAGTATAAGCACCTAATTACAAAATGAATGAAGTAACTTTTGACCAGAAGCCCGCCTTCGTACATGTGCGCTTGCGAGATGGGTCAGAGGCATATCACTAATCCAAGTGGCCGAGATGAATAGTTGCACGTCATTGACTAGTGGAGGTTGTCAAGGGCTATTGTCTGGCCAGCTACATGCGAAGTGTGTGGAGAAAACTTTTCATCTATAGGGTCACCCACTTTTGTTGGGTAATACCTCCCCAAATGTACCAAGCAAGACTTGCAATGAGTCACAAAGTTGGACAAGACACTTGTTCAAATTTCAATTGAGAAGTCTTGCAGAACAATTTTTCTCATTCTTCCGGTGTTCTTCTCTATGCAATTTCTGTACCCCGATGGCGAAATTGTAATAAATGATGTTAGCATGATGAACTTATTTAAAAGACTTAGCTCCCTAGGACTTGGTTATTAGGGAAGTTACTCTAGAGTGTTTTTGTTTACTTGGTTAATTATTATTTGTTTTTTAGCCATTAATAATTTGCTAATTTTTTTCACTCACACCTCCAAAGTTGGAGTACGCCTAATGGCTAGGCCTTAGTGGTGTTGTCTAACTCTAGAGTCAATGTATATTACCATACTAATCATTATCCATAGTCTCATGGAATTGCATTATATTTTTCTAGGAATTTTTTCTATAATTAAAAATTCTCGCAAACAGGAATTTTCCTTGTAAATTTTATGTAAATAACAAAAGGGTGGTACTAATAGATGTTGTATGCCTTAGAGGTATTCATTTTCTAACCCAGAGCACCCACTTTACCTTAGTACCCCCTTCTTGAGAAAAATATTAATTTTTCCTCATGAAAATCAATTATTCACTCAAAAAAGGTGAATAAAATTGCTCCCTATTATTAAGAAAACATGTTTCTACTTGTCTCCAGTCTCACTAAGACTCACATTAATAATGAGTTAGAGAGGTTAGGGTGAGTTAAGTGATAGGTTTTTACTTGTCTCCACTCTCACTAAGACTCATAGTTAGTTAACACAGTGTTGGAGCCAAGTTAGGAGGAGTTAAGTGACAGTTTACTTGTCTCCAGTCTCACTAAGACTCACAGTTAGTTAATAATGAGTTGGAGACAAGTTAGGGGGAGTTAAGTAACATGTTTTAGGGGGAGTTAAGTGGGGCATATGGCGAGTTTTTCTCTTCTAGAGATTTGCACTCCTCTTTGGAAACTCCTCCCTCTTGGTCTATAAAACAAAGTGTTCTGCTTTATTGCGAAGGGGGTTGGAGAAGAAGATAGGAAAGAGAGCTCTGCTAGCATTTGTAAATTGTTCTTATCATTTGGAATAAAAGACTTAGGAGGCAAATAATGGTGTACAAGCTTTGTGTGGATGCTTGATGTTTAACATATGAGGTAACATTGCTTTGTGCTTTTTTTGCTTTAAGATTTGTTGCAAGCCTTTGAAGGGGTATTGTTACCCAATAGGAATAGATTTTTCAAAACTTAATTATTTATTAAATCTATTTGTTGTCTTACATCTTGGAATTCGAGATTATATATACCAGTGTTGATAATATCGGTATCGGGAAAATATCGGCGAGGGTCCAGAAAATATCTTATCGGCAATATCGGCGAAAATATCGGCAAAATATCGGCAAATATCGGCAAGCATAAAAAATGCATAATATATTCATTTTTTTCAGATTTTTAAACATATAAAGCAATAACAACATGAAATAAACACATTGGCACATAAATATGAAGAAAACACTGAAGATGAAATCTTCAGCTTGATCACGTTGAAGATGCACTGATGCTTCCTCCGGGTGATCTTCAAAGTTGATGTGATTTTGTTTCTCTATTCATTGTAGATCCTTGTGGTCTTGTTATAGAGTTTAATCCTCCTTGCTGGTATAGAATCCTAGATACTACGATTTGCATATCATTGCGGCATATTATTGTGGCATTATTTGCACCGTTTTGCACTAAACCGAGATTACTTGTGCCGTTATGGTTGACTGAGATAGCATCGAGACTCTTACCAGGATTCCATTGAGATTGTATCACCAAATTGTAGGATCAAGAACATGTGACTATGATGATATTGATGTCCTTTCGTTGTTGATAACTTCAGCACTGAACCATACTATAATCTGTCACGGAAACTGTGTTTATTATCTTTACTGTAATCCGCTACTGTGCACTGTGATTTAGCATTGAAACTTTGTCCAAGTTTTGTGTACTGTAATCTAGGTTGAACTAATCACTGTTTGGCACATCATGGTGACATTCTGTGGTATGTCATCCAATTATAACGGTATGTATTGCAGAGCCTTCGAACAACTATATAGATGACACTGTAATCACTACAATTTTTCCTATCCGAAAATCACAGATATATAAGTATGCCGGGACTGTGTTCAGTATATTAGGTAGTACTCCTTGACTGAGATCTGAGCTTGTTGAATCATGTGACCGAACTGAGGGAGACTGAATATAGCACAGTGATGAACCATGTGTATCACTGATAACCCTTTCTTGTCTAGGGGACAGAAGCACAGACCACGTTCCGGCTCCAGCTCTCAGAAAAACAATGACGTGAAAAAACCCAAAAATCATTTTATACAGCGCGCGCGGACTGTTTTTAAGTTTTTAACCTCGCCGGCGATATTTTCACTCGTCGCGCGATATTTTAGGAAATATCGCCGAAATATCGGAAATCGCGCGAGATTTTTAAAACAGGAAAATATCGCGATATTTTGGCGGCGATATTTCGGCTCGCCGAAAATATCGCGATATTTCCGAATATCGCCGATATTTCGGCGATATTATCAACAGTGATATATACTACTAATTTGATTGGCATATTTCTAGATTTCATATGTAGGAAACACCTATCTCTTAACAAAGCTTCTCAGCCCTTGCTTCCATGATGCCACAATGCATCTTCTTACCATGATCATACCTGCAAGGATTTCTGATAGGATCCTTTTGAGAGGGACACCATCTCATTCATAATGGAGATCTATTACTCCCTCTTTCCCTGATCCCTTTCTTCAGCTTCCTCCATCCTTCAGGTAATCTTTCCATAGCACTATTTTGTCAACCTTTCCTTTGCACATATTTGAGTCCTTTGTCTTTCTCTATTCAACATAGAGACCACAAACTGTTGATCTAGGTAACCTTCTTGTTCATGGAATTGTCAATATCAATATCAATGATGATTATTTTCTCATCATTTTTCCCAAATCTCATAACTGAGATCTCATGAAGATATTTCTTCATTCTTCTTTACTGCATTTCAGATAGTATATCCTCTAGTATTTCATGTATCCTTCTTATGTCTCCTTTCTTAAGAGTTCTCATGAATTCAAAGGAGACCTTGATGTATTGACTTCTCTAAGGATTATAACAATCTTTTTCATTCCATTCAAGAACCTTGATGACCCATCCAATATATAGGTCTTCTTGTAATCATGAAGTCATAAAACCAAACTTGATTATAAAATGTACTTACTTTATTGTGAAGATGAAATCTTCACCTTGATCAAGTTGGCAGAGTTAGAGTAGACATATTGGTGCTTCCTTCGGTTGAGATCTTTGATAGGCAGATTGCCTTCCTTGCCTTCAAGCTATCTTGATATATATATCAACAAACTGCTGATATAATTGTGTAGTATGCAGCATTGACTTGTGATTGCTTGTCATGATATAGAGATCCATCAATTAGTGAACACCTTCATTCTACATCGAGTACTGTCCATACAAATTTGAACACTATGCAGTAGATGATCTGCTTCTTTGAGTAGGAATCTGAAATGTTCTTTATTGAAAGGATCCAATCACAGGAATGTTGAGATCATGCTATGATGTGGATTGTGGAAGACACCAAAGCTGTTGCTATAAACCAGAGTTCTGAATACTTCGTCTTCAGATTATTGATCTCCAAAGCCCTTGCTGTAGTTGACTGTAGTTGTAGACTGCTTCTTGGACTTCGATCCTCTTCTAAATGGTGTCGTCTTTGAGATACAAGAGCTTGCTGTTGTAGATTGTCTCCTTGATCAGCTATCCTTGTGTTTACATACTGCTGTTGTAGACTAGGGTTTGATCAAGGTAGAGATCTTGATATTTTTCAGCTTGCTATGCTTGAAACTTGATGTTGGCCTGTCTCTTTTCTGCCCTCTTTGACTTCTGAACCAACCCTCTGATACCATGTTGAAGAATCTAGGGCATTCAGAAAATACAATGATTCTTCATTACATGATAACAATTTGTGAAGTATTTATACAATTTATCTTAGCTTGATGTTTCCATTATTATTAGTGTGTGTATGTTAGCTTCATCAAACTGCTATCAAGACAAAAGAGACAAGAACACAAATATTTGGCTTTCTGCCAGGGCCAAAACCTCTCCCTCTTGGAGAGGAAAACCCACGCAAAATTCTTCTTATAGAGATTCCATTGATGAATACCAAGACCATGACCCTTGACACAATCTGCCTCTCCAAGACCAAGACATCAATCCTCTTCCTTGCCACTGCTGAGATCATCATCACTGCTGCACTACTGCATCATTGATATCTTCATTTCTGCTGCCATCATTGATCACTTCATTGCTGCACCATGACTGTCCCTTGAAATTGCTACAGAGGTGATCTCTGCATTTTCAACAAGATCATGATCTTACACGAACTGGATCATGACTTTATCCTTGTCACAGCTTCTTCCATTATGCCGAGAATATAACCATCACTGTCATTGCTACAGTAGCACTTGACACTGCTTGAAACCCTCATCACTGCACCTCTATATACCTGGACTTCGGAATTCTTTTCAACATGATGATATATACATATGCCGAGACTGAGATCTAGGATCATTGTGATATCTATTAAGTTGAGACTGCTGTGAGGTAGTTCCACTGAGATTGTGATGTTACCTTCTAACTAGGCCGAGACTGTGATCTTACCTTCTCACTAGGCCGAGACTGTGATCTTACCTTCCTTTCATCATGCCAAGATTGTCATGCTCCTTCATTGTTATGGATCCGAGACTGATCATATTGTTACTGTTGATACTGTGGCTTACCAGGACTATGGAGATATTCTTATGCCGAGGTTAACTATCCATTCGAGATCCTGTCTGCTCCTCCATGCATCCGAAGTGTAGCTTTCCTGCACCTAATACCCATCCGAGGTGCAGTCAAGCCTTTCCTTGTATGCCTACTTGTAGTGCGGATCCGCTTTCTCCATTCCCATGCGAAATTTCAGAGAAAGAACTGAGATGTCTCTTCTTATTTGCAGAGACCTGCACCCATCTTCATGAAGTTTCAGAGAGAAATGTGAGACTGTGATCTGCATTTTGTGGATACCTTGACAGGGTATTTATAGTGGTGAACCACCTATATTTGAGCCAACATGAACCCATGAACCGTCATGACTATTTCCTTGAGCCGACGTGACTTTCATTTACTAACTAATTCTATTTGGAGCCGACATAAAGAATTTCTTCTTGTTTTTGCTTGCAGACTTCTTGGAGGATTATGCTTGGTCTTTGGAGGGCTTCTTCACAACTTTGTAGACTTGTATACATTTACATAAATGCATGAAGAGTTTCTATACATATGACATGACTCTTTGACATATAAATAAATCCTAAAGACATCAAGAAGTCTATCACCTAGTGACACTTCTTGCTCATGAAACCCATGTAGCAAGGCATACAAAAATAATTTATTTCCTTTTATTACATCATTTACAAAGATCATGTCATTATGAAGACCAAACCTAGTTAAACTTTCTTCACCATATGACAACTTCAATGATCTCAAATTTAAAGAAATTGAAAAGTTCAGATTCTAGCCTCATTGATCCTACTTGTTATTGTTAGTTGCTTGGTTCATTTGATGTATGTGGTGAATACTAGACCCAATATATGTTATGCAGTGAATGTTTATGTCAACTTCAATTGGAGCCACGTCTTGATCATTAGATAGTTGCCAAGCATATTTTGAGGTATTTGTGTGGGACTATTCATCACTATCTAAAGTATGATGGAAAGGAGATCAAATTAATTGGCTTCACCGATTCAGATTGGGGTGGCAGTGAGAAGGATGGAAGAAGCACTACTGGTGGTTGTTTTAGTTTGGGATACACTATGATTTCTTGGATAAGTCGTAAACAAGATTAGGTTGCTTTGAATAGTGTTGAGGCTGAATATGTTATTGCTTGTGAAGTTGGAAAAGAAGCGGTTTGCTTAAGGAAACTTCTATCAGGGCCCTTGGATCCCACAGTTATAAATTCGGATAATCAAAGCAGCATCAAAATGTCTGAGGACCCCGTGTTCCATGCCAGGACTAAGCATATTAACAATAAGTATCACTACATTAGAAGTTTGGTTCAAGATGGGGCCGTGAAACTACAATACAAACCAACAAATGAACAAGTAGCTAATGTGTCGACAAAATCTCTTCCCAACAAGAAGTTAGTTTATTTTAGGAGCATGCTCAGATTAGTGGATATCTTTGATTTGGTTGAGAGGGAGAGATGAAGTACCATAAAATTGTCTGCATGTTGGTATTTGGGAGGACATCGTGGCCTAGTTAATATCAAGATCTCAGTTGACGTCTAGATCCCAAAGGGAGGGTACTTGGATCCCTGTAAGAGTTGGTGCCAGGGCATGGAGGCCTAGATGGTATTTATATCCTATTGGATGGATACCAGGGTTGTAGCATGATGTTACCTATAGTGGCAATTGCCTAGATGACACCTTAGTCCTTGTTGTGTGGATACCTTGGCAGTTAGGGTATCCCTAGCATTGCGTATGTTGTAACTCTTCAATGAACAATGTCAATTTGAGTACATCCTTGTACCTATTAGAATAATTATGAATACCTCCCTAGTTAAGAGGGAGTGTTGAAAATGTAACTATGGTCGGTCTTCATAATTGCTATTGTATTTTGTCATTATGTATTTATTGTAAAATTGAAAAAGAAGAAAAAGAAAATTATTTTCAAGCATGGGTTTCATGCTCATTTTATTTATTTATTAGGTCAAAGCCTCCATTGTAGGCTTCTAGGGTTTCTCTTGAGTCATAAGAGTCATTGTCATATTTATTAGACCCTTCTTGGGCTTTTGTATCATGTAAAGAAAATTATTTTTGAGTCAAAATAGTCATTTGTCACCTCCTCACCAAGTCAGCCCTGCCTTGAAGAAGTCGGCCCAGATTGGGGCTATTTGACCCTGTGGAAGTAGTATAAATAGAAGAAGAGCTCAACCTATTTGGCATCCATTCATCCACAAGTTCGATCTGCAGTACAAGAGCAAGAAAAAGGAGTGCGAAGTCAAGGAGAAGGAAGAACAAATTAAATAAAGACCAAATCGAAGTTTTTGGGGCATCTCTCTCTCACATGTGTGATTTTTCTAGGGTTTCTAGGCAAGTTGCAGGGGCCAAAATTTCTGCAGTAACTGCAGGTCTGAAATTTTGAGTTGCAGGGGGTCGAAATTCCAAATTGAAGCAGTTTTGAAGGAAGTTACTCTCATTGACTTTGACAGTATCTATCTACTTGGAAGGAGGGCTGACTTGGTGATTGGAGGAAGTCTTTGTCTAGGTCAAAAGGTCTTGGATTGTCTCACTTTGACTTGATTCTATTATTGAAGAAGAGTTGACTGGGTTTTCCCCTTGAAGAGGGGTTTTGCCCTAGTTGAGTGCCTACATCTTGTGTCTCTTGTTCTTGTGATCTTCATGCATTTTTGATTTGGTAATTGCTTGATGAAAGATAACATAATAAAGAAGTAAAAGAAGCCAACACATATCACAAGTAATTATCAAGAAAAGAGGAATCAAACCCTAATAACTACATGCATTGATTTCTCAACACGGGAATACCTCCCAATGCTACAAAAATCGACAAATATGATATGCAGGGTATAATTCATACATCATAATATTATTAACAAGTTATAAAGTTAATCTATTTTAAATAATAAAATTAATATATATAAATGTGAGTTAACATATTTTAAATTATATATAATTAAAGGAATTAAGGGAAGTGTTATTATAAATTTTATAAATCTTACATATATTACAAATTAATATAACTTATGTTTATGCCAATGCCTTTGTGAATACTCTCGGCCAATACCTTTGAGAATACCAAACGAATATTGGGATGTAACCCGGACTGGAGAGGGCAAACCATCGGAGAAGCCTGGCAACATGGTGGGACTCAGAACATGATGAAATGTACAGGAACATCCCTCCCCTGTTCTTTTGGGGAATCTGGTTAGCTAGGAACAAAGCAATATTTAGAGACCGGACCTCTGCCCGCGCAATCATTGCCTCAGAAATAGCAGCGATCTACTCACTGCTCCCTTCTAATCAGTCTCTTCCAGCTCCCCGAGCTGTAAGGGAAGAAGAGATAAACTATCATATCCCCTGGGCGTACTTTGACAGAGCCACAAATGAAAATGGTATGTGCAGAGGAGGGCTCATCCTTCACTTTAGCAGACAACATTTCCTGAAGCCCAAAATAGGCCTGGGGAGAGGCTCGAAGTTCGAACAATTACACTGAGCTGCTATCTCTTAAACTTTTGTCATGCCAGGCCAGAGAATTAGAATGCAGATCCTTGCAAATCTTTGGGAATTCCTTAAACGTGATCGACTGGTTTAATGCTGTCCAGAGGTGTCATAATCATACTTTGCAGCCTATTCTAGAGGAAGTTCAACAATTATAACAATATTTTGATTATTTAACTTGTTGTCACATCTACAGGGAACACAACAGTGATGCAGAACTTTTCTCTAAGGAGGGTGCTCAACAGGTGTTGGGTGTATGGCAGGTCATCGAACACATAGAGGGGACAGTCCAGACTCCAGACATACCCACATCAGTCAATCATCACCTTATAATTTTGACTCTTTCTGGTTTAGAATGATGCTATCACAGTGGTCATTTTACATTGATGCCATGTCACTCTTTTATTTATGTAGTGGATGTATAAAACTCTTGGACTATATCAGATGCATATATGACTGGTCGCTCCTGAAGGTTTTGATGCTATTACTTCAGGAGGACAAATCTTGTCAGTTTTTCCTTTTTGGATCTAGGGGCTGTGTCTTTTTGGAAAAAGCCCATTTTTGTTCTTGCCGTCTCTTTTTGGAACAGCAACTGAAATGCTTTTGCATGTGCATATATGACTGTTTATCTCTTAATAAAAGGTTACAATTTTTCTGCAGGGAGAAAAAAAAAAAAAATATATATATATATATATAATTCCAAATATTTTTTATATATTTTGAAAAAAAATTAGATGTATATAGACGACGTCAATGGTGAACCTCATCAGAAAATTCAAATTCGAATCGAACTTAATCGTTGCCGAATTTGAATTCGAACCTGAACCATGTGCCATAGCTCCCAACATAGAGGATCTATCAGACTGCACAAGTGAATTATTAAGTGGAAGAAAATATAAATTTAAATTCCATGATAGATGGGGCAATCAAGATACAGAAGTTACAATATAAATACTATTAGCAGATTCCATTCAACAATTCTCCTGTACTCCTCAATCTACAAAACGTGTGTAGAAAATAGCATAAAATACATGTAATAGTTTCTGAGCCATCCATATTATCTTCACCGCATATATAAGCCCCTAGAGGATAACTAGTTCTTTTTCCAAAGGAAAGATTTTTTAGAAGCAAGGCTTTAATCTGCACGTCTATAGAATTCAAACATTGTAATTTATACAGATGATCTATGAGAATTTATTTTAGTGCAATAAAGAAAGAAATGAATCAGAGAAACTGAAAACAAAGAAACTCACACAAGCTGCTGACAATGAAGTGCAGAAAATGAGTGAAGCCTTTTATCCATCATCAGACCAATGTGGCCAAATAAAGCCTCCCCTGCATATAACTGCATCATAAAGTCAACGTAAAATTCTTGAAACTTCCATTATTATAACAATAATTGTTGCAACAAATTAACATACCTTTTCTTGCCGCTGCTTGTTAAGCCATTCAGGTATAGTATTAACAAATGCCAAAGTCTCTTCAGCATTAGATGATATATAAAAGATGGGAACCTGCCTATCAATTGATCAGTTCAGTACACAAGAAGAAATTAGGAAAAATCAGCTCTAACAACTGTAAAAGCTTCTCCAACATTCATGTCCAACATATGGTCTCTTTAATCAATATGGTAAACAAAAATGTCATAATTTACTCATGAATACAACTCCATTTAACCAAACTAAATCCTCAATGTGCATCCCATATTTCTTTATTCCCAAGAGATTCCTGACAAAAATATTTTCCACGTGCATGCACCATGAATATCATAGATGCTAAGCAAATGATGCAACTAAAATAGCAGAAAATATTAATAAGGAAACATCAAGTGGATATATCTCCGGGACAATTTTGATGGTTAAATCCTGCACAATGGAATCATGGACACCCATGTAAAAAACTTCCATATTGTGTCTATCCAGAGTCACATACTAACGACCTATTCTTTCAACACACTACCAAACCCTGGGGATTACAGGTGTGATCTATATTTTTTTGAAATTTATGTTTCAGAATGCAGAGAATATCGTAAACATCAAGAAATTAAATGCTGGAAATGAAATGCTAAGTCTTCTATCATTCATGCACATTAATTTTAGATAACAATGGTATGTTCTATACTTCAGCACAATTTACTTCAATGTTTCTTATCAGCCCAATGACAATTTCCAATTATTTCCACTAGCAATCATATTAACTTAAACACATTGATAGTAAATGCAGATAGAACATAAAACCATGTGCAGAAGACAACCCAAAACAAGAGGACATAGGATTTGGCAGATGCCAGGGAAAAACCCCAATGTGGGTAAAACCATTTGACCAAATCTTCTTATTATTATTCAATAGTTCAGCAGAGAGAGAGAGTGCAAATATCAAATTTACTTGCCCAAAACAGCCCTGTCAAAATCAGCAGTCAACAACAGTCAACTGCAGCCCTAACCAGAAAGTCAATGCTGGTCAAAGCAGCACCAAAATGTCCTCCAAGCAGCTCAGTCAACAACAGTCCAATTCAGCCTTCCAAGAGAGTCAAAGTCAGCCCAAAACAGTTCGTCAACCCTAGTCAAAGGAGGGAAAAACAGTGCAGTAATTTATGCGGTCAAATCTGAAGTCAACACTGGTCAAACTGTCCCAAACTCATCGATTTTTGTGCCAATAAATGCGGCCTCCAAAGATCGAAATTATGCCCTAAAAACCGAAGTCATCGGATGTCAAATGAGCCCTGGTCAATGCTGGTCTGTTTTCCTAAAATTTGGCCTGTTCTGTCCCAGAAGAATTCGGCCTCCTGCCACACGTGCGAAGAAGAGAGAGGTTGTCTCCAAGCTATACAAACCAATCAAGAGAGGAGAGAGAGATGTGTGATGTGATGAGTGATGTCCAAATGAGGAGAGAGGTCACTCCTATTTATACAATTCGTTGAGGGTGTGGAGACACATCTATTGGTCTTTATTTCACTGAGGCCGACCTTGACAATTTGTGCATGAGAGAAAATAAATTCAAAATTCCACTTCTGCTTGTCAAAATGAGATGATCTTTATATCAAAATTGGATCTCTCGAAAAGAAGAATCCAATGCAATAATCATCTCCATCATATGAGTTGTCCTAAGCTGGAATTTGGCCCTAGTTGCCAATTTTAACAATACATCTACAAACTACTATTGCAAATGAAATAACAGGTCTACATCTACTTTAGGCACTAAATGAAAGCACACAAAAAAAACATATGAGAGGAAGGAGAGGCTCCACCATGATACGACCGAGGCTTTCATGTGATATGATGATGTCCCAACAAGCTAACAATCTGCCTGACATTAAATATGCCACTGTGTGAGTTTCAACAAAATTGATTTTTCTTTAAAATATATTGCCAAACATGGTGGCGAGGTCTGTGCATGTATATCTTTGTAATATTGTATGTATATGTTGATATGTGTGTGTATGTTTGAGATGGTCTTCCCAATGGGAGCTATTCTATTCCAATATGGCACGACCAAGGATAATAGAATCAAATCTCTAGGTTGTTTGGCCTCTCTCAATTTGGAAAAAAGAGCTTCAACTTTATCATTTTGGTTTCGAAAATCTTTCAACTACATTTTTTCCATGAGCCACAACCCTTATAAGACCCGCAAGTACTCATGGGTCTTGACCAGGGCTGTGGGGAAGTGCACCCCCACCCCACGAATTTGCTCCCAAAGCCCGCTCCCAGTGGGAGCGAATCGGGAGCATGCTCCTAAAATTTGTTCAATTTTGTTAGTTTCTGTAGCATTGGATGTGTTCTAGCTGCAAAATTTGGTGGTGAAGCTAGAATACATGAGATCTCCTAAACCAAAAAATCGTTCCTAGAAAATTCCACCTAGAGATGACTTAATTAGATTATTAACCAATTTTTTTAATGTTTTCTAAATATAAACTTAGGAAAACTGGTTAATTAATCATAATTAATTAAGTCAAGGTGCAAATTATCTAGAAACTCACATGGATTGATTCTGAAATGATCTGAGCCATCGATTAAGATTTAACCTTGGTCGTTGGAGTCCCAACAGGAAGACATAAGAAGGGATCAATTGGAGAATACACCAGTCACTTGGAGAATTCGATTTCCAGAGTAGCAGCAGACAGTTGCAAGAGGGTTGCTTTAGTGAGGAAGCAGAGACAGTGAGGGGCAAAGACAGTAATCTGGTGGAAGTTTTCCACATCCGAAGAGGCAACAACAAGGAGTTCGAGTTATTCGCAATGAATTAGCGTAGAGGACTGTGCGGTTGCTTCAAAAAAGCAATTCGATTTGGCTGGAGGAAAAATCGATTCAGCTTCCAGAGACTGGGAAAATCTTCCATAGGGTTGGTGTTAAAATTGGCAACTAGGGCCAAATTCCTCTTTGGGCAGCTCCTACGAAGAAGATAATTGAGGCATTGAATTCCTCTTTTCAAGAGGACAAAAATCAACCTAAAGATCATCAAATTTTGTTAAAATTGGCAACTAAGGCCAAACTCCATGTGGGTCACCTTATTTATGGCAGCTGATATTTTTCTTGGATTCCTCTCATCAAGAGGTGTAGAATTGATCTAACGATCATCCGATTCTGACATGTATTCATGGAGATATGAATTTATTTGTATTCTTGACAATTTGTCAAGGTCGGCCAGCGAGCAAAACAATGTTTTTCACGCCCAGCTTATCCTCAACGTGGCATATAAAAGGAGGAGACCTTGTGGCATAAACACACTCATCTCATCATCTCATTCTTCTCTCTCCTAGCTTGATTAGGTATGCATAGGAGGAGCAGATCTCTCATACGTGGGAAGAACGAGGACGTAGATCTGATAAGGGCAGCGTTGACTTGGGTTGATTGAGGTGCAGGTGGACAGTTTTGGCAGCGTTGACCAACCTGGAGGGTACTTTGACTGCGATTTGGGTTGGGCAGCCTCTACTAGGCTAGTCGCATTTCTGGTCAGCAATTCGGACCTCTGTTTGACCACCCTTTGACCAGCGTTGACTGTCAAGGGTTGACCGCAGACCTGCACCTGTGTTGACTGCAGTTTGACCATCATTTTAGACTGTTTTGGGTTGTATATTCTTGCTGTTGGAGGCTGAGTTGACTGGGGTTGACTTGAGGACAATTCTGACCTGTTTGACCAGCCTTGTCTATTCTGGTTAGGGTTTTGTTGCAGCGGTCATAAAATTACATATTTGTGTAATTGTGCTATCTCTATCTCTCTGCTGAATTATCGAAGAATATAAGAAGAATTGATCAAGGGTTTCCCCGCATTAGGGTTTGTCCCTGGCTAGTGCCACATCTTGTGTCCTCCTGTCTTGGCTTGTCTTCTACTATTTATATTTATGTTCTATCTGCATTTTATTATCATGCTGATGTGATTGCTATTCTGGAAATTGATATTGGGCTAATAAGAAAATTTGAAGTAAATTGCTCTTAAGCATAATACATACCATAATTTAACAAATTTGGACAAGGAACAATATGTTTTTGAAATTAAACCCTCTTAAGTGCAAATTGTCAAGGTCGGCTTGGGGTAAATTAATTAAATGGAACCCCTCTCACAATCTTATAAAAGGAAGTGTCCTCCAACCTTATTTGACACATCAACCATACATTTGCTTCTCTCTGAAATGACCACAGAAGGAACTGTCTCCAGCGAAGGAAGAAGGGATTGGTTGACGTTTGTGCAGGGTTGTTTGATGGGCCGAGTCTCATAGGCAGAAGGCCGAGCTTCTTAGGGGCAAGTCTGGGCTTATCTATGAATTGTTCTGAGCATGTTTATCTTCCATTACAGGTCCGAGTTATCCCTGGGGTTGACCGCAGCCGTAAGGGCAGAGCTGTGGTGGTTAGATGTATTTCTTATGATGGGAAAACCCTCTCTTAGGTAGGCCGCACCTTCAAAAGTTCCTCTCAGGCAGGCCGTGGACATTATGTTGTTGAACACTAGTCCGTGAGGGTAAATACCTGCCCAGGTAAATGCAGACCTGTTTTGGTGAAGGAAGATTGGCATCAAGGTGTGTTTGGGGGCTGGACTAAGCCCTGTCTTGTAGCTGATAGAGGACTGACTGTCTTGGAGGAGAGCCACAGTTGTAGAAGGTTGTTTGGGTGAATATGTAAGGGCAGAAGCAGTGTGCCACATGCCCTAACCAGGAGTAGCTAGCAACAGCAGTATTCTACAACCTAAGATCTGATGTATTTATGTAGCCTTGAATGCTAGTTGGATGGCTGACCTGATTGGTCAGATTATAGCAGCTCCTTGATAGACTGGAAGTAGCCCTAACCAGTCCAAGCTTCTTCTACTGTATGTCACCAACCTAAGAAGGTAGATCTTGTCAGCTTTAGAAGTACATCTATGATTGAGGGCAGTGATCGTGAATCTCCTAATTGGCAAGTCAATCTTGACCTAGTATTATTGTACTCTTTCTCTCTGGTGAACATTTGACATTAATAATAACAGGAATTGATCAAGGGTTTTCCCCATCTTGGGGTTTTTCCCTGGTTTGAGCCATATTCTTGTGTTCTCTTGTCATGGTCTGTCTTCGGCATTTTTCGTTTATGTTCTTTCTTCAATTACTGTCAAAATGATTTATGTGATTGCTAATGGAAATATAATGGACTGTAAAATGGGCTATATGGATCTTTGAAGTAATTGTCCTAAGAAAAGAACATGTTAACCTAAAATTAACATGGTATCGGAGCTAGGAGAGGACAAGCCCAAGCAAGGGTGAAAAAGAAAGCAATCACTAGAAGAAGTTTGTTGACAAGACTCTAGACTGTGGAATGCACATTTGCTGTGACTATAAAAGAAGAGGGTCTTGAAATCTTCAAATCAGAAAGAATGGAAGCAGAGGGAGAAACCCTTTAATTTTGATAGCCCTAATCAGAGACTCAATTACAGTCCAATATGTAAAGGACTAGTTCCCATGATCTCTGTGCCAGAAGTCTGAGGAGCATGTCAAATTGTCATTCAAGGCTGAGCATCTTATCAAAGAAAGCAGTGCTGATACGAATAGTGATTCAAATTCATACCAGTGACCAATCTTTATGAACAATAGCTCGCATCTGTTTTAGATCTATGGGTCGTTTACCTCAGGATCTCGCACTCTCTTCTGGACTATGGCTTGCACTATAGATATCTCTTTGCATCTTTGTGGTAGAGCTATTCCCTCCCCTATGACAGTCTCACATGTTCACAGCTACAGGCATTTTAGTTCGTAAGGACTTTGATTTAGTATTTCTATCCAACTCTTTTATATTGATATGATCCACATCTCAATGGCATCAGTGTTCATTATTACAGCAAGCTCTATAGTATAATGATTGGTCTTGCCTTCCCTGGCACTATAATATAGCTCAAATGACTGTAACGATTGGATGACCCCTTTTGGCATCATGTATCAATTTTGGTTCAGCATAACTTGCCATGTATTGATGAAGGATCAGAAGTATTATAGTCATGTATGGCTTTATTGCAGGCTTGCAGCATTTCTGAATCATATTCAATTCAATAAAGTCTTGCTCATAAAGCTGTCTTGTGGAGTATTTTCGACCCTAAGAATTTAAGCTAAATCTGGTCCAGTTCTGGAGAAGTGAAGTTGAGCTCCTGATGCAATCCATTTTTGAGATTGATTCAGATGTCATCTGTCACCCTAAGTATGACAATGTTTGCAATCTCTGTCAAGGACAGACAGTCTCAATCGTTGCACAGAGGTTCAGCTCCAGTATGTTATGCATAAGGGTTTGATGACTCATTGAAGTTAATATCGTATGGTTTTGATTAATGAATTCAGTGGACACATCAGAAATCAAATTCTTGTAAGCCATCTGTCAGATTTAATATCACTGGCTGGGTTGGGAAATCAATCTTGATGCTCTTCTATAGGATCAGTCTTTCGACATCTCTTGATCTTATCATCTTACGAAGATTCTCTTCCTACAGTAATCCTGAGGCACCAAGTACATTTTGCAAAACTATTCATCCTCTTTCAGGTTTGAGAAGAAACATGTTATATCTACGGCCTAAGTAATCTCAGCGATCTCAACATTTCTCTATAACCTCATGCACAGGAATCATAGGAAGAGCAAGGGTAATTTTTGAAAGGTTCATCTATTAACCATCTTTGCAAGGAGAGCAGAGGTTCAATGAAGCCTTGTCTGCGGAAGATCGAAGAATACCAGGTACAAGCTCTCCATTTACAGACTCTCAGCCCTTATCCAGAGCAACAGTTCCAACATCAAAAGACTTGTGAATAGCAAAGGTACTTCTGACCCTTCACCCTCTAGGGCATCTCATCACAAGCAGATGTCAATTTTGTTGGCAGAGTAAGAACCTGTTCTGAAGTGGTTAAATTTGCGGCATATTCATCTCAATTCTCTATATCCAATAAAGTTATGGAACCTCTGTGAATTATTACACACCTGAATGTGATCAATTCATAATCAATCTTCAAAAAGAAAATTCATGACTATTGAGGTGTAGTTTTGGTGTACCTGTCCCAAGCATCAAACAATGACAGTTCTATACATATTCATATATGTATGAGCTCTTTTGGAGCCTGATCCAAAGTGTATCATGCAGCAAGAAAATTACCAGCATACAAGGAATTCTTATTTATTTTTTTTGGAGATTTGGTAGTAGTCCATTGTTTTGATATACAGTTATCAAGAGTTGTTTTCAAGCATCATCACCTACTGCACAAGATTAGAGTCATAATCAAGATAGTGTGATAGCAAAGGTCTGGCTTATTGTCAGTTAAACTACTTCTTTAGAAATAGTTTCAAGTAGAATCAGTGTATGGCATCCTCCCTTGCAGCAGGCATCTAATATACTGTTGTTAAGGTTTGTCAGGCAGATCATGTGAAAGAGACTGCCAAGTGCGTTGGAAATTTGGTGATAAGATAAGGAACGGATTCATGAAGGCTAAATGACCAACTGAAGCAAGGCTTCAGAGGGAGCTATAGAATCCCTGTCAGAACAGTTGGAAGACCTTGCCTAAATGTCCAAAGGAATAATAACAAGAAAAGTAGTAGGTTGCAGATTGCTCGATGTCTATGTTTTGACAATGTCACTCTCTCTACGTTCAGAAGGTACTATGGACAAAATATTGTAAATATGCAGTTATTCGAGATGTCCATGCTCTCATTTATCAATGTAAGAGGACGTTGACTTTTAAGATGGAAGACCTAGCCTTGATGCACTATTCCCTATACCTAAAAGCTTGATGAGAAAGAGAAGTTGTTGGTCTGGGTATATATATGTGTGTGTGTGTGTGTGTCCAAAATGTCATCCACTTTTACCCACATTTCCATCATTTTACCCTCATTCTGTAACTCTATAGCCCCATAACCCTACATTAAGAAACCATTTTCATGAATATATGGGTTTATCATTATTATTTTCCAAGTCATTTATTTTAAGTATTTTAAGAGAATTTATGATTAAATATTAGGAAATTAACATGTTTTCATATATATCTAAAAGTGGTATAAGTTTTGTGATGTTGTAGGCCTACTTGGAGATTCTAAAAGGGTCCTATTTGGTCACCCAACCACAAATTCGAATTTCAAATTCCAACTAATGAAGATTTGTGGAATATTTGTAGAAGATGTGTGAAACACACGAGCTTAATAATTGAAAGCCATAATAAATATTTTATTAATAATTGAATAGATGATGATTACATTTTGTGGGAGGCCCTGGCTATATACTGCCTTGGGTACCTCTTGGTGAACAAGCATGATCTTTGGTCATGCCCTTTGCCTAATGAATTATAAACTAACTAATTTTGTATATAACATTAACTTCCTCTCAAGAGAATGCTTTGTCCTCAAAGCATATGTAACGACGGATGTTGCTCTGATACTAGATGAAACGCATGAGTTTAATAATTGAAAGCCATAATAAATATTTTATTAATAATTGAATAGATGATGATTACATTTTGTGGGAGGCCCTGACTATATACTGCCTTGGGTGCCTCTTGGTGAACGGCCATGATCCTTTGCCTAATAAATTATAAACTAACTAATTTTTTATATAACAATGTGGATCATCAACTAAGCACATTCAAAGGAGAAGAATCATGGATATTTTGATATGTCTCTTATCAAAACTAAGAGAGAAATTTGAGAGGATTTGTATCTTATAATTTTAGGTGATTGGTTGTAACCACAAGAGATAAATGTGGATTTAGGAGAAATTTAAGGATCTATATTTATTGAATAGTTATCTTCAATTTTTGTATAAATTGGATATTTTGATATGTGTCTTATCAAAACTAAGAGAGAATTTTGAGAGGATTTATATCTTATAATTTTAGGTGATTGGTTGTAACCACAAGAGATAAATGTGGATTTAGGAGAAATTTAAGGATCTATATTTATTGAATAGTTATCTTCAATTTTTGTATAAATAGGAGTGTGTCCTTCATACAAAGGGTTGCTATTTGCTAGTTAGAAGTTGTTGGTTGGAGATTCCCGATTTCAGAGTTCCTTCCAAGATGTAATTTATAAAGTGAGAATAGACAATTCTTGTAATATCTTGTAACTTCATTTATGAAATACAGACTGCTACTTTGATCTCCAAGATGTGATAATTGTTCGGTGTGCTTGCTGAGGAATGGAGGGCCCCCATCAACCACAGTTTGCACATCTCTTTTTCATTTGTTGTACATATTGGTAACATTATGTAATTATGTTATTTCATTTATTTTCATTTTATGCAAATGTGATTTTCCTTTCAACAAGTGTGATTTTCAATTCAAGCAAGCATGAAGTGTGATTTTTATTTCAGCAAGTGATTTCCTTTATGCAAGCGTGAATTCAATTTCTTTATGATTGGATTAGAATTGGATTGGATTGATTTAATTTGCTTTGTAATTAGTTTCAATTGCATTAGATTAATCTATTTTAATAAATAACCACCTAGTACATATAGTACATGTATACCTCGTCAATTCCCAAACCGCGGGTTGACAATTAATGACGGGGATTTAACTCACAATCAAATCACCCAACAATATATATATATCCCTGGTGTTCTTGCTATAAAGACTCTGAATGGGTACTCCCCTTTGATGGTTAAAGCCATATCAGGCATGAAACAGCAGGCACCTGCACACATTCACAGAGACACCCATGCTCCAAAATTTCTACACACATCATCTTTTAGATGTTCATATAATGGTGAAGCATCAACAATCTCAGTATCCATTAAGTAGCAGAGCAGCACAAAATTGAGAATCGAGATGCCATTCAATAGCAGAGAAAGGCCATAGAGGAAACCCAAACATGCCAGTTGATAAATATTGAAGTCCCGTGGAGGAAGCCCTAACATCAATGATTTATGGCCAAAACTTTAGCAGCGAAATGACCCGTGTAAAGTTCCTGACAACAACTGGAATATGCTTGCCATAGGCCCATATGACAGGAAATTTGGAAAAATACCAAAACAGAAAGCAGATCCCTTGATTCCTCTGCAGCATCAAATTTTGGTTTTAGATGCCCTTCTCGTTATTGAAACCAGTACAGGAGAATTATTTTTGAGCACAGAAAATCTAGGGCTTTCCCCAGTTGTACCATATCTGTACTACACATAAAATATTGTAGTCATATCTCCATGCATAAACCCATAGTATGCAAATTAAAGTTAAAAGCAATGAATTCATCAGTGGGTCTTCTCCCTGCCTAAAACTGCAGGATTCATAAATATTGCCTAAAGAGTAAAAGTCATGATTGAATTACTTGTGCATAAGGACCATATAAAGCCTACAGAGCATCTAATCAAGTCTTGCTCATATTCAAGAAACAAGGATCATCCATCTAAATCAAAAGCTTAGTTGTGTACATATTTCTGAAGTTGAACAACATTCCAAGGTATTTATAAGGGACACTCAACATGCCCCACTTGGGGCAAGATATGCCAGAATCTGGTGCAACATCACAGGCAATGTTCCAATCCCTCTTGATCCATTCATTCCTTGGGACTTTTAAATTTCTGGGTCAATACAGAGAGGGCCAAAACCCCACAGGCAGAGTTCCTCCATGTACAGAACTCTACCTATGGTGGAGCTATACTCTCCGTTGGTTTTTTTGCCAGATTTCAATCTGAAAGCTTGCTGGAAATAGGGCCGGTTTGGGTGCCCCTTATCCCATGCAACATCCCAATTTTATGGTTCAGTTTCACAAAGATGAGACAGTGTACACTCAGCACTAATTATTTTTACTGGTTCAATTGCACAATTCCAACAGAAACAAGGGGGTAAAAGATCCATACCATAAGCCTGCTGAATTAAGTGCTGAAGATATCTCCTCCACTAGTTGGAACATAGAACCTGTACGACTTATAGGTATCAGAACAGAACCACCTGCTTCAACAGCCTTTCTTGTAGAATTGCATATAAGTACAAATTTTTCCCTCTCAACTGGAGTCACACATCCACTTCCTGAGACTTCATCAGACTCAATCCCAATACCTTTCTCAACGTTGCTGTTTACAGGAGATGAATGAAGCATCCCCACTGCTTGTGACTTATTTGAATCCAGCATTCCTACAGAACTTAGCCCAGGGCTTGCTGAAGAAAAGGAATTAATTGGAGACTGCATTTCATGGGCACTAGATATGCCAGTTGAAGGCTTGAAATGTCTGTATACTGGAAATTTGTATCTGAACTTTGGGACAGTTGGATGTGTAGGGTCATTTCTGTCAGACTTATCATGTTCAATGCGTGTAACATTCTCCTCAGGCAGGTTATCCATTTCATTCAAAGATGAAAAATCTGAAAACAAAATCAAATCAGTTCCCTGTAATAATGGAATATCGAGACCCTTTGCATGGCCTGTATCAATGATGGAACCTGAGATGTATGTTAAGTTTCTTCTGGGGCCTGTAACTATCCAGTTCGAGGCACCAATTTCCAACCCTGAACTGATTGGCTTAATGATCAGCATACCATTGTAACAGATTTCCTCAGCAAATCGAAGCAAATGAACTCTCTCCATGCACACCTTCACATCTGCAGCACTAACAAAAGCAAGTGTCCATCAATGAGTCTATAATAAATGAATGAATGTGGAGGAGCATTTTTTCTAGCAACAAATCCTACAGACCTTAAAAGGTAGCATCCAAAGCAATGTTACATTTAACGTTACTGGCAATTTATTGCCAGGGGTCCAAAATTTAAATTATTGGCAATATTGGTGAGAATATCGGAAATTATCAGGAAATTTTAAAAATACAAAAATAATCATTATTCTCAATTTTTTAATTTTTAAAACAACATAAACTTCAAACAAACACATTTCTACATAAATACAAAAATAAAATTGATATATAAGATGTATAAAATGTCAAGTGATACATCAGAAATTGATATTGAAATATGATATTTGTCCCGATTCATAAGATCTAATAGAATGACACAAAATCATATCAAAACAAAAATATGTCATGAGATGAATCATGGTAATGCAAAACAACAGAATTCCCTTGTTTGCTTGACGGAAAATGGTCACAACATCCTCAACAATGTTATCAAAACTGGACCAAAAAATTGGTTGACCAAAAAATACATAAAATATTCAAATTTAGGAAAGAACATATAATTCATGTGCATCCATATGAATCCAAATTATTATATAAAAATATGCAAAATTTCTCATGTATACAGCAAGGGTGCATATAACCAAAATAACACCAAGTGAATCAAAATAGATCAATAGAGAGGATCTAAATGGCCTCCAAAATCCAAAGAAAATCCTGCTACAACAAATAGCTACATAACATCAAAATCATGCCTATATTGGGATCCTCGTCATCAAGATCACCCCCTGAGCATTAAAATAATATAGGAAATGCTTAACATCCTAATCAATGATTTTGCTTGAGTGAAGTGTACATTTTTGCTAGGGTCATGAAAGACAAGCTCAACAGTCAATGCCACCAACATCAAGGTGCATAGAGGGCTTGGTGATCTTGATTAAATGTTATTTCCAAACCCTCGTACATCACAGAATTTAGTAGAAACATTGCAGTCCCGCCAATCCTAAAATCCTAAAAACTGTTAAGTCTGTTGGGTTTTGAGTCGGATCTAAAATTCTACTTTCTCTATATGAAATCCAATGAGGTTGGAACCACTCTCAAACATCTTGAGTCAATTAATGGTGATGTTAAAAATTTAAGTAAAAGGATGAAAATGTCTTTTTACTTTAATAATTTAAAATTACCATTAACTACTAGGGTATCTATCTCATGAGCTGAACCATGGGAAATGAAAACAATAAATTTCCTCTTCTTTACTTGATGGAAATAGTCAGAGTATCCTCACAGGTCAATCCCCTAACTCACTTTTAAAAAATTAGGGTCAAAACTCAAAAGAAAAAAAATTGGTATTAAGTTGAAATTGACAGAAGCAGGGAGATAATTTCAAAATTATCGCAATAATTACCTAAATTATAGCAATAAATTCAAATTATCGCGATAGTTACTGCTGATATTATCGCTGAGGTTGGTTTTGGCGATATTATCGCAATAATTCCGATAATATCGTAAAAAGTGCAACACTGATGCAGGGTTAATTTTAGGGGCCAATATTTGTGACTCGGGGTATTTTAAATTTTTTTACATTTTATTTGAAAAAGACATTCGCAAAACCACCAGTTATATTATTCATCCAATATATTTGCCTAATTTTAGGAATAAAATGCATTAATTTTAATTTTAAGGCATTACCCATTAATCTCCATAATCATGTACTACTTAACAGATTTGGAGCTGTCACCTTGGAACAATAAATTCCTTATTTTTCAGATCTGTGAGATCTGCCAAACGTATAGTGAGCCCATGCCCAGACAGGTAGGGCCTGCCATCTCTACGGGTATTACAGAAACACACTAGTGTGTTTCTATCATTCAGGCAGGCCCACTTTCTAGTGCCTTTGTTGGATCCTTTTGTGGGAGGTGATTTTCAAAGTGACCAGATCACCAGGACCACTACAAGCAAAAGCGTATGCAGATAGACCATGATGATCAAAAATTTGTGACTGCCCAGAGCAAATCCCCCAAGCCACAGTGAGAACATCAGTGCCTAATAAGCAGAGAGTCCCATTTAACTCAGATTCACCAGTTTAAGAAGAGTATTACCTTAAGGCTTAAAGTTATCACCAGTATCATCCCAAGTTAAATGGACAAGATGTAGCATAAACTATAGAGAGAGTTTTAAAATATATCAGGCACTCCTAATAGAAGCAAATATTATTATAAATTTTAATACAGTAAACCCCAGTGTATCACTTTCAAGGCAATATGGTTGACAATAGCCACAAAGACATTCCAAAGAATTCACTGAAGCATTTCAAAAGCAGCCATTATGCTAAGTTCTGTTAATCAGAAAATCCATATTAGGTATTAGACTTGATGTACATGAGCCATTTTGTTTATAAGCTCATTATTTTATATCGTGTTATATTTGTAAACAGGCCACTTTAGAATAAAAAGGACCCAATTACTTAATTAGAAAGGGCTTTATCAGGGTTTTTGCCTCTCTATAGATATAAATAGGGGGTTTTCCCCTTGTGTATTTGTCTCATTTTATCAATACAAACCAACCAGTTACTAGTGTTTCTTGGAGACATCTTCCTCCATTAGTTGGATTCACAGCAATCCACCCATATGTGTGCAGGCACCACTATTGTTTCTTGCTTGTTTTATGTTATTATTGTTCATTTTCCATTTTTGTTGCAGTAGTGGCCACATTTGGTTAGAGGGCCATTGCGAGTTGGTATGAGAGCTTAGTGGATTCTCACTCTCATTGTGTTTAATTCTCAATTAGTATTTTACAAAAAAAACAACAGGGTAAAACAATGAAAAATAATGTGGAGGACTAGATCCCGATCTTATGTGATTAAGGAATAGTTGGAAGTAGCTTTCATAAATTTCTCGCATGAAATGACGTAATTCGCACAAAGAAAGGGGACCAACTAAACCTGAAACTTCATAGAGCAATCCAATATTTCAAGATGATGAGGAGAAGCTAACCTTTGAGAAATGAAGGGCAACACCTCTTCAAGGTCTCCACTACCATGAAACTCTCATAAGATAACACGAGATGAGACAATTTGATTCATTTCAAACAAATGCCCAAAAGGAGGTCAATACGACTTGTTGCACCTATTTTGTCAAAATTCCAAGGAAGCAGTGGTACAAAAAATTTCAACGTTCAAAGTCGTCAACCAATCAGTTCTTATGTCATCGCAAACCCAATTTCTGCAAATTTGTAATGTAAATGATGTTAGTGTGACCATTTAATTATGTAACAACCTAGGTAAGCCTATGATTTTGGCAACGAATTTCATCCTAGGAGGTTTTTCGTCTCACCGCATTATCTGTGTTTCTAAACACAGATAATCAGCAGAGTTTTTCCCTCCAGCTTAAACCCCAAAGCTAGGGTGGAATTTATTGACAAAGTCTTAGGTGAGTTCTAGTATTTTTGGTCAAGTCTATTATTAAAGTGATTTGGAAATAATTTAAGCTTTTTGGCTAAATTATTTTATTGCAGATCACTTGGTCTACTAGATTATATTGTGTCACAGAATTGGACAATTATTTTAAGGGTCTATAATGAACGGGTACTCCCCATTTGAGGGTTGAATTTGTAATTATCTTATGTAAAAAATATTTTAGTGCATGGTCCCTCACAAACAAACACCATGGCTAAAATATTTCAGGGTGGAAAAATAATTTGTCCCCTCAAGTGTTAATTAATTAATTTTTTGGCAAAAATAAAAATTAAATCCTAAGCTAGAAAATTAATTACTTTAGAATCAAAAAATTAGTGTTTCAAAAAAAATTGATTTTTGGAGGTCCCCCACCAATGCAAAAATGGATATTTTAAGAAAAATTGAGCCCTTGGACCTTGTTGGTTATGTCAAAGTCAAATTTTTGAGCAAAATAATCCAAAATATTTATTTTTGGATTAACAAAAAATGGCTTTTATAAAAAATTAGAAAATTCCTCAAAAATAAATATTTTCGATAGCAAACATTAAAAGATGATTAAATATTTATCGACGGTTGAGATTATTTTGACCGGGATCAAGCCAACTAGCCATTATTTTCCACTTAAAAGATTTATCTATAAATTAGAAGCCATTTGCTTCTCAAGAAGGATGAAAACTCTGACTTTGGTCTATGTAATTTTGTAACGTTGGTGTTGTTCCACTAATCTACCAGGAACGTTTGAAATATCATAATAAAAGACTTTGGAGTCCAGTTCATGTTGTTCTTTGTCCGATGATCTGTGGTATGTGCTGGATATGTGCTTTCCTATATTGTGCTTAAAATTTTATAAGCTTGTTTATTCATTAGATGGTGATAAGAACATTCTATTAGTAGATTTTGGGTCTATCTTAGGTGATTTGATTCACCATATGTCTAACAAGTTTTCTTAAAGAAATACATAGAGTTTGCAGGTTCCTCAGCCCTTAGACTCCAAGTTCACAAACTTTGGAGAAGAGCTAACCTTGTTTGGACTCCGAGAATTTTGTTTGATTTTCTTACTTCGTTAAAGTTGTGGGAAACACCATAACTTTCGAAACACATCATCTATTGTGATTGTTCATCATTTAAAAATTATTTCTCAAAAAATATTTTAATTTCACAAGCATTGCAGATTTGTAAATATATTTGTAAATTGTTTTTGTATAATAATTTTTGTAAATAAATTTCTCTAACCATTGTTTTGCAACGATTGGGATTTGGGTTTTTTCTTATTTTTTTATTTTGTATATATTGGGGTTCTGGGTATTTTTATTTTTCATTTGTGCAGGTGAGTTTCAAGAAGATTTGTTGGGTTTGAGCTAGATCTAGGTCCTTGAGGGTAAGATCTAGACTCTAAAATTTTTGCAAGGCTAGCATCAAGAATTTTGCAGTGAATCTAGGCAAATATTGCATATCTGAAGCAAGATAAAAGTTTTGGCGAGGATTTCAAATTTTTGTAGGGCCTCTAGCCCCAGCATTCACCCTCCAGCCTAGCCACTGCCCTTATTTCCTCTTCCTTGGCTGGTTGTAGGCCTGAATAGGCCTCCAAGGCCTTGTCGTTAGCCTCCTAGGGCCTATAACCCCTAGCCGCAGGCCTGATTTAGCCTAATAGGCCTGGCCATAGACCTTGGCAGCCTCTAAACTCTCTCTCATGGCTTCCTTTTCCCCTTATCCCTCCTTGGCAGCCTCATCTAGCATTGTCGCACACCTAGAGACCTTCTCTTCTTCCTCCTCCTCTGCTGCCCCTCCTTCCTCTATTTCCCCTCTCTTGCCCTCCGCTAGCCCATCAGCCCCTGCAGAGAGCCAAAACAGGCCTCTCAACCCTCCCTTTAGCCAAATGGCAGCCCTTTTAGGGCCTGCCATGAGCCCTTTGGGCTCCTTCCCTTGAGCCGCAGGCCCTCAGGGCCTTCATCCCTTCACTGCTTCCCTCTTCTATTTTTTCGTTGGCCTTCTCGCCCTCTTCCTAACGCTCCTTTGATTCTATTCATCTCTGTTGGTATCATTTGATTTCTGAAGCTAACATTTGGTTGTCTTGGAGATATTTTGTGTCAAAATTTCGTGTTTGCAGGTGGTCTAGCCATTGGAGGAGTTGTGGGCAATCTCCTAGTCATCTTCTAGGCCCAAGGCCTATTGGTATGCCTCCTAAACTCTTCATACCCTCACTGTTTTGCTACAACAGTCTAATCTTTTCCTAACAGTGGTAAAAAAAATTATTTAAATGCCCTAAAAATTACTCATGAGTTGCTTAACATACTAAGGAATTATTTGCATAAATTGGGCATCCATTTGTTGGGCATATTTCATGAAGTTTTGATGATTGTCATCCTCTTTAGGGCTGCATTACAAAGTCTGATTATAACAGTGACAGTGGCATCTAACCTCATCAAGAATCTTGTTTTGGCAGGGCATTTTGACTTTGGGTTATCTCATTTTCATCCTTGCATTGGTAGGCACCTCATATCTAGCATTTTAAGTGATATAAAATAAATTAACTCACTGTTGTCATAAGGTTTGCTTACTGCTCATTTGGATATCATTGGAACATGAGTAACATAAAGTGCTTTCACTTGTTTATGGTCTATTGATAATAATTGCTCATAACTGAAGGCATTGTTTACATTAAGTTTCCTAAAGTAATTTGACAATTGGTATCGTTAATAAGAGCACTAACATATTATTGTCTTGTTAGATCTTCGTAAGTTCCAAACTTGCACTAATAAACTCACTCTATTGGCACATTAATCTCATAGTCCAATAATCTTGTTGAATGATTGCTTAAGTTGGTAAATCTAAGAATTTATTGGATATTGGTATCTCTTGCTCTCTTACACATTGGTATTGAAAGTGTTCTCAATCTCTTTTGAATAATTGTCATTGGCATTATCCGGTTGAGCTTCTAATTGTCTAAAGAGCATTGCTAATCTTATTGATAAATTATCATTGGATAGTTGTTCTAGATAACATTTTGATAAGTGCTCCAATTCTCTTTCTTGCCATCACTGTTATTATTATCTAATGGTTGATATCTATTGTGGACTTTTGGCATATTGGTGATCTTTTCTTTAAGAGCATATATCTTGTGATTATTAAGCAATTATATCGTGGATATATCTTGTATCTTTTTGGCATTTGTAAAATTGGCACATAATTCTTGTGGTTGACATTGTCTCTTATTTACCATTGTTAAGTACTTATTGTCATAATTGAAAATCAATCGTAATTAATTTCTTAAAGGAACATTAAACAATCTCACCTTAAGAATCACTCAATAATCTTCCATTCTCATCCTAGAGTTAGTCTTGCATTAATAATTTACCTCCAAGCATAAGGCTGGCTGATAGAGAGATAGGAACACCCTTCCATCTTTGCTTGAGAAGTCTAGGCTCTCTAGTATTTAAAATGGTGACCTTGCAGTCGTCAGAGCCACAGTCTCAAGGAGAGGGATCGTTAACCAAACCATTGCTTGTTTCACCTTGACTTCTCTCTGCCACTTACTCTAGAGACTAGGCTCAATATAGATAAAGATCAAGGGATACACTTAGTTAGGCATCTAAATAAAATAAACTAAGATTCTTGCATTTCACCTAGTTTGTAGGATTTGCACTTCATCTAGGATAGTCAAGAATCTATTAAGCAACAATTTTTCATCGGGCCATTTGGTCCTTAATTGATATAAAGCAAGTTATTGACTCAATAAGGCACTGCTCTCGCATATAAATCTAATCGAATATTTAAAACTTGCTAATATTAACCAAATGGCTAGGCCATTCAACCGTGTCTCACGGACTTGTTGGTTGCCAACGAGTCTTGCATTCTCTCATTTCATAGGGACTACCCCCATAGCCTGTTGTTGGAAGACAGCGAGAACAGAGTCGGCGAGGATCAAAGTGACAACACCCGCCCTAAGTCGTTGTCGCACCGTGCTTGTACAATCTTAGCGACAACATTTTTTAGCATCATTGTCGAGGAGCAATTTTCAATCCTTGGTTTTAACGACATCCTTTTTTATCATATCAATATTATCATTCTTCATCCACTCATTAACCCGTCAGTCAACACATTTTCTGGCATGTTTCAATATTTTCCTTATCTATTCATCTTTTCATCACCTTTTTTTTTGTCCTCTCACTAATCTTTTCATCTTCTCTATCCACACCTTTAGCACCTAGATGTTTCGGTTGGTTTCCTGTTTGGGTGGCGACTCCACTTATTCATCCATTTACAAGAGCTTATTCTCGTAGCTTGGTCAACCTTGCTCTCAGAACTGGGTTGAACAAATTACATTCTAGTGGGCATTCATTTTCTCAGACAGGATGTTATGAATAAAATATATATATATATATAATTAATTAATAAATTAAGTTGTCCATTAATTATGAAAGGGCACTTATGTCAAAAGACATGTTCTTTAACCCTTGAGGCCAGTCAACTCCTATAAAGGAGAACCACCCAAGGACTTGTAAACCATCATCTGAATATTGAATAATAATATATAATGTTATATACATAAATGTTAAAGTATGGTATGTTCTATGCTTAGAGCAGTGTAATTCTTTTCTTCTTATTAGCCACTGATTAGCAATCACATATACATTAAGTAAAGTGCAAATAAAACATTAAACGATCGACATAAAACAAGCCAAGTCAAGCGACACAAGATGTGGCGGCTAGCTAGGGACAAACCCCAATGCAGGGAAACCCTTTGATCAAATCTTTTTTTATCTTCAACAATTCAGCAGAGAGAAATAGTACAAAATTAGAATTCTGTAATTTTATATCAGCAGCATCAAACCCTAAATCAGCAAAGTCAAACATAGTCAAACGAGATGAAATTGACCTTCAATATGCTTGGTCAATTTTCTGGTCAACTAGTCTTCGAACAACCTGAAGAATTAGCTCTTAAACAACCCCAAATACACAATCAAACTGCAGTTGACTGAAGTCAAACTACATTTGACTAAAGTCAACCTGCTGCCCCAAACTAGGGCAGTCAACGCTAGTCAAACCTGAAGTAAAATTGCCTCGATTTTTGAGCCAAAAAATGCGGCATGCCTAAGAGAGCCAGCCACACCAAAACTGCACTCTTCTAAGGTCAACGTTGGTCAAAGAGACCTTCAGCAGCTTTTGCGTCCTTCTTGCCCTACTGCATCCTCCTTCTTCCCATGTGTGAGCTGCTCCTTGTGTAACCCAAAGCTGAGGGGAGAGAGAGAGAAGAAATGAGTGAGATGAGATGATGAGAAAATGAATCAACCTCACTTGTATTTATATCATTCACTCGGCATGTGTGCCACACATTTCACTATTGGCTGACCTTGACAATTTGTCAAGTAAATACAAATAAATTCATATCTCCATAAATACTTGTCGGAATCGGATGATATTTAGATCAATCCTACACCTCTTGACAAGAGGAATCTAGCGAAAATATCTACTGCCATAAATAAGATGACCCCCATGGAGTTTGGCCCTAGTTGCCCATTTTAACACTCCCTCTCAACTAGGGAGAACTCCATCTGCTAATCTGTCTGACCATTTGTACTGTCCCAGCCATCAAATGCACTACCTTGCACTGTTCGCTCTGCTCTACTCTACTGAACTATGAAGAAGAAGAAATGATCGAAGATGTATCATACCATCCTCCACTGACCCAAAGTCAGTCTCAGAGTGTGTCATACCACTCTCACTGATCCTAGATCAATGGAGGTCGTCCTAGCATATGGAGTATGGTAGATACAACGATGTGTCCATCGATAGTACTACTAGTGGTCCCTAAACCCTAATGAGATACGTCAGGTTTCTTACCAGTGAACATCTCTTCGGGAGTCTTGGAACCCAATGCTTGGTGAGAGCATCGGTTTTGCACATATATGGCAGTATTCACAACTTTGGCCCATAGAAACTTCGGAAGTCTTTGATCATGGAGCATAGCACGAACAGCTTCCACAATCGTACAATTCTTCCTTTCCACCACACCGTTCTACTCAAGAGTATATGGTGTTGTAGTCTCCCTCTTAATGCCAGCCTCTTTGCAAAAGTCATGGAACTCATTGGATTCATACTCAGTCCCATTATCAGTCCTTAAGATCTTGATTTTCTTTTCGGTTTGATTCTCGATCAAGGCTTTGAAGTGACGAAACCAAGTGAACACGTCATCCTTCTTTTTCAAGAACTATATCCAAGTCTTGCGAGAATAGTCATCTATAAAAGTGAGGTAATATAAATATCCTCCCAAGGAGTTCACAGGCATCATACCAAATATGTCTGAGTGAACCAACTGCAATATATCGAAGGTCTTGCTTTGGCTTGAGGGGAATGGTCCCCTTTTAAGCTTCCCTTTGGCACATCCCAGACATACACCTTCTTGCTCTACTCGGAACTCGGGCATCCCTGTCACCATTTGTCTTGCATTGGGTAGAGCTTTATAATGAAGGTAAGCAAACCTCTGATGCCATAGTCTGGACTGAAGTGATGTGTCACAAAACATGACACCCAGTGGACTTCCTCCGACCTGATATAATAAATCGACTAGAAACCCAAGAGTGAAAGCTTCTTTAAAATTCTTTTTCCATACACGTGCCTTGCCATCGATGAAGGTCACCTTGTAGCCTTTGTCTTCCATTGCCAAAACAGACACCAGGTTCTTTTTGAGATCAGGTACATATAGGACTTCTTGCAAATGAATTGTATTACCCTGATTCAATTGAAGAGTGACATTCCCTACGCCTTTCACGGGGTATTTTGCGTTGTCCCCAAGAACAATTTCCAGGTTGGTCTCCTTCTCTATCAGATTAGAGAGAGCTTCTTTGTAACCAATGAAGTGCCTTGAGGCACCACTATCCCAATTTCCCAGCGAGTCCGGGGGAGCAAAAGTAGAGAGGGCCGTTGGTAGACAATATTCATCTTGCTTATTATTAACAACGTTAGATTCATACTTCGAGTTTCTTGCCTTCTTGAAGGGTTGTCCTCTTCCTTGATTTCCGACATTTCTTTTACCTCTACCATTCCTTTGATTGCCTTGAGAGTGATTTTGGTCATCATCATGGTGTGAGTCCCTTTTATCAGGGCATTCCCTCACATAATAGCCCATTTTGTTGGCAATTGTAACATCGTCCTTTTCTTCCACCCTTCGGTCTAGCCTTTCCTTTGGATTTAGCCCCAGAATTATTTCTTCTTTTAGCATGAGAAGAAAAGGCAGAGGGATTGCCTTTAAGTGCGGGCATTTCTTGCTCTTCCATCCTTGTTTCTTCTTGAATACAACTAGCCATTAATTCCTCAAATCCTGGGATGACATTATTGTTGAGGAGAGTAGTCCTGAATATATACCATTCTGGTGGCAGTCCACCAAGAGTTGTGATAGTCATTTCCCTGTCAGGAACTACTTCCCCAATAGATAGGAGATCATTTTTGATCTCGGTGATCCTTAAGAAATATGCTTGCATACTCTCATCTTTGCCTTTCTTAATTTCCTTCAGCTTATTTCTAAGGAACAAAACTTGATTTGCATCATTAACTTTAAATAAACTCACCAGTTTATCGTATATTTCCTTGGAGGTGGTCAGCTCGGAAACATAGGCCACCAGGCGCCTATCGATAGAGTCCCGGATGATCTTCTTTGCTTTGACTTCTCCCTTGGTCCACTTGCTTCTGGCAGCAGCAGATGCATTTGATGGAGGTGCAACAGTATTGCCTCTCACATGGTCCAACACTTCCTGATCTTCTAAAGTCAGATCGAGAGACATCTTCCATCCGTGATAGTCAGACTTCTCACGGAGCTTGTCTTCGGCAGGGAAGAGTGTTGAGGACCCCATGTAGTTTTTAGGATAGCCTTGCCAACCTTTGGTGATTGCTCTTGCTCTTGCTCTTGCTTGGGCTTTGTCTTCACCTCAGCTCTGATACCATGTTAAATTATGGTATGTTCTATGCTTAGAGCAATTTACTTCTTTTCTTCTTATTAGCCACTGATTAGCAATCACATATACATTAAGTAAAGTGCAGATAGAACATTAAACGATCGACAGAAAACAAGCCAAGACAAGAGACACAAAATGTGGCGACTAGCCAGGGACAAACCCTAATGCGGGGAAACCCTTTGATCAAATCTTCTTTTATCTTCAATAGTTCAACAGAGAGAAATAGTACAAAATCAGAATTCTGTAATTTTATATCAGCAGTAGCAAACCCTATATCAGCAAAGTCAAACTTAGTCAAACGAGATGAAATTGACCTCCAATATGCTCAGTCAATTTCCCAGTCAACTAGTCTTCTAACAGCCTGAAGAATCAGCCCTTAAACAGCCCCAAATACACAGTCGAACTGCAGTTGACTGAAGTCAACCTGCTGCCCCAAACTAGGGCAATCAACGCTAGTCAAACCTGAGGTCAGATTGCCTTGATTTTTGTGCCAAAAAATGTGGCATGCCTAGGAGAGGCAACCACATCAAAACCGCACTCTTCTAAGGTCAACGCTTGGTCAACACTGGTCAAAGAGACGTTTAGCAACTTCTGCGTCCTCCTTTTTGTGTTTTTCTTGCCCTACTACATTCTCCTCCTTCCCACATGTGAGCTGCTCCTTGTGTAACCCAAAGCTAAGGAGAGAGAAGAAATGAGTGAGATGAGATGATGAGAAAATGAATCAACCTCA
Organism: Pinus tabuliformis; assembly: GCA_031772625.1. Taxonomy (NCBI): domain Eukaryota; kingdom Viridiplantae; phylum Streptophyta; class Pinopsida; order Pinales; family Pinaceae; genus Pinus; species Pinus tabuliformis. The sequence goes on from CM062820.1 coordinate 481,235,716, forward strand.
CTTGTATTTATATCATTCATTGGGCATGTGTGCCACACATTTAACTGCTGGCTAACCTTGACAATTTGTCAAGTAAATACAAATAAATTGATATCTCCATAAATACTTATCGGAATCGGATGATCTTTAGATCAATCCTACACCTCTCGATAAAAGGAATCTAGAAAAATATCAACTGCCATGAATAAGATGACCCACATGGAGTTTGGCCCTAGTTGCCAATTTTAACAATAAATGAGTCTTCAATTGACAAATTACAATGAATAAGGGTTTCACGTATCAATGATATCGGAGTGCATTCAACATTCTCCACTTCCGTTGTTGTTCATTGTTCATCTTTGTTGCTCACACCATCTCCTCTTCTGTCATACCATTCACCACCCATACCGTCCTCATTTCCTTGCCTATCCGAGCAACCCCGTCACCTCCATTCCGCGACTGAACGGTACCCTGTCCACACACTGTCGTGCCCACACAATTAGCCTTCCACCGTCCCTTGTCAACCCTGACCTCCGCACGTTGTCGTACCACACAGTCATACCTTCCACCGCCTTATCAACCCGTCATGCATGAACTAGTACCCATCTTCCCCGGGCGTCATTCCTTGGACCTGACAACCAAACTCCTGTTCAGCCGCGCTACTCCCGATCCGATGACCATTGACATCGGTTCGTGTTAAATCATGAGGCTCGCGCCCGTTGAAAACTTAGTACCTTTTCAAATCACGATTTTTCTTATAACATTGATATAATTTGATTCACACATATATAAAATATATACTATATTATATAATTTTAATATAGTTATATATTAATTTATTTATTTAAAGATAAATTAATAAATTAATTTAAGTATTTATATGACTATGACATGCAACTAAACGAATACGAAATGGAGTTCATTTTTTCTACAGTCCCCTTAGGAGGTGTAGATGTCATCTTAGGAGTACAATGGTTGCAAACGCTAGGAACATATTTTGCAAATCACCAAAAACAATTCATTAAGTTCAAAATGGATGGGAGAAAGTATAGGTTGTTCGGATTCCAAGCCCCACCTACCCAAATCATTTCTGCTCAGCAAATGAAGAAGCTTATTCGCAAGGGAGCTCCAATATTTGTCGCACAATGCCAACAGTTAGAGTTATTATCGATGGAAGGGATTCACCAACAGTGTCAAGTTACATCCTTAATCCAAAAATATGACACAGTATTTCAAGAATTACCGATGAAGTTACCTCCTGATAGGAAAATTGAACATATCATTTAAGTCAAACCAGATTCGACACCGGTAAATGTAAAACCATATCGCTACCCCCATCATCATAAAACCAAAATCAAAAGGTTGATACAAGACTTGTTAAAGTGTGGAGTCATTACGAAAAGCAGAAGTCCATATGCTACACCAGTAGTGTTAGTCAGGAAGAAGGATGGGTCCTTCCGGTTATGTATAGATTATCGAGGATTAAACAAAATTACTATTAAACACAAATTTCCCTTTCCATTTATTTATGAGTTGCTAAACGAATTCCATGTTGCAGAATATTTTTCAAAATTAGATTTGAGGTCAAGCTACTATCGAATTCGAGTAAGATTAGAAGACATCGAGAAGACTGCATTTAGAACTCATAAAGGGCACTACAAGTTTAAGGTAATGCCATTTGGTTTAACAAATGCACCAAACACTTTCGAGGCAACCATGAACGAACTCTTCCACCCATACTTGTGAAAATTCGTATTAGTCTTCTTTGACGATATCCTCGTCTACAGTGAAATGTGGAAGGAGCACCTCAAGCATCTAGAAGAAGACGATATCCAAAGGAGTTAAAGTGGATCCCAACAAAATTAAAGTGACTAAAGAATGGCCAAAACCCAAGAACATATCAAAATTGAGAGGATTTATAGGTTTAACTAGGTATTACAGAAGTTTCATAAAGAACTATGCACATTTGATTGTGCCAGTGAAAAACTTCTTAAAAAAACACTTTCCAATGGAATAACGAAGTAGACGAATGCTTCAAGAATCAAAAAAAGTAATCTCACCCACACCAGTACTGGCAACTCCAGATTTCTCAAAACCATTCATAGTCGAATGTGATGCTTTAGGGTTTGGAATTGGAGTAGTATTAATGCAAGACAACCATCCTATAGCCTTCGAAAGCAGGAAGCTTAACAAACAGGAAAGCTTGAAGTCAACTTACCAAAAGGAGATGCTTGCCATCATACATGCATTAACTAAATGGCGACAGTACCTGCTCGGAAGTAAGTTCTCAATTCGAACCAATCACAATAGTCTTCAATTCCTACTTCAACAAAAAACATTATCAACAGAACAACAAAAATGGATGGAGAAACTTTCGGCATTCGACCTAGAAATACTACACAAAAAGGGAAAGGAAAATGTCGTAGTTGATGCACTCTCACGGAAAGATGATGACAACACAACATGTGTCGCCTTGGTAGTTGTTCCTAACTGGTTAGATGAAATACGAGTTAAGTATGCCAAGGATTTGGACTGTGGTTCTATGATTGAAAATATTAGTCAATATGCCAACTTTGAATGGAAAAATGACATATTATGGTACAAAGGTAGAATTTATCTAACTCCATCATCCAAATTTAGAATGAAAATTCTAAAAGAATCTCACAGTTCTCCTGCAGCTGGGCATGTTGGATTCTTCAAAACCTACTACAACATTCAGCAATCGTTCTACTGGAAAGGTATGAGTAAGGAAATCCAAAAGTATGTCATTGAATGTGATGTTTGTCAGAGAAGTAAGGGTGAAAATATTCCAACTCCTAGTTTACTACACCCATTACATGGTGAAAATATTCCAACTCCTAGTTTACTACACCCATTACATATTCCAAATAAAAAATGGGAGGAAATCTCGATGGATTTCATTGAAGGGCTACCTATGTCTGATGGTAAGGACAAGATATTTTTAGTAGTAAATAGACTCACCAAATATGCCCACTTCATGGCAAGCAAAAAAACTGACACAACCAAGCAAATTGCGGAAGTGTTTTGTAAAAACATTTACAAACTACATGGTTTTCCCAAGGTTATTGTCAGTGATAGAGACGCAAAATTTAAAGGCAATTTTTAGAAAGATTGCTGCCACCATACAGGAATATCTCTCAACATGAGTTCAGCTTATCACCCCGAGACAAATGGTCAAACTGAAGCTGTAAATAAATGTTTGGAAACATATCTTCGTTGTTTCATCACCGACAAACCAAACAAATGGTCTCAGTGGCTAACCCTGGCAGAATGGTGGTACAATACCACCTATCATACTTCAACTAAAATGACTCCCTTCCTAGCCCTACGACCCGGGTGGAAGGATTTTGCATTGCACAATTCCAAGGTTCAAGCAGTAAAGAACCACTTAGAAGAAAACCAAGGAATTATTAACTTGTTAAAAGAAAATTTAACAATGGCACGCAATAGAATGAAGCAACAAGCCAACCAACACCACACAGAAAGAGAATTCGAAGAAGCACATTGGTTTTTTGTCAGACTTCAACCCTATAAACAGTTATCATTAAAACAACAAGGGAAAAATAAGTTATCTCCCAAGTATTATGGACCATACCATATAATCAAAAAATAAGTAGCATGGCTTATGGATTAAAGCTACCAAACCATTGTCAAATCCACAACACATTTCATGTATCAAGTCTCAAAAAAGTATTGGGTCAAAATCAAACAACTCAAACAGAGATACCTGAGACTGACGAAGAAGGAAGGATCATATTAGAACTTGAAGGCATACTCGCCACTTGAGAGAAGGTACTACGATCCAAGACTATTAAAGAATACCTTATCAAACGGAAGAGGCTACCAAAAGAAAATTCATCATGGGAGACAGAACGTTTTCATGGACACTAATTTGACCTCACATGGAACCTATAAATACAAGCAAGTCGAAGTCATTTGGAGCATCTCATCTCAAGCTAGTTCGATATCTCAAAAGTAGCTGAAGAAGTGCAAAGTGGGACGAAGTGGATCTAAGGAAGTTGAAGGAAGTGCGTAGTTGAGGAAGTCTAAGTGTTGATTTGGGGTAGCATCGGATGTGCTCTAAGCCTCAAATTTTGCAAGGAGGCTTGGGCACATATATTCCAAAAAACCCAGAAAGTGTTTTGCAAAATTCCACCCATAAGTGATTTTATTAAAATAATTAACATTTTTAATGGGGTTCCTAAGTGTAAACTTAGGAAAATTAAAATATTAATGAGTATTAATCTAATAATGGGTGAAACTTCTAGAAGAAGACACGGATCAAGCCAAAACGATCTAAGCATTTGATTAAGATTTAATCTAGGTCGTTGGTTGTCCAACAGAGAGATATAAAGGGCTTGAGGATCATTTGGAAAATGCACTAGGAGAGATCAAGAAATTGATTTTCTGAAGAGAGAAGTTCTCAGAAGGAAAATTCGATTAAGGAGATCTCTTGCAATTGAGGGGCAGGGATAGTTGGGTTGGAGGATCTTCTCTGAACCCCAAATACTCAGCAAAGAGGCAGAGAAACACCAGTGGAGGCAACGCAAACCCAGAATGGACTGACGTTGGGCCAGGAGGGCCCACGCAATGCTTGACGCAGAGCCAAAAGGGCCAGCGCAAAGGCAGAGTTGCCTTCCAGTAGAAGTCCGAAATTGCCTGGAGCAGCCAGATTAGCCGGGAGGGTTGACGTCAGAGCTCCACGCAGTTACTGGGAAAGGGCAGCGTTATTGTAGTCAGGGATAGTCATTTCAGTCGAAGGATTAGAAGGATTTGCCAGGTGAAGTGAGGTAACCTCACTAAGTTTTCTGCCAGTGCCTTTTCTCTATAACTGGATTGTCGGAAGGGCATCCAGAGTTGTATTTAGAACTATAGCTTAATAATAATAAACCCTCAAAACTGCTGCATCGGTTTTCCCGCATTTGGTTTTTCTAGGGACATTTGTCCAAAAATAACGGTGTCCTATGTGTTTGTATCTCCTTGCTCAGTTTCTATGTTTCAGAATCATATTTAATTTGGTGTAGGCTACTTCAGTAATTTGCTTCGATATTTCAAGAAGAAATCTGAAATAAGTTTCTAATGTAATTTACAATCTAGGAGAAGTAGATTCAGCTAATTGCAGTAGGATTCCTGAGATTGTTAGATCTAGGAATTTTCACAGAGATACCTGAGACTGACGAAGAAGGAAGTATCATATTAGAACTTGAAGGAGTACTCGCCAGCAGACAAAAGGTACTACGATCTAAGACTATTAAAGAATACCTTATCAAACGGAAGACACTAATTTGACCTCACTAATTTGACCTCACATGGAGCCTATAAATACAAGCAAGTTGAAGTCATTTGGAGTATCCCATATCAAGCTAGTTCAATATCTCAAGAGTAGCTAAAGGAGTGCGGAGAAGGACGAAGTGGGTCTAAGGACGCCGAAGGAAGTGCGGGTTTGGGGAAGTCTAAGGAGAAGAAGAAAATCAAACTTTTGGTGCCTCTCTCTCTATCTCTCTTGTTTCGTGCCCTAGTTTGGGAGATCGAAGTCTTCCAAGTTTCACTGATGCCGGAAGTTGTTGCCTAGTCAAAGTTGTTGGAAAGGAGGTCGAAGATCTGGGAGGCTGACTTTGTGTGGAGTGAAGGTTTGGTCTTTATCTAGGGTGAAGAGTCTCAAAGAATACTATTGAAAGGAAGAATTTTCTTGACTGGGTTTTCCCCTCGAGAGGGTTTTTTCCCTGGCATAGTGCCTACATCTTTTGTCTCTTGTTTTGTGATCTTCATACACAGTTATTATGGTAATTGCTTGATGAAAGATAAGATAATCAAGAAGTAAAAGAAGCAAACACACTCACAAGTAATTATCAAGAAAGGAGAATCAAACCTTAATATAACTTCTCTGATTTTCCAACATGGTATCAGAGCTAAGGTTAGAAAGACTCGAAGATCACTTTGTTGGCATGGATTCTCCCTCTTTGATGAACTACATAAGAATGGGTATCAAATCCGCTGGAAGATGGATCAAGAAGGTCATCTACTACTTATTCAACAAGGTCAAAAGTCAAGGATTCTTGGTTGCTCTTACAAGTTCCCTTAATGATGACAATGCATGGATCATTGATAGTGGAGCATTGAAACACATGACAAGAGAAAATAAACAACTCCATACACTATCAAAGGAGACATCTTCTCATGCAGTGGAATTGGGTGACAACAAAAGCTATGTTGTTAGAAGCATGGGATCGTTGAAGTTGGATAATGGATCGAAGTCGCACCTCAACAACATTCTATATGTTCCAGGTTTGAAAAAGAATTTGCTTTCTATTTCTTGTTTAGAAGATAAAGGGGAAAGAAGTGCTTTTGTTGATGGAAAAGTTTTGGTCTTAAGAAAAGACTCTAGCATCGATAAAGCTAGGTTATTGGAGTTCGTGAAGGAAGTCTTTACAGAGTCATTACACCACCTCCTCAAGCTTTGGTTCATATGGAAATAAGTCCCATTAAGTTGTGGCATAGGAGGTATGGTCATCTACATTATAAGGTCATCCCTACTCTTAGTTAATTGGTTCATGATATTCCCAATATGAAGTTAGATCATGAAGGTGTGTACAAGGGATGCTCTTTGGGAAAACATACAAGAAATCCATTTCAACATAATGAAACTAGGTCTCAAGAGATATTAGATCTCATCCACTCTGATGTGTGTGGGCCCATGTGTGACAAATCACTTGAAGGTCATCTCTAATATGTGACATTCATTGATGACCATTCTAGAAAGACATGGCTCTACCTCCTCAAAAAAAAAGATGAAGTATTTGATAAGTTCAAAGAGTTTAGGGCCGAAGTGGAAACCCTAACTGAAAGAAAGATAAAAACTCTGAGGTCTGACAATGGTGGGGAATATACTTCTAAGGAATTGATTGCATGTTGTAAGGAAGCAGGTATTAAGAGGGAAATATACTTCTAAGGAATTGATTGCATATTGTAAGGAAGCAGGTATTAAGAGGGAGCTCATTGTTCCCTATTATCCCAAACAAAATGGATTGGACGAAAGGAAGAATAGGTCAATTGAAGAAGGCATTCGAACTATGCTCCTTGATCAAGACCTACCAAAATTCTTATGGGGAGAAGCAGCAATGACAGTCGTATACATTCAAAATAGAAGTCCTCATAAGAGTCTTGATAATACAACACCTAAAGAAGTATTCACAGGAAAGAAGCCAAGTGTGGATCACCTCTGAATCTTTGGAAATCCAGCATACATCCATGTTCCGAAAGACAAGCGAAAGAAGTTGGATTCTACAAGTATCAAGGGAATATTCATTGGATATAGTCTCTCTTCAAAAGCATATAGAATCTACATCAAGGAAGGAAGATATATTGAAGTAAGCAGGGATGTCATATTTGATGAAAATCAAGCATACAAGAAATCAAAAGATATTCCTATTGATTCTAATGACGAAAAAGTTTCCATATTTGAAGAAGAAGAAGTTCATCATGAAAACTCTACTACAAATCTCGAAGAAAAATGATCAAGTGAGCCTATTCAATCAGTGGTCATCCCAACCACAAGGAAAAGGCCAAATTGGTTGAAAGTAGTGTTTTAAAATTCAGCCAAGCTGATTCGGAATCGGTCGAGCTGACCGAGCCAAACCCCTACCTGGGCCGGCTCGATACAAAAACCAGTTCAAAGGCCGGTTTGTTACCGAACCGGCCGAGTCGATGACTGACTTGGCCGGTTCGGTAAAAACTAGTGGGCTCAACCAATTCTGACTTAAACCGGTCAAGCTAGTCAAACCCAATCAGCGGCGGAATTTGGAGGGAAAGCAGACTCCAAACTTGGTTATTTTTTGGTTTTAGATTTTTTGCATGTCCATCTAGCCTCTCCCAAGCCTATAAAAGCTACCCATCCCCCTCACATTTCCTCACAGTTATTTCATTGCATTTGTGTGATCATTTGTGAGGAGTTTGTGAAGAGTTGTGGAGTTGGGTTTTGGAGCAGCAGTGAGCACTGAGGAGTCTTGGGCAATCATTGGAGTAGCAATGAGGAGCTTCTTGGGCAACCATTGGAGCAGCAGTGAGGAGCTTCTTGGGCAACCATTGGAGCAGCATTGCGAAGTTGGTTTGTTGGAGCAGCATTGAGAAGGTATAAAGCTCTGAAGGCAGAAGCTTTGACTGGGGAGGTTAGAGATGGATTGATTGACTGCATTGACCGCATGGTCCCTAAGGAGAGTGACCAGCTGGAGATACACTGACAGATCACTTGTTTTAGCAGAACCATAGGTACCTTTGGCAAGAACCTAGCAAGGATTGCAAAGGAAGCAGATGAGCCAGGTAAACAAACAATTTTAATTTTGAAATTCTTTTTTTGTTAAATTGTTTATAATTTGAAAGTTGGATATAATTTGTTGAGCTAACTCATTACACAACTATGTTTTTTGCAGCACAATGGTGGGAGGCATTTGGTAGCCATTGTCCTCAATTGCAGAAGTTTGCAATCCTTATTTTGAGTCAAACTTGCAGTGCTACTAGGTGTGAACGCAATTGGTCTGTCTTTGAGAGGATTCACATGAAGAAGAGAAACTGTTTGAAACAAAAACAGTTAAATCATCTGGTCTATGTCCAATACAACCTTCGGCTAAGACGCAACCAATTGTTGAGCAAAAGACCTAATATAGCTCTCATCGTGTTGGCATATATTGATCCAACATCAAATTGGGTAGTGGAGAGTCATCCAACAGAGTTTGATTCTGATGAGGATATTGGTATTGATTTTGATTTATAGATGGAGGAAGTAGTTGAACATCATGTTCAGTTAAATGCAAATCCACTAGTACCAGGCCTAGCCCCAAGTCCTCCAGTTGCAGGCACTTCCTCTACTTAGCCACGACGCAAGCACATAGCTCATCTATCTTAGCGTGCAATTGTTCCGCCTGCTAGTGCTACTACTTCTATAGTTGCAGTTGGAGATCGTGATGAGGAGGAGGAGCCATGGGTTTCCCTGTTTGACTTTAATTCAGAGTTTGAGCCAGATGATGTTGGCTTCTCTAGCAGTAGCCAGTAGTGATTAGTGACTAGTGATGTTTTACTTTTGTTGTAGAGGCCATTTAGAGCCTCCTTGGTTATGTGTTTTTGTGTTGATCTCTATATCATGTATGTATTGGACAGTGCACTGGGTGCCATTTTGATATAATGGATATATTCATGAGCCTACTTTGACCATATGTTGTCTTCTCTCTAAATTCTAATGCTTTGTGTTTGGAAACATGAATGAAAATCTTTAAAATTATGTCTTTTCATAAAATAAAATAAAATTTAAATATGTAACGTATTTTTTACAACGACCAAGTCATTGAAATCAAACTAATCGAGTAAGAGTCGACCCTCGGCCAGTTCCAAACCCGAGTCGGAATTTTAAAACATTGGTTGAAAGTTACATTAGAAGATGTTGAATGACATGAAACTATGAAAGGAACCTTCAGGGAAAGAAAGAGACCGAAGAGATATTTTGGTTATGTTGCATATATGACGAAATTGATTGAAATCGAACCATCTACATTCAAGGAAGTTGCACATCAAGAGGTTTGGAAGAAAGCAATGCAAGAAGAATATCAATCCATCATGAAGAATGGGGTTTGGGAAATCATTCCTAGACCTAGTGACAAATCGGTTGTCACATCTAAATGGATCTATAAGATCAAACATGTTGTTGATGAAAGTATAGACAAGTACAAAGCAAGATTCGTTGCAAGGGGTTTCTCTCAAAAGGAAGGCATTGATTATGAAGAAACATTTGCACCCACAACAAGGTACACTATCATTAGATCGTTGGCTTCATTGGCTGCTACAATGGGGTGGAATATCTGTCAAATGGATGTGAAGACCGCATTTCTAAATGGGACCATTGATGAGGAAGTGTACATTGAACAACCCAAAGGCTTTGAAGTTAATAGCAGGGAATATCATGTTTGGAAACTTAAGAAGGCCCTATATGGTTTTATGCAAGCACCTAGGGCATGGTATGCAAGGATGGATGCATATCTACTTAGAATTGGGTTCGTGAAGAGTTTTCTTGATCTGAATCTCTACATCAAGGTCGTGAATGATGAGCCCATCATTATTCTACTTTATGTGGATGATTTATTCATCACAGGTGTGGAGCAAAGAATTCAAGAATGCAAGAAGATGTTGCCAGTTGAATTTGAAATGAAGGATCTAAGACTGATGCACTAATACCTGGGTCTAGAAGTATGGCAAAGACTTGGGGAGATATATTTGGGGCAAGGAAAGTACATCATCAAGTTGTTGCAGAAATTTGGGATGATGGATTCCAAGCCGATGACTACTCCTATGATCACTAATCTCAAGAAGTTGAGGGACTCTGACCCTAGTCTCGTGGATCCTACCTCCTATTGACAGTTGGTGGATTCCCTAATCTATCTGGTAAATACTAAGCTAGATATATGTTTTGCAGTAAACATTCTGAGTCAATTTCAGTTGGAGCCTCGTCATGATCACTGAATAGCCACTAAACATATACTAAGGTATCTTCGTGGAACTATATATCACTGCCTAAAGTATGATAGTAAGGAAGTCAAGCTAATTGGCTTCACAGACTCTGATTGGGGTGTCAGTGAGACTGATGGAAGGAGCACTACCGAAGGATGTTTTAGTCTAGGAGCCGCTATGATCTCATGGATGAGTAGTAAGCAAGATCCTGTTGCGTTAAGTAGTGTTGAGGCAGAATATGTGGCTACATGTGGAGTAGGAAAAGGGGTTGTTTGGTTACAGTCTGACAAATTTGTTCGAGAAGACTCTAGGTCCTACTGTGATTAATTGTGAGGAGATGCCAGATAGTGGAGATGAAGAAGATACAATGCTAACACCAAAGCATTGAGCCTAGTAGTTTAGAGGTGGGGCAGTCCCATGAGGAAGCCAAAGGGGATGAGATACCTTGTACGGGAATTAAGGGTAGTACTATCGCCACTCTTTCTGGAGTCCCTAGGTACTACAACTTCAAGATCAATGGGGTCATACAAGGACAATGAGTCACTGCTTTGGTTGATGGCAGGGAAACTTGCAACTTCATCGATGTAGCCTTGGTAGGAGAGAGAGGTATTCACACAAAAGAATTTGAGAGCTTTAACCTATGTCACATGGTTTGAGTTTCAATTCGAGTTCAACAACGATTAAGTTTGATTCAAATTCAAATTTTTCGATAAAAATCAAATGAGGTTCAGCATTAAATTTGACTATATATATATATATATATATATATATAATTAATTTAATAACAAGTCTTACATTAATATAAAAAAATTGTGAAATAAAATAGTATTTTATATAAAGTGATATAAGTTTATATTCATATAAAAAATTTCATAACATATATAAATATCTAGTATTAAAACAAATAAACATATCAAAGCGATAGAACAATAATAATGTGAGTAACCCACCAATGTATATAATTGACAAAGCCAAGCAAATTCTCTAGAAGCCGAGAAGGCACAAATGGTGTCGATATTCACGTCGGCATTTTTCTCTTTCCAAATCGCAATTGGCAGCTTAGATTTTTCTCAAAGGTATACAAAGAGCCACCAAACCAAACCTGACGCAATACAGAAACAAGTCCAAGAGTAACTGTTGGCCACCGAAAAGTAACGGTTCGAGGTTCTGTAGAGTAGGATTTTTGGGTTTCATACTTATCTCCAACTTACCTTCCATCAAACTGCTGCAAGGTTGAACCAAACATAAAATTGAACCTGAAGTGAACTTGAGATGAATCTTAACTTTGTTTTGATGTTCACTGAACTTCAAACCTCGAGGTTCAAGTTTAGTGAACCCTATGACACTTTCTTTAACGTTGTCGTGACTGATGGGTATAACATGACATGCATGTTAGAAATTAAATAACAGAGCAACGGAACACATAAAAATATTGTGGAAACACAAAAACAAAAACAAAATAATAATAATAATAATTAAAATCAAGAGAGACAAATATACGTGGTTCATGCAATTTGGGCTACGTCCACAGAGAAACAATCAAACCTTCCTTTTGTATTATCCAAGAAACTGAAGGGATACAACCTACAGAAAATCTGTTGTAACTTCCTCTTCGCTCTCACACAATCTCCTCACTTCTTCTCACACAAAATAATACACAGTCGCAATACAATTCCCTCATATAAACCAAGGTTTGGCTTCTAGAGCAAAAAACCCTAAATTAACATAACTTCTATTGTCAGATCTTCCGCCTAATGAACGACCCAAATTGACTACGAAATTACAATATTTTACAAGGAAATTGTTTTTATAACTTTTGCTTTCAGGGATGCTACCCTCGAAGCGACAGCACTAGGGGGAATCCCCCCACACCTCCCTGCCCCCGTCAAGGACTGGGATCCAACCAAGGCTGAAACAAAACCTCTGAATCAAGAAGATAATCAAGCTCCACACCCAATAATCTCCCACTTGGAGACTGAGTATATCTACTTCATTGTTGCTTTACTTGTTGGGCAATGCTTCCACTTGGACCTAGTTGTTTCTCATCTTTACCATCATACTTAAAGACCAATTGAAACTAAGCAGAAACCCAGTTTCTTCTTGGTTACAACCTTTGTTAACATATCTGCAAGATTCTAGCTAGTGTGTATCTTTTCCAGCTTCAAATTGTCCATCTTCCAAAACTAACCGTATGAAATGGTACCTGAGTTGTATATGTTTAGTCTTGGAATGAAATGTTGAGTTCCTTCCAAGATGAATGGCACTCTAGCTATCACTGTATAACCTGCGAATCTCCTGCTTCTTGGCCAATTCATCCATAAACCTTTGTAACCAAATCATTTCTTTACTAGCCTTTGTAGCAGCAACATACTCCACTTCCATTGTAGAAAGTGCAACAATGTTTTGCATTTTGGAAACCCAACTTACTGTTGTTCTACGTACATTAAACACATACTCTGTGGTGCTCCTCTTGTTATCTCTATCACCTACCACATTTGCATCGACATGTCCTTGAAGAACAATGTTTGAACCTCCAAAACATAATGCTTGATTAGCGATACCTCTCAAATACCTGAGAATCAACTTCACTACCATCTAATGCTCTTTTCCTAGATCGTTCATATACCTGCTCACAAATCCCACTGAATGTGCAATATCAAGGCTTGTGCACACCATTGCATACATTAAGCTTCCAATTGTTGATGCATACGGAACTTTCGACATATAATCCATCTCTTCCTGAGTCTTGGGACATATCTCCTTACTTAGTTTGAAATGGCTAGCCAAAGGTGTACTAACTGGTTTTGCATTTTGCATATTAAATCTTTCCAATACCTTTTTTATGTACTCACTCTGAGACAATGTTAATTTGTGATTTTTCATGTCTCTAGTTACTCTCATACCAAGGATTTGCTTTGCAACACCCAAATCCTTCATTGCAAATGAATTACCTAGTTTTCATTTGAGCACATTTATTTCCTGCATGTTAAGACCCTGCAATAAGCATGTCATCCACATACAATAGCAATATATATAGATGCCATCGTTTTGGTTCATAAGATAAACACAATGGTCAAAGTGATGTCTAGTGTAACCTTGTTCAGACATAAACCTGTCAAATTTTAGATACCACTGCCTTGGAGCTTGTTTTAAGCCATATAGGCTCTTCTTGAACTTGCACACTAATTTCTCCTTCCCTTTGACCTCATACCCTTGTGGCTGTTACATATAGATCTCTTCCTCCAAATCCCCATGGAGAAAGGTTGTCTTTACATCTAACTATTCAAGATGCAAATCTTCTGCTCCCACTAGATTTAAAATAGTTTTGAATGAAATCATTTTAACCACAGGGGAAAATAGTTCATCAAAGTCCATACCTTTCTTTTGTGCAAACCCCTTCACAACAAGTCTAACTTTGTACCTTCTTTTACCAACATCTTCTTCCTTCAACCCATAAACCGATTTATTTTGCAATGTTGTTTTACCTACAAGTAACCTGACTAAGTTCCAAGTCTAGATATGGACCAAGGAGTCCATCTCTTCTTTTCATGTCTTGCTCGCACTTTTCATGGCTTGCTCCCACTTCTTTCTAGTTCCCACTTGCATTGCTTCTTCATATCCTTCTAGTTGACCAGAATCAGTCAACAATACATAATATAATGAAGGAGAGTATCGTTCAAGGGGTCTACTTAACCTGGTAGATCTTTTAACAGCGCTAGCAGAAGTTTGAGGCGTCTATTGTTGTCGTTGTTGTTGTTGTTGATCATTATGATTTCTTGGCACCTTTAAATTTACTTTTTCTATGACCTCATCAAGCACTGTGTATTATGTGTTTTCTTTTCCCTGTTTCATTCCCTGCAACTGATCTTTGTAAAAGGCCCTTTCATTGAATACCACATCTATACTCCTGATGATTTTATGGTTTTCATAATCATAAGCGATAACCAAAATCATTAACACCATATCCAATAAAAGTACACTTCTTTGATTTTGACTCAAGCTTTGTTCTGCTTTCTTAATTAATGTGGGCAAATGCTTCACAACCAAAAGTCTTTAGAAATTAGTAGTTCACCTACTTACCTGTCCATGCCTCCTTTGGAATACAACCATCCAAGGAACTTGAAGGCCCTCTATTTATTAAATAAACAGCAGCATCTGTCCAAAATTGTAAAGGCAATCCTGCATGCAATCTCATACACCTTGCACGCTCCATGATTGTTTCGTTCATCCTTTCTGACACACCATTTCCTTGTGGTGTTCCTCGAACTATCTTCTCTCTACGAATTCCACGGTCTAAACAGTAATTTTCAAACTCCTTGTTGCAGTGTTCACCTCCATTGTCTGATTTGAGACACTTCAACTTCTTCACTTTCTCATCCTCAACCAGTGCTTCCCATCTCTTAAAAGTATCAATTACATCAAATTTATTTCGAATATAAGAAACCTAGACTTTCCTAGTTGCATCATCAATGAAAGTAACATAACAGCAAGAGCCACCGAGAGATGATACCTGAGCAAGCCCCATACATTTGTATGCGCAAGCTCTAATTTTTCACTCTTCTTTTCTTTCCCAACTCTGAGAAATTTGACTCTCTTTTGTTTCCCATAAACACAAATTTCAGAGAAATCCAAATCAACATGCTTCAAACCTGGCAACAAATTTCTTGAGTGAAGAATCTACATCCCCTTCTCACTCATGTGCCATAGCCTATGATGCCATAGTGTCGTATTTGCCCCTATGGTGGTTAAAGCATTAGCAAAATTAGAAATACCATTGCATAAATACAATGTACCAACCTTTTCTCCTTTTGTTATTATCAGGGCTCCTTTAGTGGCGTTCCAGGTTTTGTCTGTATATATGTAGTTACACAACTTTCACCCCCCAACTGCCCTGTTGAAATTAGATATTTCTTTAGATATGGAACATGCCTTATCTCCTTTCATAGCCATTGGTTTCCATTTTGTTGCTTTATTAGTACCTTAACCATTCCAATGATTCTACAAGTTTTATCATCACCCAAACGAACTTGTCCAAAATCTCCTTGAACATAGTCATGAAAATGTTTCCTATCAGGTGTGGCATGGAATGAAGCCCTTGAATCTACCACCTAGGCATCAATAATATTTTCTAATTAAAGAATCATAGCATCTTGCAAAATATCACTTGCTGCATTTGCTTATTGATTGTTCTCTTGATATCCATTTCCTTCTTTTCCCTTCCGACATTTACAGTGTTTCTTTAAGTGTCATCTCTTCCCACATTTCCAGCACATTGTTGGAGAATGCAATAGGTCATCTATTAATTCAATTTTCTCCTTAACCTTAATAACTGCTTGTGAACTTATTTATCTTTTTGTGTTTCTTTATTAGATCCTTCCATCAAACAATTATCAAGAGCAAAAACAGTAAAGACAATGGACACAAGAAATGGGCTCCAAGCTAGGGAAAAACCCCTCCAAGGGGAAAACTCTTAAAATCCTTCTCTTCTTATAGAATCTACTTCAAATGAGATAACCAAGACCCAAAACCCTAGACCAAGTCCTCCCAAGCACCAAGTCAGCGCTCCAAGAAGTCCTCCCAATTAGGTCAGAGATCACCAAATTAGCAAGGATCAATTCTGCTTCAACGAGCTTCCAGCTTCAACTTTGGCCCCCAGCTTCAACCTGCAACTTCGGCCTTGTAGCAGCTAAAAAGACCCTAGCTTCTTCGCACATGTGAGAGCAAAATAGCCCAAAAATAATGTCTCTACTTTCTTCTTGAGTTATTGCCTTCTTGATCTTCGCACTTGCTTCCTTGATGTTGCTAGCTTTAGATCGAACTTCTTGATGAGAGAGATCGAATTGGTGATCAAATGAGGTCGATGTTGCTTCTATTTATACACATCTGAGGGGTTTGAATTCCTTCTTTTAGGCCGACTTCTCATTTCTTGGGCCAACTTGTGCTTGGAGGTTTCTAGGACTTTCTAGACTCAAAATCAATATTTTTTACATGTTACATCTTGCCCGATAGGGTCTTATATAAATGATAAAGACTCTCTTGACTCAAGAAAAATATTCTTTTGACATGACAAACCCTAGAAGCATGAAGAACATGCTTTACCTAGATGACCATCAAAATGGAGCATGAAACCCATACTCAAAATAATATTTTTCTTTCTTCTTTTTCTTGCAACATAAAATATACATAATAATTTGAATACATTGACAACTATGAAGACTGAAACTAGTTACATTTTCCAACAATCCCTCTTAACTAGGGAGGTATTCATAATTGTACACCCAGTACAAGGTTATTCTAAAACAGGAGAGTTCTCATAAGAAGAGTCAGATTGATAAGCCATCTTTAAGCATCAACATCATTACCAGCATTGTCAACATAGTAAGGCCGTAAATTTGACAAGCTCTTTCATATACAAGAGCATAATGTTGGGAAGTTTTAATAAGATATCACACTATCTCTACAAGGCACATACCCCATCCGAATGTTTAGTAGGTATACCCTTGTAGGACTATCTTATCTTAAATTCCTAATCCTCAAAGAATATCGGTCCTCTTCGACCACTCTTGTCTTGCATACATGTCCAATCATCAAAGAGTGTCGGTCCATTTCCTATCTTGGATTTTACTATCCTCAAGGAAATCACAGATGCTTATCTAATCCTCCATACACCATTCTCTCTCCATGGCCTTCACTTAGACTTACAGTTGTTGGTCCTGGTCAAGTGCATGACACATGAAGAAGAGAAAACAAATGCGATGTCCATCATCACCCCTCTCAACTAGAGAGGAGATCTTCATTCCCTCTGGATTAGGGAAAAGATCCTTACACCTTTTTCATACATTCCAAGAGACTCCTTTTACTCCCTCTAAAATATAGAGGAGGTCCTTGACCTCCTTTCAATTTGGGAAGTCATCACCGCAAGCTTTATAGCTTGTCTTCATAAATGTATTAGCTACCAGTTATTCATGGAGATAAATGCATGGCTCCTTCTTTACTTTGTATCATTATATCGAACTTTCTTCCTTCCAAGATATTATGGATCCATGCTCTTCCTTTAATCTTGTGACAAGATTCGGGCCATCAACTTTGCACATCACTTTCCTCCAAACATCATCAATGAAGGAATTATGTTGAGCCTTGTCAAACTTCATGCTAGTTACAGCTCCCTCATGAAAGTGATATTTGTTGATGCATGAACATCAAGTTATCTTCTTGCACTGCTACCTTTTAATCTTAAGGTGATGATATGAACACCTTGACTACATGACCTTCCAAGGATTGTCAAAACCATTTACTCAATTCATATGTTCTTTGAATCAAGCTCAACACCACCAATTGAACTTACCTCAACTGTCATTATGTATTCCTACAATATCCTTCCAGGTAGCAAAACAATATGTTAACCAAATAACCAATATCAAAATATAAATATCAAACTTACCTTATCATGATGGCCCCTTTCATCAAAATATTTGCATACTTGAGTCCTTCGAGATCGTCATCCTTTCGCATGATCCATTTCCATATAAATATTTCTACGTCCATTCATCTAATCAGAGTGCCCATGGATCAAACTTGATTACCAAGCTACAATATCTTTCTCAGAGTTGTTATTGTTAACTCCCTTTCTTTCTTCCGAAGACTATACTTGATGTTGATCAACATTGTCATATACCATGCAATTTTGTGAGAGAGTCTTGATCTCCATTTATTCCAAAGCATGTCAAATTTCTTCTTTCGAGCATCATGTAGCCAAAAGGAAGACTTACCAAGCACATTCATAACTCTTCCTTCATGATTCTTGTAGATATGAACCATGCTCTAGGGAAGAATATGCATACCTTTGCTTTCATATAATCATCTAGCCATCCTTTGAATGAGCTTGCTTCTTATACCTGTCAAAGATAGGTTTCCTTTTCCAAGAAGAGAAAGACTTTCATTATGTCTTTCATACTTGACCATATGCATTCCTTCATCTTTCAAGAGTATTGTTTCCATACTAGATGGAATATATACCAGTCATAATGTTGCTTCCAAGAATCTTCCAAAATGATGATTCTTATAGGATCTTGATGATATCCTTTTGCAGAATGACTACCTCTAACATTAGGTTAGAAAATGTTTGGATGAACTATAATATGCAATATGGTTCCAAACTTCTCATTCTCTTTAAACTAGATGATCTTTCCCAAAGCAAATTAAACAAGTAGATTCTAATCTTTCTACTATCATGTGCTTCTATCTATGATGCCATGCTTTTTACAAAACCAAGACTCTTCTAGAGTAATAATCCATGTTACTCTACTTTCTATTTAATAAAAGAAAGACAAAAATTCATAAAGAACCTGATAGAGACGAGACTTCCTTCAATAATAGAAATCCTTAGAATCTTCTCCTTTCGGCTGCATCTTAGGTTCTCCCCTTTCCTCGGTTATGTGAACTTCACTTCTTTCCTTCCTTTCGTTGTTCACTTTAATGTTTGGACAATCCCTTTTATAGTGTCCATACTCATTGCATCTATAGCATTGAATCTTGGACATATATTTGTTTCCTTCTTGGAATTTCCAAACTTTCCTTTCTTCAGTTTCCTAGTCCTTACAACGAAGGCTTGAGACCTTTCATTTGATTCAGTATCATCCTTTGCCTTGATCCTAGATTCTTCCAAGATACATTGAGCCCATAATTCATCAAAAGATGTGGCGTCATTTTTTGAGTAGATGCTAGTTGCAAAACTACTCCAATCAGGTGGCAAAGCATTCAATACACAAATGGTCATTTCAGAGTCAGAAACAATTTCCCCAACCCCTTGCAATTGATCCCTTATTTGTGAGATCTTCATGAGATGAGTAGACATGTCTTCATCCTTTGACTTCCTTATTTTGTATAGTTGATTCCTCAAGGAGATCTTTTGACCTGATGTACTTATAGGGTACAACTTTACCAACTTGTCCTACATAGCCTTGGAAGTCTTCAAATTAGTAATAAAGGTAGCAAGATGATCCTCAATGGATTCAACAATAATCCTTCGTGCCCTTACTTCTCCCTTATTGTATTTTGCTAACTCTCAAGTCTTCTCCTTGTCGAGTTTTGCTACTTCACCAAGGACATATTCCATGACTTCATTTTTTGTGAGTGCTAAGTCAATCCTCTTCTTCCATGCTAGGAAGTTTGTCGATCCAAAGAGCTTGTTGCTTTCCTTGCAAAATGTAGCCATGTTATCTATAGACATATAAAACAATATACCACTTACTTTCCAACCAAGAGTCCTCCTTTATGATGATGTCTCCAACTATCTTGATGTTTTCAAGACCTCCAAGGAGACTTCAAAGATGCGCTATATAGATGTCTTCTAGAATGCCTTCAACAACTTCAAAGGGTGAATGATGATATCAAGATCCCTTGATGCTTCCTCTTCTTCAAGATGATGTACTAGAGAATCTTCAACAAATACTTGTCCTTCCTTCCTTTAATGAGACCTTGATGATGAGGTCTTCTTCAACAAAAGCTTGATGTGGAAATCCTCCTTCTAGATCAATAGGTCTTCTTCTTCTTTCCCTGTGTCCTTATGTACATTCCCATTGACAAGCAAAACCCTTCTCTGTGTCCATTCAATCACCTTCTCTTGTTCACCTTAGCTCTGACCCCATGTTGGAGAATGCAATAGGGCAGTTATTAATTCAATTTTCTCCTTAACCTTAATAATTTCTGGTGAACTATATTTATCTTCTTGTGTTTCTTTATTGGATTTTTTTCATCAAACAATTATCAAGAGAAAAAACAGTGAAGACAATGGAGACAAGATATAGGCACCAAGCTCGGGGAAAACCCAGAAAATCTCTTCTCCTCTTATAGAATCTGCTTCAAATGAGATAACCAAGACCCAAAACCCTAGACCAAGTCCTCCCAAGCACGAAGTCATCCCTCCAAGAAGCCCTTCCAATTAGGTCAAAGATCAACCAAATTAGCAAGGATCAATTATGCTTCAACCAACTTCCAGCTTCATCTTCGACCTGCAACTTCAGTCCTGTAACAACTGCAGAAACCCTAGCTTCTTCGCACGTGTGAGAGGAAAGTAGCCCAAAAACAATGTTTCTTCTTTCTTCTTGAGTTCTTCTTGCCTTCTTGATCTCTGCACTTGCTCCCTTAATGTTGTCAGCGTCAAATTGAACTTCTTAATGAGAGAGATAGAAATGGTGATCAAATGAGGTCGATCTTGCTTCTATTTATACACATTTGAGGGGTCTTATATAAATGATAAAGACTCTCTTGACTAAAAAAATTGTTCTTTTGACATGACAAACCCTAGAAGCATGAAGAACATGCTTTACCTATATGACCATCAAAATGGAGTATGAAACCCATACTCAAAATAATATTTTTCTTTATTTTTCTTGTAACATAAAATATACATAATGATTTGAGTACATTGACACTTATGTAGATCGAAACTAGTTACGTTTTCCAACATACTATCCCCAATCTGGATTTGGATCTGCCTTTTCTTGACTTACTGCAATGTCTCGGGCTCTTTCCTCTCTCTAGTTTACTTCCCCTAGTCTCTGCAATCAAAGCATTACCTGTTGTCTCACTTGAGCTTTTATGTCGCATTTCCTCGCTAAGGATAACACCAACAGCGTCATCAAACTTTAAAGTACCAGATCTGAAGCCAAAATTACTAATAGCCATGACTAAGCCATTTCAACTTTCTAGCAATGAGCACAAAAACAATAGAGCCCTAACTTCATCATCAAAATTTACCCATACAGAACTTAACTAACTGGTAATCGTGTTAAATTCATTTAAATGATCGGCAACAGATCCACCTTCTGACATCTTCATATTAAATAAACACTTCATAAGAAATACCTTGTTTGAGGCTGAGGGTTTTTCATATAGTTTGGCCAATTCATTCATTAGATCTTTTGTTGTTGTTTCCTTTGAAATGTTGAAGGCCATCGATGCAGCCAGGCACAGCCGTATAGTTCCCAATGCCTTTCCGTCTAGAATCTCCCATTCTTAGTTTGTCATACTTGTCGGCTTCTTTGCTTATCTGCTCAATGGTGGGTAAAGATCTTTCTGATACAAATAATCCTCCATTTGCATCTTCCATAGCTAGTAGTTTTGGCCATTGAATTTCTCAACCATAAACCTACCATCGTCCACCATTGCTCCCAATTGAACCATGAACCCTTCTTTCTTGCGAGTTTATAAGCCAAATCGACATTTGGCTATGATACTTGTTGTTAGAAATTAAATAACAAAGTTGCAGAAACACAAACGCAGAAAAAATCATAACTCAAGAGAGACACAGATATATGTGGTTCACCCAATTTGGGCTACGTCCACAGAGAAAAAGCCAATCCTTCATTTTGTATTATCTAGCAAATTGAAGGGATACAACCTACAGCAAATCCGGTGTAACTTCCTCTTTGGTATCACACAGTCTCCTCTCTTCTTCTCACACAAAATAATGCACAACCGCAATACAATTCCCTCATATAAACCAAGGGTTTCCTTCTAGGGCAAAAAACCCTAAATTAACATAACTTCCACAGTAACCTAGGGAAATCAGCTTCTTATTTTCGACATCGAAGAATCTTTCGTAGCTTCCATCCATCACTTTATAGTTATCATTACCATCACCATTCACATCATGCTTATCACGTCAACTTCATTTTATGAACATCTTTATCATCTTGAAGATTGGGTACTTGCACAACTTAGATAGCAATTACAACAAAATCTATAGAAGCATGAAGTTAGCCATATAAGAATCACAGAAGCATTTCAATCTTATATATATCAGATACACATACTCTTCAACATCTTGCTAGGGACTTTGTTCTAAACACTAGACTATTTCATCAAGGCTTATCTAACAGCTTTCATTACATCTAGGGTTTCAATGTTTCTTCCAATGGTATGACATACCCCACTACAACATATAGCTAACCCTAGAAACAATTCAAACAAATATAGATCTACAACGTATCTAACAAGTTTCAAAATTCATATGTTAGACTTCCTACTAGGGTTTCATACAAACCCCAGATTTTATACATGAGATTCAACAATCAAAAACCGGTCACAGCTTAATTAACAACATAACTAGCTTCTACTAGGGCTTGATGTTCACCCTAGATTTTCTCATTTACACAATCTCAACAATCATTATATAGATTCATAGATTCCGGATTGTCATATTAAACCCTAAGACTTATGACCATCAATAATTAGGCCAACACTCATATCTAGGAATTCATTATCATGCATAAGCACATCATATGTCAGACAACATTAATATATTAGACATATAGCGACCTAGACCAAGCTAGGGTTTCAACCAATGGATACATACCTAGGGTTTCATTCCTAGGATCTTATTTTAAGGACATAGCAAGGGTTTTGCTTATATGCCCAACCAAATTCTGAAGATCTAGGGTTTCATAACTTAGCAAGGCAAACCCTACTATACCAAAATTTCAAAGGTTCGGGATTTCAGACAACATCATTCAACCCTAACAAGTTAGGTTTTCATGATCATATCGAAATCCTAAACCTGACATCATCAACAAAAACTTCAAATAACATTTCCCAATAACCCTAAGCAATTTTAGGGTTTCAAATATTAACATTAACATACCCTTAGGTTAGGGTTTTCCAGAGAACCTGTCTAGGGTTCTATAAAATCAATTAAGAAAATGAGGAGGGTAGATTTATCAAAAGATGAATCACCCAAAACAAGAATCATTATGATTCAATACAACTAGACATAACGATGTTAGTAATATATTATCAAATGAATAGACATTTATTATAAAGAGATCAATGTTTTGTGGTTTAAGGCATACCTTTGTTCCTTGATAAACCTTGTCTTGTGAGACCCTCTTCTATACTACTTGAGGATATAGCAAATCTTATCCTAATCAAAACAATAGAGAGATAATGGTTATTAGTATTTAATATAATCAAAACTTAAATAAGTACATGAAACCAGAAATTGAAAAGAAATGAGATACTTATCTTTAGGAGATGTTGAGGGCTCCCTCCAAAGCTTGAGGGATACCTATAAACTTATAAAAACAAAAGAAAAATGTCTTTTCAAAAACATGTTAAAACCTATAAATTCTAAACATCAAAAATACAAAAATAGAATATCTAGGACTAGAAGCAAAGGACTTAGTAGTGTAAGTCCCTTATGTCAAATTCTTCGGATTTGGCTTTCTTTAGGTCTTCTTCTTCAACAATATTAGCTTGATCTCTTTCTCTCTTTCTTATTTCTTGGATTGTCGGGACAATCACTCCTATAGTGACCCTTCTTATGACATTGATAGCATTCTAGTTTGGACATGTCTACCTTCCTTTTTGGTCCTTTCGAAACTCCTTCAGGATTGGCAACTAATGAGATCCTTAATTCTTCTTAGCTACAAGCAGTCCATAGTTCTTCAAAAGTGGGAGATTCCTTCCAATTGTTAAGTCCTGCAGCAAATGCACCCCAAGTAGGGGCCAATCCTAATATAGCAGTGATCACAAGTTCTTTGTCTGGAACAATTTCATCAATGGCCAAAAGATCATCTCTGATTCTTGTTATCTTCACAAATAAGGAGGCCATTGTGTCTTCTTTAGTCATCTTTGTGGTCCTTAGTTCATTCTTCAAGCTTGCTATTTGACCAATGTTCTGGATAGTGAATAACTTTGACAAGGCCTCATACATTTCTTGAGCATGGTTAATGTTGGCTATGAAAAGGACAAGGTTGTCATTTATTCCTTCTACCATTTGAGTCATGGCCACTAATTCTAATTCTCTGATCTTCACTTTATCTGCATCATTAGAGTCTTCTGTAGGCTTCTTTATTTTTCATTTTACAAAGTCTAGTACCTTGTTCTTTTCAAGAACGAGGTCAATCCTCTTCTTCTAAGACCTGTAGTTTGAGGCTCCTTCAAGTTTGTTCTCTCCCTTGATTGTGTTAGACATTGTCCTTGAAGATAGTAGACTTCTCCCTTGGAATAATCCTTTTGAATGATTTCTTGATCAAATGCTTGAGATTGCCTTTTGCTTCTTTCTTCACCAAAGCTCCGATACCATGTTAGAAAATCAAAAAGGCAGAAAGATTTTCTTATACTTGATAATTACTTGTGATATTCTTGATTTCTTATTAGATTTCCTTTATATCTTCTTTCTTTTAGTTCATCAAGCAATTACCAAAGCAATAGCACATAAATCAATGGACACCAGATATAGGCACACAGCCAGGGAAAAACCCCTCTCTAGGGGAAAACCCAGTCAGTAATTCTTCCTTCAATAGTTTTCCTGAGATATTCCAAGACTCTAAACCTTGACACAAACTTTCCTCCACACCAAGTCAGCCTTCTTCCTTTGCAGATGATCCTATTTGACCTGGCAACAGCAGCAGTAGTCGCAGCCCCATGCAGCACTTCCTTGGACCCAGTAACTTTGACCTTGCTTAGGAGACTTCGATATTGGTTGAAAGACTCCGATATTGACTTAGGAACTTCGATCTTCACAACTTCTTGAGGCAACAACACCCAACAACAGCAACTTCGACCTATACTTGTTCTAGCAGCAGCAACTGGCAGCGACACCAACAAGAGAACTTTGATCTTCCAATCTAGGGCATGAGGGAGAGAGAGAGATGCACCAAAACTTCGTTTTTCCTTTCTTCCTTCACCTTGACCAAACTCGCACTCCTTTAGCTCTCTTCCTTCACTTCGCACTTTTTCCCAGCTTCTAGAAGTATATCAAACTTGCTTGAGATGATCTCCACCAAATGAATTCGAACTGCTTCTTTTATAGCCTTTAGGTGAGATCGAATAGCCCTCCTTGAGGCCGACTTGATCATCTTAACGCTGACTTGGTGTGGAGGCAACATAATTTATTTTTGCCTCAATACTAAACCTTTTTACATGATTTAAAAGCCCAAGAAGGGTCTCTTTAAAAGACAATGACTCTATTAACTCAAAATAAATCCTAGAAGTCCTCAATAGGGACTTTGACCTAAAACATGACGACCCAAGCATGAAACCCATCTTGTAATAAGCCATAATAATAATAATAATAAATTATTTTCTTTATTCTTTTCACAAGTACATTACATGATGACTTAAACACATTAATGAAGACCGAACTGTGAAAATTTCGAAATAGAAATTCTATTACTACAGCAACTGATTTATTTTACCTACTTATTTTCCAATAAGTTATTTCCGAAATCCCTTCAGTAAATATTAAAATAAATTCTACTGCACATATCACACCATTATACAGAAACAAATACATGCACAAGAATCAAACACATCAACACAGTTATTTTTGGACAATTGTCCCCGGAAAAAACCCAATGCGGGAAAACTGATGCAGCAGAGAAGGAATTTATTAATCAGCTTTTCTTGAGTACAACTAGGGTGCCAAACTGGCTTACCCAACAAAGATAACCACACGGCAATAATACCACAAAAATCCTTTGGCACTTCCCCTAAGCTCAACGTCAGTCCAGCTAGCCTCTGCGCAGCTCCCAGACCCTCTACGTCAACACTCTACCTCACTGTGTCATCACTTGGCCTCTCTGCATCACCCACGCAAGCCCTCCAGTCACTGCACAATCCAGTTGCCTTTGTGTCTTTCTTATTGGCTCTGCGTCTGCCTCTCTGATCTCTGCATTGTCCTCCAGCACTATCTCTGACTCTCTGTTATGTACTCGCTACCCCTCACTGCAATCCAGACCTCTAGTTCAAATTTCACAGCGAACCCCGCTCCAAAAATCGAACTGATTGTCTCCCCCTGGTGTATGTCCAACTGACCCTCAAGCCTCCTCTTATCCTTTTCCTGTTGATGAATCAACGGTTGATTATAAGTCCCTAATCAATGGCTAAGATTAAAATAGACTTGATCTTCGTCCCTTAGAAGCTTCTCATCCTTATCTTTATTAATACCCATTAATATTTTTATTTTCCCAAGTTTAGACTTGGGAACTCATTAAAATTATTAATTATTTTAATAATTTCTCATCCGGATGGAATTTTCCAAAACGATTTTTGGGTCTTGGAGATCTCATGTGCTTTAGCCTTTCCACCAATTTTCATGGTTAGAGCACATCCAATGCTACCCCAAATCAACACGAACCTAGTTACATTTTCCAACAAGGGGGCCGCAAATATTTGTTAGCCTTCTAAGGTCATGCCTTGAAGTTTATAAAGATCAAATTTGCAGTGAAAGCCATGAGCTAGTTTGGCATTGGTTTTTTGAAAGAGATAGCGAAATTTTTTATTATTATTTAAGTCGTCCTGGTTTCAGGCCTTATCTCCTAGGCTGAGAAAATTTTGACGTTGAAGCTTCGCTCAAGAGGAAGCCCTTTTTAAGGAATTAACTTATAAATTTCTTGGAGTTTTATGTAAAGCCCTCGTTGGGGTCTAATTTTTTATCTATCAAGGCCGCAGAATTTTTAGAGTCATAAGTTTAATTTTTTGCAGCTCTTATTCATCATTAGATAAGGATCCGAATTTTTTGGGAGGGACTTACGTTATAAAATTGCCATGGATAAATTTTACAGGGTTTACTCGATGATCCAATGTATTTGCAGGCTTAACGGTCATCGCTTTGAGGGAGCCGCAGCCCTTTTTGGTTTCAAAAGCCATCGCTCTATTTTTCTAATCCAGAAATTGTTCCAGGAAGGTCGCAAGCCTTTTTTTTAGCTATTAACTCCTCATCCACTACCACAGAATTTCCTCAGGCATCTTAAACATTTTTTTGATATTATTTTGAGGCAGGCTTCATTCATTTTCTGATATAGTGACAGGGGCTTTTGAAATTATCTCTATATAGATCGCATGCATTAAAATCGCTAACTAACCTTGAATATTTTGCAGGGATCTCACAAAAGATTTTAAGAGGGTTTCTCCACTAAAATTTTGCTGACTTGACAGTTCTCTTTTGGCGGGGTTTAGGGCCTCTTCGAGATGTCTCTTTCCTCGAGCTGTGAGCTTTAAAGCTTTCGCCTTCCCCTGGTGCACACAGAGATCTGAAGTGACTTATCCATTTGCAGGGCTACAAGCAGTACATTCACTCATTAAGTTAGCAAGTCTCTTTGAAGTCTGAGATTCTCTATTTTGTGAGCCATATCAAGGAACTGCACTTCATTTTTTTTTTAACTGTGAGCAGTCTTGATCATTGTTTTCAAGGGTTGAATATTTGTTTGCAGGGGTTCTAGTTTAGCACATCTGTCCTTGAGGGGATCTGTAGGCCTAATTAGGCCTAGTCACCTCAGCCACAGCCTCTTTGAGGCCCATTTCTCTTTCGTTGACTTATTAGGGTGTTTTTTTGACTGTGCATCATTTGAGGTTTGATTGTTGGTGTATACCCTCATTGCAAGGGTTTTCATTGGATGGTTTGTAGTATAATCACTTGGAGGATTTTCCAAAAGCTGGCCGCAAGGAATTTTGTGGTTATTTCTTGTTATATATCACTGCTGGGCTAATTGTTGGTGAATGCAGGTATAACGTGATCATTGGAGAAGAATTGGGCACTTCTTTGTAGCTCAAATTTTGTAACTTGTGTGCTCATCCAGGAGATCATCCTTTAGGGCTAGCCGCAGGCCCCTAAGGCGTTGTTGTCCCCTGCTGTAGCATATCTATTCACTGCATACACTTTAAATCTGAAGTATACATATTGCAGACTGTCGCAATTTACAAGATCTGAAGCAATCTACGTACAGAACCTAATCACATTAAAAGCACATAATAATAAGCCTAAAAACACTCCAAATCCTAAAAACACAAGTGTTTGGCTCTTATTCCTTGACTCATTTTTGGTCATTTGAGGATTGATCTGATTCTACAGCTGACTGACTTGATCTTGCATTTTGCAGGGGTATTCACTACTGAAGTTCTGATTCTCTTTTGTAGTAAAAAATCATCACACTCGTGAACTATTTGACTAAGGGATATAGAAGTTAGATCATTTGGCTCCATTTTTTAGGGATATCCATTGTATTGTAAAAGCTCACTTTTCTTGGAAGCTCCTTTCTATATTGTCGAGAAGGCTTTTTCCATCTTTGTAGGCCTCATTAATAAAATCATCTCTTCTCTTGAAGGAGCTTGGAATTCATTTTCCAAGACATCCTTGCACCTTATTTGAAAGGGAGAGCTAACTCTTGCTAACTTAAGATCTAAGCACTAACACCTACATTTTCAATCATTGCATCCTAACTGCACTTTAACTTGAATTTCCTGATTTGCTACTTGATCTAACAGCAACTGCACATTTCTTGTGCTGATCTAAGTAGTGATTTATTAAATCTCTTTTAGCAATCTCATCTGCCATTTTAAAGTATTGTTTTTATCACTTAAATTTCTTGCTTTTTCTAACTGCCTAAATAAGTAAGAATACATTTAATAAGCACACTTTCAGGTATATTGAGATCTTGCTCTAAGCATTCAAATCTAATTATCATACTACTCTTGTTTCATTGAGTTATCACTGATCATTGTGCAAGCTAATCTTGATCTAAGTGCTTATCAATTCATTGTGGATTAGTCTCTCTCATTGTAGCATATTAACATTATTATATCTCATTGAAACTAACTAATCTCACTGTCATTTGCATCTTACATTTTAGATCTACATCCTAGAATTTACCTCCAACCTAAGCTTGGTTGTATAGAAAGTTTTATGGCCACCTTCTTCATCTAATTTGAGAGGCTAGACCCTCATTCATGGTTAACACAGGTGACCTTGCAGTCGTCAAGGCCAGAGTCCTTGTAGTGCCATAGACACTTGGGTAGTTAGAAGCAAGGGGAGGTATCGTTAATAAAGCCCTAGCTTTCTTCCCTGGACCTTCTCTCTACAACTTGTGTTTGTGACTAATTTCAAAACAATTGAGAAGAAGGATTCATCTAGACTAGATATTTAACTAAAAGTAACCAAGATCTTGCATTAGACCTAGTTCAGTTTTGCATTTCATCCTTCTAATTTTACATCTCTTATGGCATAACTATCATTGTGGGCATTATATTTTCCTTGCATATTGTATTATTGTCCTTATACTCATCTTTGGTTATATTGCCCATTGTCTATTTACATTGTCATTCTTATCTTGAGCATTTTCTTGGAAGTACAAGCTTTTTCTGTTGTGCAAGTTATTTTTATCTGCTCATATTTGATATTTTGTCATTCCTAACTTGTCTTGCAACATTGTTATTTTTGTGACTTGAGGTATCTATCTCCTTGCAAGTACCTTCATTTACTGTTTACATTGAACATTGTTGAAGTCACTAGTCTACTACATTTATATTTTGCATCTGCCTTATTGATCTCAATTGTAGTTGTCTAAATATACATTGCTCATAATTTCTCATACTTGCTCAAATTAACAATCAATTTATTCTAATAATAATTTGTCTTGCCCTTTTAAAGATTCCTAGAACTTGTTGTTCCAACAAATTCCCCCCTTCCATCTTCCTTTAGGGACTACCCCTCTTGACTTAGCTAGGAGAGTGTCTAAACGGATTGAATAGGGATTTAGAGTGACAGCCCCTGTTCTGAGCGTTGAACCTTAGGTGTACACTTTAGGCGACAACAGTCCCATTGCAGTTAGTTGGACAATGACAAATATCATATATAACCCATGACTCCAAGGACTCCTGAAGAATCACACTAGAATCACACCTAATGGATTGTCAATCACACATACAAGTACCTCCTAGACTATCCCCCAACAACTTCGATCACCATGAGGAGCATCAACAGAAAAAGAAAGAGCGATGCATTTCCTCATGATGCAAACCCAGAGTCCTGAACCCACTTACATGGGCAGGTTGCTTCAACTATACATAGTTGCAAACCACATACTTGTTTAATGATGGAGATGTATATTCTATTATAGCATTTTTTGTAAAGTTTTATCACACATTTTTGTTATGTTATATCTTCAGTACTTATATAAAGATGCTTTAAAACTCCTGTCTTAGATTGTGACTGTTCAAATATCCAGACCCATTGACCACTTCTAGTCACCCTTCAGCACAATAAAATTTCTTTCATGGATACAAAAGCTGATATTTGAACCTGATTTTAGCTCATGTTTCAGTAACTCTGAAAAAATCCACTGCTCGTGCCATTTACAAGCACGTGACTTTGCATGTATCTTTTAACTGTCTATATTTTATTCTAATGGTAGTCCATATAGCTGACCCTTGAATCAAAGGTATAAGGGCATAGGCAAAAGCATCCAAAACATGGAACATGCACAAAGAGAATCTTTTGAAACAAACAAAATTTGGAAATACCTGTACAAAGGGTGCCAGTTTCCAACATCAGTGCCATCTTTCCCAAGTATTCTCTCTCTTAACATTACTGGTGCAGCTTCAAGTTCTCTACAGTCCAACCAAAATGGTAACATACAACTTGGAGGACCATATAACTTTACAAACTCTGAATGCATCGTAAGAAGGTCCTCCATCATCAGCTGACCCACTTTAGCTGTAGCCTCTGTTGCATATATCTGGACAAATAAGAAAACAGTAATAGACAAAAGATTAAAAAAGCAGACTCAGAGACTATCTTTGACAAATACTTGAAAATAAAATTTAGACCAAGAAAACAGGGACTATATTTTCAGAAAGATATGAGCATATAGATATTGGTCTAAATGCTAAGATAATGCTATCATCATAGATCCTCCATGTTGTGTTTAAGGGAGGCTGTGAGAATCATAGTAGCAGATTCGGCAGTATTGGCCCTTTGTGTACAGAAATATGCATGGAATTCAACATTCGGCAGTTATTCAACATGGTATGGATATGGTAAAGTTAACTAAATGCTAAAATATACTTATAATTTTCAACTTTTAAAACTTGATGAAATGTTAATGTGTATTGAAAATAGTAAATGTTTAAACTTCATCTTTAGTTAAACCATGAACACTTCAATATACTTCATTCAAATTTGATTGTTAAGATAAGAGTGGAACTTCAACTAGAATAGCTAATGCTCACACTGTAGTTTAACTTTTAACAATCTACTATTCATTAATCATTAATATAAAAGTGAAACTAGAATTGTACAATATCCAATGATAACTTGTACTATTTGTAATTTTACCATCACAAGGCAATGGCCAGATTAGTGAATCTTCAACCCATTTCCTTTTTTGTATAAATAAATATCAACTCGAATGGTATAAGAAAAAATGATTTTGCAGAGTGTTACCCACCATTTTGTGGGAAATATCCCTAGGAGAAAAAAAAATTTCTCCAAAATGGTCCTCAGCCGGTGGCCAGCAGCCCCTTGCAGACATTAGCTAGCTCATTGTGCCATTTCCCCGCCACCTGAGCCAGCCAGGTGCTCCCTCACCCATCTGCCATGATCGTATGTTTGAAGGTGGGCCTCCCAAATCTAAAGGTATGCCTTGTCATTTTGAAATTGAGTATTGTAGTTTGCTTATCATGGACACTTCTGGGCATGGATTAATGGGGCGATTCAACGGAAAGAATGGGCTAGGTCTGTGCTTCTGTCCCCTAGACCCCGTTTAGAAATTAACCTTGGATTCTAGTCCTGTGGGATCTCTTTTACTGGCCATTTGGTTTCAAGGATGGTATTTCACAGGAAACCCCAATTTTGTTTGCATGGTTCCACTCCCTTATTCGCTTATATTACCCTCTTTCCATAAATTATTACCCCTCATTTTTCCCGCCTGCATCCACATTCCTTCATTGGGTCCACATAGGGTTAGCGTGCCCCAACCTTGGGTCATGGCCTAGAATGAAGCCCGGAGGTTGATGCAGTTGAAAAAAAAAATTAAAAGCATATATGGCCACATTCAGCAGGAAAAATACTACAAAATGCAAAAGATGGCAGGAACAAAAACATTTTAGCATATGGGCAAAAGCCAATACATGAGCTCTACCCCATTATCATGGCCATCACCCTGGTTCCTACAGGTTCTATGAGCCTTCTTCATCATATAGGAACCATGATTGTCCCAACCCCTAGTGAACGATGAACCGCCCCACCTTAAAAGGGGGATTCCACTGCTATATCTTACACATCAAGCTCTAACCCCTTCAACCTCAAACAGTTAACCAAAGAAAATCATGAAAGGCAAAAGGCATATAAAGAAGGGTGGAAAAACCAAGGTTGGGGGACCTCATGTACCATGATTGCTCCCTCCTACACATTATGAACCCAAAGTGTGGGCTTACCTCTTATTAGCTACCCTTATACCCTTGAATGTGACCCACAGTGGGCCCTTCTCATCCCCTATTTCACTCATCTATTTGTCACATGCCACCACCTTTTGACAGATGTACCTTGACTATATTATCTCCTTTAAAGGTGGAAACTACCTGATAGGGTGCTTGGTTAACCCATTTGGAGTTTAGGAGACATTGGCACATCCCGAAGCCCATTATGGAAGGGTGAGCCATTATGAAGCCCCCACCTATGGTTCATGATTAGGTAAGCTCATTTACTAGATTTCTCTAATGACTTGTTACACTGGAAGGCTAGGGGACGCATTGGATCTTATGCAGGATTGCATATGGTTTTCATTTGGGGTTTGGTCTCCCTATATGGGGTCATAATCCTCAAGAGGTCTACATTGGCACATGTAGGGTGAGTGTTGAGATCCATGGGCCTCCACAGCAATAGATTGCACTCCATGGGTCCCCACAGCCATTCAGAGATTGCTCGTGGTTCACTTATTGGACAAAGGGGATGCACTTGATCCATCAAGCCCAGGCGGCCCCAGATCTACACCATGCACTTGGCAGATAATCCAAGACTTACACGATGATATGGCATCACCTACACCATCATCCTAGCCCTACAGGCATCTTCAATTTGTTTAGAGACCCATGAGGACACTTTTGTGCCCCTAGATGTCATTTGGAGCACCACAGGTTATTACAACGGACCACCCCCTTGCCCATTGCTTTTGAGGGTCATTCTCTTCATTATGGCACCCATGCACCTCATTAGGCCTCTTAGAGGACCCTACGACATGCATAGTTTATTATTCAACCACTTGAGAGGCTTACCTTTTCATTTATGAGCTAGTTTGGTGGGCTTGTCACCAAAAGTTGTATTATTAGCACATTATTTTACTTTTGGAGCTTATGTAGACCAAGGAGGCTAATTCGAACTCCTAAGATGTGTATAAATACAAGTGAGGTGAGATCATTTCTCATCATCACTTTGGATTGGATCTCTCTCTTCTTTAAAGAATTTCATACTTTTTCCTAGAGGATGAATTGGAGCATTTATGGATGAATTTTGATGTATGGTTATTGGTTTATCTTCTCTTGGAGCTTCTCTATTGTCATTTGCGAATGGTTGGATATACTCTACTGCATGTAAGTATGAAATTTTGATGTTATTCTTGTTACTTTTGTCATATATGATGGATTGGGATTTTCGTTGTTTTAGGGTTAATTGTTGCAAGCAAATTATTGCTTAATATTGTAGGACGTTTTTCTCCAAGTATGGGCCACGTAGTATGAGCGAAATCTCCTAGGGGTAAACCTAACCTTGATAAGCCATTCCTCTTGTGCAAGATTGCTTTCACTTGACCTAGAGGGGTTTGCGAAATAATTTTAAAGCCTCCTTGACTGGGAGCCAAGAAATCTTACACATAATCAACATAGACTCCATTCTCCCAAGGATTAAGGCACTAATATACCAAGGGTGGCCACCAAAACACTTATTCTTTCACCTTCTCCCAAGTCTAGCCACATTGGGGTGCCTAGGCAATCAATTTCCCGACAAGTTAGCCACTGAAAAAGTTCGATCTCCTAGGGTCTCCCGCACTATCCTTTCCTCTAACCCTCCTCCAAATTTGAAGACATTCCGACAATGGAGTTGGGAGAAAATCCAATCCCTAGCTCCGGGACCAAAACTTGCCCTGCCATCCCCAAGTGTTAAAATTGGCAACTAGGGCCAAACTCCATGTGGGTCACCTCATTTATGGCAGCTAATATTTTTCCTAGATTCCTCTTGTTGAGAGGTGTAGGATTGATCTAAGATTATCCGATTCCGACAAGTATTTATGGAGATATGAAATTATTTGTATTTACTTGACAAATTGTCAAGGTCGGGCAACAATTAAATGTGTGGCACACATGCCCAGTGAATCATATAAATACAAGAGAGGTTGATTCATTTTCTCATCATCTCATCTCACTCATTCTTCTCTCTCTCTCCTTAGCTTTGGGTTATACAAGGAGCAGCTCACACGTGGGAAGAAGGAGGACGCATTAGGGCAAGGAAGACACTGAAAGGAGGATGCAGAAGCTGTTGAAGTCTCTTTGACTTTACTGAATGTATATGTGATTGCTAATCTGTGGCTAATAAAAAGAAAAGAAGTAAACTTCTCTAAGCATAGAACATACCATAATTTAACATGGTACTGGAGCTGAGGTGAAGACAAAGCCCAAGCAAGAGCAAGAGCAAGAGCAATCACCGAAGAGAAGGTTGGCAAGGCTATCCTAAAAACTTCATGGGGTCCTCAACACTCTTCCCGGTCGAAGCCAAGCTCTATGAGAAGTCTGACTATCACGGATGGAAGATTTCTCTTGATCTGACTTTAGAAGATCAGGAATTGTTGGACCATGTGAGAGGCAATATTGTTGCGCCTCCATCAAATGCATCCACCACTGCCAAAAGCAAGTGGTCCAAGGGAGAAGTTAAAGCAAGGAAGATCATCCGGGACTCTATCGACAAGCGCCTGGTGACCTATGTTTCCGATCTGACAACCTCCAAGGAAATCTACGATACACTGGTGAGTTTATTTAAAGTTAATGATGCAAATCAAGTTTTGTTCCTTAGAAATAAGCTGAACGAAATTAAGAAGGGCAAAGATGAAAGTATGCAAGAATATTTCTTAAGGATCACCGAGATCAAGAATGACCTCCTATCTATTGGGGAAGTAGTTCCTAACAGGGAAATGACTATCACAACTCTTGGAGGATTGCCACGTGAATGGTATATATTCAGGACTACTCTTCTCAACAATAATGTCATCCCAGGATTTGAGGAATTGATGGTTAGATGTATTCAAGAAGAGACAAGAATGGAAGAGCAAGAAATGCCCGCACTTAAAGGCCATCCCTCTGCCTTTTCTTCTCATGATAAAAGAAGAAACAATTCTAGGGTTAAATCCAAAGGAAAGGCTAGGCCAAAGGGTGGAAGAAAAGTCAATGTTACAATTGCAACAAAATGGGCCACTATGCGAGGGAGTGCCCTGATAAAAGGGACTCACACCATGACATTGACTAAAATCACTCTTAAGGCAATCAAAGGAATGCCAAGTCCAATGGCAGAGGTAAAAGAAATGTCGGAAATCAAGGAAGAGGATAACCCTTCAAGGAGGCAAGAAACTCCAGGTATGAATCTAATGTTGTTAACAATAAGCAAGATGAATATTGTCTACTAGTGGCCCTCTCTACTACTGCTCCCCCGGACTTGCTCGGAAATTGGCTTATTGATAGTGGTGCCTCAAGGCACTTCACTGGCTACAAAGAAGCTCTCTCCAATCTGGTACAAAAGGAGACCAACTTGGAAATTGTTCTTGGGGACAACACAAAATATCCCGTGAAAGGCATAGGGAATGTCACTTTTCAATTGAATCAGGGTAATACAATTCATTTGCAAGAAGTCCTATATGTACCTGATCTCAAAAAGAACCTGGTGTTCGTTTCGGCAATGGAGAACAAAGGCTACAAGGTAACCTTCATTAATGGCAAGGTACGTGTATGGAAAAAGAATTTTAAGGAAGCTTTCACTCTTGGGTTTCGAGTCGATTCATTATATCAGGTCAGAGGAAGTCCATTGGGTGTCATGTCTTGTGACACATCACTTCAGTGTGAACTATGGGATCAAGGGTTTGCTCACCTTCATTATAAAGCTCTACCCAATGCAAGACAAATAGTGACAGGGATGCCCAAGTTCCGAGTAGAGCAAGAAGGTGTATGTCCTGGATGTGTCTAAGGGAAGCTCAAAAGGGGACCATTCCCCTCAAACCAAAGCAAGACCTCTGATATATTGCAGTTGGTTCACTCAGACATATCTGGAATAATGGCTGTGAACTCTTTGGGAGGATATTTATATTACCTCACTTTTACAGATGATTATTCTCGCAAGACTTGGATATACTTCTTGAAAAAGAAGGACAAAGTGTTCACTTGGTTTCGTCACTTCAAAGCCTTGATCGAGAATTAAACTGAAAAGAAGATCAAGATCTTAAGGATTGATAATGGGACTGAGTATGAATCCAATGAATTCCATGACTTTTGCAAAGAGGCTGGCATTAAGAGGGAGACTACAACACCATATACTCCTGAGCAAAATGGTGTGGCAAAAAGGAAGAATTGTACAATTGTGGAAGCTATCCGTGCTATGCTCCATGATCAAAGACTTCCGAAGTTTCTATGGGCCAAAGTTGCGAATGCCGTCGTATATGTGCAAAACCGATGCCCTTATCAAGCATTGGGTTCCAAGACGCCCGAAGAGATGTTCACTAATAAGAAACCTGACGTATCTCATTTTAGAATTTTTGGAAGTCCGGTATATTTTCATGTGCCAAAGGAGAAGAGGAATAAATTGGGTGCATCTGGAAAGAAAGGAATCTTCGTGGGCTATAGCGAAAACACTAAGGGCTATAGAATCTATGTGGCTGGTCAAAGGGAAATCGAGATTAGCCATGATGTCACCTTTGACGAAGATATGGCTCTTAGCAAAGTTGACAATCATCCTACTCAAAGGGGATCTAAAGAGGCTAACACCAGAGAACCAAAGTAAAAGGAAGATGAGACGATGCCCGATGTGGAAGAACCTATGGATCCCCCTACGCAAGAGCCTTCCTCTTCTAGGAAGAGACCTTCATGGCTTAGGGGGACACTTGATGATGCTAAAGGGCACGTTGCACCCAGGGGAACCTTCCGAGAAAGTAAGAAGCCGACCAAGTATCAGGGATACTTGACCATCATGAGCTCGATCATCCAAAATGAGCCTTCGTCATTCGCAGAAGCCATCAAGCATCTAGTATGGAAGGATGCTATGACTAAGGAATATGAGTCCATCATGAAAAACGATGTCTAGGATGTGGTCCCTAGACCCCAAGACAAAGCAGTTGTCACTTTGAAATGGCTTTACAAGATAAAGCATGCAGTTGATGGAAGTGTGGAAAAGTATAAGGCTCGTTTTGTCACTCGTGGCTTCTCTCAAAAGGAAGTTATAGACTATGACGAGATATTTGCACCTGTTGCCCGATATACCACCATCTGCTCGATCATAGCCCTTGCTGCTTCGCAAGGATGGAACCTACATCAGATGGATGTCAAGACCGCGTTCTTGCATGGTTCGATCAAAGAGGAGGTCTATGTGGAGCAACCCAAAGGATTTGAGATTCATGATCGAGAATCTCATGTGTGCAGGTTGAAGAAAGCCCTCTATGGGCTGAAGTAAGCACCACAAGCGTGGTATCAGAGGATGGGTAACTACTTGATGAAGCTGGGATTCACTAGGAGTGAAGCCGACCCTAACCTTTTGCTTTAAGGTTGAAGATGACAATCCTCTCATACTGGTGTTGTACGTTGACGACCTCTTTCTAACAGGTGCAGACCCTCTCATTCACAAATGTAAGAGGGAGTTGGCTTTTGAATTTGAGATGAAAGACCTAGGACTGATGCACTATTTCCTAGGACTAAAAGTGTGGTAGAAGCCAGGGGAGATTTTCCTATCTCAAGGAAAATATGTGGCGAAGATACTGGAGAGATTCAGTATGGTGGACTGCAAGCCCGTGACTACCCCGATGGAGTTTGACTTCAAGAAGTTAAGCGGTAGTGCTACCGAACCCGTTTTACGAAATGTTACCGAGTATCATCAACTCATCGGAGCATTGATGTTCTTGGTGAACTCTCATCCGGATATATGCTTTGCAGTCAACACGTTGATTCAACATATGGTTGAGCCTCACCACTCACATTAG
The DNA here is from genome assembly GCA_031772625.1 of Pinus tabuliformis. Taxonomy (NCBI): domain Eukaryota; kingdom Viridiplantae; phylum Streptophyta; class Pinopsida; order Pinales; family Pinaceae; genus Pinus; species Pinus tabuliformis. The sequence continues at coordinate 481,274,205 of CM062820.1, forward strand.
ATTGGTGCCAAGAATCTATTTAGATATCTTCGTGGCACAATCACTCATGGGTTGAGATACACTGTCGGAGATGTGAGGCTAGATGGATATACCGATGCTGATTGGGCAGGCAGTGTGGCAGACCGAAAGAGCACTTCTGGGTGTTGTTTCTCTTTGGGATCTGCCTCAATATCCTGGATGAGCAGGAAGCAGAAGGCGGTGGCTTTGAGCACCGCCGAGGCAGAGCACATTACTACTAGTACATTGTTTTAAAAACTGGCCGTTTTGACTCCGATTCGGCTGAGTTGGTCTAAGTCATAGCCCAACCGAGTCGACTCAGCCTTTGAACCAGACCGGCCGGCTGGTCGCCGGGTTGTTACCGAGCCGGCCGAGTTGGCTAACGACTCGATCGGCTCGGTAACAACCCGGCCGACTCGGTAACAGCGGCCGGTCAAATCACTTGAGCGGCGTTTTTTTTTAAGTTTCATTTTTGGGGACTCCCTGGGCTTCCCTATCTAACTCGTGGGTTTCCCTGTCTGACTCTGATCCCTAGTATTGATATGCTATTCATGGTAATGTTAAACTCTTGAAATAAACGTGACATTCTCCTTAATCTTCATTTTCATCCTTTTACTTAAATTTTTAACATTACCATGAAATGACTGAGGATGTTTGAGACTGGTTCCGACCTCATTGGATTTCATATGGAGAAAGTAGAATTTTAGATTTCATTCAAAATCCAGCAGACTTGTCAGTTTTTCAGGATTTCAAGATTGGGGGATTGCAATGTTTCCATTGAATTTTGTCATGTATTAGGGTATGGAACTCGTATTTAATCAAGAGCATCAATCCCTCTATGTACCTTGATGTTAGTGACATTGGTTGTCAAACTCCTCCGGGATTCGCTCCCAAACTGGGAGCTTCTGAAAATGTCGCTCCCACTCTCGTTTTCGCTCCCGCTCCCAAATAACATTGAGCCAGATGATGTTGGCAACTCTAGCAGTAGCCACTAGTACTGGTCACGGACTTTTGTTGTAGAGGACATTTCTAGCCTCCTTGGTTATGTGTTTTTGTTTTGATCTCTATATCATCATCGTGTATGTATTGGACAGTGCATTAGGTGCCATTTTGATATAATGGATAGATTCATGAGCCTACTTTGATCATATGTTGTCTTCTATCTATATTCTAATGTTGTGTGTTTGGAAACATAAATGAAAACCTTTAAAATTATGTGTTTTTATAAAAAATAAATATTTAATGTATTTTTTACAACTACAAAGTCATTGAAATCGAGCTGGCCGAGTCGATACCGAGTCGGAATCGGAGTCGAAATCGACCCTCGGCCGAGTCGTAGTTGGAGTCAGAGTTTTAAAACATTGTGCTAGTATGGCCTCTTGTGAGGCGGTATGGTTGCGAAAGCTCTTTAGTGAGCTATTTGGATTTACATTGGATACCACTATGATCCTGTGTGACAACCAGAGCGGGATTCGTTTATCAGAGAATCCTATATTTCATGATCGCTCCAAGCATATCGATATCAGGTACCACTATATTCAAGATATGGTGCAGCGGGGACCAATAAAGCTCCAACATATTGGTACAGATAAACAGGTCGCCGACATTCTGACAAAGCCCCTGGGAAAGGTCAAATTCTTGACTTTCCGAGAACGACTTGGTGTTGTTTAGAGACCCTCTTATGAGGGTCGAGTATCATGTATTGAGTTCTGGGAGCTCCAGGGGAGCGCGGGGTACTTCTTGGAACAACATGCGACCACAGGGCGACTCAACATCCCCTCGTGGTGCACTATGTACAAGGTGAAAGGTTCAACCTTCCCCTGTGACACCTCGTGGCGACTGTAGGACAGGATGATTAGTTCTCCTCTGGGCCAGGATGATTAGTTCTCCGTGGCGACTGTGGAACAGGATGATTAGTTCTCCTGTGGGCCAGGATGATTAGTTCTCCTGTGGCGACTATTGTACAAGATGATTAGTCCTCATGTCGAGGCATCCTATCCATGCAGTCTAGGACTCATGGGAAGTACCTCTCATCTTATCAATGAGTAGGGAAATGGGGTTAGGGACCATTAGTAGTACTATTGATGGACGCATCGTTGTATCTACCGTACTCCTTATGCTAGGATGACCTCCATTGATCTGGGATCAATGATACTGATCTGGGATTAGTGAGAGTGGTATGACACGCTCTAAGACTAACTTCGGGTCAGTGAAGGATGGTATGATACATCCTCGATCATTTCTTCTTCTTCATAGTTCGAGCAGAGCAAAGCAGGGCCAAGCAGTCCAAGGCAGTGCATTTGATGGCTGGGATAGTAGCAACGGTCAGACGGATTGCAGATGGAGTTCTCCCTAGTTGAGAGGGAGTGTTAAAATTGGAAACTAGGACCAAACTCCATGTGGGTCACCTCATTTATGGCAGCTGATATTTTTCCTAGATTCCTCTTGTCGAGAGGTGTAGGATTAATCTAAAGATCATCTGATTCCGACAAAAGTATTTATGGAGATATGAATTTATTTGTATTTACTTGACAAATTATCAAGGTCGGCCAGCAGTTAAATGTGTGGCAGACATGCCCAATGAATCACATAAATACAAGAGAGGTTGATTCATTTTCTCATCATCTCATCTCACTCATTCTTCTCTCTCTCTCCTTAGCTTTGGGTTATACAAGGAGCAGCGCACACGTGGGAAGGAGGGCGCATTAGGGCAAGGAGGACGCTGAAGCTATTGAAGGTCTCTTTGACCTGCGTTGAGCAAGCATTGACTCATCAAGGGTGCGGTTTTGGTGTGGCTGACTCTCCTAGGCAGGCCGCAAATTTTGGCACAAAAATCGAGGCAATCCGTCCATAGGTTTGACCAGCATTCACTGCCCTAGTTTTGAGCAACATGTTTACTTCAGTCAACAGCAGTTTGAATGTGTTTTTGGGGTTGTTCAAGGGTTGTTTCTTCAGGCTGTTCGAGTGCTAGTTGATCGGAAATTGACCAAGCATATTGCAGGTCAATTTCAACTCATTTGACCAAGTTTGACTTTGCTGATCTAGGGTTTGTTGTTGCTGATATAAAATTACAGAATTCTGATTTTGTACTATTTCTCTCTATTGAACTATTGAAGATAAAAGAATATTTGATCAAAGGGTTTCCCCGCATTGATGTTTGTCCCTGGCTAGCCGCCACATCTTGTGTCTCTTGTCTTCGCTTGTTTTTTGTTGATCGTTTAATGTTCTATCTACACTTTACTTAATTTATATGTGATTGCTAATCTGTGACTAATAAAAAGAAAAGAAGTAAATTGCTCTAAGCATAGAACATACCATAATTTAACACCAAGGCTAGCACTTCCCAGGGTCAAAGCAACATTATTGAGTGAAACACTTTCTTTGATCCTTCCCACCTTGTCTAGGATAAGAACATCATTGATTGTTTCATACCTTCCTCGTACCCTAGACCGGGTCCACTTGGCCTTGTGTGGTCCTACTCCTTCAAAGGACCATTCTTCAAGAACCATCCAGGATACCAATTCTAACAAGGATTTAGGGTGTAGGGAACTCCTTTCAAAGTCTATTCCCATACACCGAACCCCCAAAATCCTTTTCCTTTCCCTAGAAGCACATAGTACCTTGCTTAGAAAGCAAGCAAGCTCCATCCTTCAAAACCTTTTGGGAAAGGGTCTAGGTCACTCGTATCCATTGACTTATCATTCATTAGTGACTCCATACATATCGGGTCTCCTCCCGTCGGTGAAATTCCATAAATAGAAGGGAGTCTTAGCCAAAGTGACAGTGGGCTAAGACCCCATTTGTTGCCCTTGGCCTAGCATTTTCCCTTTAGGGATTCCCTTCAGGTCCCTTGCTAGTTTGAGCAGTAACATTTTGGCGTTGTTGTCGGAGAAACGAAACGTGTGTTTTGTTCCCTATATGACATATTCATATATCATTATCGGCGACTCCATTGGAAGAACAAAGCCCTAGTTCTTCATTGAACTTTAAAGTCAATGCTTGTAGGGTGAAGCAAGTGTTTGTTAAGGCAATTTCATTCACCCTGGCGACTCCCATGTCATTAACGACCCAACAACATGTTGACCACATATTTTCCCGCCATAGATATGACAAGGACCCCAAGATGCCCTTCATCGAAATCCATAAAGAATACACCAATGTTTGATAGGGATCCACATTCCGCAGCTAACCACATGGTAAGGTTCATAAGGTAGCTTTCAAAGCAAAATATAACTCAACTTTGTGACCAAATGGAATGGTTTGTTCTATCCATTGCCCCAAGTACTGATTGGCTTGAATCATGTAAACCTAAAAGCATTCCTTCTCTTTTGATGTTGGTTACGCAATTCCTGTTGCATAAAGGACCGAGTTTCCAATCTCAAGAAGACATATCCGAAATGTTAGATATGGCCCTTCGAGAGGAGGATGTTATTGAATATGGTTTTATGTTTGAAGAAGGGCCTCTTATTGATGTATACTTTAATAATAATGCCCAGGGAGAGACTCATGAATTGGAAAGCATGTCCTATGAGGACAATGAGAAAGATCTCAGCCCCAAGAGCCCTCAGATATTGCAAGAATGGATGACGAAATTTGAAAAGTCTTACAACAAATTGATGGCCACATACGACTCTCAAGAGATTTTCTCCCACTATTGTGAGTAATCGAAAAGGCCCTGTCACACGAAAAGTATATATAAAAAGAATCCTACTGATGACCTTCTTCTTGAGGCATTTATTCGAAATCACATAATAAATACCTTGGAGATCATTCTTCGAGAACGAATGACGGGGGAAAAATCCTCCCTGTCCAAAGAAGGGAATGAATGGCATTCTAACCAACGCCAAATATATAGTGAAGAATTTGAGGATTCTAAGGAAGATCATGATAGTCAACTAACAGAGAATCTATGAGTGACTTTGGGGCTATTGATTGGAGAATTAGGTATGAATATAGAAATGAAGACCCCATGGTTCCTCAAGCCCATAAGAATGAGCTCAAGGAAGACGAAAATGCTTCGCCCCTTGCGAATAACAATGTTGGTCCTTATGAATTCCTTCCTAGTGATTGGAAAGGTCTTTTCTTTATGTTCCAAGATGATTCAATAAAAGAAGAGCCTTCCAAGATTGTGGGAAATTATGATGACTCTAATATAGAAGAAATTGAGGAGGATGCTTCCCTACGCTATGCCACCGATAAGGGGTTTTTCTCCATGTTTGAGCATTCTTCCCCTACCCTGGAGATAGATGTTTGTGATAATGTTCATCCCTCTAGTTTTGATGAAGGAACGATTTCCCCTATAAAGAACCAGGAATCATGGTTTTTCCCCAAATAGAATGGTGATCCCACTTCTTGTTTTCCCAATGACCAAAGCAGTATCCTCCTAAATATGTTCGAGTCTTTCACCCCTTCTTACCCTAAGGATGATAAACCTGAGATAGTTCCCATCAAAGATTCATATACTGGGTTATTGACATTTCCATCTCCTAGTTGAAGGGTCAAACCGAATCCTATCAACTAGTCTCTTTTCCTTCTTCCAGGATCCCTTTCTATGACATATGGGTCTCTTGTTTTCCCACCTCCCTCCCTCACAACCCCTCATATTATTATTCCTGTTGCCGAGTCCACTGCAAAAATAATCATGGAAGCATGCATTCTTATATTGATCGATTGACATGTTGGTTGCATTGGGTCTATGATTATACCTAGCACTTGACATTGTATCATATGCATGGTAGAGTAAGATGCATTGCATGCTGATTTTTACATTAAAAATAACATCCTATGATATTCCTTATGAAAGATAGATGCATATTTTATTTTCTGTTGATTTGATGGCCTAACATATTAGCATGTGCAATCATGAGACGTTGCAAAAGCATGTTGCCCCGTTTTTTTCCATCAAGTATATGTGCATGTGACAAGTCTATGGTAACCAAGAGATTGTTGGAGTTCTCGTGACCTCCTGATCGAGTAGCTTCACCCACTTCTTCGAGAGATCACGTCCCAATTGGAGCCAGATGTTACCCACCATTTTGTGGGTAATATCCCTAGGAGAAAAAAAAAATCTCCAAGATGGTCCTCAGCCGACAGCCCCTTGCAGCCATCAACTAACTCATTGTGCCATTTCTCTGCCATCTGAGCTAGCCATGTGGTCCCTCGCCCATCTTCCATGATCGTATGTTTGAAGGTGGGCCTCCCGAATCTAAAGGTATGCCTTGTCATTTTGAAATTGAGTATTGTAGTTTGCTTATCATGGACACTTCTGGGCATGGATTAATGGGGGGATTTGGCGGAAAGAATGGGCTAGGTTTGTGCTTCTATCCCCTATACCACTCTTATGAATTAACCTTGGATTCTAGTCCTGTGGGATCTCTTTTACTGACCATTTGGTTTCGGGGATGGTATTTCATGGGAAACCCCAATTTTGGTTGCATGGTCCCACTCCCTTATTCGCTTATATTACCCTCTTTCCATTCATTATTATCCCATCCATCATTTTTCCCGCCTGGGTCCACATTCCTCCATTGGGTCCACATAGGGTTAGCTTGCCCCTTCCCCTTGCCCCCACCTTGGGTCATGGCCTAGAATGAAGCACAGAGGTTGATGCAGCTGAGAAGAAATTTAAAAGCATATATGGTTACATTCAACAGGAAAAGTACCACAAAATGTAAAAGATGGTCCGGACAAAAACATTTTAGCACGTGGACAAAAGCCAATACATGAGCTCCACCCATCATCATGGCCATCACCCTGGTTCCTACAGGTTTTATGAGCCTTCTTCATCATATAGGAACTCATGATTGTCCCAACCCCTGGTGGGTGATGAACAACCCCACCTTAAAAGGTAGATTCCACTGCTATATCTTACACATCATGCTCTAGCTCCTTGAGCTCGAGGAGTTAATCAAAGAAAATCATGAAAGGCAAAAAGCATATAGAGAAAGGCGGAAAAACCAAGGTCGAGGCACCTCATGTACCACGATTTCTCCCTCCTACACATTATGAACTCAAAGTGTGGACTTCCCTCTTATTAGCTACCCTTGTACCCTAGAATGTGACCCACGACTGCCCCTTCTCATCCCCTATTTCACTCACCTATCTGTCACATGCCACCACCTTCTGACGGATATACCTTGATTATATTATCCCCTTTAGAGATAGAAACTACCTAATAGGGTGCTTGGTTAACCCATCTGGAGTTTAGGAGGCATTGGCACATCCCGAAGCCCATAATGGAAGGGCGGGCCATTATGAAGTCCCCACCTATGGTCCATGATTAGGTAAGCTCATTTAATCGATTTCTCTAATGACTTGTTGTACTGGAAGGCTAGGGGAAGCATTAGATCTTATGCAGGATCGCAGATGGTTTTCATTTGAGGTTTGGTCTCCCTATATGGGGTCCCAATCCACTAGAAGGCTACATTGGCACATGTAGGGTAAGCGTTGAGAGCCATGGGCCTCCACAGCAACAGATTGCACTCCATGGATCCCCACAGCCATTCAGAGATTGCTCGTGGTTCACTTATTGCACGAAGGGGATACACTTGATCCATCACGCTCAGACGGCCCCAAATCTACACCATACACTTGGAAAATAATCCAAGACTTACACGATGATGTGGCATCACCTACACCATCATCCTAGCCCTTGAGGGCAACCTACAAGCATCTTCGATTTGTTTGGAAATCCATTAGGACACTTGTGTGCCCTAGATGTCATTTGGAGCACCACAGGTTATTACAAGGGGCCACCCCCTTGCCCACTACTTTTGAGGGTCCTTATCTTCATTATGGCACCCATGGACCTCATTAGGCCTCTTAGAGGGCCCTATGACATGCATAGTTTATTATTCGACCTCTTAAGAGGCTTACTTTTTCATTTATGAGCTAGTTTTGTGGGCTTGTCACCAAAAGTTGTATTATTAGCACATTATTTTATTTTTGGGGCTTATGTAGGCCAAGGAGGCTAATTCGAACTCCTAAGATGTGTATAAATACAAGTGAGGTGAGATCATTTCTCATCATCACTTTGGATTGGATCTCTCTCTTCTTTAGAGAATTTCGCACTTTTTCCTAGAGGATGAATTGGAGCATTTATGGATGAATTTTGATGTATGGTTATTGGTCTATCTTCTCTTGGAGCTTCTCTATTGTCATTTGTGAATGGTTGGATATACTCTACTGCATGTAAGTACGAAATTTTGATGTTATTCTTGTTACTTTTGTCATATATGCTAGATTGGGATTTTCGTTGTTTTAGGGTTAATTGTTGCATGCAAATTATTGCTTAATATTGTGGGATTGTCTCTATTATAACATTTCTCTCCAAGTATGGGCCATGTAGTATGAGTGAAATCTCCTAGGGGTAAATCTGACCTTGATAAGCCATTCCTCTTGTGCATTTGAAGTATAAAAGCTACAAGATTGCTTTCACTTGACCTAGAGGGGTTTGTGAAGTAATTTTGAAGCCTCCTTGACTGGGAACCAAGAAATCTTACACATAATCAACATAGACTCCATTCTCCCAAGGATTAAGGCACTAATCTACCAAGGGTGGTCACTAAAACACTTATTCTTTCACCTTCTCCCAAGTCTAGCCATATTGGGGTGCCTTGGGCATCAATTTCCCGACAACAAGTTGGCCACTGAAAAAGTTTGATCTCCTAGGGTCTCCTGCGCTGGCCTTTCCTCTAGCCCTCCAAATTTGAAGACGTTCTGACGGTGGAATTGGGAGAAAAGCCAAGCCCTAGCTCCGAGACCAAAACTTGCTTTGTCATCCCCAAGGCTAGCACTTCCCAGAGTCAAAGCAACATTATTGTGTGAAACACTTTCTTTGATCCTTCCCGCCTTGTCTAGGGTAAGAACATCATTGATTGTTTCATACCTTCCTCATACCCTAGATTGGGTCCACTTGGCCCCGTGTGGTCCTGCTCCTTCAAAGGACCATTCTTCAAGAACCATCAAAGATACCAATTCTAACAAGGATTTAGGGTGTGGGGAACTCCTTGCAAAGCCTATTCCCATACACCTAACCCCCAAAATCCTTTTCCTTTCCCTAGAAGCACATAGTACCTTGCTTAGAAAGCAAGCTCCATCCTTCAAAACCTTCTGGGAAAGGGTTTGGGTCACTCATATCCATTGACTTATCATTCATTAGTGACTCCATACATATCGGGTCTCCCCCCATCGGTGAAAGTTTGTAAATAGAAGAGAGCCTTAGTTGAGGTGACAGTGGGCAACGACTCCATTTGTTGCCCTTTGGCCTAGCATTTGCCCTTTAGGGATTCCCTTAAGGTCTCCTGCTAGTTTGAGCGGTAACACAGAGCAAGACAAAGCAAAGAATGGACACACAAACACAGGAATCATTTCAAACAATTTTGTGACTATTGTTTCACGTGATCTTTGGAATGTCAGTTGAAGTCACGCACATTACATAATCAACCTTAAAAAATACATACATTGAGAGTATGAGGTTTAATGATGGAGTGCATGTACTCTTAGGAAGAATCTCTTATCCTTCCATGCTCTGCTATTACCCTATCCCAATCATTAAACCTCTTTCATCACCTTGAACCCATCTTATTGAATATCCTTAGGTGATCTGCAGATAGAGAAGCCTCTCTTGTGGATAAATTACCATTAAATAGTTGGATAAAGGTTGTTGAGGCAACAATGGTGGCCAATCTCTTATCGTTGCGAGGTTTGGACCTACCTAGTGAGGCTTTGCACTAGGCTTGCTATAATTTGTGGTAACAAGCCCCATATTCACGAACATCGAAAATTACAACTCATGAACAAAGATTATCAATCGTAATCTGTATCACCCAAAGTAGTCTTCATGCCATCGAGGCAGTAAGCATTCTAATGTAAGACTACTATTGAATCTTGATAGTGCACCCATTTACAAAGCTACAAGGATTATTGTGGGCAGTATATATAATCCAAGTTGCAAGAATTACAAAAAAGAAAAGTTTTTGGAATGAGGATGGTTTCAAGAACAAGCTTCCCTAAAATTTACAAAATGATAAAATAGCAATATATATCATTAAAAATTTGGGATATAAAACTGAAGTTTGAAACACCTCATCATGGAGCATTCCCATAATCTGAAACACCTCATTTGCTTTGATAAAACCAAAACTCACCTTCGCGCCTCAATACTCTTCTCATATCATTCAAGAAGCATTGGAAATTGAAAAGCATCCTAATCATTTTAATCGTGAAAATGGGTACAAGCTAAGCCAATCATGGCAACCCACTATTCATCAACTTGTTCCTTGAGCCTCCACTCTCCTTGTTTCATTAAAATTTTCATATTTCAATGGCCTCCCTGAAATTACCTTTTTCCTGAGCTTGTACTTTTCCTTCTTCAAAATTTATGAGGTATCCTTTTCTCCATCCTTTGACCTCCTTCATTTTTACGTATTTCACATTGGAACTTAATTTTTTTAATCTTGCTTAAAAAAATTATTTTTTTTAACTTTTATTTTAACCTTTGCCATTTTTTGTTCCACTTTGCAACTGAAAATCCTTTTTCACTCCCCATCAATTTCCTTTATCTTTTTTGTTTTTAGCTAGATTATTCTAACCTTAATTATTAGCTTTCTCCCCCTTTCTTTATTACCAATCTTTCACGTCGGCTTCAATAATATATTATTAATCTGCAACTGTTCTTGAATTTAATTTAATATTAATTATATATCAGTTCACAACGTCTCTTTTTTTCCTTATCCTCTCATTCCTTAATGTTCATTTTAGAATTTTACTCTTTACATCCTTATGTCAGCACTCTTCTCTATCATTTCAGCGTGGTTTGTCCCTAATGATGGATTAAGCACCCACTCAAAACATAGGATGTCTCAAAAACATTTTACACAGTTTATAACCAAAAGATTAAGCATAGATTGAGATATAACAACTATCAATTCAGCCTCGCTTGGGTGGTTAAGAGGAGAACCTCTTCTCCTCCCCACCTAGGTTCAAATCCCACTTGTGACATGTTTTCCCTTCATGGGCCAACTAGAGTTGGCAAGGTACCAACAATCTCGCTCTCACTAAAGTGCTTGAAGGTGGGATAAGATGTTCCAAATATTTTTCAGCCCAAGGGGTTAGCTCAACCAATTGTTACAAATATTGTTGGCCATTTCACTGGTATTGTGCCAACAAATTCTTGGTTTAATTCCTGCTGGGTTAGTTGCACTAAGCTATGCCGACATGTTCACTAGGGGTACCATCCATGAAAGTGGGGAAGCATCCCTTGGGTTTTCAAACAAGGTTTTATTGGGAAAAAAAAATTGAGATATAACACATTAAACCCTGGCAACCATGGGTATTATGTAGTAAGTTAAGTTACAAACCAAAATCAATGATGTAGATGGATATTTTGTAATCTATAATAACAAACCATGGGATAGAAATTTGACATATTATGGATATTGAAGGATATTTAACTCAGCATATAAGTGTTGATTTGGGGTAGCATCAAATGTGCTCTAGCCACGAAATTTGGTGGAGAGGTTGGGGCACATGAGATCTCCAATACCCAGAAAGGGTTTGGGCAGATTCTAAATAGATCAGGAGATATTAAAATAATTAATATTTTTAATGAAGTCCCTAAGTCTAAACTTAGGGAAAATAAAATATTAATGTGTATTAATATGAATCTGTGTTAGAATGGTCCAAAAGACATGGATCAAGTCAGATCTAATCTTAGCTGTTGATTAAGGACTTAATCTCGGCCGTTGAGATGTCAACAGGAAAAGTATAAGAGGAGGCTTGAGGGTCACTTGGAGAACACACCAGATGATCAGTCATTCTATTCTCTAGAGCGGGGTTTGCTAAGAGAGATAGAATCAATGATCGAGAGAGCAGCTGAGGGGCATTGAGTATAGAGAAACAAAGAAGGCAGAGATTGTGCCAGGAGAGCAACGCAGCAGCCAAGGAGGGTGACGCAAAGCCAGCAAGGGCTCACGCAGGGCCAAGCAAAGGCAGCCAAGTGTTGCGCAGAGCACCAGAGGGGCTAGGGCAGCTGACACAGAGGCTCCCAGAGCTAACGCAGGGCCTCCTGGGGCTAACGCAGGGCCAACGTGAGACAGAGAGGGGCTAACGCAGTCCAGTTTACGCAGACGCTAGGGTTGCAAAGCAGTTTTGTGTTGAGGAGCTGCCAGAAGGGTTTTCCGGGGTTTTAGCCATGAGATTTCTCTCAAACTGTGAGGTATAGCTGCTAAGGAAATTCTTTGTTCGGTAGGCCAGTTTCGGCACCCAGATTGTACTATAATTTTGCTTAATAAGAAAACCCTCAAATAGCTGCACCAGTTTTCCCACAGTGGGTTTTTCCGGGGACATTGGTCCAAAAATAATGGTGTCATGTGGTGTGTTTGATCTTGTTTCTTTTAGTTGCTGATCTGTAATATGTTGAGCATGCACTAATGTTTATTTTCAGTATTTACTTTGTAAATAACTAGTTAAAGAAAAATAACAAGTAGGTAGGAATAAATCAGAAAAAGTGCATGAAGCGTTTCTAAACTAAAGTAAACATAGAAACTTCAACATGGTATCAGAGCATGATTGCAAATCACAAGAGGACTAAAAGACATCAGCTGAGCAGAGCAATAGCAGCAGAAAACAATTGTCCCGAGGTGACAGAAGTTGTTTCTAGCAGCGCAGAAGCGATGAAGTGTGACGCAGAGCCAGGCAAAGCCATGCAAAAGAAGCCTAGAGTTGCGCAGAGCCTCAGAGAGGCCAACGTTGCTGACGCAGAGGGCCAAAGGATTAACGCAGGGCATCCCAGGGCTGACGCAAACCCATCTAGGGTGATGCAGAGCCAACGTGAGGCAAAGAGGGGTTGACGCAATTCACAGAGAGGCAATTGCTGGAGTCTAGAAGTGTTACACAAAAATATCGTCACCATGATTATTTGCAGTCAGTATGGGTCTATCATCACTTGTACTGTCCTCCTAAGCAAGTCTAAGACCTCAGCTCTTCAAATCAAGCTTTGGAAGTGGGAGAAAGACATTAAAAATCAATGTAACTCTGGTTCCGCACTTTCTCCTATGGTCACCTGCGGTCCCGCACCTTCTGTGTACAAAAGCTGCGTACCTACCCGCTCTGTTCCTAACGGTGTAGGTGCGGACCCCTGTGAAAGTCAAAAGGCACAATTTTTATCTTAAAAAACTCACTTTGGGTTAATTCTAGAGTTTTCTAGAAGGAATTTTGACGTGGATCGTTCGCTCTAAGGTGGTTCATGAATCCCTTTGAAGGAGGGCTTTATCCCTTTGAAGGAGGACCTAGTAACTTCCCTCCATTGCACTATAAATATAGGCATTGGGGTGAGGACTAAGGAGGTTAGAAGCTGAACATTTTGAGGGTAAATGCTAGTGAAATTAAGACTCTTTGGTTGAGCTTGAGAGGAGAGATCACATACCTCTTGGTTCCATTGGAGAGTGAGTGAAACTTGTCAAAGTAGAGGAGACATCTTGTTGGACCCTGGGAGGAGCTTGTACAACGTCAAGGCAAAGGTTGTAAGGTTCTTCTTCTTTTGAATTAATACAATCAAACTCATTTTTCTCAACAAGTATCTTACGTTATTTGTTTCATGGACTCCTTGACTTTCATGTTAAACATGTTTTATGCAATTGGTTTTTCAGGTGCTATTTAATGTGTTTGCCTTGTTTGTGTTTGCAGATTCGCGAAAAGGAGCTCATTTGGATCAAAGGAGCGAGGGCATCCACAAGCTTGCGTTGGACCAGAGGTAGGCCCTAAAAACCTTTGTTTGCTATTGATTAATTGAAGCATATTTAGAGAAAGATAGTGTCTGGTTGGTCTGTTTGTCGTTAGGTCTTCTTTAGATTCTAGGAAGGTCTATCTTGTCCGCAAGATCGACTCATTCCGCGCGACAAAATGGCGACTCCGCTGGGGAATTGATTGTTTTCTTTGTCTATACTTTGACCTGAGAAACTATTTTTCCTGTTTCTGTTTTTGACTTGATGATTGTGGGATTGGGTGAATTTAGTTAATTTTGAGTTATTTTTCATTTTTCATAGTTTTGGGAGAGGTACGCACCCTCTGAGTTAGGCACAGTGCGTACCTGTACGCACTTTTCCTTTGTGCACAGAGCGTAGACGCACCTGTGTAAACAGGTTGCCTGCGTACCCTATCAAAAATTTGAAAAATTTTAAATTTTTCTCTGTTTATCAATTTAGAATTTTATAGGTTTTAGCCATTGCCCAGACCTGCTTTTTCCCTGTCAAAAACTTTCCTTGGTTTAATTTCATTAGTGTTAGGGTTTTAGGTGGAATTCCTAGGAATTTTGCTTGTTGGGTTTGTTTTCATTTTTGGTTGTGTAGTGGCTCTGAGCTTAGAAGCCCTAGGGACCTCAAATTACCTTGGTGTCTACTGGTCTTCTTGTGAGTTTGACCGTTTATGAAATCTCCCCTTGTTGAGGAATTCGCTTTGAGTTTTCTCATTTCAAAATTTCGAAAGGCTTGTAGTTGAAAGTTTGGAATTTTCATTTTTACAAAAAGAAAACGAAAAATTGGTTGTTTTTTGACTAATTGTGATTCTGCATAAATTAGTTCTTAGCTCACATTTAGCTAAGTAAAACATCCTCAAAAAGACTTTTAGTAGGCTTTGACTTCAAGTAGCTTTTTATAGTTTGTAGCTCTCAAAGTTAGTCATTTTCATTAGTTTTGAGTGTTTTATTTACAAAATATAAAAAAAAATCTCTTTTGGAAAAGTTTGTTTTTGTAGTGATTGAGTGCTTTGAAAAGAAAAGGGAAATTTGTGTGAAATAGCTAGTTGTCTCGTTTTTGAGTGCTTTGGAAAAGGAAAAGCTCTTCTTTTAATTTGTTTGATTGAGAAAGATTTGTGTTTACAAAGTATTTGCATTCTCAAACTCTTTCTTAGTTTAGAAGTTCATCGAAGAGAAAAGATTGTTTAAATCATCTTAGGTGCATCTTTTTAGTGATTTCGAGTCGAGTCTTTACACCACGAGTTTCATCTCCACCACCTCTTGACTTAAACAACAACCACTAAAATTAACGCTTAAAGTAAAATTCACTTAGTAACATTTTATTTCTAGGGCTCTGATACACCAACTTAGCTTAGGCTAGTGTCTTGGAGTAGGAGAGTAATTAACTCTCCAAGACAGTAAAAACAAACAAGTAGCTGTATCTTGTGGTAGGAAGAAATCCAATTGTTGCATTTATGCTCTGGGAAAGCTCCTCTTAAAGGAGAAGCACGAGATCGTGTCCGAACCAATGTGGGAATCAATCCTTCCTCATTGGGAACGACGCCAGATATTCACGTATTAAAAAACGGGAAACCTCGGATTAATCATTGTCGAGGAGCCTGGGGTCACTTGTTGATAAACCTTGGTTTATGTCAAGGAGCCTTCAAGGGGATTGAGCTTGCTACTCTGCCCTTGCGTGCGTATCGGATCGTAGACTGTTCCCCCAGGTGTATTTGTCTCAGTTGGTAGCCTTAGTGACCATATTCTTTAGGATTCTTCCTAAGGTGACAGTGGTGGGAAGATCCCACTGTACCTGGAGCAGACGTCGCCTAGGCTCACTTGGATTTTCTGGGGGGTTCACTTCACTCGAGACGGTTAAAGTGGAGGAACTTGGTCCAGTCTATTCATTAAGCAGGTTGCCGAGGTAACTGTTCCAACCGCCATTTCTGTACTGAATTCTGCGACGTTGGATTTCATCACCAACTAGTGTTTTCGGTCCGGAAAGTTACTGTTTGTGTGTGTTTGATCTCTAGATTCTTTAGGCGTGTGATTCAAATTTGTTTGGTTCTTTAGAGGCTTTAGGTGTTTTTCATTGAGATTTTACTTTGTTTGCGTGTGAAGTAGTTAAAAGTTTTTAACTGTGGCTGAATTACCAAGACAGTCCCGTAGACTTCGGGGCCAGTCTCCTGAGGTTGTAACCGTGGCTGATTTACTGAGGAAGTCTCGTAGACTTCGGGGCGAACCTCCTGAAGAAGTCCCGAGCCAGCTTGAAGGTTTGAAAGTCCTCGTAACTCCTAGTAGTAGTAAAGTTGGGTCACCTGAGGAAGAAGAGTCTTCATTGGTTGTACATCCTGATTACCAAACTCTAGTAACAGGCTATAATCCTGAGTCTATTTCAGTTTCCGAACTTGCTGGTAGCTTTTCATCTACTAGTGATATAGGTGAAGAACCTGAGATATCTGAACCTGTTACTCCAACATCGGGGTTTGTCTCTCCAACTTCTGGTGCTCCTAATTCACCTAGGGTAGAAAGAGTAATCACCGAAAATCTTCCTTCTGGTTTGATAGCTATTGAAGAACTTGCTCCAGAAGAAGAAGTAGGCATCCCTATCCCTGAAAATCAACCTGTTATTGATCTAAGAGAGCGTGAATCAATTTTTTACAGTCCACCTAGAAGTACTACTTGGTATCTTTCTCTAACTAATTATTTGGAAAACCCAGTGTTAAGTTTTTCACCACCTCGTGCTCCTTATCATCCTAGGGGTTTTTATACTCACGTAAATATGTCAGGTCAGTCGTCCATGTTTACTCAATCGCCTGAATCTTTTCTGTACGGCGGTCCTTCTGTTCCCTCTGGGTATCAGTCACTTTCTGGTACTTTTTCGGGAGCATCTCCTCAACCCATTGAACAAGGGTTATTCACTGGAAGCAATGGTGCAAAGCCGTTGAGCGTAGAAGACATTCTTATGATGTCAGGGTCTATTCCCAATTCTCAACCTCAAGGTGGCCAGTTACCGTCTGGGAGCAGCCTCAATTAACGCCTGGGGGGCAACCTCAAGGTACACAATTTGCATCTGGGGGGCAACCTCAAGGACAGTACGTGCCTACGGTGCATTACGTTCCTCAAGGTCAACCCCAGACTCAATATGTACCCCAAGGTCAACCCCAGTATCAATTTATACCTCAAGGTCAACCCCAGTATCAGTACATGCCTCAAGGGTATCTACCCCAAGGTCAGTACTCGAACCAAGGTTTCCAACCACCCCAAGGTCAATCTTATGTTCAAGGAACGGGAAATGTACCTTTCAATTATCAATCCTACCCTCAACCCAGTTTTGGATCTCAATATTCTCAACCTGTTATGGGTCAGTACCCCGGAATGAACATAGTGTGGGATCCATCGCAAACTCAACAGGTGTTGCAGCCAAATGTACAGTTGTCATCTCAAACTGGACAACCCTTAGTTTCTGGTTCACCCCAGCAACCAGTCCAGTCTAATATTCAAACTTCTGTACCTTCGGTAGTTTCTCAGTCTGGGCCTACTGCGCCTCGTACTCCATCTCAAACGACTGCTGCAACTGCCGCAACATCTGTTCAATCTACCCCACCTACTTCTGGAGTATCGACAGCTCCGGTTTCTACTGTTCCTGTATCTACTCCTCAGACATCTTTACCACCGTCTGGATCCACGATTCAAACTACGGTTCAGATGCCTGTAGGACAACCTGGTTTAAGTACGGTTGTCACAAGTCAACCACAATTCACTTATCAACCATACCAGGGACAGTACCAATTCGGTCCTGCTGTCCAGCAGCCAGTTTATCAGTATCAACCGTATCCTGGGTACACTTATCAACAACCGCAACAACCCCAGTACGGTCCGGTTAATCCTGGTTTTCCAGGAGCATACAACATCCCGAACGCGATTCCTATTCCTAGTTATCCTGGATATCCTCCTCCTGGGGCTGGTCTCATGACCCAGAGTTTTAGGGATCCTAATCGGCAGCTACCATTTATCGCAACTTTGGACTTACCAGACTTGTTGCGCCTAACGAACGATCCAATTAATTATCTTCCGTTTTGGCCGCCAATGCCGAATAAGTTGCCCAGTGACATTCCCAAGTTCGAAGGTAAATCTGGAGAGGACCTGTCGAACCATGTGATGACTTACCACCTCTGGTGTGCGTCTAACTCCATCACAGATGATTCGATCCATCTTAGACTTTTCCAGCGCACTTTAATTGGTCTCGCGGCCAAGTGGTACATTGAGTTACCGCGAGGCACTTTTTATAATTTTAGTCAGTTAGCTACCTCGTTTTTAACTCATTTCCAGTTGCCAGTCCGATATAACAATGGCACGGAATTGTTAACTTCGCTAAAACAATCGACATCCACGTACATTTCAGATCATATTCATGAGTGGAGACGTCGACGACGTTTAGTGAAGGTATTTATTCCGGATCAAATCTTGGCTGAGTGGTTTGTAAAATCTTTGTTGCCAAGGATCACTGAAGATGTTGCTAAAGCCGGAGTTGTTACTGAATAGCAAGTCATTGCTCAAGCACAGTACCTTGACTTGGTCTATACTTAGTCAGGTACGTTACACGAAAAGATCCCCGATCTTCCCAAGTCAAATCAAATCACTGCAGCTCCTTCGGGATCTCATGCTGCTGACGGTATGATTGGTACGGTTAACACTAAAAGTAAGAAGAAGTCTTCCAAGAATTCTTCTCCTATCATAACCTTGCCTGATTCCCCGACAGGAGATTCTTCTACAGAGGTTTCTGCCGATATTCACGTTGTAGAATCATCTACGACTAAATCAAAATCCGGTGGAAAGAAGAAAGGAAAGAAGAAGAATAAAACGGACAAAAGTTCAAAAGAGAAATCTAAAAAGGCGGAATCCAATGATGAAAAGCGCAAACCTCGTTATCCATGTCTCATTTGTGACGAAGAACATTTTACAAGAGA
Source organism: Pinus tabuliformis (assembly GCA_031772625.1). Taxonomy (NCBI): domain Eukaryota; kingdom Viridiplantae; phylum Streptophyta; class Pinopsida; order Pinales; family Pinaceae; genus Pinus; species Pinus tabuliformis. The sequence goes on from CM062820.1 coordinate 481,292,904, forward strand.
CTGCCCTCATCGAGCAGAGGTTGCGAAGATCGTCAAAGGTTCCCAAACTCCTGCTGTTTTGAAGGATCCATTTCCAAATCAAGATAGCAAGATGATAGGTTCTTCCTCGAGTGCCAATGAAGAACCCATATTGATGATGTCCCATGTAAGGATTGCAACTCGATCGCAAGATTATGGTAGTAAAAGTCCTGTTGATGGCAAAGAAGCAGAATCTTCTCATTCTAATCCATCAACCTCAGCTCCCGATTCCGATCCACTACAGATCGAGAAGCCTAATCCAGACTTAGCAATCAAACCGCCCGCCAAGGGTATACTTCGAAAGTCTGCTTTCAATCCACATGCGAGAGCGGCCCAGAATTATAACATTGTTGAGGACTTAGCTGTTTCACCCTCAGCAATGTCGGCTTTGGAAGTGCTGCAATCATGCCCAGCACAGCGTAAATTACTTTTGTCGGCTATAGGAGCTGTTGATGTTCAGGACCCGAACCTAATAATCTTTGATCTAGAAAATAGTACACCGCGTTTGCCTCATCAAATGGCTTTCCAGATCCCAGTGATAGTCAAAAACAGGCCTATTCATCGGACTGTAATTGATGAGGGAGCTTCAACGTGTATTATGTCGATACAGTGTTGGAGATCGCTTGGTTCTCCTTCATTAAATCAATCCCCGACAATTCTTAAGGCCTTTGATGGCCGTGGGTTTCATCCTTTTGGCATTCTACGGGATTTTCCTATAGGGGTTGAAGGAAAAACCGTTAGTCTAGATGTGGAGGTGGTTGATGCCCCTCTAGACTACAACCTTCTCTTGGGTCGAAGTTGGTCTTTCGCTATGACAGCGGTCGTTTCATCGGTCTTCCGAGTAATAAAGTTCCCACATAATGGAAAGATTGTAACAATAGACCAGCTGGCTTACTTTTCATCCGACCCAGCCTCTTCGGAGAGTATTCAGCATGTCGGTAAAACGACTATCCCATATAAGGATGTTGGAGTAGGATTAGTTAAAGATGTCGGTTTACTGAGAACTTTTCCTTTTCCTCCAATCAACGCATCATCTTCATTTGCAACCATTCATATGATTACATCAGACACTATTTTTTATGACGATCCTTGGATCGTTCCTTCTGAATCTGAAATAGACTCATTTGGTAATTTTATGCCTTTGAGTCCATATGAAATTGCCTATGAAGCCGTGCAGTGTTTTACCGACCCGTGTTCAACCGAAAAAGACTTAATGAATGTGATCTGTGAGGAATCACTTTTCACATCAACCTCGGATTTAACTACGTTTTCTGAACTTGTTCACTCTGATGAGCAAAGTCGTGAAATCCTATGTGTAGATGATTTACCATGGGAAGATCTCCATCACAGATCTTCGTTCTTACCTGAGGATGATCGTTTTGAAAATGATTTCTCATCAATTTTTACAACTGAATATGTCAAGGAACCTCAGAATCCAATGAAACATCCAGATTCAGAGTTAAATTTGGGAAATATCTCTCGAACTATTCCCATTGACAGTTCGGTTAAGCCCGGAATTGTTGAGAACATTCATATAGGTGCCTCGTGTACAAATGACGAAATTCAATTATATAAGGCCCTATTTCAAGAATTCCGCAACGTGTTTGCCTGGTCCTATGAGGAAATGCCAGGAATTGATCCCGTGATTGTTGTTCATGAGATCAGGACTTACCCGGACGCTAAACCCGTCCGGCAACGTTTGCGTCAGATTCACCCACGAAAAGCTGCTGCAATTAAAGCAGAAGTTGAGAAACTGTTGAAAGCAGGTTTCATTTATCCGATCTCGTTAACGGATTGGGTATCTAATATTGTTGCGGTTAACAAAAAGCAGGGAACAATAAGAATATGCATCGATTATAGGGACATTAATCGAGCCTGTCCAAAGGACAATTATCCAACACCCTATATCGATCAAATCATTGATGATTGTGCCGACAGCGAAATATTTTCCTTTATGGACGGTTTTTCCGGTTACAATCAAATCAATATTCTACCTGCCGATCAACCAAAAACGGCTTTCATTTGTCCATGGGGGACATTTGCTTATTGCAAATTACCTTTTGGGCTTAAGAATGCCAGAGCAACTTTTCAAAGGACGATGTCTTATGCGTTTCATGACATCAAACACATTGTGCAACCGTATCTCGATGATTTGCCTGCTCATTCATTACATCAAGCTGATCACCTTGTCCATTTACGAGCAATCTTTATGAGGTGTAGGCATTATCGGATTCGTTTGAACCCACACAAATGTGTCTTTTGTATAGAAACGGGTAGATTGCTGGGATTTGTAGTTTCGAAAGCCGGCATTCGCGTTGATCCCTCGAAGGTCGAAGCTATTATCAATTTGCCTCCTCCTTCGAGTCTTCGCCAACTCCAAAGTTTGCAGGGGAAAGCAAACTTTTTACGACGATTCATTCCTAACTACGCCGAGGTTACAAAGGGTTTTACACGGTTGTTGAAACAGAACGCTCAATTCTCTTGGGATGAGATAGCTCAGAAATCTTTTGATGCACTCAAACACGCGTTGACCCATGCACCGTTGTTGCATCCTCCCAACTACAAACAGGATTATTTTTTGTATCTCGCCGCCTCCCATTCCACCATTGGAATGGTCTTAGTTCAGGAAGATGAATTCGGAACGGAACATGTGATCTATTACCTTAGTCGCACGTTAAATCCAACTGAACTAAAATACTCACATGTGGAGAAATTGGCATTGGCAGCCGTTCAAGCTGTCCAACGTTTTCGTCACTACATTTTACTACGTAAAACTACAGTCATTTCAGATTGCAACCCTATGATCTACATTTTGACCAAACAATTACTAGGGGGCAAGTACTCTAAATGGATTGTTATCCTGCAGGAGTTCGACTTGGAGTTTGAGAAATCTAAGTCTAAGAAATCTTTAGTTTTTGCAGAGTTAATGTAATTTCTAGATCTTATGAGGACAGTACAAGTGATGATAGACCCATACTGAAAGCGTTTATTATACTTAGCTCAATTAGATGAGAATCGACGTGATGCTGCATTGGCAATCGAGACTCACGCAAAACGTATGAAAGCTCAGTATGATCGAAATGTGACCCCTCGAAATTTTTCGGAAGGAGACCTAGTGTTATTGTATGATCAAGCTAATGATAAATTAGGTGCTGGAAAATTCGTTCCTATGTGGCATGGGCCCTATATTGTCAAGCGAAAGCTAGCAAAAGGGGCCTATGAGTTGGTAGACTTTGACGGGGACTCTTTAGGTAAACCCAGAAATGGTCTTTACTTGAAGAGGTATTATGCTTAAAAGAATGGGTATGGAGATTTTTAGTTAGGTTAGTTTTTCTTTCTAGCAAGTGTGTTTTAGTTTAAAAAGTGTGCTTAGCTTAGAAAGTGTTTTTCGTCATTATTCTGGCTTATCTTGGTTTTACTCTTGATATTGCAGATATCGATCCCTCTCCAAACATACATTGGATTTGCTGATGGTGCTTGTCGTAATACACGGAATATTTCTTCCGCAGCTTGGGTTATCTATTCGCCCTCTGACGAGTTAGTTTCTATGCATGGGGTAAGCCTCGGTCAAACAACAAACAACATTGCCGAGTATAGTGCAGTGATTGAGTTATTATCTGAATCTATTTCATTTGGGATTCGGAGTTTGATAGTGAGGTTAGATTCTAAACTCGTTGTATTACAGCTTAATAGAGTGTATGCCATTAGAAATCCAGTGTTATTAAGATTATTTTTGAGAGTGCGTCTCTTGGAACGTGAGTTTGATTACATTGAATATCAGCATATTCCAAGGTCTTTAAATACATTAGCAGATGCAATTGCTTCTCGAATGTTAAATAGACATTTGCAATAATCATACATGTAAATTTAAAACCATTCCATAACATGATTTACAAGATAAGCCGGTAAGAGTGATATATATATATATATAGGAGTGTGTCAAAAAATACATCGTCTTCGATCATAGGTTGAAAAACACCTTATGATCGGCAAAAATGATAAGTACAAAAAACAAAATGTCACATGTGCCCACAAAAGGCGATCATCCTATCACTGGTGATAATCTCTATAAGAAACCACTGCCCGGGCCACCTTGCAAAGGAACCTCCTAAAAGGTCCCGGGACTCCAATCACATAACGCTGAAGTCGACGAGGAATGTCGTCTATAGTGGTCTCAGGAATATCCCCTGTCAAGCGCTCAAGATGGCCCTCCAACTCGGCCAAAACCTCTGCTGATTCGTCCTGTGGGGCTGGCAAGGGCGCAACTGGTTGTTTCCTCTCGAAAGGCCGGAGAGCGGCTAGTCGCTGTGGACCCACATCTGCATTTTAAATTTTTACTATCAGTTTTGAGACGATGGAAAAATAAAAAAATTTAAAATAGGAAAAATGTTGAAAAGGATTTTACCTGAGTCATCCCACTGCTCTCCTGGTGGAAGAGCCATGTCTAGGTCACCACGAAAATCTATCCCAGCGTAAGGGAAATCCTGAATGGCAAAGACCTGGTTTTTCAGCCATTGGAAATACTCAGGTTTGAATCGAGCAACCTCTGTCCTCTCGTCCGGGTGACGGGCCATGACTGCGACCCATCGCATCAGTTTGGGCTCTCGAGGAAGCCCAGCTCCAACAGTAAGATGTTGTGGGATCAGCATAGGAACCCTCTCCAGGCCAAAACTCACGACCAAAGCCCCATAACCAAAGGTCTTTAGTCGTCCGCTCTTGGCCCTGGTCAGTTGGCCTTTCACATTAGCCAGCACAGCATTGCACCAGTTGAAGATGGTGCCCTGAAAGCAATCAACTGCCATACGCATCTGGGATCCGGTGGCAACATGTAATGCGGCAGCTCCGCAAAGTCTGGTGACGGTAAACGCAATCACCATGAGCTCAGGACGGGAAATGGTCTTTATGTCTATCCCTTTGTCTTTAGCCTGGCTGTTGCAGTACTCTAGCCGGAGGCTATCGACAGACTGGCCACCTGGCCTAGTCCCGTATAGAGTCAAGTCTTCGCCTCTCTTAGGCAAACCAATCAAGAAATAAATGTCCTCCGACTCAATTTCAAGCCAGTGCCCGCAAATGAAAAAACACTGGTCCTGTATGCTCCACCTGTCAACCAGCCACTGTAAGAAATCTACCTGAGCCCTTATGCCAGGAATGGTCCAGAACTTGTACAGTCCGCATGCCCTCAAAGCATCAAGTGAAGGCTGATGATTCCATGCGGCAGTATCAACGTCCTCATGCTCTCTTTCACGCCAATCTAGCATGATGTACTCCCTGCATCAAGTAAAAGGATAAATTAAATTGCTAGAAATGTTTTTGTTTGGTCCAATTTTGAGAAATTTTGGGTTCAAAACCCTTGCGGCGGGGTACGCACCCTCCACGTTAGACACAGTGCGTGGGTACGCACTTTGTCTACACGGAAGGTGCGGACCCCGAGCTGTTTCCCAATGGAGAAAAGGTCGGGGTCCGCAATGGTAAACCTGCGGACCCCCGCGCGCGGGTTTTGCGCCTAAAAACCCTCCCAAAAAATGAAATGAAAGACTAAATCAAAAAACTAAACGGTTGAAAATGAAGAGTAGGATGATGTGGATTACCTGGAGAAGACGGCGCTCGATTCCGACGGTTGGATTTTCCACAATCTTCACGGGAAGTTTTCTAAGCAAAAGCACTATTTTCTCACCCAAACTCAAACGGTAAAAATGAATTGTCAAAACCCCTTTTTATAAGTTTTTTGAGTAAATGAATCGCAAATTTGTTTATGTTTCACTTTGAAAAGGTATTTTACGACATTTTTATCCATTTCAAACAGGTATGAGTAATGTTTGTGTTTTTGTGCAGAATAAAGGATTATTCAGGCAAAATCTATCATTTTCAACGAAAAAACAAGTAGTCATCTTTAAGCCCTTTTCCGACTCCTAAAACATGAAAAGATTGCCGAGCGTTTCTTTTACACTCGTTAAAACGGAATTAAAAGACGGTCCACTTACAGCTCTTTTCCGACCGTAAAAAACATGAAAAGATTGCCGGATTTTTGTCGTTTCAAATTCGATATTGGTTATAAAACGACGTGTCGTTGATCGCTTTTTTACTTTTTCGGGTCAGTGACACTAATAATGAAAAGTACTCCTTGGTCGTAAAAGATCAAGCGGTTCTCTCAAGTATTATTTTATACTTTTTCGGGCTTGGGAGACACAAATTTACGAAAAATGTCAACCCTGGAGTCTTCTTAAGTTTTTCAGACTCTCTAAAATTGAAAAACACCGAGTTTTTCCTATACTGGACTCGTTAAAATTGCACAGTAAAGGACCTGTTCAATTACAAACAGGAACGAACCACTCCTTCTTAGGGTACGAATCTAAACTAAGTTGGACTCATCCGAAGGATGAGCTTATAATCAAGCAAATGTTATCCTCCTCAAGCTTGTCAAAAATAAAGAGGTACTTGCCAGAAATGGTGGGGGAAAAGAGAGGAAAATGAGTCTGTTTGTCATACTTTGTAACCACTCTTAAACACGACACTTTTATCCACCTGGGTTGGGAAATCCTTTGCCTAACAGTTGATCAAACCACATTGAAAGTCTTCAACCGGTTTCTGGGTATTAACTTTGGGTCAATTGTCACCAAGCCATCTGTTGTGTCGTTATGTGTTCAAGAGGTCACTGCCAATAAGCCATTCATCTGCAAAATATCTGTCATCCATCTTGACCATCCCTGAGTCAGTCCTTGCAACTAAATTTCTTCAACTTGATCTATGATTTCGTGTTGTGGGCTTGCCTACGACGGATCGCTTTCTATCGACATCAGCACATTATCTAGAAAGATGATCTAGGAATCATCAGTACCTTGAAATCTGCATGCCTCAATGGCAAGTTTCTCGCCTTTGACGACAGTTTGCATCATTGACTTTCGATCGAAGGATTCCGTGACATGTTCGACATCAACACATCTACTCACATCTCATGGATTGTACTGAGTACTTTGAGAGCCATTGATATCACTGGTGGTTTCTCTCACACTTGTTAACAGTTTACATCATTGACTGGTAATCAAGTGGCTTCTACCATGTTCGACATCAACACATTTATTCGCATGGATAGAATCGTACTATTTCGGGAAGTAGAAATGAAGACCCTGGATCTAGTTTCCACCATCCAGGCTGCGAGGAATTTTGTATTCATTATGTTGTGGACTATTCATAAACAGATGGTTGTGTCCATACTGTGTTCACATGGGTCTATACTTGTGATGTTTTACAAGATCATTCCTATATCAGAGCAGTAGATAGTTTTCTAGTTAGTTTTGATCTAAGTATGGGAATGCCTACCTCAGCGATGATATGATCTCATATATATATCTTGCATTGAATGTTTTTACAGGTTCCGACCGGGCTATCCACAAGATGATCCTCGAAATGATAAAGTACTTCACTCTTCCTATATGATAAATGAAATCCTCATCTATTACAGACTTTGCACTTTAGGGGGCAATCTGTTACACAAAAATATCGTCACCATGATTATTTGCAGTCAGTATGGGTCTATCATCACTTGGACTGTCCTCCTAAGCAAGTCTAAGACCTCAGCTCTTCAAATCAAGCTTTGGAAGTGGGAGAAAGACATTAAAAATCAATGTAACTCTGGTTCCGCACTTTCTCCTATGGTCACCTGCAGTCCCGCACCTTCTGTGTACAAAAGCTGCGTACCTACCCGCTCTGTTCCTAACGGTGTAGGTGCGGACCCCTGTGAAAGTCAAAAGGCGCAATTTTTATCTTAAAAAACTCACTTTGGGTTAATTCTAAAGTTTTCTAGAAGGAATTTTGACGTGGATTGTTCGCTCTGAAGTGGTTTATGAATCCCTTGACTAAAGGAGCTATCCCTTTGAAGGAGGGCTTTATCCCTTTGAAGGAGGACCTAGTAACTTCCCTCCATTGCACTATAAATACAAGCATTGGGGTGAGGACTAAGGAGGTTAGAAGCTGAACATTTTGAGGGTAAATGCTAGTGAAATTAAGACTCTTTGGTTGAGCTTGAGAGGAGAGATCACATACCTCTTGGTTCCATTGGAGAGTGAGTGAAACTTGTCAAAGTAGAGGAGACATCTTGTTGGACCCTGGGAGGAGCTTGTACAACGTCAAGGCAAAGGTTGTAAGGTTCTTCTTCTTTTGAATTAATACAATCAAACTCATTTTTCTCAACAAGTATCTTATGTTATTTGTTTCATGGACTCCTTGACTTTCATGTTAAATATGTTTTATGCAATTGGTTTTTCAGGTGCTATTTAATGTGTTTGCCTTGTTTGTGTTTGCAGATTCGCGAAAAGGAGCTCATTTGGATCAAAGGAGCGAGGGCATCCACAAGCTTGCTTTGGACCAAAGGTAGGCCCTAAAAACCTTTGTTTGCTATTGATTAATTGAAGCATATTTAGAGAAAGATAGTGTCTGGTTGGTCTGCTTGTCGTTAGGTCTTCTTTAAATTCTAGGAAGGTCTATCTTGTCCGCAAGATCGACTCATTCCGCGCGACAAGAAGGCTGCAGAAATATTGCAGAGTGGACCTGGTGAGGTACTGTAGTCAGAACAGCACCTAATAGAGCAGGGCCAGAGGAGTTGTTACCAAGGGTTTCTAGCCGAGGAACCTAGATCAGCAGTGTATTCGACAAGCGAAATCTCCAGCCTCAAGCCTGAGAGGGAGACCAGAAGAGCACTTCCAGACGAGAAGTAGAGACTCAAAAGAGTCAAATAGAGAACTTCCAGGAGGGAAGTAGAGGAGCGTCGTGGCACTACACGGGGTAAGGGACCAGGATAGACTGGAAGGAGCATCGAACTTCGCAGTCTGGAAGGCCAGAATCTTATCAGTGCTTGACAGGAATCGTGTCAAGAACTTCGTCTTGAAGACGATAACTATCCTAGTCGACCCAAATGATAATGACAAGTACGAAGAGGCGATGGCGAGGGCCAAGTGCATTATCCTTGACGAGGTCAAGGATCATGTGGTACCACATATAGCCGAGAAGGAAACGGCAGTTGAGATGTGGGAGGCTCTCAAGAACCTGTACCAGCATACTTCTGTGTAGAGAAGAATGTTGCTCGAGAACCAGATGAGGTCATATCAGATGAAGAAGGGTCAATCGATTGACACCTTCCTCGGAGGACTGAATGAGATCTGAGACCAGTTGATTGCTATAGGAGCGACACCGGATCATAAGCTTATGGTGAGGACAACCCTAAATGTTGTCTCAGAAGATTGGGAAGTGTTTGTCCAGAGTATCCTGGGCAAAGGGACTCTCCTATCTTAGGACGAGATGTGGGCAGCGCTTCGCCAGGAAGAGATCAGACGGCAGTCGAAGACAGGTAACAGCAATAAAGGGATCAAAGTTCAACAGGAGAAGGAGGATGTGGCCCTAGCATCTGAGGGAAAGTGTAAGGACCTGCGATCCAAGGCACGACCGCCACACGAAGTGCGAAGACAGCTTGAACCAAATGTGCGAAGTCATAATGAAATAATGCGCGTTAGAGGTTGAGCGGAGGTTGTTTATAACGTGGGAGTGTTTGGACACACCCACAGGCCGACCGTGTATGCGAAGGCGACTTGAACGGAGATTGTTGGCCGACCAACAAATGAAACGAAATTGCAAGCATTATGAGGGCATTGGCACATGAGGGACGAGTCGGCTTGGACAGCTCGACTCGCCCCACCATTCATATATATACAAAGAAGGCATTGAAGCTTGATGAAACTCATTCGAACACGAATCATTTGCTCTACATCGCAAAGAGAAGCGCGAAGGAGGTGTAGGAGGCCGCAGCAAGGCGCAGTCAAATGCGCCCACTCTTGGGCGACGCTACATGGCATTAGCACGCAGACTTGGGTGTAGGTGAAGGCTTTGGTAGGCAGGTGCCCGGCGTTCGGTGAAGGAGTGCGGGTGGCGATTTGGGTGAGGTCGCCCGCCCGCCGTGCGAAGGCGTGTGCAGTGGAGACTTGGGTGAGGTCGCCGCCGGTTAAAACGAAACAAGGGTGACTCGAGTGACTCGGGTGGGTCGCCCGCCCATTGTGCAAAGTTCAGTTGAGGAGTGCGGTTGGCGGTCCATGTAAGGGCGTGCCCACCCAACTCGGGCAAGGAACTTTGGTCGGCACACGAAGGTGTGACCTTGATATAAAAATTGGCTAAGTATGAAACTTGGTGTTTCCAAGTATACTTGTAAAGCATTGTAACTGTTGTAAAGTTGTATAAAATATTGTATTCGGGCAGACTCATTGTTCAAGGAGTTGCCCCTCCCTTTATACTGTGGAATTGTGTTCTCTTGTATAATTGCTGATGATAATGAATGTGTATGGGTGTTCATTGGTATAAAGGAAACATAATAATTACTTGGTTGAGAAACACAAACTAAGTAGGACAAGTGGTTAGGCGTAGTCCATGAACATAAGTATTGGTGAAAAGAAAGTGTTCGGTGGTGCCGCACCTCGCCAAGTACGGTTGAAAGACTACCGTAGGCCTGGGGGCATGACAGTTGGTATCAAAGCTGGTCCAAGTTTTGCAGGAAACTTGGAGAACTGAATCAAGGAGCTGATTCTACGAAGACCGAAGACTTGAAAGGGAGTTCAAGTTTTGCAGGTGACAAGTGGAATATCAGGGTGATTCAGGTGAATGGTGAAACAGGTTTAGCCGAGGTGAAGCTTAGTGCTTAGACCAAGCTAAACGACAAGGCATGGCAGGTTTGGACAAATGCGAAGGGAAGCTCTTGCTTACCTTATACAGGTTGAAGAGATTGAAAGAAGAAAACCCCCGGATTCGAAAGGAACTTGAAGTCTTGGAAAAGAATGTTGAAGACGAACTTCTTCAACTTGGTTGGACAATGGAGCAGGATGAAGTTGCAGATTGTGCTGACAAGAAAGAGGAAGCTGTGATGTTTAAGGATGTTGTAGATGTGACAACGATGGAGGATGAACTTGAGGTTGATCAAGTCGGACCAGGATCGTGTAGTTTGCAGACATGGATGGATGAGGATACTCACATGGAGGAACCTCATGATAATGATGTAAGTACTATTGATACTTGTGTTTGATACTTGTGTTTCACTTGAGCATTTGGTAGATGAACCGTATGCAGGGAAAGGCAAAGTCAGTTTGCTAACGCAGGGGAGCATCTTACCATGGATGTCTATGATGAGACCTTGTATGGAGAAGCAAGGATTGTTGACTGTTGCAGGACTTGTTGGGGTTGTTTGCGCCTTGTGATAGAAGGTACAAAGGCCCGTGACAAGGGAGGAACATGATGATCGTTGCGGAGGATAGAGTCATGCTTTAGCCACATGAAGAATTGGCTAAGTGCCCGGCATGACTCATGGATAGATTTAGGAAAACACACACTTGAGTTGCTTGGGTGGACTTCTCATGGCCGAGACCAAGAGATAGTCTTGGTGGAACCTTTAGTGGGGGAGCTATGATGAAGGGACTCATGATGATGATATGGTTGGGTGACCGAGTTCACTAGACCGAAGATTGCGGACTTGGATGAGGATTACCGATTGTTGTGATGGGTCTACTTGGTTGGACAACATGGGCAACTTAGTCATGGACATCAGGCTGGAGACATGAAGCATGGCAGTCTTATGCACGGACATGATGCAGGAGCACTTGTAGAGGTGTCACTTATGGGCATCCAATGAGAAGTGCCAAGGCAGGGATGTTATGCAGGTGGATTTGCTGGTGTGACATGGAGATGACTTACTTATGAGCCGATCGAGAGGTTGTGCACTTATGTACAACAAGGCCATGGACTTGGATGGAGTTGTGAGCAGACTATGGAGCACCCCTACTACATGTAGAGCTGAAGCATCTTGCAGAGACCTTTGGGCCGAGACTTGTATGTTCGCTGGGATGTTGGTTGGAGATGACACATGCAGCTCATGATGACATGAGGTTGTGACTTTGGGAGATGGAGTTACAACGATGTTGATGCTTTGGTGGCAACACTTGGGCATGGGTTGAGCCGAGACTTAACCACTTTTGACACATGGGAGCTGATTGATCTATGATCATGGGCAGCACATGGATAGATGAGATAGGTGTATACTTGTTTCTATAGCAGACTTGAGGGATGGCACATACAAATATGATGGAGATTGCTTCATGGACCTGGATGTGGCACATCGAGAGTCGGAATTTTGATGAGATGATCTCTTCACTTGAGGAGATGGATGTTTTACAGATGGATGATGTTGGGATAGATGCGGCTGATTTCATGCAGCACATTGGTACCAAACATCATGAACAGTGTGTTGCAGATGAGATGAGGACTACTTCATGGACCTGAGCATGGCTTACTTATATGGAGATGGATTCTTGGTCGAGTTGAGGATGTGACGGGATGTTCTGAGAAACGACTGATGATGGCATCAGCATGTGCATTCTCATGGTTTGAGCGTGATAGTTGGACTGATCACCCGACTAGTTCAAACATGAGGGAGCTCAATGTGCAGAGATGTGTTAGCATTGAGTTGGAGTATCATGGCAGCAGTTCACACGAGGACGACACATGATAAGGTCGACATGAGAGGTTGCAGGAAGCATGTAGCTTGAGATGGAGGGACCACCCTTCCACAATGGGGAGCAGCATGTGGAGATCGTAACAGGGTGGTTGATGATCATGGATTGAGATGATTTCCGATATATGACATACCGATGGGGTGTATACCTTGGTATGGTGATCTTGGTGACATATGGTTGCCGGGACGAGATATTGTCGAGGACGACAATGATTTTAAGTGGGGAAAGATATAAGGACCTGCGGTCCAAGGCACGACCGCCACACGAAGTGTGAAGACAGCTTGAACCAAATGTGCAAAGTCACAATGAAATAATGCGCGTTAGAGGTTGAGCGAAGGTTGTTTATAACGTGGGAGCGTTTGGACACACCCACGAGCCGACCGTGTATGCGAAGGCGACTTGAACGGAGATTGTTGGCCGACCAACAAACGAAACGAAGTTGCAAGCATTATGAGGGCATTGGCACATGAGGGACGAGTCGGCTTGGGCAGCTCGACTCGCCCCACCATTCATATATATAATGAAGGCGTTGGAGCTTGATGGAACTCATTCGAACACGAATCATTTGCTCTACATCACAAAGAGAAGTGCGAAGGAGGTGTAGGAGGTCGCAGCCCGCTCTTGGGCGACGCTACATGGCATTAGCACGCAGACTTGGGTGTAGGTGAAGGCGCGGGTGGGCAGGTGCCCGGCGTTTGGTGAAGGAGCGCATGTGGCGACTCGGGTGAGGTCGCCCGCCTGCCGTGCGAAAGCATATGCAGTGGAGACTTGGGTGAGGTCTTCGCCGGTTAAAACGAAACAAGGGTGACTCGGGTGACTCGGGTGGGTTGCCCGCCCGTCGTGCAAAGTTCGGTTGAGGAATGCGGTTGGCGGTCCGTGTAAGGGCGTGCTCGCCCAACTCGGGAAAGGAACTTTGGTCGGCACACGAAGGTGTGACCTTGATGTAAAAATTGGCTAAGTATGAAACTTGGTGTTTCCAAGTATACTTGTAAAGCATTGTAACTGTTGTAAAGTTGTATAATATATTGTATTCGGGCAGACTCATTGTTCAGGGAGTTACCCCTCCCTCTATACTGTGCAATTGTGTTCTCTTGTATAATTGCTGATGATAATGAATGTGTATGGGTGTTCATTGGTATAAAGGAAACATAATAATTACTTGGTTGAGAAACACAAACTAAGTAGGACAAGTGGTTAGGCGTAGTCCATGAACATAAGTATTGGTGAAAAGAAAGTGTTCGGTGGTGTCGCACCTCGCCAAGTACAGTTGAAAGACTACCGTAGGCCTGGGGGCGTGACAGAAAGCATGAGAAGCGGAAGAAGAAAGATCTCTCCAAGATCAAGTGCTTCCGCTGTGGGGAGATGGGTCATTATGTGACCCGGTGCGCAAGGAAGAAGAGTAAGGGAGAGTCTTCCGAGACTAAAGCAGTGCCAGCATGGGCAGAGAAGGAAGTTTTGACAGACGATGATTGTGCCATGAGTGCACACGCGCCACTTGAGCGGAAGTAGGAAGACATTGAGCTGTAGTCAAGCAGACTACAGGCGATGAGGGGCAGGATCCTTGAGGTACCCACCCTCTTGGATTAGACCTTGCTACGAGAGCCCTGACGAGGAGTAGCGAGACTCGCTGAGTGGGTAGAGAGGGATGTGGATGGAGCGGTAGAGAGAGCTACAGTGCAGGTGTCCCGAGACAGCGCAGAGCTAGCAGGCTGCAACAGTGCGAGAGGCACAGGAGTGTTGCACCACTGCAGGAAGGCACAAAGAGGTGTGCAACGGTGTCAGATGCAGGGAGTTGTTGCAGCAGCGCAGAGGTCAGAGAGAGGGAGCACTTGTTAGCGGCAGAGGGAGCTTCAGCATCAATGGGTGTTTCTAGCCCAACATGTAGGTCAGTTGGGAGATCAGTTACTTACTTCTCAGTAACTGAGTTGCAGTGCAGCAGTGAGAAGCACAATGCAACATGATGAGAGGAGGTGTAGTGCGGATGCAATGCTGGGAGAAAGGACCAGCAGCAGCACGGATGCAGAGGGAGTTGTCGTACAGATGCAGCAGTGGCAGTGGCAGAGCCATGGGCAACAGCGCATGATGCAATATTGCAGAGGATGATGGGTAGGAACTCCTAGCATTAGCACAAGTACCGATGCCGGATGATCAGAGTTATACTCAGTGAGGAGTATTGCTATAGCACAGTCCTCGCTAAGAGAGAGTGTTGATTTGGGGTAGCATTGGATGTGCTCTAGCCACGAAATTTGGTGGAGAGATTGGGGCACATGAGATCTCCAATACCCAGAAAGGGTTTGGGCAGATTCTAAACAAATCAAGAGATATTAAAATAATTAATATTTTTTAATGGAGTCCCTAAGTTCAGTATTAATGTGTATTAATATGAATCTGTGTTAGAATGGTCCAAAAGACATAGATTAAGCCAGATCTAATCTTAGTTGTTGATTAGGGACTTAATCTCGGCCGTTGAGATGTCAACAGGAAAAGTATAAGAGGAGGCTTGAGGGTCACTTGGAGAACACACCAGATGATTAGTCATTCTATTCTCTAGATCGGGGTTTGCTAAGAGAGATAAAATCAGTGATCGGGAGAGCAGCTGAGGGGCATTAAGTACAGAGAAGGCAGAGATTGTGCCAAGAGAGCAGTGCAGCAGCCAAGGAGGGTGACACAGAGCCAGCAAGGGCTCATGCAGGGCCACGCAAAGGCAGCGAAGTGCTGCGCAGAGCACCAGAGGGGTCAGCACGTGATCCAGATTTAAACAGGAACGCAACAGATTACAAAGATAACCATAAACACAGATATGCAGCGGAAATAATACTTCATTTCATTAATGTAAAATACTGAAATATGCTTACAAACAGTAATGGAAATAAACCAGCAAGGGCGATGATAGCTTATCTCTGAGAAGAGATGTGGCGGCTACATGCCTCTGAACTGTGTTACAATGAGGCTCCAAGGCCTATTTATTGTTGAGAAACAATGAAAAACCCTTCCCATCCCAAAACCTAACCCTAGAAGATGAAACGCCAAATTGTGGGCCCCGTTTGGGTAAATTGGTACATCAATTTCCCGGAGTCGTAACTTTGGCATACAATCTCCGTTTGACGCGTACAATAGCTCGTTAGAAAGATCTATCCGAGCACTACAACTTTGGGAAGGGCAACATTGCTCCATGGACCCATGTTGCCCCCAAATTTCCCAAAAAACGTCGCTTAGGGCCTCAAAACGGCTCCGGAAGTTCAAGACCTGAAAAACTGCTAAAAATAGTAAGTTGTGCTACAACTAAGGAAACTGAAAATGTTGAGAGAAACAATGGTGGGTGTCCAAGTGGGATTGGCAGGGGGCCACCAATATCCACCTGGATCATTCCTCCCCCCTTAGGAAGCAATGGTCCCCATTGCGTTGAGTTCCTCCATGAGATGAGGAAACTTTTGCTGAACTTGGTCCCTGGTGAGCCACTTGCCCTGGTGAAGGAGTTGACCCGCTTTGACAACTCGATACAGTTGGATATTCTGTTGGCGAGTGTGCTTGATCTGTGTGTCCATGATCTTATCAGTTGCAGCTTGTTCCATGCAATCTAGATTTAATTTTGTGGGTGTGAGCTGTTTTGCAATGTCGAATGTGTCTAGTAATGGTGGAAAGTATGGCCGAAGGCGGTCCACATTGAACATTGGGTGCAGGGCAAGGAATGGGGGAATGCTGAGCTCAAATGCTTGTCTCCCACAGCCTTAGTAATGGTGTAAGGACCATATCGAAGTGGTCTCAGCTTCCGATAGGCTCCAGTAAGGTGTTCCTTTTGCAAATGCAACCAGACTTTGTCGCCCACCTGAAACTTGTGTGGCACCCGATGTTGATCATGTCGTTGCTTGTACTTGGCATTTGACTTCTCCAAAATGTCATGTACCTGTTGGCAAATATGTTGGATGTGCTCAATGAAGTTGGTTGCCTTATCTGTTTCGAACTGGACATGAGCCGAATCTATGTGGGTAGCTGCAAATGGCATGGCCACATCAATGGGGCATCGTGGCTGGAATCCCAAGCCCACCTGAAAAGGGTTGTGGCCAGTCGAGCTGTGAAGAGCTCGGTTGTAGCTATGCTGAACATAGGGGAGGCTCTCATCCCATGTGCGTGGATGCTTTGAGTTGTACATGCGCAGAATGTGTACAATCATCCTGTTAACAACCTCTGTCTGGCCATCAGTTTGAGGATGGAAGGCTATGGACTTAGTGAGTTTGGTGTCCAGCATCGACCAGACACTGGACCAAAATGTACTGAGGAACCGACTGTCCCGATCTGAGATGATAGACTGTGGGATCCCAAAGTGCACCCACACTCGTTCAAAGAAGAGTTTAGCAGTGGCTTCTGCTGTGATATTCTTCTTGCAGGCCGCCATAACGGCCATCTTCGAGAACCTGTCGACGACCACAAAAACACAGTCATTTCCATGCTTAGTGGAAGGAAGGCCTAACATGTAATCCATGGAGATGGATTCCCAAGGTTGACTAGGGGTAGGCAGCGAGTTATAGAGGCCTTGCTTCTTGATGGTTGGTTTGGCAATGGCGCAAGCAGTACATGATCTGATGTACTTCCTGACATCCTGTCGAAGATTCGGCCAATAGAAATACTTTTGTAGTACTGCCACCGTTTTCTCGACCCCGAAATGCCCAGCAGCCCGACTGTAGTGTGCTTCCCAAATCATCTTGGCACGCTCACTTGAAGGAACACAAAGGTGACCCAGGTGGCATAACAAGGCATCCTGGAGGTGAAAATCTGGAACATGCCGACCCTCCAAGAGTGTCTGGTATGTGTGGCTGAATTCCGGGTCGCTTTTGTAGAGAAGTGGCCAAGCAGAAGTCTCGTGCCCACAAGAGTTGAGCACGATGGTTAACGCCATGATCGGTGGTCGACTGAGCCAATTTGCAACATTATTGGTGCTGCCCTTCTTATACTTGATATTCAAATGGAACTGTTGCAGGTATGTTGACCACTTTTGATGGTGATCATTCTACAATTTCCCTTGGGTCTGTATGAACTGCAGGGGTCAGTGGTCTGTGTGGATGATTGTTTCCTTCCGCAAAATGTAATGTTTCCATTGCCGGCAGGCCTGCACAATGGAATACATCTCTTTGTCATAAGTGGGATACTTCTGGACTATGTCTGAAAGTGTCTCACTGTGATATGCCACTGGATGCCCGTGTTGAGTAAGGACTGCCCCAATAGCATAATCAGAGGCATCTGTCTCGACCTCAAATGGTTGTTGCAAATCTGGTTACGCAAGCACTGGTGCCGTGCAGAGACAATCTTTCAACTCTGTAAATGCCTTCTGTTGAGATTCAGACCAAAAGAATTTTGCTTTCGCTCGGTGACTTGACTCAAGAGCCAAGTGATATGAGAAAACCCCAACACGAACCTGCAGTAGAAGTTGGCAAGGCCTAGAAAGCTGCGAAGCTCTGTCAGAGTGGTTGGAGATGGCCAATCCTGAATGACTTGGATCTTGGCTGGATCCACATGCACCCCCCGTTCATCAATAATGTATCCCAGATACTGAACCTGGGTCATGCCAAAAGTGCATTTCTCCAAATTGGCACATAGCTTGTGTTGCCGCAGTGTTTAGAGAACCTGTTGGATGCAATGTTCCACCAAGACTCCGGTGCGGGGAGACGCATAGGGGGGACGTGTGGAAGTACCCTCAAATTTTAGGGAAATTTCGGGGGTGCGGGGAGTCGTCGAGGTATATATATATATAAAATTCAAGTTCATATTCATTGTTCACTGTTCAATAATGAAAGCATAAAATATTAAATAGACAATTGAAATTTGAATCATTGATCCATCCTCATCATTCATTTTGATACATACATCATTCATATGACATACTCAAGTGACAAGTCTCATTATTGAATTAATTATTATTCATACATACCATGAGATTCGAAAAACAAAAATAAAAATCAATAATAAAATATTCAAATAATGCTCATGTTGTAATCAGATTTTACACTTGCAGGCTTGCAGCTTGTTGTGTCACTGTTTTAAGTTATTTTGCAAATTTTTTTTGTTTTTCTGCCCAGCAGGAAGAGTTTAAACAAAAAAAATTCATCATGTAAATTAAAATTTACAATGCAAATATAGTAGAATTAAATTTAAATTATTAAAATTTAAAAACAAAAACATAAACAAAAAATAAAAATTAAAGTCAAGTGACTGTGTTTTGAAGCATTTTGAAGTTTTAATTAAAATTTATATTTAAAAACTATTAAAATTTAAAACATTATAATTATAGTTTAAACAAATGATATCAAATTAAAAAATAAACAAAAAAAAATTAAAAATTTTAAAATAAAAATTTTAAAAATTACAGCAGGGCCGCAGGCTGTATGTTCACTGTTACAACATTTTTTTTTTAAACTACAACATTAAAACAGTTCAGATTTCAAGCTTTAATGTCTACCTGGAGGTGGAGCCGCACAGCGTCAGGGACAGAGGGTTGACGGCAAAGGACTCAGGAGGTCCGAGGATGCTGGGCTGCGGCTGAAACTTGAAAGTCGTGGTCAAAATTTTAAACAACAGCGGCTGGAGCAACTGCCAACAGCAAGCCTGCAAGGGGACGCAACACGCTGTCTCGGCTCAGCGTCTCTCAACGGCAATGACTCGGCTCACCGTCCCTCAGCTTAGACTTTTAAGTTTTAGTTATTTAGTTTTAATTTTAGTTTAAAAAAAAAATTAATGGTTTTGATTTTTGAATTTTTGATTTTTAATTTTTAAGTCTTATTAGACAAATTTAAAGGGGGACGCCCAGGCGCACCCTTTTTGGGGAGTCTAGACTCCCACACTGAAGGGGGACACCCAGAAGCACCCTTTTTGGGGAGTCTTGGGGAGTCTAGACTCCCACACTGGGGAAACGCACCCCCTTGCGTCTCCCCGAGACTCCCCAAAAAGGGTGCGTGGGGAAACGCACCCCCAAGAGACTCCCCGTCCCGGGTGCATCCCCGTGGAACACTGGTTGGATGTGGTGGAGGTGCGCTCTTCCCAACTCTGGCTAAAGATCAGGATGTCATCCAAGTATACCACTACAAATGAGTTGGTGAATGGCCGCAAGATGTCATCCATTAGCCTCATGAAGGTTGCAGGAGCATTCGTCAATCCGAAAGGCATAACCAACCATTCGAAAAGGCCCTCCTTGGTTTTGAAGGCAGTCTTCCACACATCAAAGGGTTCGATTGGTACCTGGTGATATCCTGACTTCAGATCGATTTTGCTGAATATTTTTCCCCCTTTAGTTGGTCCAGGAAGTCATCAATCCGCTGTATCGGGTACCTATTACGGATCGTGATCTTGTTCAATGCCCGATAGTAAATACAGAGTCTCCAAGTCCCATCCTTCTTCTGTACCAACACGATCCAGCTCCCACAAGGCGATGAACTCGGACGGATGTGACCTTTCTGCAGCAGCTCCTGAATCTGCCTCTTGATTTCATTGTTCTCCAGAACGGAGTGTCGATAGATTGGTCCATTGGGTAGTGGTGCACCTGGGGTCAGATCGATGGAGTGCTTAACCTAACAGTGCAGAGGAACCCCTGCGGGGGAGGTGAAGATGTCCTCGTACTCCTCCACGACCTTGTCCATTTGTAATTGTCGTGCGGAGGGGCCCTGTCTAGAGGTCATGGCCACCGTCTTCTTCTTTCCTTGAGGGCGTATCATCAGGAAAACAAATTTCCCAGTTTTGGAAATGAGCTTACTGCATTGTTTTGCAGTAACCAAAGAGATGGCGGTAGGCAGTGCTACCTCCAGTATCCTGTACAACTTATTTCCCAATGTAACAATAACAGCACGGGGTCTTGATTCATACACAGCATGTCACTTCCACAAGTAAGGTTGTCCTAATAATACATCACAAACTTCAAGGGGAGCAATGTCACACAATACCTCATCCATGAAGGGCTTGATGTTGTATGGAAGGCGACATTGTTGGCTCACGCGAAGATCCCGTCCTTGGTGAAGCCACCCGATGGTGTACGGTTGTGGATGTGCTGTGGTCGGTAAGCCCAACCGCTTCACTACCTCTGCCGAAATGAGGTTCTTTGGCTCCCGCTATCGACAATGAACTGTAGCAGGGAGCCGTTTACCCACATCTGGGAGTGGAAGAGACGCTCCTCCTCCTCTGGATCTTCAGGTTCCTCCTTCTGTATCTTCGTGGTGGCAACAGTGGCGTTGGGCTCCGTATCGATAATCTGCGTCCCTTTGTCATTCCCCTTGTCGGGTTCTGACTCAGAGTCGGAACATGCATCTGATTCTGAAACCTTTAGCTCAGCCACTAGTGACTGCTTGGCCCAACACTCACTTGTGTTGTGAGTGGAGCTCTTATGGAACTCGCACCATTTTCCTGTGTCCTTTTTCGGCTTCGCGACATTGTTCTTTGCTTGCAACTTTGGCAGGTTGTCTTAGGCTACCCCGCCTTGGCTTTGTCCTTTGTTCTGTGGTTTAGGGGCACCTTTCCCTTGCTTCGGATTCGCAGATCCAAAGTCTCGCTTCTTCTGTTTAAACTTCTGCTCGACCTTGACGGCATATCGGTATGCTGTGTCGAGTGAGGAGATGTTCAGGAATTCTATTTCTTCCTGGATGTACTTGTGCACGCAACCGCGGTATTTGAGTATCAAATGCTGCTCCGAATCCTTGATACCCAACTTTGTGCGAAGTGTATCGAAAAGATTGGTAAACTCCAGCACGTCTTGGTCCCTTCCCTGCCGCAGCGTGGTCCACTTTATGTATTGATCCTCATAGCTTCCGACAGGGTAGTGAGCCGGTATTTTCATCCTTCTGCTCGCAGTAGGTTTCCCACCAGTCCTTGACGTGGGGGGCTGCTTTGAGAAGAGCGAAAATAATCTTTTCCCGACTCAAAAATTCATGAACAGAAAAATAACCCTCTAGCAGATTTAACCATTTATCTACGGCATTTGCATCTATCTGAACCTCGAATATGGGGATTTCAAAATTAACTTGTACCTTAAAGGGCGTGGCATTTCCAGAGTAGCTGCTGGAAGCCGGTGCGTCGCTTTTGGGTAGCCGTTGAAGGATCTGGGCAAAGTTGTCCATCATCGCGTTCCTTTGTCGCTCGAGGGTTTCTTGGAGCAAGATTTTGATAGGATCTCCTGCCCCCTCATCTTTCTTCTCATCCGCCATGGGAGGCCGTCGGGATTTGCGAGGCTGGTCTTGCAAAGGTTCGACCAGTTCAAGCCCTAAACCGACGTCGTTGGGGACATACAAAGAAAAACAGAGACAAAGCAGACCGCTCTGATACCACTCATCCGGATTTAAACAGGAACACAACAAATTACAGAGATAACCATAAACACAGATATGCAGCGGAAATAATACTTCATTTCATTAATGTAAAATACTGAAATATGCTTATAAACAGTAATGGAAATAAACCAGCTAGGGCGATGGTAGCTTATCTCTAAGAAGAGATGTGGTAGCTACATGCCTCTAAATTGTGTTACAATGAAGCTCCAAAGCCTATTTACTGTTGAGAAACAATGAAAAACCCTTCACATCCCAAAACCTAACCCTAGAAGGTGAAATGCCAAATTGTGGGCTCCGTTTGGGTAAATTGGTACATCAATTTCCCGGGGTCGTAACTTTGGCATACGATCTCTGTTTGACGCGTACAATAGCTCGTTAGAAAGACCTATCCGAGCACTACAACTTTGGGAAGGGCAACATCGGTATATGGGCCCATGTTACCCCCAGATTTCCCAAAAAACGTCGTTTAGGGTCTCAAAACGGCTCCAGAAGTTCAGGACCCAAAAAACTACTAAAAATAGTAAGTTGTGCTACAATTAAGGAAACTGAAAATGCTGAGAGAAACAATGGTGGGGGTCAAGTGGACTTGGCAGGTGGCCACCAATATCCACCTGGATCAGCACAGTTGACGCAGAGGCTCCCAGAGCTAACGCAGGGCCTCCTAGGGCTGACGCAAGGCGAGCATGAGACAGAGAGGAACTGACGCAGTCCAGTTTAGGCAAACGCTAAGGTTGCAGAGTAGCTTTGTGCTAAGGAGCTCCCGAAAGGGTTTTCCGGGGTTTCTGCCAGGAGATTTCTCTCAAACTGCGAGGTATAGCTGCTAAGGAAATTCTCTGTTGGGTAGGCCAATTTCGGCGCCCAAATTGTACTCTGATATTGCTTAATAAAAAGACCCTCAGATAGTTGCACCGGTTTTCCCGCATTGGGTTTTTCCGGGGACATTGGTCCAAAAATAATGGTGTCATGTGGTGTGTTTGTTCTTGTTTCTTTTAGTTGTTGATCTATAATATGTTGAGCATGCACTAGTGTTTATTTTTAGTATTTACTTTGTAAATAACTTGTTAAAGAAAAATAACAAGTAGGTAGGAATAAATCAGAAAAAGTGCATGAAGGGTTTCTAACTTTCTAAATTTAAAAACTTCAACAATAAGAACAATTGTTAATGTATCAGATTTATGTTGTTGCAACATGTTGTTTTTCCTTTTTAATCTCTTTCCTCGTACTATTTTTTATCTTTCTTATTTTTTCATTTTTATATCATTGTTGTGGCCCACAGTGTTACAAATATCTTTAATTTCAATTTTCTACCGATTTTTCTAAGTTGCCGACATTTTCAAGTTTGGCTGAATACATATCACCCGATCGCAAAAGGCTTGCTTTCACAAGTTTGTGTCCTTGTGCTCATGTTCACTAGAAGCATCCACTAAAGAAAGAAAAAACACTTAATAATGGAAAATAATATTATTGATTCCATTAGATAAATCGGTATACACATATCACTGTATCAGCCTTAGTATTTTTCCATTTTGGACTAAGTACTACAATAACTCATTTTATCAGCATTTGTCATTCATAATGTTATGGAAGCATGAATATTATTGGTATAATCAATATGTTTCACAGAAACTGTCCAAATATGATCATTGTTTATATTTGTAAGTTATTGGCACTTGGATTTCCTTCATTTACTGTGTATTGCAAATAGCTTAGCCAGTCATTCAGTCATATTTCCTTGTTATCACTTATAAATTCAGTTATATTTCCTTGTTATCACTTATTTTTTGGGTTTTCGGCATTGATACAAGAGTTGCTTTTGCACTTCCATGCTATCAAGATTCAACACGCTGGGTGTACCTTTTAATACCATTGACCTACTTACACTGGCTGTACCATTGACCTACTTTTGTGGTCATTTGAAGGACATTAATAAAATTATCTCATCTTATATTCTTGTGTTAGGCTTTTACATATTTACTTGTCCTAGTAAGTTCTGAACTATTTAATATAGTTTTAGTTGACCCTTGACCTACTTTTGTGGTCATTTGAAGGACATTAATAAAATTATCTTATCTTATATTCTTGTGTTAGGTTTTTACATATTTACTTGTCCTAGTGAGTTCTGAACTATTTAATATAGTTTTAGTTGACCCTGTCCCCCCCGTCCAAGAAAATTGGGGGTACCTTCAAGGTGTCCTTCAAACTCGTCCCCCCATGCCTGAAATTGGAAGCAACGTAGAAGCCTACTTAGACCTAGGAATCTCCACGATCGGTATGGGTGTTGCACTTGGCAAAGTAGTCCATTTATCGCAGACCATCTGCAATAAAACATTAAAGGCCTATTTAAAGTTTTAATTTCCATTTTGCCGATTTGTTATTGGAATAAAAGATTTTACGTAATATCTCTAAGTTCTCTTACACTATGGATATCCTACAGCCTTCAATTCCTCCTAAACCCTATGCTAACCCTTCCTGGCTTCCCTGACTGCTTTTTGACACTTGCTTAAAGTTGAGAGCAACAGTATAATCTGTGGTCATCGTCACAGATTGCCCTCCCCAACTCCCCACGAAAAAAATGATAACTGCTTGCAAATGGGATTTAGGGACTGACTAAACCATGCACTTTCGTGTACAATTATCATAGAACATAATTTACAGCGACCAAGGAAGTAAGCATCAAGCATCATATCAACGAGGACGATGAATCGGGTGATGGAAGGACCCAAACACGAATGCATTAAAATTCTTGAATTTCACTAATACTTACAATTTTGCCTAACTACACAACAAGGAACCCTCGTGACCATAACAAGTGTACTTCGACACAAGAACCAGGACACTGGTAAAGCATACCTTAGCGGAGAAGCACTTGTTGCGAGTAAGAAAGGGCAAGCCAAGCATGCCAGCGGGACTCGAAACCAAGACCACATCAATTAACGAAAGATCCCACATGTGCAGGTCTGCAGTTTTGTACCAAGGCTCTGCATCTATTAGCACCGAACCTTCACAATATTTAAATAGGCAGCCTGAATCCCTTAAATTCCCCACTCCCTCTGTCTTGCGCTGCTTTCGTGGCTGAGATGCATCGTGAAAGGAACAATTTTGCGGGGAAAATGGAACAGAGGGCAGCTTCCCACGAACAGACCAGCTGACGGGCAGAAAGAGCTCTAAGGATGACAAGTCAAGCGGGCATTCCAGCAGAATTCGAACCCCGCACATTTGAAGCAAATGGCAGGCGGGGAAATGATAACCTTTTCCGGTATTGAGACAAGTCTGCAGCATGCAATCGAGGAAAACTTAATTGGATGGATTTAACAGGATAGAGATTTGCAATTAAAATTTTGGATTACCAGACTTACCAGCTTCATCTTCCACGTGATGACTTGATTTGGGTGCACTGCATTAGCCTCCCCGAAGCAGTATGAAAAAATCCGGTCCTCAGGATCCTCGACCAGTTTCACAGCTTGAACGTGACATTGGTAGAGTTGTATAGAAAGATTTTATAAATTGCGTAAGTTTTGTCAAGCATCGGAAACAATTTATAAAAACACTTTCTGAAAAAAGTAGCAAGGGATAGTCGTTAAAAGTGGTTGATACATAGCGCCACACTTTTCCATCGTGAGGTGAAACGAAATTTCAAAAATGGTTACAATGTTACATTGATTTATAATGGGTAAGGATTGATTTTGTGTATCCAAGCTTTTAGTTTTGAGGTTTTTAAAAAGTTAATATAGGTTTTTAAAAGTTAGTGAGTTTTTTAAATAAATGGTAATTTGGTTTTTGAAAGTTAAAGAGATTTTTCAATGAATGGTAATTTGTAAGGTTGGTGTGAAACTAAATGTGTTATTGTATCAGTTTAGAATCATTTAATTATGGATTTATCATGTGTTGAGAGGAATTAAATTTCGGGATATGTAAATTTTTCTTCAAATTATTAATCTAACAATATTAATATTGTTGAATTGAGACTTCTGTGATCCATAATAGTTATAAGTAGAACTTCGGTGTAAATCACATATAGAAAGACCTTTGTCGACGCATTTCGAATCAACCAATGTGGTTCATCGTCAGGACAAGTTGAAGAAACAGATCCAGCTTTGCATGTTAAAGCTGGATCTGTTTCTTCAACTTGTCCTGACGATGAACCACACTGGTTGGTTCGAAACGCGTCGACAAAGGTCTTTCTATATGTGATTTACGCCAAAGTTCTACTTATAAATATTAATATTAATATTAAATATAATAATATTATTATTATATTTAATGATGTTCTTTTACTTTGTATGCTAATAAAAATTATATTAAAACTACATTAAATTAATATTTTCAAATATTACAACTTTGCCGTGAAAATATTTTTGTCTTTAAAAATTTTAATATATCCATAGGATATGGTTTTTCCTTTTAAAGATTCATTTTACAATTATTTAATTAAAAGAAATATTAAAAGATTTTAGAGTAGGATTTTCAATTTTTTGTGTTGAATTGTATTGCAGTTTTGTTATCTATATGGTTATTTTCATTTTTGTTTTGGGCCAACATTAATTTTTTTTATTTTTTTTATTACTTTATTGGGGACATGACATACTTTCACATCCCCTCATACTCGATTATAGAATGCACCTCTCGGTGCAATTAGCATACCTTTAAAGCAAGGGAAAGGAATAGGAATAGTGGAGAAAATACATGTTAGATATGTTGTAAAAGAAAAGTAGAGTGTTCTTTTTGGAAGTGTGATGTGGGTTATGATATTCGAATAACATTTTCAAGTCCAATTATGTTTTATAAACATTTTGAAATACAAATATTTCATAGATGTACCTTATATCTATGGTTCTTATCTTATCTTAATTAATTTTTCCAATTTTGTGCTTATTTTTATCTTTAGTTATTTGTAAATTAGAGTAAGAGAAACTACAAGAAAACCAATATGTTATGAATAACCCCTTCATATGCAACTTGCAACCTTATAATAGAGTCTTTGAAGCCAATGATTAACTACAAGTAGTATGTATACATTTATGTCAAACAAGGCATCAATCCATTTGCAAAAAGACTAGGTAGCTTGCATATGGCCATGATGTTCAAAAATACATGTTGGGAAATCCATAGAAGTTATAGTTCTTTGTTTTTCTTTGCAATCTTTCTATGTCTCATTTCTTTATCAAGTTTATGTTTGACTCATTTTTTATCAGATTTATCATTTTGTTTGTTTATTATGTCAGTTTTATAGTAGTGATTAGGACAAATGCTTTAAAGGTGATAATGTAGTTTTCTCATTTATCTCTTATTTTGTTGTTCCAATATTGCTTTAAGGAAGATTGTATAGTGAAAGGAGTGCATTAAGTACAGGGCACTAAAGAAACAAAATTAAATTATGGAAAGTTAAATATGAATTTTTTATTTTCACAGCCATTTCAAAATCATATTTCTATAAGAAAAGTAATTGCACCAACAACCTACTCCTCCTTGCTAAATGGTTAAACTATTCAAAACTTAAATTTAGTATGTTGCATTTACTATTCTAACAAAAGTACCATGACAATGGTAGCTCAATTCTCATATATGTGAAGCGCATGTATTAAAAATTTTCCCTTTTATATTCCTAAATTTGGCTAAACCTAATTTTATTAATTTTATGTTCATCAATTTTCTATTTTAAAGCTTTGAATCCACTAAGCATTGTGATGTTGTGTATTTGGCCATGCTAATTGGTTGTTGTGGCCATAAAAAGATATTAACACATGATGTGCAAGACATTGGAAGAGAAAGATCTAAACGAACAAACTTGATTTTTTTACCTTTGATCAAGGATCTAATGCAGGAGTAACCATCATCAAAGGCCTTTGTCATACAATTTGAACAAGTTTTGGACTTTTTGCTTTATATCAACAAATTTTTGAGATATGGAAAAAAAAACCCTACATGTTGTAGCATTACAAGAAAATAAAGGACATGTCCCTTTGCAAATCTCTCTCTCAAACACTTCAACTAATTTTTCATTAATGTCAAACAATCTATGTGCCTAGTCATTTGAAAACAAACCATCCACATTTAATTTGCTTCATTTTTAAAAATTTATTCAAACTTGCCACCTCAAGTTGGTCCCTTGAAACATGTACCCTCCTAATGTTCCCCACTGGAGTGTTCCTCTAGTTATAATGATTTTACAAATAAAAATTAGATTCTCTCAAGTGCACAAAGCACCTCTCATCTTACCATAAAATTAATAACCATGCCATATCTTGTCTCTAAAATTCATGGTAGGGTTTGAAAATAATTGTTGAACCTAATAACACGAAAGTTGTATCATAATAATAAAAATATAAATAACAGCTAAAGCAAGGTCTCTTTTATTAGAAGGTGATGACATACTTTTGAATCCAATTCTGTCTCTAATCTATTATCTTATAAATTTGATATTCAAAAATATTTAAAAAAACATATAATCATTATTAACTTTCAAATAATTACTCTACTTTACATTGTATATAGCATCCAAAACTAAAAACTACACAAATAACAATTCACTAAAACATATAAGATAATAGAACATATGAAATATTGCAGAAATATAAACACAGAAAACGCACAAAACAAGAGAGACACAGATATACGTGGATCACCCAGTTTGGGCTACGTCCACCCCGAACAGCCAGTCCTTCCTTTCTATTATCCAGCAAAATGAAGAGACACAACCTACAGCAAATCCGCTGTAATATCCTTTGTTTTCTCTCACAGTCTCACCTCTCTATTTCTCGCTCACAAAATACACATCTATATCTCAGCCTCAAATACAATGCCCTCATACAAAGAGAGGGGGTTGCCTTCTAGGGCAAAAAACCCTAAGCTAAACATAAGTTCTACCGTCAGATCGTCCGCCTAATGAACGGCCCAGATTGACTAGAAATTACTATACTTTTACAAGGCAATTTTACATTTATTTTTGGCTTCGGGGGCGCTGCCCCCGAGCCCCCGCCGGGGGACCGCTGGCCCCCGGACCCCCCAGCTGGGGGGGATCGGCCCCCCCAGACCCCCGCAGGGGGACAAGTCCCCCCCGCGTGGAGGGGTGTACAAACTTCCTGGGGTATACATCCGACTGAAACAAAGACCTCTGAACAATCATGCTCCGCACACAACAATCTCCCACTTGGAGAATGATTGTAGAAACTCCACCGCTGCTTCATTTGCTGGACAATGACTCCTCTTTGGACCTGGCTGTTTCTCATCTTCATCGTCATCCTTGAAGACCAATTGAAACTGAGCATATTCTCAGTTTCTCCCTGGTTACAACTTTTGTTAGCATATCTGCATGATTCTAGCTAGTGTGTATCTTTTCCAGCTTCAACTCTCCATCTTCCAACACTGATCGTATGAAATGGTACTTGAGCTGTATGTGTTTAGTCCTGGAATGAAATGTTGAGTTCTTTGCAAGATGAATGGCACTTTGACTATCACTGTATAACGTGCCCATATCATGCTCCTTACCCAATTCACCCATAAACCTTTGTAACCAAATCATTTCTTTACTAGCCTTTGTAGCAGCAACATACTCTGCTTCTGTTGTTGAAAGTGCAACAACACTTTGGATTTTTGAAATCCAACTGACAGCTGTTCCACCAACAGTAAATACATATCCTGTAGTGCTCCTCCTGTTATCCTTGTCACCTGCCATATCTGCATCAACATATCCCTGTAGAGAAATGTTTGCACCACCAAAGCATAATGCTTGATTTGTGGTACCTTTCAAATATCTGAGAATCCATTTCATTGCCATCCAATGTTCCTTTCCTGGATTGTTCATGTACCTGCTTACAACTCCCACCGCATGTGCAATATCAGGCCTTGTGCAGACCATTGCATACATTAAGCTTCCAACTGCTGATGCATATGGAACTTTAGACATATAATCCATGTCTTCTTGGGTCTTTGGGCACATTTCCTTACTAAGTTTGAAATGGCTAGCAAAAGGTGTACTAACTGGTTTGCATTGTGCATATTAAATCTTTTCAACACCTTATGTATGTACTCATTTTGAGACAATGTTAATTTGTGATTTGTCCTGTCTCTAGTGATTCTCATACCAAGGATTTGTTTTGC
This sequence comes from Pinus tabuliformis, assembly GCA_031772625.1. NCBI lineage: Eukaryota > Viridiplantae > Streptophyta > Pinopsida > Pinales > Pinaceae > Pinus > Pinus tabuliformis. The sequence continues at coordinate 481,322,860 of CM062820.1, forward strand.
AGCTCCCAAATCCTTCATTGCAAATGAATTTGCCAATTTTCTTTTGAGCACATTTATTTCCTGCATGTTAGATCCTGCAACAAGCATGTCATCTACATACAATAACAATATAATATAGCTGCCATCATTTTGCTTTTTCAAATAAACACAATGATCAGAGTGACATCTAGTATAACCTTGTTCAGACATAAACTTGTCAAATTTTAGATACCACTACCTTGGAGCCTGTTTTAAGCCATACAAGCTCTTCTTCAACCTGCACACTAGTTTCTCCTTCCCTTTCACCTCATATCCTTGTGGCTGCTGCACATATATCTCTTCCTCCAAATCCCCATGGAGAAAGGTTGTCTTTACATCTAACTGCTCAAGATGCAAATCTTCAGCTGCTACAAGACTTAAAATGGTTCTGATTGAAGTCATTTTAACAACAGGAGAAAATATTTCATCAAAATCAATACCTTTCTTCTGTGCAAACCCCTTCACCACAAGTCTAGCTTTATACCTTTGTTTTCTTCCATCTTCTTCCTTCAGCCTGTAAACCCATTTATTCTTCAATGAGCTTTTCCTACAAGCAACCTGACTAAATCCCAAGTCTGGTTATGCATTAAGGAGTCCATCTCTTCTTCCATGGCTACCTCCCACTTCTTCCTGCTTTCAACCTGCATTGCTTCTTCATAACATTCGGGTTCACCGGAATCAGTCAACAATAAATAATATAATGAAGGAGAGTATCGTTCAGGGGGTCTACTTATCCTGGTAGATATTCTAACACCACTTTCAGGTGTTTGGGGTGCCTGTTGCTGTTGTGGTGGTTGCTGTTGTTGATTATTATTATTTTCAGGCACCTTTACCTTTTCAGTGATTTCATCAAGAACTGCATATTCCTTGTTTTCTTTTTCCTGTTTCTTTTCCTGCAACTGATTCTTATACAAGACCTTTTCATTGAATATTACATCTCTGCTCCTAATGATTTTGTGATTTTCGTAATCATATAAGCGATAACCAAAATCATTAACACCATATCCAATAAAGGTACATTTCTTTGACTTTGCCTCAAGCTTTGTTCTATTTTCTTTATCAATATGGACAAAGGCCTCACAACCAAAAGGCTTTAAAAAAGAGTAGTTTACCTTTTTACCTGTCCATGCTTCCTCCGGAACACCACCATCCAAGGAACTTGAAGGCCCTCTGTTTATTAGATAAACAGCAATATCTACAGCATCTGCCCAAAACTGTAAAGGCAATCCTGCATGCAATCTCATGCACCTTGCATGCTCCATGATTGTTCTGTTCATCCTTTTTGACACACCATTTTCTTGTGGTGTTCTTGGAATTGTCTTCTCTCTGCGAATTCCATGTTCTGAACAGTACCTATCAAACTCTTTGCTGCAATATTCACCTCCATTGTCTGATCTAAGACACTTCAATTTCTTTCCTGTCTCAATCTCAACCAAAGCTTTCCATTTCTTGAAAGTATCAAATACATCAGATTTATTCTTAATACAATAAATCCAAGTTTTTCTAGTTGCATCATCAATAAAAGTAACATAATAACGAGAGCCACCGAGAGATGATACCTGAGCAGGTCCCCATACATCTGTATGCACAAGCTCTAATTTTCCATTCTTCTTTTCTTTCCCAACTCTGAGAAATCTGACTCTCTTCTGTTTTCCATAAATGCAATTCTCATAGAAGTCCAAATCAACATTCTTCAAACCTGGCAACAAATTCCTTGAGTGAAGAATCTTCATCCCCTTTTCATTCATGTGTCCGAGCCTATGATGCCATAATGCTGCATCTGCTCCTTTGGAAGTTAAAGCATTAACAGAGTTAGAAATACCATTGCATAAATACAATGTACCAACCTTTTCGCCTTTTGCTATTACCAGGGCTCCTTTGGTGACCTTCCAAGTTTTATCTGTGAAAGTTGTCACACAACCTTCACCGCCTAACTGCCCTGTTGAAATCAGATTTTTCTTTAGATCTGGAACATGCCTTACCTCCTTTAATAGCCATTGGTTTCCATTCTGCTATTTTACAAGAACCTTACCCATTCCAACAATTTTACAGGGTTTATCATCACCCAGACGAACTTGTCCAAAATCTCCTTGAACATAGTCATGAAAGTATTTCTTATCAGGTGTGGCATGGAATGAAGCCCCTGAATCTACCACCCAGGAATCAGTAATATTTTCGAAAGAAAGAATCAAAGCATCTTGTAACACCTCACCTGTCACATTTGCTTCATGATTGTTTTCTTGTTGTGCATCTCCTTCTTTTCCCTTCCGAGATCTACAGTCTTTCTTTAGGTGTCCTTTCTTTCCACATTTCCAGCACACTATCCCCGATTTGGACTTGGATCTGCCTTTCCTTGATTTACTGCGATATCCTGAGCTCTTTCCTCTTTCCATTTTTCTTCCTCTAGACTTTGCACTCAAAGCATTTCCCGATGTCTCACCGGAGCTTTTCCGTCGCATTTCCTCGCTAAGGATAGCACTGACAACATCATCAAACTTTAAAGTACTAGATCCAGAAATGGAGTTACTAATGGCCATTACCAAACCATTCCAACTTTCTGGTAATGAGCACAAAAATAACAGAGCTCTAACTTCATCATCAAAGTTTACCCCTACAGAACTTAACTAACTCGTAACTGTATTAAAATCATTTAAATGGTTTGCAACAGATCCACCTTCCGACATATTCATATTAAATAACCGTTTCATAAGAAATACCTTGTTTGAGGCCGAGGGTTTTTCATATAGTTTCGACAACATCTGCATCAAACCCTCTGTCGTGGTTTCCTTCGAAATGTTGAAGGCGACTGTCGCAACAAAGCATAACCGTATTGTTCCGAGTGCCTTTCTATCGAGAAGGTTCCATTCTTCGTCTTTCATACTCGTCGGCATCTTTGTTTTTCCGCCCAATGGTAGGTATAGATCTTTCTGATACAGATAATCTTCCATCTGCATCTTCCACAGCGAGAAGTTTTGGCCGTTAAATTTCTCGACCCTAAACTTACCATCTTCCGCCATTGCTCCCACTCGAACCAGGAACCCTTCTTTCCTGCGAGTTTATCAGCCAAATAGACCTTCGGCTCTGATACAAGTTGTTTTTGGGCTTTACCCCAAAAGGCCTCATACCAATGGAGATATTTGTCCATCTTTATATACCCATGATCCTCCCCACTTCTAGTCAATGTGGGACTTTGGTCGTATACCCGACAATCCTCCCCTCGAACAAAGGACCATCGAGCCTCCCCTCAAACGATTATCCATCCGTCCACTCTCTACCAACCAGGATTCTCCGCTCCAATGCGTTGGAAGCACACGCCTTACATGGAAGCACCACCTGCCTCGAGAGCTTGCTCTATCCCAGGTCAACTCCTTTTCACCGTGTTGGGACCAGGACACGTCCATGAAGAATCTGGAGCACACTGCCTGTCTAACCGAGCTCATCCACGGATCCCATCGTGATATTACCGGGGCCCACCACCTTCGTTCGGCATTCCGAGGATTCATCCACTTGGCTAACTTCGGGGCATGGCTCCGATACCACTTGTAAGGACTCTGGACACCACATATCTCCACATTGGTATGATATTGTCCACTTTGGGCCTAAGCCCTCATGGATTTGTTTTTGGGCTTTACCCCAAAAGGCCTCATACCAATGGAGATATTTGTCCATCCTTATATACCCATGATCCTCCCCACTTCTAGTCAATGTGGGACTTTGGTCGTATACCCAACAGTATCATAATAATAAAAATATAAATAAGAGCTAAAGCAAGGTCTCTTTCATTAGAAGGTGATGACATACTTTTGAATCCAATTCCGTCTCTAATCTATTATCTTATAAATTTGATATTCAAAAATATTTAAAAAAACATATAATCATTATTAACTTTCAAATAATTACTCTACTTTACATTGTATATAGCATCCAAAACTAAAAACTTCACAAATAACAATTCACTAAAACATAATACTCACTATTTTGTATTAATCTCAAGTATTTAGGAAAAAAAAATATCTTATATCCTTATGAATTTTAGATAAAAATATTAATTAATTATATATATATATAAGCATTATATCTATCTAGTTTTTTTTTCATCTTTTTATCAAAATTTACCATACTTATTTTATTTTATTTTTGGATGCTCTTGAAAAAATCCTATATGATTTAAGATATATTAATACTTATCATTTTTATTTTTGATTGACTTCCCTAATATGTTGTTAAATACTAAATAATTTTTAAAACAAGGAGCCACTGTTGTGGCGCTAGTCCCTGCCGGTTAACAGAACAGTTTGGTCAGTTATTATTATGAGATTTAATTTGCGTTATCATGAGAGCTGGTTTCCATTACTAGTGTGTTGTAGGCATGCTTACTTGTATTAAGATTTAATGAATTGGATGGCCAATTGTTGTATGAACTTTTTGACTTTATGCGAAGAGTGAAATATAATGAACTTTGCCTTTGTTAAGTAAGAATTGTCATAAATGTCATTGAACTGATAAATGCTTGTAATGTTGAGTTTGTATTTCTTAAAATAAGATTAGTTTTAGATATAATTTTCCAATGTCTCATGATTTAAAAAACGCTTAGATTAATAATTAAAATATAATAAAATTTAACAATGAATCATAGAAAACTTGAGGGAAAAAAACTATAAAAGGTAATAATAATGCATTATAATGTATGAAGAATTAGAGAGTGTTAAAGTAAGTTATGTATTTTAATAAGCACGGGGTATAAAATATATTTAAATGCATAATAATGAATTATAATGTACGAACATTAAATTATAATGAATCATAATAAAAATGCATAATAATGAATTATAATGAATCATAATAATGGAAAGTGTTAAAGTGAGTTATGTATTGTAATAACCATGGTGCACAAAACATATTAAAATAATAGGAAGGTGTTAAAGTAAGTTATGTATTTTAATAACCATGGTGCACAAAACATAGAATTTTCTTATTTTTTTACATTTGAATATTATGGAAATATTCATAAAATGATAATGACCAAATAAACATTATTATGAATATAAATTTGTTAATTAAATTCGTGGTGGAGAGTGTTCAATATTTACATAGATCATTCTCGAAGGTCAAAGAAGAACTTAAGCATTTAAAAATTATAGTTATGGAGTCTTGAACCCATGATTGAAAGATTACATATCTAGTAACATGTTTGGACATAAATGATACCATTCAGGTTAATCTCAATGATTGAGGAATTATTCCATGGTCAAAAGAACAAAAGATATATTTATTTAAAAATATTGTTTATCATAACTTTAGTGTGAACTTTAAATTTGTCCAATTACTAATTAGCAAAGAAAATAAACCCTGCATCTAATTTCTAATTAGTAATTTGTTGCATTTAATTAATAATTTGTTGTGATGCAAAAGGACATGACTTTTGGCCTTTTTTATAGTTTTGGGTTAGTAAATATAGCATCTAAGTACAATAATAAAATAATTTTGATAAGTTTATTTTATAAATTAAAAATTAAAATAAACAAATTAAAATTAAAAAAACATTTAAACTTTACGAGTTGAAATGTAAATTGATCATGATCTCCAAGAAAAAATTCATTATCTTTTGGTGTTCTATACTCTTGCTCTCTGCAATATCATAGTATTCGAATTAAAAAATATAATTTATAATTTAAACTGATAAGCTAATACATTGTGTAATAATATATTGAATATATATAAAAATATATATTTTTTACACAGAGAACATTGGTTTTGGAGCATAAGCAGTGGCAGTAGAATCCAAATTCAAAATATAATGCAGTTCATGTTTATCAAAATCGTTCTGTCATTTTTGTTGCAAAATACATTTATGTCAAGTCAAAGAAATGGCACTTTATAGGCTGGATAAAGAAGTATTGTGTCAGTACAATGTCAAATTTTGTGCTGTAACATTTTGTCATTTTGTCAGTACAATGTCATTTTGTCAGCAATGACAACACTTCATTCCAAGTCTCCATGTTTCAAAAATTTCAGTTGAAGGGGATCCCATGGAATTTGCAGAAATTTATGCTTCTTTATACGAGCTTAGCTGCTGAATTTTAACAACATCATTTCCAGACTTTCCTAGAATGGCTGCAACTGTGCGTTCAGATATTACAACTTCAACTGTAGTTTTTGTGATAAGCTCACCAGCTGCTGTGACACTGCCAAAGGTGATATACAATGCCAGGGACATTAGTACAGAAATGGTGATCAGCAAAACCCCCATGATAGCAGCAATCGACAAAGTTTTGCAAATCTTGTGTACCTTCCAAATCTGGCAGAACTCCCTTGACGAAGAATTGGCTCCTCAAACTCAGAGAAATTGCCAATACTGTTTATATCGCGATTTGACTGAATTTTGAAACAAAGCATATAGTTAGTACTACAGGGGTTGGTGTTTGCAAACATATTTATGCTTAATTATCTTAAATAGAAATTTAATTGCAGCAAGGAATCTGCTTTTATTCTAAGAAATCAAAATCAAAAAGTAGCAACAGAGGGACAGTAGAGGAATTGTTGGCAAATGTTGGAAAATGTCGGAGGGAAATCAAGAACTGCATACAAAATGGGTGCACTTGTTTGCTGTGGAGTGCCTGAAATTTCAACCAGTGCTTCAGATGTTCCTGGTCTAACTTCAAGAAGATTAACTTTGGCATGAGAAATCTGACCATACAAAGAAAACATGATCAGTAAATAAAGGGTCTTCATAGCAAGGTATCAACAATTGAGCTTGAATCACTAGCGATTTAACACATTGTTATTTCCTCTAGCATTGAAGCTAAATTTATGGTTAATCTCATACTGGTGCCATGTTATCTCATTGCGGCGAAATGTGGCAACAGTTTTAAATATACAGAACAGGTCCCGTCAAAAATTGATCCAGTACAAATACCAGAGCAGAAATAATGTCGAATAGTTGATAACAGTCGTCAAAGACAAAAAACCTTGTTTTAATTAACAGTGGATGAAAATAAATAAAAATGTTTAAACAAAGCTGACCTTTGATGACCATGGGGCTGGTGAAGACTGCATAGTCGGATAGCTTGATGATGAATGGCCAGAATCTTGAAACGGGATGCTAGAAGAGAAAGATGTACGAGGAGAGCGGTATTCAAACCTTGTTCTAGTACTTGATGGTGGCAGAGACGAAGAAACCATAGGTGCAGTACTGTACTTGTCATGGTTTAAATTTTCTTGCAGTCTTGAAGTTATCTGAACTAAAGGTTCTCGTGCAACCCTTATATCATGTACAATGTGCCAAAAGCTTGTTTAACATTAAAAAGAGTATTTGATTGACTAAAGCTGTATAACAGTAAGAGACATCCCTAACATGAGTTGTCTAACTTCAAGGAGATTAGCTTTGGCACGAGAAATCTGAATATACAAAGAAAACATGATCAATAAAGGATCTTCATAGCAAGGTATCAACAATCGAGCTTTAATCACTAGCCAAATTTATCGCTAATCTGATACTGCTGCCATGTTATTTCATTGGGGCAAAAGAATATTCAAAATAGAAAACTCATAAGGTATACAGGAACCAGTATGTGGCAGCAGTTTTAAATATACAGAACAGGTCCTGTCAAAAATTGATCCACTACAAAATTCTGAAAATGACAGAAACTGTCATTTGCTAAAATTCTGAAATTGAAACATGATACATTGAACCAAGCGATTATAACCTAAGTCGAACCAAAGTTTTGGGGTGGAAAGGTTTTGGGGTCTTATTGCAGGTTTCGCATTGTTCGAGGTGAATGGCAGGCTTTGGCTCAGTGTTTGACGTTACTGCGGTACAGACGGGAGTCCTTTTGAACGCAGACGGATGTACATTCCCATGGCTACATAGGTACATCACTAAGTTGGAGTATGTATGTGCCGCATATTGTGTTTTTAATGGAATGTATTATGGTTTGGAGAAAGGAATAAAGACCTGCAAGTATTTTTCGAGGGCCTTCTGGAGACTTCGTTAACCAATTTTGTCATTTGCACATTTCTTGTTTTTGTTTTTGGGTGGGAGTGTGAGGATTTTTACAGAAGCTGTCGTGTTTCTTCGAAGCCTGAGCGAAGTCTGGCGAGCTTTAGCTGAAGAAACCATTGGTACAGCGTTGTAGGGTTTCTTTTTTCTTCTTTTCGGGTGAAACTGTGATTCTTCGTACAGATTGAGCATAAATCTTTTGTAATTTGAACAGTTTTTGCACATGAAGATCTAAATAAATTGGGGTTCATGGGTATTTAGATTGAAGCTGGAGTATGTATGTGCCACATATTGGCTTTTTAATGGAATGTATTGTGGTTTGGAGAAAGGAATAACTGGACTTTTCATGGTTTAAATTTTCGGGCAGTGTTGAAGTTATCTGAACTAAAGCTTGTTGTGCAACCCTTATATCACGTGCAATGTGCCAAAAGCTTGTTTAAGATTAAAAAGAGTATTTGATTGACTAAAGCTGTATAAGACTAAAACACATGCCTAACATGGCTTGTTGCAGCTTTGCAATGTTGACGAGATCTCTTTTGATTTGCAAAAACAATTTATTAGAAAGTGAGTATTGTATATACCTGAACCAACTGATCAGTTTCGAAAGCACACCGAGGAAGGTCTTCTCTTTGTAATATTCTAATATTGGCAGCTTTTGTGTGCCTCATATTAGAAGTCACTGCAGCACCCCTGCCAATTAGACAACACAATTTCAAAATAAGATCAAGCTGCTGAAAGGTACTTTATCATATGCAATCCTATTACTGGTTACAGAACTGTATCTGCCATCAAACTTCAGATTCACGCTAACTAGCTAAACATGACAATGCAGAAGGAGAGATCAAAACCGTGAGGCTACAAAGTCATAAACTTCTGGAACAAGGCTTGCAGCGCGTGCTTTTCAATGAGATCTAATAGAAACATTGGCTGAAAATATTGCACAGTGCTGAGCATGTAGGCAATTATGAGATTGGCATTGTCTTAGTATACAACAAAGGGGCAAAATGGTGCAAGAAAATGCAAACAACCGACTAGAAATTTTAGGCACGGGTTTCATAAAAACCTTTAAGTCCCCTTGCCGAAGTACTCCAAAGGTAGCTTCTCCATACACGACACTGTGTGTGAAGTGCACTTCAAATCATATAAAAAATGAAATGGGTTGAGGTAAACTTACTGCTTTGAAATCCAGCATTGAGTGTGAGCAAGAATACCAATGGAATGAGTGGAAGCTACCAGAAATGTATATCGGCCATTGTGTCCTTCGTCCTTTGTAGATTGGAAACCATGTGACCATTCTTCCGATTGTAAATTGCAAACCATGTCAGCACTCTTCAAATATATGGCATATTCAGATGGTCTCTGGGATAAATTCTTTCCTGGTAGTGTTAGCAGATTTTATGCAAAGCAGTTACCCTGTAGCATTCGTTTTGAAAATATAACTCTACGTTTGACTTTGAATCAGATGTATTTAGGAACATGCAAAAAAATTTTGCAAATTGTAGAGGTAACAGTAAACAGAAACTTACGTAAAATAAAACAAAACCTTTCCATTGCAAAACTTTTGTTCGACTTAGGTTATAAAGCTATTATAATGAAAAATCATGTCCGTCAAGCAACGGCCAGCAATTGATCGATCCCATATAGTCACAGGGAGGTAGTAATAATACCAAATGCATTATGCCATAATTCCATTTTCAAACAACATATATTCATTTTAAAGTCCATATAGTTTGGTGCTATTTATAAAGTCTAGCTTCAAGCATGTTGCAGAATGCGTTCGATCTCAAATACAAGACAGAAACACAAACAATACAAACAGACATGTATAAAGACTTTCTAGCTCTCTTTCCTGAATCGTTACCTACACTATGCAAGAAACAAAAACTAACATAACATTCAGCCATAACATAGGAAGAAACAGAAATGAGTAAGCGATTCAATATACAATTTGTCATTTAACTTGAGTGGATAATAAGTACATGTTTAATCAATCTATGGAATCTTTGGTGTTTGCATTGAGCAGCTGTAGATACAAAATTATTGCTCATCTGATGTTGCATTTGCTGTATTCAATGATATAATTTAAACCAAACATGGTAGTTTTTAAGATGGAGCAAAAATATAAATAAAAAAGGTGGCAAGACAATCTCTGGTTGTCAAGCTTGAAGCATGATGCAGAATGCGTTCCATTTGAGATACAGAACAGAAACAGAAACAGTACAAACACAGATGCATAAAGACTTTGTAGCCTTTTTTCGTCAACTCTTGCGTTACATGTTCTTTGTAAATGAGTCAAATACTTGTATTACAGTAAGAGCATAATATGAATAAACATATTCATATTACTTTTGCATTTGTTCTGGACGTGAAGGCCAGCATGTTCCTGCATTTTGTAATCTGTATAACAAATAGTTAGTTAGAATAAAATGATAACATTGTAAATTGAAGAGAGGACATATTTGAGACAAAACATCTTAAGGAGTTATGTGAACTAAAGCTTCTTGTGCAATCCTTATATCATGTACAATGTGTCAAAAGCTTGTTTAACATTAAAAAGAGTATTTGATTGACTAAAGCTGTATAAGAGTAAAACAGATCTCTAACATGGCTTGTTCCAGCTTTCCAATCTTGATGAGATCTCTTTTAATTTGCAAAAACAATTTATTAGAAACTGAGTATTGTATATACCTGAACCAACTGATCAGTTTCGAAAGCACACCGAGGAAGGTCTTCTCTTGGTAATATTCTAATATTGGCAGCTGTTGTGTGCATCATTTCAGAAGTCACTGCAGCAGCGCTGCTAATTAGACAACAGAATTTCAAAATAAGATCAAGCTGTTCAAAGGTACTTTATCACATGCAATCCTATTACTGGTTACAGAACTGTATGTGTCATCAAACTTCACATTCACGCTAAGTAGCTAAACATGACAATGCAGAAGGAGAGATCAAAACCATGAGGCTACAAAGTCATAAACTTCTGAAATAAGGCTTGGAGTGCTTGCTTTTCAACGAGATCTAATACAAACATTGGCTCAAAATATTCCACAGTGCTGAGGATGTAGGCAATTATGAGATTGCCATTGTCTTAGTATACAACAAAGGGGCAAAATGGTGCAAGAAAATGCAAATAGCCGACTAGAAATTCTAGGCACGGGTTTCATAAAAACCTTTAAGTCCCCTTGTCGAAGAACTCCAAAGGTAGTTTCTTGATACACGACACTCTGTGTGAAGTGGACTTCAAATCATATAAAAAATGAAATGGGTTGAGATAAACTTACTCTCTGTGTGAAGTGGACTTCAAATGATATAAAAAATGAAATGGGTTGAGATAAACTTACTGGTTTGAAATTCAGCATTGAGTCCGAGCAAGAATACCAATGGAATGAGTGGAAGCTACCAGAAATGTATATCAGTCATTGTGCTCTTCGTGCTTTGTAGATTGGAAACCATGTGACCATTCTTCAGATTGTAAATTGCAAATCATGTCAGCAGTCTCCAGATATATGGCATATTCAGATGGTCTGTGGGATAAATTCTTTCCTGGTAGTGTTACCAGATTTTATGCAAAGCAGTTGCCCTGTAGCATTCGTTTCGAAAATATAACTCTACGTTTGACTTTGAATCAGATGTGTTTAGGAACATGGAAAAAATCTAAGCAAATTGTACAGGTAACAGTAAACAGAAACATCCCCGGATGCGGGTGTTCGCACGGCAGAAGGTGTGAGGCCACATGGCCAACATGTGACGCCTCGCGTTGATATATGGGAGGACACTCTGATCGCCGCCGAGGAATTAAATTCCGAGGCATTAACTCAGGGCCTTTAATGAGATCTGAGACGAATTGGGGAAGTTGCAGTGCGCATTTATGGCGCCCAAGGTTCAAGAGAATGTTGAGAGGGTTAAAGCGGAGGTTTGTATGGGGAAGAACCATATTCAGAGTGAGAGGCACGCTGCGCAGGCTGGTGTGGGCAATTTCTTCCTTCTGGCAGACGCTGCGGCTGGTTCAGACAGTGAACAAGAGGTCACGGAATATCTCGTGCTGTTTCTCCCTGTTGAAAGAATTGCGGGCATCACTGTGCTACTGCCAAGAGCCGAGGAGAGAGTCCTTAGCTTCGTTGGGAAGAGACTCGAGCAGGGGCTGCCAGCAATTGAAGCTCTGTTCCGCACCTCCAGCTCCACTGTCGAAATGGTCAAGCCAAGGGAAAGAATGCCATGTAGACGCGGCTCTGGTCGAGGGAGCTCCTCACGCCATCCAGCAGCGGATGCCCACCACCATTGCTGCTGTTGCTACTGTCACAGGAGAGCCGGGGCTACCCACATGCAGGCTACCCAATTCATGGACGCGGGCAGCCCCACAACAGAACCACCCTCCCTTCCAGCATTTGGCATAGCAGTTTTTACTATTGGAAGCATTAGTGCACACCTCTCCGTCTTATTCATCAAGGATACCAAGGAAAATGAAGACGGTGAGGGCAGCAGGGCGATGCTATACGCTGAACAACCGACAATTGCTGAGGAAAAGGCAGAGGGAACTATGGAGCAGGCTCCCACCCAATCTCAGAAGCCGGAGGCGTCGTCCTCGAAGAACGCTGCAGGGGAAGAAGGGGATGGCCTCCCTGAGTACTATGGATGGGTTCCGATTGTTGAGGAGAAGCCTGAGGAGTAGCACTCAGCGGCAGGCTCCGTCGACCATCTTTTTGTTCAGGTTCTGTTTAAGTTTTCTGTCTCGGTTGCCACCTGTGTCTGGGTATGGGATAAGCTATATGTTTATGTCTGGATCTTTAAAGTTTATGTCCAGTTTTTTATATGCTTTGGTTCAGCTAGTTGGTCGCCCCTGCGCGGGCAGTTTTTGCTTAAAGGCCCCTGCGTGGGTGATTATGGTCTGGAATGAAAACTATGATGTGTTTTGCTGTACTGGTCACAACTCCGGATGGAAATGTCGCCCCTGTAAGGGCTGTTATGGAGTTGCAAGACGCCAACCCACAGTGCCACAGTAGGCCTTGGGCATCATGCTTTTCTGTCTGTAATGTTTTTATGTACATAATTTAATAGAATAGAATAGTTTCACTGAGAAAAAAAAAACAGTAAACAGAAACATAGGTAAAATAAAACAAAACCTTTCGAGCCCAAAACTTTGGTTCGACTTAGGTTATAATGCTATTATAATGAAAAATCATGTCGGTCAACCAACGGTCAGCAATTGATCGATTACATATAGTCCCAGGGAAGGACTAATAATACCAAATGCATTATGCCATAATTCCATTTTCAAACAACATATATTCATTTTAAAGTCCATATAGTTTGGTGCTATTTATAAAGCGTAGCTTCAAGCATGTTGCAGAATGCGTTCGATCTCAAATACAGGACAAAAACAGAAACAGTACAAACAGACATGTATAAAGACTTTCTAGCCCTCTTTCCTGAATCGTTACCTACACTATGCAAGAAACAAAAACTAACATAGCATTCAGCCATAACATAGGAAGAAACAGAAATGACTAGCCGATTCAATATACAATGTCATTTAACTTGAGTAGATAATAAGTGCCATGTTTAATCAATCTATGGAATCTTTGGTGTTTGCATTCAGCAGCTGTAGATACAAAATTATTGCTAATCTGATGTTGCATTTGCTGTATTCAATGATATAATTTAAACCAAACATGGTACTTTTTAAGATGCGGCAAAAATATAAATACAAAAGGTGGCAAGACAATCTCTGGTTGTCAAGCTTGAAGCATGATGCAGAATGCGTTCCATTCGAGATAGAGAACAGAAACAGAAACAGTACAAACACAGATGCATAAAGACTTTCTAGCCTTTTTTCATCAACCGTTGCGTTACATATTCTTTGTAAATGAGTCAAAATTGCAAGTCAAATACTTGTATTATAGTAAGAGCATAATATGAAGAAACATATTCATATTACTTTTGCATTTGTTGTGGATGTGAAGGCTGCCATGTTCCTGGATTTTGTAATCTGTATAACAAATGGTTAGTTAGAACAAAATGATAACATTGTAAATTGAAGAGAGGACATATTTGAGAGAAAACATGTTAAGGCATATGTTGATGTACCTTCCATTTGTTAGTTGACATGTAATAGCTCACTATCTTCATTGAGTGTGAACTTGCTCTGAATTTTGAAGTCACGTAAGATGTAAACAGTGGTAGCTTTCTGTTGCAAATATGTTTCATATGACATTGATTTTAAATCAGGAAGCAAGTCATGTAATAAGGGTTCCCTGATAATGCACTGGACAAAGTTATTTGTAATGGATTCTATTACAGCATTTATACAATGCTTGTAGAGGAAAGGGCAATTATCATTGCATTGTGAACAGAAAATTGTTGCATTGGCTATTGCTATGGATGAATTCACTGGGGAGTTACAAATTGCACAAACAGGTTCGAAAGGAGTTGAATATGGATTTGTTGCGATCAGAATACCTTCGACCTGTTTATAAAACATTCAAGTGTTAATTTACATTATTACATGGCAAATGCAAAGGCAGCAAAAACATTATTATTGCTATACTTACAGCATAGGTAGATGTAGTTAGTTTTCTGAGATTGTTGAGTGCATCTGTGTTAAGTTCAGTCATGAACGTTGACTTCGATGCTCTGAATATTGTTTCTTTTGTGTTTACCTTTTTTGTTAAATTTTTGAAAAGGATGAGCGGAAAGTGTCCTTTTTGCAATTGTTTTTCCATTGAAAGGAAAAATTGTTCATATGTGTCAAAGAGTTGCAACTGCAAAACAAAAATTGTTATGTATTGAAAAATACAAAAAGTAATATGCAAATACATTGTTCGTATGCATTGAAAAATTGCAATTGCACTAGACAAATTACAAAAACTATAGACAAATTACAACAACTATGTATTGAAGTGATGCATGTTATCTACTGAAAATTAGGTATAAGTAACATCTGAATACATACAGTTGCATTGTCGTTTTCAGAATCTCCATCTTTGATATGAACTATGTAATGCAATCCAACTCGTTTGGCAAGTGTAACGGCGGCAGCGATTGTGCCAATTGGGTACATTTCTTTTTTGTTTGCAAATTGCCTAATGGTTGTATTGGGAATGAAGCAATATTCTTTGCAAACTTCAGGTACAGTTTCTATGATACTTGATTCATTAAGCAATATTATTTTGTCACAGTCACCGCGATCATAAACAGTTTTAGGCAATATCCTGAAATTTGTAATTGAGATGTTGTTGCCTTGCAAAATTTTGTGTTCATGTCGCTCCACCAAATGTGCAGGTACACTCAACATTATAGTCATCATTCCTTGAGCATCTGTCAAATCAGCTCGCAATACTTGACGTGATTTGTTTGCTTTATCAAGGAATGCAGTATAGACAACCATTATGTCTCCAACAAATAGCTGCCCAATTTTACGACTATTGAGATCTTCAATTGATACTTTAATTGGCAGTATCTGTTTTTGCCTATTAAAATTGATTAGTTAGAAATTGCTATAAACATTTGTAGAATAGTATGTTTCTCCTAAAGACTGAATAAGTAGAAATAGATTAGAGTGTTGTGTTTCATATGCATACCTTTTTGATGTATCATTTTGTACATTTGTTGAATGAAGTTTGGCTGCGATTGTTTCAGTTGGACTAACACAGGCAAACGCATGGTTCAATATGATGTGGATATTATCACATGTATTTTGTGATAAGCAATCAATAAAGAAATTGTGATATGTAACCTGTACATGTCTTCTTGCTGCATTGTTTGGGGGGATTTACTACTAGTGCTTTCTTCACTCGTCCAAGATTTTCTAATTTATATACATTTAAATATAGATATGTAAAAAGAGAAGATATATATAGTAAACATTAATCTGATATATATACATTTAAATATAGATATGTAAAAAGAGAAGATATATATAGTAAACATTAATATTTTAAATAGAAAATAACATATTTGTATAGTTGTCATACATACCTTTTCAAAGCAAGTGGTTGGTTTGCCTTTTCTAATTGAGTTATGCGCTCTATTTCTTCAGTTGTTTGTTTTCCTTTTTCAGGATTTATGCTATGTTATAGAATAGCAACATATATTTAGTTCAATTTGAAAGAGCATATAGAAGTAAACAGTTAACAAGGAACATTAAAACCATAGAACCATACATATGTAAAGATAGAATGCATATATAGTAAACATTAATATTCTAAATACAAATTGGCATATTTGTATAGTTGTCATAGACATACCTTAGTGAACATTATTATTCTAAATACAAATTAGCATATTTGTATAGTTGTCATAGACATACCTTTGCAAAACAAGTGGTTGGCTTGCCCTTTCTAATTGGGTTATGCATTCTATTTCTTCAATTGTTTCTTTTCGTCTTTGAAGATTTAGGCTATGTTATAGAATAGTAACATATATTTAGTGCAAATTAGAAGTAAAAAGTGAACAAGAACATTAAAACCATAGAACCATACATATGTAAAAATAAAAATAGAATGCATATATAGTAAACATTAATATTCTAAATACAAATTAGCATATTTGTGTAGTTCTCATAGACATACCTTTGCAAAACAAGTGGTTGGGTTGCGCTTTCTAATTGGCTTATGCATTCTATTTCTTCAATTGTTTCATTTCCTTTTTCAAGATTTATGCTATGTTATAGAATAGTAAGACATATTTAGTGCAAGTCAAAAGAACATATAAAAGTAAAACTTGAACAAGAACAGAAGATCCATAGGAAAGGAAAGGCAAAAAGAATATACTCTGTTTGTTTATGTTGCATGTTGTTGTTCTTTTTTCTTGGTCGTTTTGTTCAATTGAAAAGGGTTTTACTAGCAGAATCTGCATCCATAAATAGATGAGGTCATATCTGCAAATTTATGATAGGATACTTGTGTTGGTTAATTGAAAAGGCTGTCTTTGGCATAACTTGCATTGATCAATACAGAACGCCATATATGTAAATGTACAATAGAATGCATAGTATGTATGCTGTTATCACTTCGTTTAGTACAAAAAGGATATTGTAGTATGCTTTAGTAAAATAGATATGGTAAAACCAATGAGGTATTGCAAAAATGTCAAAATTTGGAATTTTGTAAACTGTTTCATGTGTATATCATAGCTGAAGGACAAGAGATATTGTATCATGGTCAGACCAATATGTATCCAATACGAAAATTCTATATTTTATATTAGCTAGATTTGCCCAAACATGGTCAATCAATGATTTGTGCATGCTATTAGTTTTGTCAACTAGGAAATGAAGATTGTAGTTTTGCATGTAGGTTTCTAGCTGCTTTGTTTTTTGATTGCAATGTACCATATCAATATTGAAGTCCCCTAATATAACTATGATATTGTTTAGATCTAAGTGGTATAAAGCTTTTGCAATGACATTGAGGATATTGTTTAGGTTTGCATGTGGCGATGCATATATATTGAGTATTGCAATTTGTAATGTGTGAACTTTTATTTTTGCGAGCAATGCTTCTACAAAGCAGTCTTCAAAATGGGTATGTTCAAGGATAATGATATTTTTCTTTATCAATATCATTACTCCATGCTTAATGCAACTTGAGATGCAATTGAAATTTTTGAAGTATTCATTTTCCATACACAGCAACATATGTGTTTCATGTAAGCACAAGATATCAGATTGCATTGTGTCATAGTCATTGCATATGTCAGTAAGATGCGCATGAAGATTGCGAGTGTTCAATGAAAGAATAAAGATGGATCGCAATGATTGTATTGATGAAGAGTCATATTCTAATTGCCATTTTGCAGTGGTTTGCAAACGTTGCATTTCACAATTTACTTTTTGCTTGACCTTGAAATTATTATGTTTAATAGGATTAAGCAAATACAATGATTCTATGTTTCTGACACGTGATAGTGCTGTGTATACTAGGCCATGCACTTGTACTCCAGTAGGGTCGAATGCAAGCCTATCCAAGGTTAAGCCTTGTGATCTATGTATTGTGCGTGCACATGCAAGTTGAATTGGAAATTGTTTTCGTATTTTCAATGGGGCCATCTTTGATGTCATAGGCATTGCTTTTGATATTCGCAATATTGGTGTCCAATCATGTGCTATCTCTGAAGTATACAAATGAGCTAGTTTTCTAGATTGTCGATGACCAATATTAGGGTCATGGAACTTAATCCATAGAACATCGACCTTATCTGTATGGGTATATGCTTTAACTATTCCATCTGCACCATTCACTAGCCCATCTGGTGCATCATAATTGCAAGCATACATTTCAACTAACATGTTCAACTTTATCAAAAGGTGTGGAGGAAAAATAGCCGTATGTTGATGAGTTGGGAAATTGTCGTTATTCTCCTCATTTTCGTCAATTGCATTAATTAAAATTTCTTTGCCAGGCATCAGCATCAACATTTTCTTGTTATGCATTGCAACATCTTTGTTTTTGTAAAATAAATAGGGAAATGTTGGATCATTTGGTACAGGGCGCATGCAACTTGTATTCATGTATGTTATATCGTCAGATGTTTGACAATTTGTTCGCATTCTATTTAACACTGATATGAATCTCTTATTTGTTTGTCGCATCGTCATATGCAATTGGAAGCACTTGACATTATCCTTCCAGAAATCATGTGTTATTGTTTGATTGTTGATTGTTGGTTGTTCAAAAATAAGAGAGTCTTGAATAGGTTGTGCTTGATAGAAATCACCACAAAATATGATGTCAATGTTCCCAAAGTATTTCGTTTGGACATGTTTTATGTTTCTGAGTCTATTGTCAATAGAATATAAGAACCGACTTCCAATCATCGAGATCTCATCTATGAAAGCTACTTGCAATTCTTGATATAGCTTTGATAAGTTGTCCAATACTTCTTTGCTCAGTGAGAACAGTTGAGACTTGTTAAAAGGCATTAGCAATGCAGAATGGATTGTTGTTCCACCTGCATTATATGCAGCTTTTCCTGTGTATGCTAATATTAGACCTTTTGGTTTCATAGGATCAGTTGTGTTTTGTGAATCATAAATTCGTATAAGCATTTGGAAAATCGCTTTTGCTGTGAGCGTTTTACCTACACCTGCTCCACCTGTAATAAAAAGGTAAATTGGTTCCTTGGGGTTTTTTTTTTTTAATTGCAATGTCTTTTACAATTGCTTGTTGCTCTTTGTTCAAGATTCTTCTAAGTTTGTAATATTCATTGTTCTCCATTAAAAATGGATGGGCAATAATTTGAAATCCAAGATTGATTTTTTTCTTCATTTCAAATTGTTTTGGAAATTGCAAGTCCGATTGCAAATCATATTCCTCATAATGGGAATTGTTCTCTTGGTTTTGCATATTCATTTGGTTAGTATTCAAAGAACTAATTTACTCATTTGTTGCAGTCTCTAAATCACCCCATGTTGGATTGATGTTATATGTAAATTTGGCTTCATTGACTTGAATTGTTTTTTCATGTAATGTATATGCAGAGAGCCATGTAGGCAATTCTTGTTTCAATGTATCTTCACAATTTTCAAATGGCATATATAACAATAATTTCTCTCGACAAAAGTTTTCAATATCATTGTGTTTGTTATATTTGACAAATCGTATAACATTTGGTTTTTTCCTTTTAGATATGGGTCTGCCATCTTTCTTGTAATTTGATACAAATTCTGCAAGGCAGATTTTGCTAATGGAACTTGGTCGTCCAATGTAGTAGTCAACAATGGAATGGCACATAACATCTTCTGAATCATCAGGTTCTTGTTTCAAAAGAATAGGCGGTTTAAGCATAAATGTGCGTTCATCAACTGGAGACGTGTTTACAAATATACATTCCCTTGAACTACAACTCAATGGCAATAAAAGTGCTATATGCACTGCTTGTTGAGCTGACATTTGCTGTAGATTGAGTAATGTATTTCCAAGTTTACGAATCATTTGCATAGCATCAATTTCATCTTTCTGATGCTCTTTGCGTATTCTTCTAAATGCATTTGTCATAGACTTGTCAATTTTGGTCATATATGAACTACAATATGACGCTGCGGCATATGCATTTAGCACAAATTGTGCATCTGTATTTGCATTCCATAAAGTAGGCATAGCCTTTGCAAAACTGTTATTCCAAATGTGAGAAGGTTTTCGTTTCAGGAAAATTGTTGGTTGCTTTATTGTATGTTGTAATAGTTCTATGTACTCATTTTCTAGTAGCCCTATTTCTAGGAGGAAATTGTCATGTGTTATTGAATCATTGTAGTTTGTTTGCTCCAAGAATGCAAAAAACGATATTGATTTCTCTACGATTTTTTTATTTTCTGCATTGGTTGGTTCAATGATCATTGTTGATTTCATTGGTGGCATGGGGAAGTTGTATCTGCAATTTGAATTTTTTCGCTTCTTACAACTTTTTGTATGGTGATGTTTATGCAATTTAGCAACATCTGGCTCCAAATGATCTGTATTACAAGTGATGTAATTGTCAAGAAACTTCTCAATTTCTGAATTGCTTTCTTTTCCATATATTGGAGCATTCTCTATCCATAACAGTCCATGTTCATGTTCAATTCCTCTATTTTGGAATTCTGTTACGAAATAGTAATCAGATATTTTTCCAAAGAATGTAGTATCTTGAGATATCAATCGCTTTATAGCATTAATTCTATGTCTATAGTATTGGCTACATGTGATTGGATATTTTCTTATAAGGTAGTCAATGTCATCATCTTCTAATATATCAATAGCATTTTTATTTGCTTTATTTCTAAACAATGTGACGAGTGTATCTACTAATGGTTTCCATCGATGTTCTGCACTTGTGAATGTCACAAAGAAAGTTGGAGGCCCCAGTTGTCGTATCATTGCAAATATGTTTTTCCTAATTTGTTCCAAATGGTCAGAAGATATGCGAATGTTTTTGAAATCTATGTATCCAATGTCAGACTTCAATAACTTTTCCAAATTTGCTCGATACTTGACATCTTTTGCTAATATTTTCCTGCCTTTTAGTTGTCCTTTTCTTATTCGTACCCATATGCAAGAAAGCACTTTATCAATTATTATTCGCATTGTCTTGAAAAACAAATTTGTTGTATGATATTGGAAGTCACCACTTGCTTGTAACAATTCCCATTGTACAATTTTTTGGTAACTAAACCTATTTGTGATGTCATGATCACGTGCATTGCCATAAAATAATGTTGGAAAGTTCATTTCTTCTGCATATTTGTCCTTGAAAATGCCTAATGGTCGTTGTCCTTCAGCAGGTGCCAATTCAATAATCTTGTCTTGCAAATCGTAGATGCGTTGTGATTCTATTAATCCATGCACCAATGTTTCAGTAGGTGTTTCATTATTTGCATCACTATCTGTATCACTTTCATTGTCACTGTTTGAATTTTGTACAATGTATTCATTATTCTCTTGTAAAACATGGGCCCAATTCTCATTTATACAAATGTTGCTAGCTTTATAAAGACTTCTAGAACATAGTTCGTTCAATGCTTTCATGACAATAATTGGACGTACTTTACCTGTTTGGTATGCATTTTTGTATTGCAATCGTCTTTTCAATGCAACTGCAATTGTCATTGTATCATTTAGATATTGTGGCAATGCTTTTTGCACAATGTCCATATGAACTGGTACATTTATAATTGATCTTGTTAAGCCAATTTGTGATCGTCTATGTCCCCATTGTCTGATTTGTGCAAATGCAATTCTCAATGACACAAGTCTTTCTTCTAGGTCTGAAAGTATATTTACAGTTGGCAATGAAATGTTACGTCTTATTTGTTCAGGTGTTGCAAATTGTGGTAGCTTTCCATTCTCGAGCGCTTTCTTGTAAGAAACACATATGTTTTCATTGCTAAAGGTCCTATTGTTCAACGTCAAATTCATATGCTTTTCTTGCAAATCTATAGTGAAGAATCTAATATTTTTTGCAAAATGCAATTTGTTGCAAACTGCACATGTATTCCTAGGCGTGTCTTCGACTTTTTCCATATAAATTTGTATTGCATTTTTCTTGCTTGTAATTCTTGACTTCTTATTAGAAAATGGTTTTTTACATTTGTCATTGCATTTGCGTTTTGTACGTATGAATTGCTTTAGCTTGTGATAATTCAGCCTACAATCCTTAGTTGGTTGCATTTGATCTAAATGACATGCTATCTCAAATGCAATATTATTGCTAAAATGTACTTGAGATATACATTGCTCTTTTTCTAGTATATGCTTATGACGCAATTGATTACAAACGTCATTTGCTTCCATGTGCAGTTGTTGAGAATTGTGAACATATTCTTGTATCATTGCGTGGTAGTGAATATGTGATGTATTTGTCATGAATGACAAGATGTTAACAATATCATTGCATCTCGAATAAGCGGAACTGTAATTGACAAAGTTATTAGCAACAAAGGACCATACTTGGATATTGATTTTGAATATCACAGATATCCATTGTAGACAAAATGGTCCGCCTTCCACTTGTCCTTTTTCATATGGCATTGCCATATTTATCAGATATTGTTGCCAGTTGCTATTCATTGTATAGTGTATCGCATCAACTACTAGGTATTGCTCTAAACAATGCAATGCCTCTTGATTCTTATGCATAAGTGCATTGCAAAAAGATTGCACAATGTAAAGTCGCAAACACTCTGCATTGAATTCTGTTGCTACTAAATAGCAAATTGCATTAAAGAGACTGTCACCACAATTAGATGTCACTTGCTTTGCAATTGTTAGTCCATTTAAAAGCATATTATTTGCAATGTGCATCCAATGGCTTTCAATATCTTTGCAAATAGGTGACAGGTAGATATTAGACTGGTTGCAAATGTAAACTGGAAACTTTTGGTAAACCAATGGTTCATAATGACCACTAACAGGATTTGCATCATGAAAGAGAATGCAATATGGAATTGCATTTTCATGTTGATTAAAGAGAAAATATCTCGTTTTTCTTGTCAATGACCAAACTGCAATTGATATATCTAGCCATTTAGCTAACCAACGTATGCAAAAGGTATCACCCCATAAACCTCGGTCAGACTCCTTTATATTTGTAGATGCAGAATAACGCATTTTATGAAGATATGTACCAATATCATTAACACCATGTAACTCGTATAGGAAGTCAGGTGCTAGTTCATACTGATATGACTGTATTACTTCAACGTCATTGTTCTTTAAGCAAAAAAGAAAGTGGTCTATTAACCCATTTCACAATTCATTTGAAGTATAACGAAAATGTAGAAGCATTTCGAATGAGTCAAATAGACAATCTCCTACAGTATATGAAAATGCATTTAGTCTAAAAAGACCATTTCTTTTTAATACAATATCAATGTTCTCAGGAAAAATGCATTGCAATCTGAATTTGTAATTGTCAACATCTATTATTTCTTCCATCATTTGCAATTGCTTACCAGAGTTGCCTTTTGCAATTGTCTTGTACAGCTTTGCAAAAAATATTGATGAAGTTAGCAAAAACTGAAGATGATTGTTTTGAACAAAATGTATGTATATTAAAAAAATAGGCTATTGCATTATGTTGCTAAACAAATATCAAATTTCTAGCAAGAAGCCATATTTATAAATAACAAAGAAATTGGAAATGGAAACAATGCAAAGACATAATGAAAAAATGGAGCATAATTTTAAGAATATTTGTGCAAGTTAACAAAAGGAAGCAATGGAAAGACAAAATGAAGTTAACAAAAGGAAGCAATGGAAAGACAAAATGAAGAAATGCAGCATAACTTTAAGAATATTTCTGAAAGTTAACATCATTGTCAATTGCATTTGTGAAATAAAATAACTGTGAGGCTATTAATGAGTTTTACATAAGTGGTGCACCAATTCAACTGTCAAAATATAAAAAGTATTGTCTCCAATTTGTGCTAGGTTGCAACTCCAATATATTTCAAGGTAAAAAGTTTCCTGCTATTCGGTATCAGAGTATGGTTATACTATATGGATCTAAACAGAATTCAAGGATCAAGGAACCCAAACAAGGCATTGAGAACCAGATACGAGTAGTGCATACGCGTACTTCCATAAGGCTTGTCAAGAAGATCCATCATTATGTGATGCTGGAGGTATGATTCATATAAATGATGAACATGTAATATGTTCAAAGGACAGCTTTGGCAAACACAGCAACAATCTGCCTAATCAAATTGTCCCAAGACTGTTGCCAATTCTGGCACGTGAAAAAAGATGCCCAAAAATTACAGATCTTTGATGATTCACAAATTGTGGTGAATTGGATGAATGGAACAAATTCATTGGATAATTATAAATTTCAGCCTATATTTCAGGAGATTCAACTTGGTTGAACAGAGTATTTAACACATTATCTTTCAACATGTCTACAAAGACAGGAACATGGAAACTGGTGGACTGTCAAAAGCTAGATTACACTTGGTAGCACAAGCTTGGATCATTCAAAAGAAAGTGGAAGGGTAGTTCATGGAATGTCTTGACACATTTTTCATATAATCATGCGACTGAGTGTCAAAAGCTAGATTACACTTGGTAGCACGAGCTTGGATGATTCAAGAGAAAGTGGAAGGGCAGCTCATGGAATGTCTTGACACACTTTTCATATAATCATGGGACTGTTTAAATGTGAATATCTATATGTATATTTTTTTATGGCACTGTTTATGAACATATCTAGGAGCTAATTTTTTATGAGACAAAACTGGTTTCAAACCTGCGATATATGTCAGAATGACCATGATAGGGCTGTCATATTGACATTTTTGAAAACTGTTTATGAAGCAAGATATCTTCTCAGCCATACTTTTATCACTTCCTATGCTTAAGGATATCTCTATATGTATATTTTTTTATGGGACTGTTTATGGACATATCTAGGAGCTAATTTCTTATGAGACAAAACTGGCTTCAAAGCTCTGATATATGTTAGAATGACTATGATAGGGCTGTCATATTGACATTTTTGAAAACTGTTTATGAAGCAAGATATGTTCTCAGCAATACTTTTATCACTTCCTATGCTTAAGGATATCTGTGAAATGCAGAAACATATATAGTAAATGTAATTTTGTTTTCATAATAAAATTATTTTTTCTCTCTGAGGAGAATAAGGTAGTTGAACATCATATCAGAACCAATTTGGTTATAACTAGCTAACATGAGATTTTAATCTAAGGTTTAAATAGACAAAATGTCTTGATACATCATTATACGGAGCTAGTTGGATGCATTACCCAACTTCTACTTGTTGGGATCATCTCAAATAATATTATTGTTATGATTATAATAATTAATAATATTAATATTAATATTAATGTAAACACAGAATAAACAACGACGATTCCAGATTTGAATTCCAATATAATTGAATGAGAGAAAAAATATAAATGAGCCAATACAGCTTAAATATCTATATTTTTTAAAACAATCACGGAGTAACTCGACTATAAACCTAGAGTAACTAGACCATAAACCTACACAATGCAAAAATTAAAAGCCTAACAAATTGACAAAAAGCAATTAATAGAAAAATTGACAAAAAGCAATTAGTAGAATAACGCTGTACCTGCAACGAAGTCGAGGGTTCGAATTCCTTCTCGTCTAGACCATATTCATGCACAACACAGCCTGTACGAGTACCATGAGAAAATGTGCAAATGACGAAATTGGTTAACGAAGTCTCCAGAAGCCCCTGGAAAAATACTTGCAGGTCTTTATTCCTTTCTCCAAACCATAATACATTCCATTAATAAAAAGGCAATATGTGGCACATACATAAATACTTGCAGGTCTTTATTTCTTTCTCCAAACCACAATACATTCCATTAAAAACCCAATATGTGCCACAAACAGTTCAAACAGTTCAAAAACCCCAATTTATTTAGATCTTCATGTGCAAAAACACTTCAAACTACAAAAGACTGCCGCTCAATCTGTACCAAGAATCACAGCTTCACCCAGGTCGTCTTGGCCCAAATGACAAGGAAGTCACATGGTGGTCGAAACTGACATTTACGGAAATTTCCATAAAACCCATGCAGGTAAGAGAAACCCTCAGTATCACGGAAAAGCTTATAATTTTCGCAAAGGAAACATTTCATCCAATATATAAACAACAACAAACGAAGAACATCTAGTACCAGTATAGCAAACCTTCAATTCAGCAGTTCTTAACAAAGCAAATGAACTTAACAGTAACTAAATGAACTTAACAGAGTTCTTAACAAAGCAACCTTCCACTCTAGGAGTAATGTCAGAGTCGAATATTCATACATCCATAACAGAATTACAAACTTAAAAAAACATTATGCACCAAAGTAAGCATACAGATAAATTATACAAGCGAAAAACCTTGAATACACGCCTAAGATAGGAAACCGTGCAGTTACAAAACAGACTGCAATCTTAAATATTTTAACATTTCGGGCAAGCAGAACAACAAAACTTAGCGACAGGAAGAGCAGTCTGCTCAAGCCTGACAACTGGTGAAACCAGACCCTTGAATTTAACAGAGGAGTACCAGGCAAACAACACTCCTTTCTCCAAACCATAACACATTCAATTAATAACAATACATTCCATTAATAAAAAAAAAGGCAATATGCGGCACATACATACATAAATACTTGCAGGTCTTTATTTCTTTCTCCAAACCACAATACATTGCATTAAAAACCCAATATGCGGCACAAACAGTTCAAAAACCCCAATTTATTTAGATCTTCATGTGCAAAAACAGTTCAAACTACAAAAGACTGCCGCTCAATCTGTACCAAGAATCACAGCTTCACCGAGGTCGTCTCGGCCCAAATGATAAGGAAGTCACATGGTGGTCGAAACCGACATTTACGGAAATTTCCATAAAACCCATGCAGGTAAGAGAAACCCTCAGTATCACGGAAAAGCTTATAATTTTCACAAAGGAAACATTTCATCCAATATATAAACAACAACAAACTAAGCTAATTCAATTGGTAAGCTCTCGTTCTCTGTCCTTCTCAGAAACCATGCCAACCTTCTTCCTATCTCTGCCCTGTTAACCAGAATGCCATTAACTTATAATGCTCAAATAACCATGGACTCTTGAGGGAAACGAACAGACAATACTGTGACAAACATCAACGCCAGTGGAAAACGGCAAACGACAGAGGAACAAACATATAAACAATACAGTAGCCGAACTTACCAAAGCGACACCAGACAGTCGAGGCATACAAGCCGGACCTGGAACAACAGAACCGCAACCAAACGTTTGCTATACAGTTAACCGAGCAGGCAGGAACCGCATTGTGTTTTCACCGCAGACAATACAACAAATACAAAGGAAAAATCGCAGAGACTGCAGAGCTAAACAACCAAGTAACAATAATAACCCAAAGGGCGCGAACAGGGTAAAACCCAAGCCGACTAACTTTCCAGGATCTCGAGGAGGGACAGTTTTCCGCCGATAAGACCACCACAGTACACGCCGTAACCCAAGTTGATTGTAAATCAATCTGAATTTATTACCAAAATCAATTGTATACTGTCCGATTCATAGGAGCGTTACACATCCGCTTGGGAGTCGCGGGACCACGTGCCCTTCACCTCGAACGATGCGAAGCTCGCAATAAGACCCCAAAACCTTTCCACCCCCAAAACTTTGGTTCGACTTAGGTTATATTGTTAATATAATGAAAAATCACGTCGGTCAACCAACGGTCAGCGATCGATCGATCGCATATAGTCCCCGGCAGGGATCACGGAGTAACTCGACTATAAACCTAGAGTAACTGGACCATAAACCTACACAATGCAAAAATTAAAAGCCTAACAAATTGACAAAAAGCAATTAATAGAAAAATTGACAAAAAGCAATTAGTAGAATAACGCCGTACCTGCAACGAAGCCGAGGGTTCGAATTCCTTCTCGTCTAGACCATATTCATGCACAACCCAGCCTGTGCGAGTACCATGAGAAAATGTGCAAATGACGAAATTGGTTAACGAAGTCTCCAGAAGCCCCTGGAAAAATACTTGCAGGTCTTTATTCCTTTCTCCAAATTCAGCAGTTCTTAACAAAGCAAATGAACTTAACAGTAACTAAATGAACTTAACAGAGTTCTTAACAAAGCAACCTTCCGCTCTAGGAGTAATGTCAGAGTCGAATATTCATACATCCATAACAGAATTACAAACTTAAAAAAACATTATGCACCAAAGTAAGCATACAGATAAATTATACAAGCGAAAAACCTTGAATACACGCCTAAGATAGGAAACCGTGCAGTTACAAAACAGACTGCAATCTTAAATATTTTAACATTTCGGGCAAGTAGAACAGCAAAACTTAGCGACAGGAAGAGCAGTCCGCTCAAGCCTGACAACTGGTGAAACCAGACCCTTGAATTTAACAGAAGAGTACCAGGCAAACGGCACATACATACATAAATACTTGCAGGTCTTTATTTCTTTCTCCAAACCACAATACATTCCATTAAAAACCCAATATGCGGCACAAACAGTTCAAACAGTTCAAAAACCCCAATTTATTTAGATCTTCATGTGCAAAAACACTTCAAACTACAAAAGACTGCCGCTCAATCTGTACCAAGAATCACAGCTTCACCCAGGTCGTCTCGGCCCAAATGATAAGGAAGTCACATGGTGGTCGAAACCGACATTTACGGAAATTTCCATAAAACCCATGCAGGTAAGAGAAACCCTCAGTATTTAACTAGAATGCCATTAACTTATAATGCTCAAATAACCATGGACTCTTGAGGGAAACGAACAGACAATACTGTGACAAACATCAACGCCACTGGAAAACGCCAAACGACAGAGGAACAAACATCTAAACAATACAGTAGCCGAACTTACCAAAGCGACACCAGACAGTCGAGGCATACAAGCCGGACCTGGAACAACAGAACCGCAACCAAACGTTTGCTATACAGTTAACCGAGCAGGCAGGAACCGCATTGTGTTTTCACCGCAGACAATACAACAAATACAAAGGAAAAATCGCAGAGACTGCAGAGCTAAACAACCAAGTAACAATAATAACCCAAAGGGCGCGAACAGGGTAAAACCCAAGCCGACTAACTTTCCAGGATCTCGAGGAGGGACAGTTGTCCGCCGATAAGACCACCACAGTACATGCCGTCCGCTTGGGAGTTCAATCTGTACCAAGAATCACAGCTTCACCCAGGTCGTCTCGGCCCAAATGATAAGGAAGTCACATGGTGGTCGAAACCGACATTTACGGAAATTTCCATAAAACCCATGCAGGTAAGAGAAACCCTCAGTATTTAACCAGAATGCCATTAACTTATAATGCTCAAATAACCATGGACTCTTGAGGGAAACGAACAAACAATACTGTGACAAACATCAACGCCACTGGAAAACGCCAAACGACAGAGGAACAAACATCTAAACAATACAGTAGCCGAACTTACCAAAGTGACACCAGACAGTCGAGGCATACAAGCCGGACCTGGAACAACAGAACCGCAACCAAACGTTTGCTATACAGTTAACCGAGCAGGCAGGAACCGCATTGTGTTTTCACCGCAGACAATACAACAAATACAAAGGAAAAATCGCAGAGACTGCAGAGCTAAACAACCAAGTAACAATAATAACCCAAAGGGCGCGAACAGGGTAAAACCCAAGCCGACTAACTTTCCAGGATCTCGAGGAGGGACAGTTGTCCGCCGATAAGACCACCACAGTACATGCCGTCCGCTTGGGAGTCGCAGGACCACGTGCCCTTCACCTCGAACGATGCGAAGTCCGCAATAAGACCCCAAAACCTTTCCACCCCCAAAACTTTGGTTCAACTTAGGTTATATTGTTCATATAATGAAAAATCACGTTGGTCAACCAACGGTCAGCGATCGATCGATCGCATATAGTCCCCGGCAGGGACTAATAAGGATAAAGTTATTAATAGTATGTTATAGTATTAATATTAGAGATAGAAATCAACAATATAATTCACCGTTGGAAAAATGACAAGTTGATTGTATTAGAAGCTCTGCAAAACTCTAGTTTCTTTTGTTGAGAAGTGTAGCAAGATAGTATCAATTTGACTTTGCCTAGGTGAAATTGAGAAAAAATGAAATTCCACATCAACAAACAACTTGGAGGCAGTTAACTTGTGTGACATGGCTCTTGCCACTCAGTTAGCTCAATAAATTCGAGTTAGAGGACTTGGAGTTCAGTGAAGCATGTGTGACTCCTAAATTTTAGTATTCCAGTTCAGTTATATCCAGTTGTGTTCAGTTCAACCAGTTGTAACAGTTAATGGAACTAGTGGAAGGTTAGTTTAACTCATGGATAATCCAATTAACTGATCAATCAACTCAAAATAGCTAGTGCATGCAGAGAATTTGAGTTCCCCAACTATGGTGGAAATTTCAGGGCAGTGTAACAAGAAGTTGTAAACTAGTTTGAGTGTGTAGGTGTTGCATGCATGCAATTGAATGAGCAATCCTTGGGAATTGTGCAATCAATTGGAGAAAAATTCCTAAAAAATAGGGGCTAATTCCTCAGGAATTGCGCAAGGAAATAAGGGCTCCAACAGAAGCAGAAATTGACTTAGTCTGGGTCAGAGCTTCTCATTGAGCATCGAGATAGGTTATTCACTTACAGGTTGTGCTCAGAGTAGGCATGCAATTGCAATACATCTCTATTCATCTAATTAATGAAAAGAAGATTGAGGGGTTTTTCCCAGTTGGGTTCCCCTAGAAAAAATAATGTGCATATGTGGTTTTTATTATTGCATGTTTGTGAATGTTGTTCTAAATTGTGAATTAAATTCCATAGATCAGTAGGGTAGAATTGTGTCTCTTGACTTTAGATTAAATTTCTTAAACATTTGCAATTCGATCACCAAATTTCTGCATCTTTTTTGCAAACCCTAATTTCTGCGGCTTTTTTTTCCTAGTCGTTCTTTTTATGACCAAGGCCAGAGGAGGGAGCGGAAATGCGTCCTATAGTAAAGTATTTTTTGAAAGAACTCATCATAATGGAGAACATAATACTAACCAGAATTCAAGTGGCCAAGCCAATAAGCGGCAACCATGACGATCCCACCTAAAGGCAGTTGTTGATCTAAAGTTTAGAATTAATTCAAATTGCATTGGTGAATTCATATTCTATATGCGTGATCATGCACTCATCGGCAAGTTTTTGCAGATATGGCCAATTGAAAAATCCCTTACCGATTAGGTTTACAATAAATGGAAACCCAACGGTTAGATAACCTTAGAATTGGGAGAGTCCCATGGGGGAAACTCAAATGGTGATCAAAGTGATATGAAATAGTGCAAACTAAGAGATCCAAGGTTCAATCTCTCGGTCGTGACTTGGTCTATAGTGAGGAGGACAAGCCGTAGCCCCCCAGAGGTATACTGGTAGAGACCATAATCAACCCCACGTCACACAAGTACAAGAATGACCTAGTTGTCAATTCCTTTGTGTTACAAAAAAAACAAAAAAAAGATGTAATTGGGAGCAAACAAATTATTTACCATTGTGTTTTCAAGCTTAGAGGATCGCAATCAGGTTTTTGAAAACGACTCGTACTTTTTAACTCAGTAGGACTTTACCTGTGGTTTTGGATAGAGTGTTTTGTTCTAGACACGGAAGATTTCACTGTGACACTGGTGTGGATTTCTATACATTCACTACTATGTGAGTTTTGGGATGAGGAGATGTTAGCAAGTATTGGGAACAAATTACAACACTTTGTCAAGATATCTAAGGCCACAACGCATACAAAATATATCTCATATGTAAGAATATCTATATATGAACATCCCATAGCCCTTTTTGGAATCAATAGATCTTTACTTTCAGGATGACTTGTGGAAGCAAACATTAGATTGCGAGCATATACCTTTTAGGTTCAAGCGTTGCCACAAATATGACGACCTATACCATAGTTCCCTTTGGTGGCCTCAAATGCTAACTTTGATTCGGTTGAGGCTCATGACAATGGTGGGTTTATGGTAATGGAAAGAAACCACATAAACCCTAAGTCTTCATGTGACAACTCAAAATTCATAACCACAAACGGGGGTGGGAGTGAGTAGGAAGGCCCAAACTAAATTTGAGGCATTGGAAGATTTGGAGACCTGTGACTCAACAAGGCCATAAAAAATGATAGAAGGGGAGGTGAAAGATACCTTGGGGTAACCATCATTGTCGGCCCAACCCCACGTAACACATTCTGAAGATATTCGACAACCATAACCATAACCAATACAATTAGTGTCACATACAACAACCAATATAGATAATCAACTGCATTTCCCTCCAACCTTCCTACATGTGATGCCTAAGACCATAGATCAACTCGTAGACCAAGTGGAAGATATGGAATTAGACTCACTTGACATTCCCAAATTGGCAAAGGCATGGGAAAGGAAAGACTATTTTACTCTATTTGAACACCAAGTCTGCCTCTTGGGAAAATCCTATATAAAATACAAGCTAGTAGTAGTGAAATCCAAATAAAATGTGACAAGTAGCAGATCACTAGGAATACAGTCACAACTGCTCAAAGAGTTGATGAAACCACACAAAGAGGAAAGGAAACACGGCAGAAAAACCAATTTGCAATTATTGGATAAGATTAGAGGAACATTATATAATTTAGGATGAGTTAGGGTTATCTCAGAGGTTTTTCATGGCTTAAATAAACCTTAGTCATGAAGGTCATCTCATGGAATGTGATGGGCTTGAACAATGGAGCAAAAAAAGGGCTCCTTAGAGAGGAGTGGCAAGTTAAACACCCTTTGATCATGATGATCTAAGAAACCAAATTACCAAGTGGAACCCTATCTAATATCATTAGCAAATGGGGGAGGAATTTCCAGGCAGTCACAACATATGTTAAGGGATACATTAGAGGTATGGTTATAATATGGAATGAACGGGGTATTCGAGTCACAAATATGTTTGCATCATTATGTATCATAAATATTCAATTTTAGTATATAGATACAGGGGAGTATTGTCATATCTCAAATGCATACAACCCTAATATTCCATAAGATAAAGCCCTATTCCTGTCATCCATTATTAGCACTAGTAAATTAATATCCCGATCCCCATGGATAATCGAGGGGGACTTCAATGTCATTAAGTGACTCAAGGAGAAAAAAGGGGGAGTTAGGCGACTAGATATAGAGGCTACCCTATTCCAGTAAATAGATGATGAAGCAAAATTGGTGGAGATAGAAACCAAGAATGGGGTATATATGTGGAATAATAGGAGGGGAGCATTGCATCAGGTTGCCTCTAAATTGGATCTATTTCTCATCTCTGAGAACATTTTGTGCTAGGACCTATTCATAGAGGAAACCATACTACCTAGTCATGTGTTGTACCATTGGGTGGCCATAAGATTGGACATTGAGTTCAAAGCCAAACGTAGAACTGCCCTTTTATGTTTGAAATGATTTCGATCCAACACCCATATTTCCTCTTTAACATCCAATAATGGTGGGAAGAACTAGATGGTATAAGAGGCTCAATTATGTTCAGGATTTATAAAAAACTAAAATGCATTAAGGGGAAGCTGAAGGGGTAGAACAAGGATCAGTTTGGTAACATACTAAAGGAGAAGCATAAAATTGAGCAAAGAATGGAGGAAATATAGTAGGAGGCAATATTATTCTGCAAATCAAAGAGCTTGGTCAAGGCTAAAGTAGAAACCCTACAAGAGTTGGAGGAGAAGAGAAAGCAAGAAGATATCTTATGGAGACAAAAGGCTCAAATCTAATGGTTGCAAGAGGGGGAGAGAAATACAATTTTTTTTCAAAACTCCATGTGATAACACAAGAACCGCAACCATATCTCTGCATTATTAGACTCAGAGGACAAAAACCTAGAGACTCGCTAGGAGATAACACAAGAGTTGGTTCAATTTTATCACAATATCTTAAGGCAAGGTTATTTATGACAGATCAAGGCACATCCCTAGGCTAATTATAATAGATCAAAATGAATTGTTGCTAAGGAATATCGAGTACAAGGAGGTGGAAGCAACGGTTATGGCTATGCCCCGCAACAAAGCTCTAGGTCAGGATGGATTCACTACATAATTTTACCAAAACTGTGAGCCAATGATAGGAGAAGAGGTATGGAAAGTAGTTGAGGACTTTTGTCAATCTAGAACAATCCTCGAAGCCCTAGATACCATTTTCCTCACCTTAGTTCTTGTTACCGCTCAAACTAGCAGGAGTCCTAAACGGGGATCCTTGAAGGGTTACTACTAAGCTAAGGGCAACAATGAAGCTAAAGCCCACTGTCACCATAGCTAAAGTTTCCTACTCTTTATGAACTTTCACCAATGGGAGGAGACCCGATATATAGAGAATCACTTATGAAGGATAGATCAACTAAGATGGGTTTGAAGTGATCTCGATGATCCTTTCCTAAGAGAGACTCAAGAGTGGGACTTGCTTGCTTCTTAAGCAAGGTGCAAGGTTCTCTAGGATATGGGAATAGGGATTTGAGGGATTTGCTTAGGGAATGTGACTTGTAAAGGAGCTTCCTAAACCCTAAAATCCTTGTGGAACTTGGTTTCCCAAGTGGTTTTTGAAGAGTTGACTTTGATAAGATATGGGACCACACGGGACCAAGTGGACCCAGGTTAGGTCAAGGGGAGGGAGTTTAGCAACCAATGATATGCTTTACCTAATTAGGGAGGGGAAAGGGATCAAGGAATGAATTTTCAATGAAAGGCAATGCAAGGATCCCAGTGATATTTTTAGCCTAAGGGAAACTAAGGGCAAGAATTGGTTTTCGAGCTAGGGCTTGCGATATCTCAAGATCCCACCATCAGAATTTCATGAAATTTGTAGGGCTTATTAAGGACACACCAACGCAATTGTGGACCAAAAATTAAAGTATTTGGATGGCTAGATCGTGAGATAAGTGATGCCCTAGGTGACTAGTCTTAGAGAAGAGGAAAGGGGAGAAGGAAAATAGGTTTAAGGTGATCACCTTTGGCTGGAACAATGCCTCATCCTTTGGGGAGATTGGATTCAGGTAGAATTATGACTATGGACCTTTGAATTTTCTAAGTCAAGGAGGCCTCAAAGACAACTTTTCTTGGCACTAGGGAAACAACAAAAGCAACTTCAAAGACTTTATACTTCGTTTTGCAAGATAAATGGCTTGTCAAAATGAATTTCAATAATGAAACATCCCTAGGAACAATGATTCATTATACATTGCCCATACATGAAACATTCACTATATAGAAACAAAATTTCCACAACTTCGCATAAGAGATGCAACAAATAAGCCCTCGTATAGCGAAATCCCAACAACAATGTATGTGACAAAATTAGAAAGAAAGAATAGCATTAAAATGTACTTACATGTATAAGAATATATCCAACCATCCAAAAACTTGCCATCAAGAATCTCCAAGACATATGAAAATTATCCAAACATCAAAATTCATTCCATGCTCCAAAAATTTGTCCTCCAAGAAGGATAGCGAAAATCTCTAAAGAGATACTAGTTCCAAATCCAAACGATGATGCTAAAATGAATTCACATCACTTGTACTTATACACTTCTAATGAGTTTGATTTAGCTAATTAGGCTTACATTAGCCCCTATAATAAATAATGTGCAAAATAACTACCTTTTAGTGACAAGCCCACCAAACTAGCTCATAAACAAAATAATATGCCTCTCAAGAGGTCGAATAATGAATAGTGCATGTCGTTGGGCTTTGAAGGAGGCCTAATGGAGTATGTATGTGTCATAATATGTAGTTGAACTCCCAAAAGCAGTGGACAAGGGGTTGGCCCCTTGTAATAACCTGTGGTGCTCCAAATGACATGTGGGGGCACATAAGTGTCCTCATGGGTCTCGAAGAAAATAGAAGATGCTTTTAGATTGTCTATAAGGGCTAAGATGATGGTGTAGGTGGTACCACATCATCGTGCAAACCCTGGATCATCTGCCCAGTGTATGGTGCAACTCTGGGGCCAGTTGGACATGATGGGTCAGGTGCATCTTCCTCGTCCAATAAGTGAACCACGAGTAATCTCTGAATGGTTGTGGGGATACATGGAGTTTTTTTTACTGCTATGGAGGACCATGGATCTCTACACACACCCTAAATGTTTCAATGTATCCCTCTAGGGTCTGTTAGAGCCTAGATCGACCTCAGGCTGAAAGGAGACAATCCTAGGATAACCACAAACCAAGCTTAACCTGGTAGCTAGCCCTACCAGGTCGGGAGAGGGCTCTCTCCTTGTCAATCTCAATGGAGATGACTGAATTGAATATGAATTTTAGGCTAGGTATAGTAGCTCTAGGGTTTTTGTTTGATTTTGAAGGTTTTGTTGCTAGATCAAATGGAGCAGGTAGTTTTGGGTCTGGGAAATCAAGTTAGAATTGCAGGGTGTTCTGTGGAGCGAGGTAGGCAGGTGTTTTGGCACTTGGAATTGAGTGAGATGGTAGGTCTAAGAATAGTGAGAAGGTGAGGAGGGCATGCAAGGATCATGAGTCCTCTTCAGACAACTGAAAACATCAAAAACTAAATGTATTCCCAAGGCAGAGCACTGTTACCAATATATTCTACCTATCTATCTTGATTTCATTTAGTTAAGAAGAATGAAAGAGATTTTGGCACATATAACACATGAGAAAAACTAAATGACTGAAGGAGAAACAATGCAAAAACACATTACCACAAGAATCCCACAAAAATAGCTACAAATCCTGGTATATTTCCTTGCCAAACTGCTATAGAGATGTACAATGTAGCTCAAAGCATCCACAAAAGTCCAACCCTTGCTAATGACTGAAAAAATACATAATATAGACATCAAACCACCTATGCTAACCATCAAGGGTCGAATCCATGAGAAAAGGGGTGGTTTCAACCATTTCTAAACTAAGAACAGGAATATAGGCAGTGGAACAGCTTGCCTCTAAAACCATGGAAACTGATTCATTCAACCCCAAACCACCTCAAAATGATGAATCTACCCTCTAGAGTCATTTTACAATTACACTTACATAGCATTGCATCATTTACATTCATAAATTCATCCAAGATGAAAGAAAAAGTCAACTTGTAGAAAAACTAGGCGAAATTTTGATTTTTTAAGCAAAACTGGCCAAATTCATCCTATGCGCAGTGCCACTGTTCCTATGCACAACGCCTTTTCAGACCTAGTTTTGGAGGCCTTCCCCTTGACCAAATTGAGCCCAAGATAGCTTGTTGGAAAGGTCTTCCTATCTAGTTTCTGGAACATCTTGAATTTTTGCATTTGGAGGTCATTTGCCCCCTCAAAAGTGGAATCTCCCAAGGCTGCTTCCTGTGTGTCCAAAAAGTGGCAGAGAGGGCATTTTTTGATGGTTTTTTGACCTTTAGGTGACCTAGATTTGCTCCAAATTTGTTGAAACTTTCTGGGTTTGCTTATTTTTTTCATGCTGAATCCAAATATGCAAGCCATTCTTCCAACAAGTGCCCCAGTCAAAAGCGCAGCGCCGGTGGTGCTGCGCACCTATTGTGATTTCCTGTGTTGCAAAATTTAAAATTTGAAAATTGCAAAAATTTACCAAAATTTTCCCAAAATTGGCACAAGGCACCCTCATGCACTGCTTTGATGAGCTAATGAGGCATCAGCTAGGATTTCCAACTTGTTTTGCTCCTTTTTGCTTCTCAAGGCCTTCCTCAACCTTGCCTTAAGCTTCCTCATCCTTATATTGCATATTTTGTTCGAGTCATATAGTGATAGGCCATGTGTCGAAGCATCTTCTTTTCTTTATTGGCCTTCTCAAGCAACTTTTCAAGATGTATGTTGACCCTTGCAAGCCAAGTTTCCCAATCATTCTCAATCTCTTGCTCAATGGAGGTCATCTTGACCTTTGCCTTCTTTGCCTTTTACCGATTCTCCTTGATCATTTGCAACTCCATGAGGACTTTCTTGTCGGTCAATTACTTATTTTCTTGCTCAAGGTAATTGATGATCCACTTTTCCCTCTCTAAATTGATTGACAAGGCTTGAATATCGGCCTCTTGCTCTTTGATGATCATGTCTTTAGTTATCTTTGTACCTTGACTCTCCAAATCAATGATATCAACTCCCTGTGTCTCCTCATGATCAACTAGGTCAAAGTCCCTCTCTTGCTCATCACTAGGATCCTTCTCCTGCATTTTTCCTTTGCCTTTACCTTTGCCCTTGCTGTGCTGCCCAACATGTACCTGTTTTGCTGAAGAAGAAGGCAAAGCCCCTTCCACTCCTTGTGGAGATAGCATTTTCCTGTGGCCTGAAGATGAAGGCGAGACCCCTTCCACACCTTGTGGAGATAATACTCGCCTAGTAGCTGCAAAGAGCCTCCTAGTGCCCCTCTGATATGTCACAAACACTGGCACTCCAACAGTTTCAGTTTCTTTGGCTTGTTCATGTCTTGAAGGTCCACCTTCCTCCTGATGCACTGATGAAAATACTTGAGGGCCTTTGAACACTTCATGAGAAATGAAGGTCTCCCATGGTATATTCAGTAGATTCAGCTGATGTAAGACAATGATTTTAATGACAGAGAAGTGGTAGATGTTGTTTAACTGTTGGGGATATGGTTTCTTCTTGACATAGAGTGCCATTTTCTCAATATTTCGGAACATGAAGTAAGGAATATTCATCATCCTCACCCTAGTAAAATGCATCAACAATCTAATGTGGTAGGCATACAAGCGAGAAAATCTACCTTCACAAGTAAAGTATTTGATGATTATCTTCATAAGTGGAGCAAGCCTGTCCTCCAAGAATTTGAAGGGGAACACTCTCTTCAGTTTGCCATGGTATTTAGCCTTGATGTAAGGCTCATATTACTCTTTGTCAATATACTGTCCTTTGTTCCATTTTTCACCTACATTTGGGATGCCTATAGCCTTTGAAATAATAGTAGGTGACAAAGTAAATGTAACTCCAGCAAGGTTTACTTCATTGTTGTCCAGATGTGTCACAAACAACCTTGCTAATTCATGATGAAACTTAACTTTCTCCACCATTTCACAGAAACCAAAACATGACTGATGTTTGAAACATGAGATGGCAAGTGGACAAGCAAGAAATTCCCTCAAACTAGTGGGCTCCTCCCTAATTATCTTTCCCCCTTTGTGAGGCTTCTTTTGCTACAAATTTCTTTCCCTAGAACTGTCACTAAGGGTGTCTTCTTCCAACTCATACTCACTGTCCTTTTCCATTGCTCTTGATGGCTGTGATCCCTTGTGGTCAATGATGGGAGGGGTAAATGAAGATGAGTATGAAGAGATTTTACAAATGAATAGAGTTTTAGGGAATGGTGAATGGGATAGTATGGTTTTTGGGGATAATGAAAGTGGGAAAATGGGAATAGGGAAAATGTATGAGGGGGATGGGGTTTGGGAAATAGATGAATGGGAATGGGGATTAGTTTAGGGAATGATGGTGAGGGTAGGGTAAGCAAGCAATGGAGTGATGATGAAAACTAGAGAACCCTAGAAACTAGGGTTTCAACTTCAAAGATGCTAACAAACCAACTCTAGCAAAGCAAACCCTAGGTCAAGTGATATGGTAATGGAACTTACTTGCAAGAAGGTGGAATGAATGATTTTGAGAGAAATCTGCAATTGTGGAGCTTCGTTGGGCAATCTGGAGCTTGACTGCACAAGTGCGCAGCGCCGATCCTATGCGCAACGCCTATGTAAAAATACACAGTGGAGAAAGCCCAAGTGCGCAACACCTATCCTATGCGCAGCGCCGGGATTAGGTGCGTAGCGCCAGGCGATTTTTCTCCAAAAAATGCAGAAATCACCCTCTTTTGTTCAATAACACTTCAAAATCACTTTTGCTCTCCTTTGGCACTTTAACTTCATAATGAAATGATCAATAAGGATGGGCTTTATATATCTCTTCAAT
The DNA here is from genome assembly GCA_031772625.1 of Pinus tabuliformis. NCBI lineage: Eukaryota > Viridiplantae > Streptophyta > Pinopsida > Pinales > Pinaceae > Pinus > Pinus tabuliformis. The sequence goes on from CM062820.1 coordinate 481,362,812, forward strand.
TTTTTTTATTTTTGATGGTGAAAACCCACTTTCATAATGTCTATTTGCTTTTTCTTTTCAAATACTCTGTTTTTTGGATGCTTGACCTTTTTGTATTTGATAAGTGAACTGATATTCATATTTTTGACTTTTGCAGTGGCAGGTACTAGGCAATGTCGCTGGGTGACCAGGAGCAGCATGAGACTTAATTATTACATATAAAAAATGATGAAATTACATGAAATTACAAATAAATACAAATGCTCTGTTTTTCACCTCAAACTGGTTTTGAGGTGAAAAACTTATTAAATTTACAAATTATGATTTTAAAGCTTTCCTGATGTTATTGTCATCCTCATGTGTCTGCTGACCCTTATTGGTCAATGGTTACTGAAAATTTAACATGGTGAAACCCTAATACCTACTGAAACTGAAACCCTAAGACCTATTTGATGAAATAGACTGAAAAGGAAACTGGACCTGAACCATTGATTGAATCACACATGAAAAATGGTCAGCAGATATGTGTCATGAGGGAAAAATTGAAATGTGCCTACCATCAGTTGATCCATGACCTAATGAAATGCAACTCATTGAGAATGGGACTCCTAATATGAATGCAAAAGAGTGAATTTTGATCACTGATGGCAGTGTGAAGACACTGACACTAACATGGTCAAGACCTCGTATAGAGAGACCAAATCCAAATGGAAACCACCTGCAATCATGCATAAGATCCAATGCGTCCCCGTGCCTTCCAGCACACCAAGTCATTAAATAAATCAAGTAAAATAGTTTATAAACCATGGGTAAAAAGTGAGCACTTCATAATGGCATGCCCTTCCATAGTGGGCTTTGGCATGCGCTAATGTCTCCCAGCTCCAGTTAGGGTTAACCAGGCATCCTATTAGGTGGTTTCTACCTCTAAAGGGGGTGGTATGTCTGTGGTACATCCTTCAAATGGTGGTGGCATGTGGAATAATGATGGAATGGAGTAGAGAATGAAAGGGGGAAACTTGGATCACATTACATGGTACAAGGGTAGCTAATAAAAGGGAAGCCCACACTTGGGTAAATAATGTGTATGAGGGAGAAATCATGGTGCATGAGTTACCTCGACCTTGATTTTTCCACCCTTCGTCATATGCCTCTTGCCTTTTTATGGATTTCTTTGGTTAATTGCTCGAGGCCCTAAGTAATGAGAGCATGATGCGTAAAGTATAGCAATGGATACCCCCTTATAAGGAGGGGCAATTCATCACCCACCGAGGGTTGGGACAAACATGGGCTCCTTAATGATAAAGGAGGCTCATCAAGGGCCATGTAGGAACGATGGTGATGGCCATGGAATGGTATAAAGCTCATGTCATGCAACCATATTTTGCATTTTGTGGTACAATTTCCTATTGAATGTGGGTAATTATGCTTTTTCTTTTTCTTTTAGTTGCATCAACCTTCGAGCATCATTCCAGGCTCGACCCAAGTTGTGGGGCAAGGTGATGGGGTGGTTAACCCTATGTGGACCCAGGTGGGAGGAGAGATGATTGGGAGTGTAATAAGTGGAAGGGAAATAATATATGTGAATCAGGGAGCGATACCACGCAACTAAAATTATGGTTTCCCATGTAGTACCATCCCTAAAACCAATAGGTCAGTAAAAAAGAACCCGCGAGACTATGGTTGAAGGTTAACATCCCAAAAGAGACCTAGGGGACAAGAGCACAGATCTAGACCACTATTTTCGCTGAATCCCCCCATTAATCCATGCCCAAAATTTCCATGGTAAATAAACTAGAGTACTCAATTACCAAATAACAAGGCATACCCTTAGGTTTCAGAGGCCCACCTTCATCTTTGAAAAAGTAACTATGTTCGGTCTTCAATAATGTACTTGAGTCATCATGTAATGTACTTGTCAAAAGGATAAAGAAAATAATTTTTATTATTATTACTGTGACTTATTAAGGCATGGGTTTCATGCTTAGGTCACCATGTTTTAGGTCAAAGTCCCCATTGAGGACTTCTAGGATTTATTCTGAGTCTATAGAATTATTGTACATTTAAAGAGACCCTTCTTGGGATTTTTAATCATGTAAAAGGGTTAAGTATTGAGTCAAATATGAATTATGTAACCTCCATACCACGTCAGCCTAAGACCCTATTCAAACCCACAAGATGCCTATAAGGACATCGAATTCATTTGGAGCAACATTTCTCAACAAGTTTGAATTTTCTCTACTGGGCATAAGTGCGAAAAATCTTGTTGTTGCGTAGAAGTGCGAAGTGGGTAGCTGGAAAAGTTTATTGTCGGGAAGCTGAAGTGAATGTGAGTTTGGGTGAGTCTAAGGAGTCAAGGAAAATCAAAATTTTGGTGGTGGTCTCTCTTTATTTCATGCTCTGGATTGGGAGATCAAAGTATTCTAAGTTGGACTACTGCGAGAAGCTTTTAGCTATTGCAAGTTGCTGCATAGTCGGAATTGTTGGGAAGAGGCCGAACTTCTGGAGGCTGACTTGGTGTGGAGGGAAGGTCTGGTCTTGGTCTAGGGTGAAAAGTCTCAAAGAATACTATTGAAAGGAAGAATTAATTTGACTGGATTTTCTCCTCGAGGGGGTTTTTCCCTGGCATGTGCCTACATCTTGTGTCCATTGTTTTATGTGTTGCTGCTTTTGGTAATTGCTTGATGAACTAAAGAAAGTAGATATAAAAAATCACAATAATAAGAAACATCAAAAGTAATTATCAAGATAAAGAAAATCTTTATTGCCTTTCTGATTTTCCAACACTTTAAACATACGATCATGAAAGATGGGTGAGGGACCACATGGCTGGCTCAGGTGGAGAGAAATGGCACATCGAGCTAGTTAGTGGTTGCGAGGGGCTGCTGACTATTGGTTGAGGACTATCATAGAGAAAAAAATTATCCTAGGGATATCACCCACAAAATGATGGGTAACAGTGCCCAAGAACGAAAAAAATGGAGGATCCTAATGGTTATAGACCCATTGCATTATGCAATTTGATATATAAGATAATCACTAAAATTATAGCCAACAAACTTAAGTCATTCCTCCCCAAGCAAATTACTCCAAAACAAACAAGATTTGTGGAAGGTAGGCATATTTTAGATGGCATAATGGTCACTCATGAAGCGATTCATTCCCTAAAGATTACTAAAAAAACATGAATGATGATTAAGTTGGATCTATCAAAAGCACGTGATAGACTGAATTGGAATTATATGTGTAAAATATTTCGAGCCTTTGAATTTGCAAAAGATTGATTTCCTTGATATATATAACCTTATAGCCTCGTCTTGCTTATTGGTTTTAGTAAATGGATCTCCATCTACCCCCTTCACATCCTCCCTTTGAATGAGGCAAGGGGATCACCTCTCTACTTTCCCTTTCATATTGGCGATTGAGGGCTTAGAGAGGTTTTCCAAGGTAGTGGTAGTGGATAATCAGCTTTATGGACTGTGATTGTTTGGAGAATAATTGACTTTGACACACCAACAGTCTGTGGATGACATAATGGGTATGGGTAGGCCGACGGTGCAGGAAGCTCGAGCTTTCAACAAAGTAATAGAGAAGTTTGCTACAACTTCAATCTATGGAGATTAATAAAAGAAAATCACATGTATTTTTCTTTGACACTCTAACAATATGTGGCACATTTTATGGGGATTTAGATTTGTAAGATCCCATCTAAATATTTAGGACCCCCCTTAGTAGAGAGCTCTATTAAATGGAGCCTATGGTCAGATCTAGTCACTAAATTTCAAAACAAATTGGCTAGTTAGACTTTTTGATCCTTGAATATGGCTAGGATACTAGTCTTGTTGAAGGCGGTTCTCCAATCCCTGCCAATATTTATATGATCGGTTATAATGGTCCTAGTTTCAATTTTGCACGAACTCTGAAGAATGCAGAGGGCATTCTTATGGGGGCGAGCTATGATGGAGAGAAAATGGCCTGTAGTAGCTTGGTATAATCTATGTAAATTGAAACTCAAGGGAAGCCTGGGATTGCAAGACCCATCCGTTGTAGTGATAGTATTCGGGGAAATATCTGGTGGAGATGGTTGTAGGGGGGGCGTGATCTATGGAAAAGGAGTTGGAAAAATAAGTATGCCCCCAATAATCCCCAACAAAACTTAATAAGTCTGATCACCATTGCCCTTGAGTTGTCCATTTGGAACTTGTTAAGAAAAGGCCTGGAACTGATTCAGAAACATTGCTTTTGGGAGGTTAAGAATGGAAATTCAACACTATTTTAGGATAATATCTAGCATAAACTACTTAAATTGAGAGAACAAGCGGATCTAGAGATGTTAAGGCAACATATGTAGCCTATGGAGGAGTAGTGATGGAGGATTATAAGAGGGAGGGAGAACCAGATTAGAAATGGCGCCCATGGATCATGTTGGAAAATTATCACCCTAAACCAGAGGGAATGATGTGGCAACAATTCTGGATCCATTTACAGAAATAGAGGATTCTTGCATCCAACCTGGAAGACAAGCTATTGTTGGGATACCAACCAAGAAGCACCTTCTTCATGAATGAAGTTTATCAACTGGAAGCGGGATTTCAAGAGATTTAAAGGGAAGAGGTATGGGTGAAAATTTAGAAGCGAAAGGTATAGAAAAAAATCTCCATTTTCCTATGGCTCCTACTTCAAAATAAACCACTAACACGGGAAAATATCCAAAAGAGGAACTTCCAAGGTCCATCTCGATGTGCCTTATTCCTTCTACATTCAGAGGACTTGGAGCATTTGTTTAACGGATGTAGTTTCTCTATGAGGTTGTGGAATAAAACACCAGACCACTTATGGAGATTATATAGAAGCCTAGTATCATAATTAATACCATAATTCGTTGGAGATCTTAGACCTTCTCCAATCCAATTCTCATCCAGATTTGGACTTCGTTCCCTAGATTTGTAATGTGAGGGAAGCGGAGAGAGTGCAATAGGATAATATTCAAAGGAAATTCTTTCCCCTTGGATTCTACCTAGAAATGTGTAGTTAGGAAAATCAAGGAATCAATTGTACCAATGGTGTGGTCAACTCCAAATTGGCAGCTGACATCCCAGGAAGCAAGATTGTTAAAGGAATGGTTCCCTTCACCTCCTAATGGAATCTTACTCTCTTCTACATCCTCTAGTTAGGTTGCTAGTCCAACTGATTGGAACACCACCCCCCCCACCTTTTGAGTTCATTAAACTAAATTTTGATGGTGCATCAGAAGGAAACATGAGGCCTACAAGTTATGGAGGAATAATATGTGATTCTAGTGGCATGTCGGCATTCATTTATTTTGGAACAATTAGGGTGAATAGTAACAATGTTGCTGAATTAATGGGCCTCTGTATGGAATTGGAATATGCTCGAGCATAGAGAATTTCGAAGATCATGGTGGAAGGAGACTCACAAATTATCATAAACATGGTGTGGAAACTCCAGAATGAATCCCACATTCAAATGGTGTCATCAAGTTAGAGACTAGAATCGCCTCTAGAATAGGTCTCAACCATCATTTCTTATATTCTAGCTCTAGTGTTTGGCCACGTACGAAGATTGGGGAACAAAATAGTTGATTTCCTAGCCAATTGTGGGTGTTTTGAATCATTGGAGCAGGTAGCTTCAGAATGGGATCTTTTACCCGAATCACCTTTGAAAAGGGCTTGCTGGAAAGTAGTTCAGAAGGACCACACAACCTCGAATAGGAGACTAACATGATGGAGGGGGGGAGTGAGACGTCACTGCCCCATTTGGAAAGCACGATGGGGATGTGGCACTAGCCCCCAGGGAGATTTAATTATGATAGTAAAAGCGTTGATGAATGTTGTTATATGTGAATTAATGAAAGAGCAGATGGAGAATGAGACGGAAACTGTAGATGGAGATCAAGGTTGACGCGATCATATGAAGTTTAACAGAGGAATTATGGTAACTGCCATGTTAAATCCCTAACAGCAGATAGAGGTAGCTCAGGAAATCAACAATTGTGAGTTAGCTACAAAGGATTGCTCACTTCTAGTGTCACTCAATCTGGAATTTCACGAGGAAAAATGGGAGGAGGCCCTTGAGGCATTGATGATTTCTTATTTCCTGCTTTGGACTGTGGATGGCTATGGAATTTGATTACATAAGACTTGGGGTTGCTGGTTTGTAGCCACCTCAGACACTGAGATATCTAGAACGAATTTTTATCCCAAGTTTCAAGAGAAAAACTAGTTTATGGGAATTTACTTGATATATTTGGTCTTTGGTCTTAGCATCTTTCCTCCCCCTTTCTGCAAGCATGCCAGTTTCAGTCAGGTGTAAGGAGGTTTATTGATTCTACTCCGGAGTAGTGATCGAGAGGTTGGTAGTTATGCGATCTTTGTATAGTCATTCTGAACACTGATTCGAGCCTACAAGGTTGAGCTAGTTGCAATTTGGGCTTGCATTTCTTAACACTACTTCAAAATTGGTTCATTGACATTGTTGGAAACTTTTGGTCCTAAGGTCGCTCTTGTTGGGAGGGCGTATAGTCGGATGTTTTATTTCAGAAAAGTAAGCAACCTAAAAGTATATACACCTTTGTCTTAGTTGATAGAATGATGTTATAAGTTAAGTTGTGGACCTCTCTATTCGGAACAAGTTATTTTTTAAGTGTACTATGGTTACATCATTGGAAGCTTGCACTTCCTATATGTCAGCAACATTGTGACTAGTTAATATTAGTCAATATGTTACAGGCCAGAGTTCATAGGGGGGAAACATATTATCAGGAGAGGGCCCAAAGAGGACAATCTCATAGGCACTAGTATTTGCAGGACTTTGTAGGTTGCTACAGGGTGCTTACTCCTAATCTGATTCAAGAAGAAATTGCTAGAGTGGAGAGTGAGGCTCCTTCCCAAAATTCCTCCCTCTTTGAAACTGAAGTGTTGGTTGAATGCGACAATTGAATCCCTGATATAGGGCACACCAGAGGGTGCTTCAACTAGTATATGAAGACCATTGCTTTATACTAGCAGATGAAGTTTATTATGGGGTGCATACTAGTTGACAAACAAGAGCATAAAGACATTGTCCTCCACTCTCTAGAGTGCCTTCATAGCCACTTGAACACCATGGATTGCAAATTATAGCAAATAGAACAACACATTGGCTTACCTCCTATGGGAAGCACTGCTCAAGAGAAGGCTAAAGCACATGTTCAAATTGCAGTTTCTAACTCGGAACATTCATAATAGTTTCTCATGTCTTTGATTTATATGTTTTTTGTTGTTACTCTTTGTAGCCATTACATCTCAGGGCAGAAATCTAGATCTAATGAGTTTTATGTACTGTCTTTTTGTCTTTTGGCATCTCAATCCTCCCTTAGGAGGATTCTTTTTTGGCTATGGCCACATCTCCCTAGCGAGAGACTGACATTGACTATCTATTTTATGAAGTAATCTTCAATTTTTTTCAAGTTAATATAACATTCACCTTATAAAAAAACAATATAATTCACCATTATTTTGTACTTACATTAAAATTCCTGACTTACCATCTTTATTATTTTTCATAAACTCAAAATATATATTTATCACAGATATAATTTTATAAATAATATTTATTAAGTTTATTCTTATGAAAATATATCTTATTATTATTTTGTGTGATATGTTTATTAAATATCTACAGCATTATTAATAAATATATAGTTTAACATATACAATAATGAAATAATTGAACTTTTGTAACATGTATATATATCCACACCACTATCAATACAAATGTAAATTATTAATAAATATATGATAAAACATACTTGTAATAAGGTAATTGAACTTGTTTTTATTTACATAAAACTTGAATTCAAAACCTATCATATTAAATCATATTAAAAAAAACAATTGATAGAGAGATTGGTGTTTCAGGGAGTGATTAGGGTGGGATCGACTAGAGCATATGGAACTACGATGTTGCAATTTGGTGATTTTTTTGGTCACAACAGAGATGATAGAAAATCAATGTTCTTACGCTGATCTATAGGGACATTCTTACACATATTTTTCTTTTTTATCAGTTGATGGTGAATGATCATTCTCTAATGAGCTCTATGCTCTTGTATATGACTACTTTCATTGGATACTCTTGGCTATGGGGTGATTAAATCACCCATGATAGTCATTCATTCTCAATAGACATTGCCTCAGAGTATATTTGAATTTTATTTTTGGTCAATTGTGCTCCCTATTCCACTCTTTGCTATTCACAAGTACTTTTGATTTACATGGGCATATAGGCACTTTTACATCTTTATCTTCTCTTGATGATTGTACATAATGGAGGCAATTTTTATTGGCGAGTCTATGATACTTGTGGTTTGGTTATAACTGTGTGACATTGGTCCATTTCTAGTGTTTCTACATACTTGGAGTTAGTTCCTTTTTTATCGGTTTGGAGATCCACTTTCTATTCTACTATATTTGGGATCTTCACTATCACACTCTATTGATTTGAATGTTGTCCACTGGTGGTTGAGGTGTATATATTTCTTTTATGATCTGGCGTCCCTCGTTCCCTTGGGATGATGAATCTTTAATTTTTTTAGATGGTTTGGATGAGAGTTAATTATTTTTTTACCCTTCCACTCTAGTCATTTATTCTGAGGGAGTATATTTAAATTGGAGTAGTTTTTAAGTGCGACTTTTTGGAAAGTTTTATGGTTTATTTTCCAATCTAATTTGTCTAGAATCCCACTGGGATTCATTGAAATCTCAAGTTTGACATGTGAACTCTTTCACAATCAAAGTACCTCAGAGGTTTTTGAGAGTGTTGAATTCATATATACAGTGAAAAAACTAATTTAAAGAACACAAATCAAGATTTGGCTACAAAAACTTTCGCGAGATTTCGACCAAAAATCTACTGGAAATTCCAAAAAATCACACTTAAAAACTACTGCTATTAAGATTATTTATCTGAACTATCAGTTTCTCCATTTCCTTGATCTCCACTCTTGGGCTAGTCACCCTTTACTTTTGAATGAAAACGTCATGAAATTGCAAGCATATTGACATGGGTCAATGTTTTTTCAAATTTCTGGGTTGTTTTCTCATTATTTCTCATTTATGAATTGCGTATACTCCTAGCGAGTGGAGATTGGGTTTTTTTATATTCTCCGGTCAGGATGAGATGGGGACGTTTGACATCGTACTTTTGGTGAAAGTCTGGTTTGACATGCATGGGCCCAATTCCGTGGAGGCAGAGGTTTTGATCTAGAAAGCTCTGGAGGCAAAGGAGCGTTACACGCAGAGTCTGCATGGAAACTTGCCAGTTTGGGAGATATCGGTCACTAAACATGACACTTATGTGCCTTCCGTCGATGGTGATGGTCACACATCTACTAAAGAACATCCTTCACATTATCATCCTAAGTGCTCCCCTAAAAATAAAGTAGTAAAGGTTGCAGGGGAGATTTAGGAACTTAGATTTGGTCGTGATGTATTCTAGGACATGGTTGTTGGTCTACAACAATAGGCACTAGTTGGACAATGGGTTTTCACTAACATAAATGGACACCAACTTCGAGAATGAGTGGACACCCATTGGGCTCATGTAATTAATTATAAACCTAGGATTAGTTTCCTTCTTAACAAGTGGTTTTATTTCCACTTCCTCCACTCGAAGGATGTCAAAAAATATTACATACACCGTAGGTTCTTCGTTGTAGTTTTTTATTTAATCTCTGCACGTCAGGTTTAATCCAATTATAGAGGTTGCAGGGCGAAAAATGGTCCGGGTCAAGCTTCTTGGGCTTCTCATTGAACTATGGACTCAACTAGCATTGATTGCTCTCGGGGAATTAATTGGGCAATTTATATATCTTAAAGAGTGCAGTCTATATGACATAGGCAAGCACGTTGCTTGGATATTAGTTGAACTATACTTTTTGGGAGGTTTACCAATCGATCCAGACCTGATATGGGGTGAATGTTCACATAGACAGAAGTTGTACTACTGGGGTATCCCCTTCAGGTGCCTTAGATGTCATCAGATTGGACATTTTCTTGTCAACTGGCCGAGGAGATTAGGGGCACTTGCAATAAGCATTTTCCTTTAAATCAACCATGAATAGACTATTAGTATGGTACCCTATGTGATGATTCAAATATGATTGAGGATCTGCCCCATTCTCTGCCACCCTCTTCAGGTATTTATCATTATCATGATATGCCTTCTTTTGGCACTTGTTTTACAAGTTCTAATGGGTCATTCAATGTGCCTATTGCAACTTCTAGTCCTTGTATATGTTGGTGGAATTATATGTATTCTAATTCCAATATTTAATTATCGAATCCGGGATTGTAAGACTTAGAGATGCAAGCACATGAAATGCAAGATTAGAGCCTATTCTAAGTTATGCTAACAACTAACACTAGAAAGAACCAATCACTAAGGATTATAACTTATCACTGGACTGTGGGACTCTAATGCTTATCAGGTTTTAAACCACAATCTTTCATTATCGACAAACAATGTTCATGTGGTTTTATTTATGTAGCTTATTAGGTCTTGAGACTTCAACGATTCTAATCTATAGTGATGCATATAAAAACTCATTAAACATGTTGTAGAAAAGTAAATTGCAGAAAAATAAATGTTGGCAACTATAAGCAAAAGCATGTAAGGCAAGTAAAGAAAACAAGGCAATAAACTACAAGAAATGTGTTAATAAAATAACAAAAAACAAATGCTAAACAGACTTAGAATCATAATGATATATTGTAGGTTTTTATTTGTTGTAGGACTCTTTTACCAAGTGACTTGAAAGCTCTTAATCAATTAAAGAATCATAAACTACAAACCACTGATTATTCAATATTCATATGTAGAGTCTAGTTTCTGGTACCAAATTAAGTACTGAAATCACAATTCTGATTCTGGTATCGAATTAAGTACTGAAAATATGGAAATTAAAATTCAAAATAATGAAGTATATTAAGAAACCACATTCAAGACTTATTGACTCTCAAGTCTGGAAAATCAATTTGAATTTGATCCTAACATGTTCTATTCACTGATCTAAGAATAGAGCAATAGATCTAATACTGTGTGAAATACAAATCTAACGCAAAATTGAAAAGAAACATCCATTAAAATATGTAATCAATAAAAACTAAATATTCCCCTACTCTATGAATAAAAACCAATGTGTTGCATAAGTTGAGGGGTCCTTCCCGACCTGGCAACGTGCCCAAAAACTAATTCAAATCAACAAGATGCTCAAACTTCAATGATTAATCTTCATTGCAACAATTTCTCTTCTTCTTACAAAAAAATGTTCAATTACAAACTCATGATCCCCTTTATCAGTCCTATGAGGCTCTATTTATACATAAAAACCAGTGAATAAGGATAAGATCCAATCCCCTAAACTCAGAAAAATGAATTTACAACTTTAAAGGAAAATTTCAAAAATCCGATTCTTTTGTAATTTTATACAAATTGGCATTAAAGAACCAGCCATATCTTCTTGACCATGGTGTATTTTGGGAATTTGTTTCTATGGAGCCTAATTTTCCAAATTATCAACAAAAACCTCTCTTGGAATTTCCTGATTCAATTCCATGGCCTCAAAAATTGTGCATGAATTTGATTGTTTAGATACTTTTGCAAATCTGGGTTTCGCAGAAATTTCGTACAAATCTCCTTCGAAGAACTAGTTGTAACTTTTAAATCGTATGGAATTTTTGGAAATGGTTTGAGATCCAAGTAAATTGCTATGCTGTGCAAAAACCTAATTATCAGATTCTTGATGTTCACCACCATATGCACGAAAATCGAGGTAGAACATGGTAGTTTCAACACTGTTACCTATTTTTGGTTGTAGCTTAAATCATGTGCTGGGATCCCACACATGTGAGATGGGTATATTCGAAGGTTTGTACCATCATATTAAGCCCACGTGGCACCTAATTTACCATGATTTGGGAAAGAAAAACATATTTATAATTTTGACTTTTTTTCCTCCATTGGTGCAAGTGCAAAATTAATTACTAAACTGTTGAACTGATACATAGATAGAAATTTTCGTAGTGGAACATGCTCCTTGGCCATATAACCATATTATTAAACCGTCATTGATAAAACCATATTAAAAACTCATTTAATTATAAAAAATACAAGAAATCATTAATAATTAACCACAAGGTAAAATGAATGCATTTAGTGAAAATTGGCTATATAATAGTTACAAAATATATTGTAAGGGTATGGATATGGCTTGTAAATGGAAGGTTTGGATAGAAAATGCTATAACATATATGGGGTCCAACGATATACTCGCTTCTGATGTGTTATTAGACACTTCACTTGAATTATCTAGGACTAACTTGAAAATACAATCTCCCCCGTGTATGAATCCGCTCATTCGGGAGGGTCACTCTAGGGTTTCCTAAATATATGTCTTTATCTCTCTTACAGGACCACCTTGTTTCTCTAGTCTCTCCTGATCTAGGGGGGCACTTTGATCGCCCTTGTTTCATCCACTTTGTCACCACTAGCTCATTCTCCCTCGCCTCCTTTATCCCTGGCTATTCACTTTAGCACCTACTCGAGGGACATCTCACCTACTAATTCGGTCACCAGTGACATCAAGTTTCTTAAACACATCCCTACCTTAGACATGGCCCCATTATCTATCCATTCATCATTGTCTCCTACTCCTAACCTTACTATTGGTCCTATTTCCCTACAAAATGTCACTATCTGGAAGAATAAGTGCAGTAAGTGTTGACTTGTGTAGCTTGGGAGGTACTCCAAGCCCTAAGTTTCAAGGCTTGGACGGAAAAGCACCACAAGGGTCACTTGTGGGCTTGGAACCCAAGGTAGGGGTTTTGCACCCATCAGGATTTGGGTCAAAACCATGATGAATTTGAGCATGATAAAATTTGAAGTGATAGAGCTTAGCGTGTTGATTCTAACGCTCCAAACATCACTCAAATAAGAGTTCTAGAAATGAAGAATTTTTGAAGTTGACAATTAATTATGGACAATCAAGTCATGTAGGCTTGGCCCAAGGGACATGTCTCTTCATCAATTCATGGAGCCCTTGTTTATGTGTATATATACAAGGTGAAGTGGAGGTTATTTCTCATCCATTTGTGCAACACATTACAAGTGACAAGCTCATTGGAGGAGAAAGTTAATCTCTGTTTTGGGCCGCAAGAAGAAGGGATAGACCATCGAGGAGGAGAGGTCACTTATGGGCAATTTTCATGGTTGAATTGATGTCTGAATTGCTATGTTAGAAGGCTAAGGTAGGGGAGAGTAATTCTAGGCCAAGTCTGAAGTGATAAAGGGTGAAGAGACCCTCAAATATGGTTGTCGCAGCCCTAGAAGATTGTTGTGGGTAGGCCGTAGGCCTAACCAACCCAAATAGAGCTGTGTGGAGGAGTTTAAGGGTTGGTTTATGCCTAGGTAAGCAACATGGATGAAGGGAAGTTTTCCAAGGGTAGGCCATAATAAGAAAGGGTTGTGTAGGTGACTGTGTTAGGGTTGTTGCAACATTCCAAGGTGCATTGACCAACCACAATTAGGAACAACAATTCACTTTTGCTTAGAGCAGCATTCAAAGCTATGTTTTGACTGAGTTTTTTCTTATGTTTGGTCAAGGACATTGACCAGATTGGATCAGATTATATTGCAGCCTATAAGTTCCATGTATTGAGGTTAACTTGGGTAGTTGGAGACCTCAATTAGGAGCAGAAATTATAGTGAAGGATTGGGCATCATTGATTTGGTGTAGGGCAACGTGTTGATAACCCAAAGTAGCCCTAGAAAAGCTATCTTGAAGTGACGAAGAAGAACTGAAGGTTGGGTGAAGTTTGGTGTTGAAGTACATCACCTTGATGGACTAAGGTGACTACTAGCTTGGTAGTTTGGAGCTCAGGAATTAGGCCTACCGAGAGAGAAGATTGAACCAACTCGTGTACATGCTACAAAAGTGACTTGCAACATGTAACCCTCTTGGATTCTCGATGTGTTGTCCTTTGAAGGACTAAGGGGCATCTAGTGAGCAGTACAAAAGTGAAGGACCGACACACCAAGATATGACATAGAAGCTACAACGAAGTTTGTCATTGTATCTCGTATACCATAGAATGTTGTATTATTCAGATTTGGTTTAATATAATGAAGATTGGAGTTGTATATATTGTACAATTTGTTAAAACTGTGTATACTTGTGCATATGCAATTTACTGCTTTATATTTTCTGTTGTGCAAAGTAGTTCTTGTTGAGATTCTTGGTTTGGTAGTGTAAGAGATTTTAAGATTCTAACCTAGACCTAAGATCGTGGAAATTCAACATGGTATCAAAGCATGTCTGAGCTACTTTGGAAGTCAATGAATCAGAGTTGTGCACAATGAAGTACAACTTAAGAGGGAGTTGGTCACATTGTAGGTGACAATGTTGAAGTTGTAGGTTGGAATCTAGTATGAGGACAGGTGGAGCAGGTGCAAGTTCCAAAGAAGCAGGAGCAGGTGCAGGTAAAAGATTCAAAGGAGCAGGTACACCTTCTCAAGAGGAAGGTCCACGTTCCAGAGACTTAGAGGGAGTCTAGTTTAAGATGGATCTTACAGATTCAGAGGGAGACATTGCAATATAAGAAGAGCGTGTGGTCAGTGGGGAGCAAGGGTGCTCCTACAACTGCTAAGAAGAAGAAGAATCAGGGTGCTTCCAATAGTGATAATGACGCTTCCGAGAAGGGCGTAGTTCACAAAACAGGGATTTTTACGATTGTGAGTGCCAAGAGCTGGGCTAGTGTTGAGAGTGATGATGATAATGTTGAGTTACTTCCTAGTCTTGGAAGTACCTCCCTCACTAAGAGGGAGTGTTGATTTGTGTAGCTTGGGAGGTACTCCAAGCCCTAGGGTTTAGGTTTTGGAGGGAAAAGAACCACAAGGGTCACTTGTGGGCTTGGAACCCAAGGTAGAGGTTTTGCACCCATCGGGATTTGGGTCAAAACTAACATGAGCAAATTTGAGGTGATCAAGTTTGGCGTGCCAATTCCAATGCTCCAAAGATTCCTCAAATCAGAGCTCTAAAAACGAAGATATGAATTTTTGAAGTTAACAATTAATTATGGATAGTCAAGTCATGTAGGCTTGGTCCAAGAGACGTGTCTCTTCATCAATTCGTGGAGCCCTTGTTAATGTGTATATATACAAGGCGAAGTGGAGGTTATTTCTCATCCATTTGTGCAACACATTACAAGTGACAAACTCAGTGGAGGAGAGAGTTAATCGTTATTTTGGGCTGCAGGAAGAAGGGATAGACCAACGAGGAGGAGAGGGCACTTCTGGGAACTTTTCATGTCTGGATTGATGTTTGAGCTATTGTGTTAGAGGGCCAAGGTAGAGGAGAGTAATTCTGGGCCAAGTCTGAAGTGATAAAGGGTGAATAGACCCTCAGATAAGGCTGTCGCAGCCCTAGAAGACTGTTGTAGGTAGGCCGCAGGCCTAACCAACCCAAAAAGAGTTTTGTGGAGGAGTTTAAGGGCTGGTTTATCCCCAGGTAAGCAGCATGGATTAAGGGAAGTCTTCCAAGGGAAAGCCATAGTAAGAAAGGGTTGTGTAGGTGACTGTGTTAGGGCTGTTGCAGCGTTCCAAGGTTCCCTAACCAGCCATAGTCAGGAACAACAGTTCACTTCAGCTTAGAGCAACAATCAAAGGTATGTTTTGACTGAGTTTTATCTTGTGTTGGGTCAAGGACATCGACCAGATTGGATCAAATTATATTGCAGACTATAAGTGCCATGTATTGAGGTTAACTTGGGTAGTTGGAGACCTCAATTAGGAGAAAAACTTATAGTGAAGGATTGGGCATCATTGGTCTGGTGGAGGGCAGCGTGTTGATAGCCCAAAGTAGCCCTAAATGAACTATCTTGAAGTGATGAAGAGGAGCTGAAATTTGGGTGAATTTTGGTGCCAAAGTGCAACACCTTGATGGACTAAGGTGTCTGCTAGCCTGGCAGTTTGGAGCTTGGGAATTAGGCCTAACCAGAGAGAATATTGGATCAGCCATTGTACATGCTACAAAAGTGACTTACAACAGTGTTAGGTGGAAGCCCTCCTTGAGTTTTTATGTGTTGTCCTTTGAAGGCTAAGGGGCAACTAGTGAGTAGTATGGAAGCGAAGGACCGACATGACAAGATATGACATAGAAGTTGCAGTGAAGTTTGTCATTGTATCTTGTATACCACAGACTGTTGTATTATTCATATTTGGTTTAATATAATGAAGATTGGTTGTACATATTGTACAATTTGTTAAAAATTGTGTGTACTTGTGCATATGTGATTTACTTCTTTATATTTTCCATTGTGCAAAGTAGTTCTTGTTGAGATTCTTGGATTGGTAGCATAAGAGATTTTAAGATTATAACCTAGACCCAAGATTGTGGAAATTCAACTGTAAGGCCCATGGTCACTCATCTGGTGGCACTTTATTAAACTTTCAGGATGAGGTGGATCTGCATCCTCCATTTCCACTTGGGGACTCTTTCTCTCGGGCTCTTAGTAAGACACAACCTGCAAATCTTCCCCCATGTCGATTATTTCTTTCAACATGTGGGGTTTGGGGAATACTACAAAATGGAATTCCCTTCGATTTTTTATTCACGAATATAAGCCTTTGATTATCCTTATATAGGAGGCCATGGCCCTTGGGTTGAAGGCTCAAATGTACTTCCTTAAAATGTGCCCGGGGTGGTTGATTTGCTTTATGGATGCACATGAACATTCTGGGGGTGTGGTCGCTATGTGGAACCCCAAGCTTGTTAAATTTATGGCATTTAAATTTTTTGTAGGTATTTTGTTGGATTCTCTCAGGGATCGATGGACCGTTTTCACATTTTGAATGTTTATGCACCATATGTATTTAGAATGGCATTATGGAATCAATTTGATGAGTGTGGTATATTAAATATCAATTCTCATACTAGCTGATGATCTTAATATTACAATGGTTGTTGAGAAAATCTGGGGATCACAATGTGAAATTGATCTATTGGCATATTTATTTAAGGAAGTGTTCAGGTTAAACCACCTATTGGACATTATGCCGGACTTGCGACTACCTAAATGGAATAACGGTCATCTTGGGGCAAATAGCGTTGCAAAAAGACTTAATCATTTATTTGTACATGAAAATATTGTGGAGCGACTTGGGGTGAGGTCTTCTTGTGTGGTTTGTGAGATGATGTCGAGCCATAATCCTACTTCCTGCATTGACATGGGGTTTTAGATTGGAAATGCCTTCCATTTAAGTTCAATCACTCTCGACGCGAAGTTGGTTTAGATTACATGGACTAGGTCTGTGCCACATAAAGAGACCTCTTATATGGACATGATGTGCCAAAAACTATCTGAGTTAAAAAAGGAGGTTTGGACTTGGGAAGGCAAGAAGAAGAGACTAAATATCAAGGAATTGATTGATATTGACAATCAGATTGCATTATTATAGGATCCTAACTTCTTCTTGGATACTAAAAAATGATAGATGTGGGTCTTGAAGGGCGCAAGCAGGCAATCTTAAAATTACAAGAGGAGTGGCAGCTTAAAGCTCGTGCTATTTGGATTTCCACGGGTGACAAAAATACCAAATTCTTCCTTAAATTTTCATCACAGAGGCAGATTACTAACACTATTTGGGACCTTTGGGATCGTGCAGGCATACACATCTCATCTCTAAAAGATATGCATAGAGAGGTTGTCCGACATTTTGGCATATTATACCATGCCATGGACAATCTTGACATCCAAAAATAGTTGAAAGACATTGAAACATATCCTAAAATGTTTAATAATGTCGATAATTATAAAATGGGCCAACTAATTACTTTAGAAGAAATGACATTTTTTAAAAGACATTTGCTAAGGACAAGAGTGTTGGGCTGGATGGGTGGGTTGTGGAGCTATTTCTACATTTCCTGGATATCATGTGTGAGGACCTGCTATAGTTAGTTGAGGAGTCACATACCACCTGTAGGATGTCAAGGGATATTAATTATACTTTGTCACACTGATCCCAAAAGTTTCCATGCCAACTTCACTTATGGATTTATGACCAATGTCGCTCTGCAACATTGTCTACAAATTGATTTTGAAGGTTATTGCTAGCAAGTTAAAAGATTATTTATCTGTACGTATTTCACCTGAACAGTTTGGGTTTTCAAGGAACCAACAGATCCAAGATATTGTGGCTACTGCCCAAGAATGCTTGCATTCTGATAAGACAAAAAGGAAGGTTGTGCTAAATATGAAAATTGATTTGATTAAGGCTTTTAAAAATGTGGTTTGGAAATACTTGTGGATGGTTTTACATAAGATCTATCATTATTTTGGTCATAGATTAGATTATGGAATGTGCCACATTGACATATTTCAATGTACTTATCAATGGGGTTCCTTCATATTTTTTCACAACATCCCGGGTTCTGAGGCAAGGTTTCTCATTATCACTTTTATTATTTTTATTAATGATTGAAGGTTTCAGAAGTATGAATTTTGATGCACCCATTCGTGAGACATTCTCTAAGCTCTGAATTACTAAAAATACTTCCATTACCCACCTTATTTTTGTTGATGATGTACTTGTTATGGGAAAGGCCTCCGTCATGGAATGACATTATTTTCATGAGTTCATATTTGTATTTGGTGATGCATCTAGTATTTATGTGAGTGAAGCTAAATCTTTATTGATTGCTTCGTCTTTGGAGGTACCTTGTGTATTGGAGGTAGCAATTTTTTTTTAAATGTGGAGACAATTCACTTTGATACTAGTTTCAAATACCTTGGTTTTCTTTTGAAACCGAATAATTATGGTGTTTGAGACCGGTCTTGGTTGATTGACAAATTTAAATACTGCCTCACATCCTAGGCTCATAGATGGTTGACTTCGGGGGTTCTGTTGGTCCTTGTACAATATGTTCTTCAGATCATATCTGTGTACTGTATGCACTTATATATAATTCCAAAGCATATCTTCAAAAGCATTAATTCTTATATTTCTAAGTTTTTATGGGCGAGAACCAGGTTTTCTCACAATATCCATCTTGCGCAACTGTAAGTTATTTCTGCAGACGTTGTAGAAGGTGGTTTGGATATTAAGTACATTGATAAATTTGATTTGGCACTTTTGTTTAGCAATATGTGCTGTTTTATCAATTTTATTGGTATCTGGGAGAAGATTATAAAGGAAAAGTACCTTAAGAACCACTCAACACTGGAATGGATTAAGGATGGGGCCCAAGAATCGAGCATTGTTTCCTATATATGGAACAATATGTTAAAAGTAAAGCATTGGCTTATTGGAAATTTAAGATGGGCGATTGGGACTGGTACATTGGTGGAGGTCAGCCTTGATCCTATTAGAGGGTTTGTTAGAAACCACTCTTTGTATGTCTCTTTGATCAGACACATACCTAATATGGTTATGTACTACATCAATAAGATACATGTTACTTTGGAGCATTGCTACATATTTCCTACTTGGTTTCGCTAACAAGATTTAGGTTTACTTGAAGACCTTACTGGGATTTGGGATAGGTACGGGAGAGACCTTCAAATGGCGGGCATCACTCTAAATAATAAAGATGAAAAGTTCACTTGGGATGTAAGAAATTTGCAGGGATAGATCTCAGTTGATGAGGCCTATAGGCATATCACAAACCCATAACTGAGTCTTGTGGACCATGTGTGGTTTGACAAAATCTAGAAGTGCAATCTCCCGCTAAAACTCAAATGCTTCGAGTGGTTGACTTGAAAAAACAAAACCTTGACTTGGGACTATTTGCATCATCGTGGATTCTGTGGGCCTGGAAGATGTGTTCACTGCAAGGTGTTGGATCATGATGTGGAACATTTATTACTCGATTGTCCATTTACGATATCCATATGGTACGGTATTTTTCATATCTCAAATATATTTGTTGCTTGTAATTCATCTTCAATCGATGCATGTTTGTAGGACTGTATGAATGTGTTCAAAGAATTCCACAATCTACCCCTATACATATTTTGGTGTATATGGAGAAATAGGAATGCACATATTTTTTAAAACAACTCATTAAGCATAAAGTGCATTTGCATGGGGATTGTTTCCTATTTTAAGGAAATAGAGCCTGTGGTACTAAAGAGACCTATGAGAACTATCCATCACTTGGATTTATGGTGCAGGTTTCTTATGGGTTTCTTCAATGGGGCATCAAGTAAGTTTGCTTGTGGTAGTGACACTTACATAGTTATAAAGCCTAGCCAATTCTATCACTTCTGTTGGAACAGTGGGTTGGGTTCTGACACCAAGGCGAAGATTATTGCACTCTAGTGGGTCCTCTACTACACAAGATGGTTATCCAAATTAGAGGTATTTGGTGATTCTATGGTGGCCATAGAATGGGTTAAGGAGTGATCAGCCTTTGAGCGACCCATGCTTTCCAATTGGATGAGAAGTATCTGAATGTTGGTGGAACTTTTTCAGAGTGTGAACTTCTCACATATATAGAGAGAGAAAAATGGTGTTGTGGATGCCCTCTTGAAAGTGGGTCATAGATATTGTCAAGATGTGATAATATATAATGCCTTCCTTAATGACAATATGCATCAGACAAGGAGAATATACATTACATAAGATTTATCATTGTGGAGGACCTTCTGCCTGTCATTACTTGACTTGAGGACTTGGTACACCGATATAATGATGACTGCTTTTGGTTTGATAGATTAAGCATTTTTTGGTTTTTGTATAACTGATAGGTATTTAGTTTTGGACATTCCTTCTTTATCTATTTGCGAAAATGTTGTAGATACGTGATATGTTGGCCTTGTGAGAGGTTTTTATGCTTGCTGATGGCCATCAAATATGGTTAAAAAAGTTGATCTATTATATGTAAACAACCTAGTTATTTTATATAATAAGTTATTGATTCTTTCCTGAAAAAAATAAAAATAAAAAAATCATATTCAAATTCAAAAGCAATAGTCTACTTAAGAAAACAGTGTACAAAAAAGAAAATTATTTATTTTTAATTCCATAAAGATATAAAGTATTGTTCCAAATAGTAAGCTTGAAGCAATAAAATTAACATAAAATGAAAGAAAGTTTGGGTGGGCCTTTTCTCAAGGTTAATGGATTGATACCCACAGACCAAAGTAACGCATAGATCAAATTATTCAGACTAGGTTTTTTTGGCCTTGCTAAAGCGTGAGCAGAAGAACAGTGGAAATAAAGCAAGTGTCTTGTCTTGGGAAATGCTTGAGACTGGATTTTTTTTTCCTTTACCTGCCTCATGTGAAACATGAAGAGAAAATGAACGAGGGCCATAATAGCTCTGTTGAATTATATTGAAACGAAATTGAAGGGTTGTAATTACATGTAATTAAATATGAGTCAGTTGTGTGGTTGCACAGTAACCATAGTGAGTCACTTATCATCAGATATCCATTCTTCTAACAATCTTGATTCCCTTTAAATTATTTTCCACACACTAGTGATAACAATCCTTGGCATGTTATTGTGGAAAGTGTCTCGGGCTAGTAGGAATTTGATTTGATGTTTGTGATCACCTAGGTTTCCACTTATCAAGCACCACTGTAGATCAACAACTAAATGCAATCCATCACGCAAAAATCTGGACAGAGAAGGCATATTGGAATCAATTTCAATACAATGTAAATTGTTTTATATGTAGTTTTTTCACATCCTTCAAGCAGGTGGCAACTATTCATTAGATGTCAAGAGATGACGAAAACTACTAAAAGAATTTCCCCTTAAAAGAACGCCTTAAGCATAAATATTGATATAATTGTATTATTAAATTTTAAAATCATTATAAATATATTTAATTTAGATGTTTTATAATTAATTTTGTTAGTTTATGTTTTAAATGGTTAAAATAATAAATATTGATCATTTTTAATTAAATATTGTATTTGAATATACATGACATTATTCAAGCAAATAGTAGTCAAATGACTAATGAGAAAATTAAGGGATCTTCTAAAATATCATTCTTAGTGAATGACACCTTTGGGCACGAACATAATTATGAAAACACCATACAAAGTAAAGAAGGTATCAATAGGTGTGATGGTGGCCATAACCAATAAATGCCTAGATATAGTAGAGTTCACACTTAATTACAATCACTTTACAAAATTTGCTTCAAGAATGAGTAACATTAATGATAATTGTGTAACTTGTACAATAGTAAGACCCTTCATTATGCCATGATAGAGGAGTTGCAAACCCATGTGATTATGTTCTCTCAAGATTAATTAGTAATTCAACCAAGAATTTAGACTTGAATGTGGACCCCAAGGATTTGAACATGGATAGGGTTATTTATGAGCTTCAGTTGTCAAAGTGAAGACATATTTTAAAGTATTATGTTTTAGTATTTACATTACAATCACATATATCTAGTAATTATGAAATGAAACCACCAAATATTAAATGTGAGATAATATCTAACTTGATGATCTTAACATTCAAAGTTCCTTTTAGTATTGCATTACCTCATGCAACCATTAGATGATGAGACCTAAGATGCATAATAATCTCCAACTTAATGATGTTAACACTTAGCATCTTTTTTGTAATGTATTGCCTTTGCATTCATTTTTTCATAAGTATGCACTTCACTGAATTTTGGAATATTCTTGCATGATATATATTCTAGATCAATGTTTCAAACTACTCATGCCCATTCCATCATCAAGATTGAAATGTCATAACAGTTTAAGCACTTTTACTTCAAAGTTCACTTGATTATAAATAATAAAACAACACCTAATTTGAAGTGTTCCAAGATTTTGTGAGTAATCTAAATCAACTATATTGACCATGTCTATGTTCTAAACTACTCTAATGCTAAGCATTTGTTCACATATATTAAAACAAAGACATCACTCATTCCAAAAATACAAACACATGGTGTTTCAAAAGCATAAGCATGAGAAATTGATAAATGGCATATCTGGCTCAAAGGCAAGGACTAAGGGCCAACAAGAACCAACTAAAATTATCAAAGTAGAGATAGAGACATCCAATTTTTTTGAGGAGGGAGCCCCTCCACCATTTTATATCAACGTGGATTCTAATTCTAAAGTGGATGATTAGCATTTTTTGTTGTAGGTCGAATAACTCTGTTTTGTTCTTTCTTGTTATGATAGGAGGTAATGGAGATACTCTAAGTAATAGTGATATAAATAATAGATTGTATTTTTTGTGTTTTGTTTTTATGTATGAATATGGACCCTTAGAGTGGGACATATATGCCTTTGAACAATTCCAATGGCTAGCTTTTTTGTAAATGGGAATATGTTTCCACTAGAAGCTAGGCGCAATAAATATTGATTGAAAATAAATGTATATTATTAATACATTTATTAATTACAAAATAGAAAACACTTCATCTACTATATGGTTAATTAAACCTCCCATATTTGTCATAATTTATTTTTGTAACAATGAATCTTTATCCATTCCTCTAGTTTTGGTACCCATTAAGATTGATTTGATACCTTCTATGTACCAGATTAGATACCAATTTATAGAACCTTGTTATTCACAAATAATTTACACTTATATCTACAATGAGAGGGTTAATTCCATTGCCCAAGATGTTCATATCTCCACGTATGTCAATTTGTGTAGGAGAATCAACTTTTTAATATCTTCAATCCTCATTATTTAACTTACTTAACCTCCTATTAAAGTTTTTAGAATTCTTTGGTGGATTTTAATATTTTTGTGTTTCCTTTTTCTCTTATTGTTCTTCCTAAGGTCATCATCTTGTTACCACATAAATCAATACCCTTAAACAAGATCCCCTTGAATAGTTTTCTTAGAGGCAATGCACATTATCACCTTAGTAATTCCTCTCTCACTTTAAGTCTAGCGTTTTTATAGTTCAAGGGGGTTATTATATGTGTGTGTAATTTGGGTTTATCTTAGTTGGTGGGGAGGACTGATTTTTATCCTCCCCACCTAGGTTCAATCCTCACGAATGACACAATGAGGTCATATTGAGAGTATTGTTGTAATGGATTTGAGATTTATTCTTCAATGACCTTTAGCCCTAAAAAATATCTTACCCTTTCCTATGGGCTAGAGGGTGAGGTGCTTTGCTTCTCCAAGAAACTATATGTGCTAGCTCTAAAACAATGAAGTTTTTGGATTCCTTTCTAAAGAGCGGAACTTATGTTCAGTGGATGTTGAAGACCTTTCAAGTGGGTTGGTTTTGGGTTGGAATGCTATCCATGTTGTTATTTCGCCAAATGTGTTGCATGAAGACATGCAGCTTGAACTCAAGTCCAAATAATCAAGAAACATGTATATAATGACCAATTTTTATGGACCCTATGGTGATAGAAAGCACTTTTGGGATGTTCTTGGGAATTCTAGGGTTTTTTCTAGGGACGATATCATTGTTGGAGGGGACCTAAACTTGACTATTGACCAAAGGGTAATCTAGGGTGAGGAATAAGAAAATATTCCTTTATTATTTCTTTTAGCACTTCTTTGAAGTCCAAAGGATAGTCGATGTCAAGCTTGTAAAATAATCCCAACCTAAACAAATGGAAGAACATTTTGAGAGGGAATTTCTAAGTGTGGATAGATTTCTTGTACTAGATCCTTTAATGATAAATACATCAAGGATTAAGTCTTGGGTAGGTTAGGGAGGACCTTTGGATCATTAACCTATTTTTCTATCAATTCAAGTCGAAAATATGAATTCTCCAAATCCATTTAAGTCCAATAATTTGTGGCTAGTTAAAGAGGATTTAAGAAAAACAACATTTAGAAATTAGAAGCATGTTGATGGAAAATTTGATGATTTGGCCATGAAGAAATTTGTTGATCATTTGAAAAGGGTTGGGGAAGCTATTGCACAATGGACTAAAATTTATGCTCAAAGAAAGCAACAAGAGCTTAAAGAAGTAAAAGAAGGAATTAAAAGCATTTATGAGAACAACGAGGTAGGAGTCTTTTATGAGGAATATTTCAATTTTCTTGAGGAACATGAAGGGGAAAAAGGATTTACTTAATAAGGAGGAAACAAAGTGGAGGCTCAAAAGTATAGTCATATGCCTTTTGAAAGGTGGCAAGAGTAGAACAAAAATCACAAGTTCATAAGTCATAGGAGAAATGTGAATACAATATGGGAGATTAGTAAACCAAATGGTTCCAGGGTCAATTATTTTAAGGAAATAGTAGAAGATGGAGAACAAAACTTTAAAAAATCATTCAAAGACCTAGGTTTAGCCAACATTGATGAAATCATGAAAATTAATAGACCATTTCCTAGGCTCATTAATGGGGATTTGAATGAAAAATTAAATGTTGAAGTGACTAAAGATAAGTTAAATTCCATTGTGAATACTTTCAAAATAACGAAATGCCATGGGATAAATGGTTGGATCATAGAAATTTATTTAAATTTTTTTGATTGGTGGGGGATGATATTTTAAAGTGATTTAAGGAATATATGAGTTCAAGTAAGGTTTTAGGTGTTATAAACTCAACATTTACATATCTCTTTCCTAAAGAATGATAGGATTCATATTTTGATGATTTCAAGCCTATTTCTTTATGATATTTAGTCTATAAGTTAATCTCTAAGATCATTTTTAATATATTGAAAGGAGTTGTCAATTGGGTGTAGCTCAAGTGGTTGTGAGGAAAAGTTGTTGCCCTCCTACCCAGGTTCATATCTGACATTGTGACACGTTTTCTCTCAATGAGCTAATTATTGACATGATATATATGATATATTCATAAGTTGTTAACTTGGTCCTTTAACTTTAAGAATCTAGGGTTTACCTTAGGTACTTCCCTTGGAATGAGGGGAAGTGCATGCATAATTTCCCTTTATCCAGAAAAAAATATTTGAAAGGAATTATGTTAGTGATGTTGGAAAAATTGTCATTGATGTTAAAGGATGAATGGACCAACAATTGTTTGATTATTTGTGTGCATAAATCAAGTGAATTTAGGTACAAGGACCCTCTATATTGGTAGCCCTTGTCACACCATTTTGTTTGATAAGTGGCACACCTTATGGTTCCCCTTGGTTGGAGAGATATTAATTTTTGAAGTTCTAGCACCAACACATTTGAACTAAAGGGTTATGGCCTTAACATTCATTTCCCTAAAAGAAAGGTCAAATTTATAATCTAAAAAGGCTTAAATATAGGGGCTCAAATTTGCCTTAAAAGAAAGCATTTTGAAGAACCGAAAGTATTTTTTAAAAGTGATCTAAACCCCCTCTTATCAGTTAAGATTATCTTCAGTAGGTTGGTTTCAATACATCCACGTCCTTTCGTAAAAAAATTATGCTGCTCAACTCGGCCCCAAACAATGGCTCTCCAAGATGAATATATATAACATTTCACTGTGGGTTTTGAGCAAGGAATTTTAGTTGATCCGAGGAAAAAATAAAGGGAGAGTTGTTTAAGGTATGAGGCATAAATAATTATATTTATAAAAGACTGAAATAT
This sequence comes from Pinus tabuliformis, assembly GCA_031772625.1. Taxonomy (NCBI): domain Eukaryota; kingdom Viridiplantae; phylum Streptophyta; class Pinopsida; order Pinales; family Pinaceae; genus Pinus; species Pinus tabuliformis. The sequence continues at coordinate 481,389,340 of CM062820.1, forward strand.
ATGTGCATGCTTGGAGTATTCATGAAGTTGTCTCAAATAGATCAAGTATATATGTGGTAAGAATTTATGAGCTTGTTGTCTCTCTTGTGTCAGGTAGAGTTTCACTCTCCATTTGAAAACAAGTTTGTAAAATAAAAAGGACCTATTTTGGAAACTTAGCTGAACCTACCCTCAAGCCCTAATTCGAGCCTGCCCGAGGGCCTATCTTGGCATCTTTCTGTGGAGGATATTTGATGGATCAGAGATCAATTTAAGGCTGGTTCCGAAGTTGATCTAAGACTAATTTAATAAATTGATTTGGGGTACTTTTAATATTAATCCAACGTAGTTTCTAAGGCACATTTGTGACACTGTCAAGGGATCGATTTGATGTTTGTTTGAAGCTTCATCCCAACCTTCCTCAGGCCTTGTCTGAGGTGGTTTTCATACTAATTTGGAACATTATGTGGATCCATTTCGTAGCTATTCGAGGGAAGTCTGTGACAACCTTAGAATCCAATTATGTGGCATCTGAAGAATTAATTTGAAGTAGTCTAAAGTCCCTCTTAGAGCTTTCATTGATACCCATTTGTGGCAGGACTATTTCCGAATTCCTAGTCTTTTGTGGATAGACCTTATCTTGAAGTTGTTGAAAACGGTTTTGAATTTGGTTTAGAGGTGATTTTGAAGCCTATCTTGATTATGTTTTGAAGCTAATTTCGAAGATTAATCAGGTATTGAAGCAAACCTTGATATTTGTAGCAAAATTTTGAAACCCTTGTTGAAGTCCTGGAGCAAGATGTTGAGTTAAAGACAAAATGAGGGCACTTGCATTAATGATTTGAAGATCTGGATGTTTTTGTCATTGGGTTGCTATCCCTAGTACAAGAAGCAAAGAGGATTTTGTTTTATCTTTTATTCTAGAGGGTCGGAGGGTGGTGTCAGGGAAGGAAGTTGTAGCTTCCTTCAAGAGGTTGTCACCTCCTTCTCTTATGAGTTGTTACATTTGGGGTTGTATTGTCATGGTTGGTAAACTGGAGTTGTATTTTCCCTTGTAATATAAATATATCATTCAAATATATCTTATGTTTGTTTGATATAATGTTATTGGGTAATTGTTTTGATACTTAAATTGTTGAAATTTATGAAATACTAATTCACCCACCCTCTTAGTATTTCCAACAATTGGTATCAGAGTGAGTTACCCTCTAACAGTCTAATCACTTGAGGGAAGATTGTGAGTAGATATGGAAATGGAAGACATCTCTTCAAGAATAATTATGGTGTTTGATGGAAATTATTATCCACTATGGAGCAGTTGCATCAAAACCTACTTGAAGGCTTTAGGAGTGGATGTTTGGCTCTCCATTGCAAATGGCTACAAAGTTCCTAAAAATCCTCCAATTGATCCCAATGAGAAGAATTTGTTTAGCTACAATTCAAAACCTCTTCATACCATTGTGGGAGGATTGTCAAGAACCATTAAGTCCAAGGTGATGTCCTGCACCATAGCCAAATAAGTTTGGGATAAAATTAAAACTCCGTTTTAAGGTGATGATAAGGTCAAGCAGGTCAAACTTAAAAAGTATAGAGCTTAGTTTGAAAATATGAAAATGGATGAAAAATAAGATATTGTGACTTAATTAGATTATATGAAGTTGCCAACTCCATCAGTGGAATATGATAAAAAGTTGAATATCCTTTGATCGTACAAAAGGTCTTAAGATCGCTTCCCTTAAAATATGATGCCAAGGTATCTGCCATAGCATAAACCAAGGACTTGACCAATATGACAATGAAAGAATTACATAGCACTCTTACAACATATGAAATGAGAATAGATATAGAAGACAAACCATCAACCAAAGAAGTAGCTTTTAAAGCCACAAAGAAGACAAGAAACGAAGAACTCAAGGTCGAAGGAACTCCAAATGATGAATTAGATATAGAAGAAGCTAATTTCATTAAGAAGCTCAAAAGAAGAATTGTAAAAAACAAAGGTAACTTACCTTTTAAATGTTTCAATTGTGGAAGAATAGGTCATTATGCTAAGAGATGTCATTTTAAGGAAAAGAAAAGCTTCCATAAGAAAAAAAATATTCTATAGAAGATAGTAGTTCTTCAGATGAAAGTGACATATTAGAGGGGGATGCAAAATAAGTTATCTTCATAACCCAAGCAAATCAAGATAACGATCATGATGATGAATGGGTCAATGATTTGGATGGCAAAGAAACAAATATGAGAATATATTTATTTTGGGGACTTATAAAAGATTCAGAGACTTAACAAGAAGATGAAGATCTTCAAGAAAAGTTGAAGAATAGTGAAAATGAAAATTCCTTGCTTAGAAATAAAAACAGGGAATTTAAAAACTTATTTGAGAAGCATGATGAAGAAAATATATCTTTAAAAGTCCATCTTGAAGAAGCAAAGAGAATTGAGGAAGTGTTGGAGATCCAGATGATGAAAAGAGAAGAAGAGTGTAAGAAAATTGAAGAAGAAGTTGTGCCATTGAGAGCTAAAGTTGCTAAGCTCAATAACAACTTGAACAACTCACTAGTGTTGGATAACATTCTCAACTGTCAAAGACCATTAGGTGATAAAAATTATCTTGGCTATAGAGGTGCATCCTCAAGCAAGGAAGACACAAGATTCAAGCCTCCAAATGAAAAAATTAAAGGAGAATCTAGAAATGTTGTTGCTTCAAGAAGTTCCGCTGATGTTCCAAAGAACATCCATCATAAATATAACCAACAATTAATTGAACTTTCTCCAAGGAAAAACAACTTCAGAAGATCAACCTACACTCCCAGGTATTAAAATATCTTTCTTGATCATTATTACTCTTGTAGAAATTTTGGGCATAAAAAATTTCACGATACAATTATGCAAGGAACAGGAATGATTATGGATTTAGACCTAGAAATGTCCAAGTAAACTACAATCCATTTGAACCACTAATGAAGTAAAACATTGTATGCTACAAGTACAATAATATTGGTCACAAGGCATGAGATTGTAAGCTTGTGAAAGGGAATGCTCCAATCATGCAGACAGACAAGTCAACTATGACATGGAAGAATAAAAAGAAGGAAAATTGCAATCTAGCATCGATCACTGAAGATAAAGAAGATGAATGGTACATAGATAATGGATGCTTGACACATATGACTGGAGATCAAAAAAAAAATTAGCTTAAAAGAAAAAAGTGGAAGTGTTGCATATGGAGATAACTCTTTTGTCAAGACACTTGGAAAAGTTGTAGCAAGCCTTGGAAGCGAACATATGAAGGCACAAAATGTCCTACTAGTTAAGGATTTGATGCACAATCTTCTTAGTGTTGGAAAGGTGTGTGATCAAGTGTATAATCTCTTGTTTGATTCTTGGAAGTGTGAAATCAGAGAAGAAGATTTAGGAAGATTAGTTGCAACAACCACAAGAAGACCAAACAACATATACATTCTAGACAAAGTAGAGCGTAAGAAAATTACAACGAAGCAAAAGAGTCATAAAGACAAGAAGAAGAAAGTCCTGTTAAGTGCCATATGTTCAGGGTTAGTATCCCTAAAGACATAAGTCACCCTTTTCCATTTATGTCAAAGGGGTAGAGAAAAGGAAATGCAACATGAATATGAAGGAAGTGAAGTGTGAAGACAGGGGGAGCATGAGTTTTGACATCAATGATAAAGGGGGATATTGTTGGAAAAATTTTCATTGATGTCAAAGGGTGAATGGGCTAGCAGTTGTTTGGTGATTTGTACGCATAAATCAAGTGAATTTGGGTATAAGGACCCTCTAGATTGGTAGCCCTTGTCACACGATTTTGTTTGATAGGTTTCATGCCTTATGGGTTCCCTTGGTTGGAGAGATATTAATTTTTTAAGTTTGATGTCCCAAAGATGGTTCTCGCACCAACACATGTGCTCCAAATGGTTATGGCCTCAACATTCATTGTTGTCCTGAAAGCAAGGTCAAATTTATAATTTAAACAGGTTTAAATATATGTGCTCAAATCTGCCTTGAAAGAAAGCGTTTTGAAAACTGATATAAATCCCTTCTTATGAGGTTGGCTCGTCTTCAACAAGTCGGCTTCAAAACAATCATGTCCTTTCATAAAAATATTATGCTTCTCAAGTTGTTCCTGGTTAAGGGCTTCTTTAAGATGAATATATATAACACTTGAACATGGGTTTTTGAGCAAGGAATTTTAGTGAATTTGAGGAACAAATAAAGGGAGAGCTATCTGAGGTTTGAGCCGTAAAGAATTTCCATAGAAGAACAAAATATTTGTACAAGCTTAGAATATTTGTGAAGCTGTCTCAAATAGATCAAGTGTATACGTGGTAAGAATTTATGAGTTTGTTTCATTCTCCATTTGAAAACAAGTTTGTAAAAGAAAAAGGACTTGTTTTGGAACCCTGACCGAATTTTCCCTAATGTCTTAATTTGGGCATGCCCAAGGCCCTATTTTGGCCTACCTTGAGGTCATATTCAAGCTCTAAGCCAGAAGTCTATTTTCACTTGCAAAGGTTATATTTTTTAGTGGTCTGTCTCTTGTCTTCTTGGAATCTTTCTGTGGAGGATATTCATTGGATCAGAGATCGATTTAAGGTTGATTCTGAAGATGATGTAAGACAAATTTAGGACATTGATTCAAGGTACTTCCCAAATGAATCTAGCACAAGTTCTAAGGCCCATTTATGACAATGTCAAGGGCTCAATTTGATGTTTGCATGAATCTTAATCCCGACCTTCCTCAGGCCTTGTCTGAGGCGACTGTCATACTAATTCAGAGTATTTTGTGGTTCCATTTTGCAAATATTCAAGGGTACTCTGTGATATACTTGGCATCCAATTCCATGGCATTTCAAGACTTAATTTGAAGTAGTCTAAAGGCCCTCTTAGAGCTTGCATTAAGACCCATTTGTGGCAGGGTTATTTTTGGATTCCTAGTCTTTTTTGGACAAACCTTATCTTGAAGTTTCTTTGGAGGTGATTTTGAATCCTATCTGGATTATGTTTTGAATCTAATCTTGATGCTTAATTAGATCTTTAAGTAAACCTTAACATTTGTATAGGAGTTTTTAAACCCTTGTTGAAGTCTTAGAGCAAGTTGTTGAGTTAAAGATAGAGTAAGGGCACTTGCATTAATGATTTGAGAATTTTGATGTTGTAATAATTGATTCATTATCCCTGGTATGGGAACCCAAGAATATTTTGTTTTTTCTTCTATTCTATAGGGTGGTGCTAGGGAAGGAAGTTGTAACTTCATTCATGAGGTTGTCACCTCCTTCCAGTGGGAGCTGGGAAATTTGCGGTTGTAGCCGTTCCAGTCGTGGCTAGTAAACCACAATTTGTAGCTTCCCTTGTAATATAAATATATTTTTTCATATATATATTGTGTTTTTTTTGTAAGCTTGGTAGGACTCTCCGATTTTCGTGTTTACATGTCCATTATTCACCCCGCTATGGGGGGAGGGTAGCACAAGATTCGAACCCAAGGTATTTGGTTCGGTGAGACTTCATTCCACGGCCATTGCCACTTGAGCTACCCCATGTGGACATATATTGTGTTTCTTTGATGGGATGTTATTGGTTCAATTTATGAAATACTGATTCAACCCCCCCACCCCCCCTAGTATTTCCAACAAGTGGTAATTTCATGAGAACAATTTGAGTTTCTTTATAATAGACAAATCCTCGATGTTGTGGGTTTATCTTAGAAGGAATCAAAAGTAGTTGCTTATTGTTGTGATGAAACTAGATCTTATGAAACCAAATGACAAAGTGAACTAATCATACCTTAGATTGTTATTGCTTCAACTTGAATTGAATCTACAGTTTTTTTATTAGATTAAGTCACACCTTTCATTGACTTTCTTAGTTATTTTGATAAATGGCTCCCCTTATAGTTTCTTCAATGCCTAACAACTTTTAAGAAAAGGATGTCCGCTGTCTCCCTTTTTCTTCTTATTAGTAGCCAAAGACCCGAGTATGTTGATTAAATATGATAAGGGCAGAGTGATAGTAAAAGAAATAAAAAATTATAAATAAGTGGGCATTTCACATATACTCTATCTTGATGATATAATGATTTTCGGTGATGGTTATGAGAACAAAAGTTTAAAGGAAATCCTCGATATCCACTCTAAATCTATAAGTATGGATATTAATTTGAGGAAGTCCATTATGTTGTTTAGTGCTTTGGGGAGAAAATCCCATTTTGAAAATATACTTCCAACAAATTAGGTTGTATCAACTTATATGATAGCCACCTATTACATCAAATATAATTTTTTACTTGTATTTGAGTGGAGGTAGACTAGTCTTGGTCAAGGCTATCTTGGAGAGTATCCAAAACAAAATTGGAAAAAATTGATTTAGTTGTATAAGGGAGAGGGAAGGTATTCTAGTCAAATGTGGCAAATCGGAAGGAAGCAAGAGGTTGGGGATCAAAGATTATTCACTTCTTCAATATGGCCATGGTAACAAAAGTTTATGGAGTATAAACTATAACAAAGACCTTGGAGGAAGGTAATGAAATCAAAATATCTAAGAAGTATTTCCATGGAATACTTATTTAATAAGGAAAGGAAAAGTGCTCGAGGTGATTCTATAATTTGGAAGGCTTTGGTAAGGGCATTTCCACTTATTAGAAAATTGGAAAATTGGAAGATTGGATGAGGGAACAAAGCGTGTATAGGGAAAGACCCCTGTATAGTTTGCAAAGGGAATTATATGCTATGTTAAACCTTTCTAACTATTCTTCATCACAACAAATTTTTCTCGTTGGAAGATGCAACGCCAAATAGTGGTAGGAATATTTAGTCTTAGGGATGAAAATAGGCAAAAGATTTGAATTTGCAAAGGCGTTATTAGTGAGGAGTGGAAACATATTGTAATAATTTTAAATTATATTTCCATGAGATTGAATGAACATGGAGATCAAATCAAAAGGTTGGGAATAAGGGTTTGGATATTTCATTGAAATTCAGGTTACTCAGCTAAGATGAAATAAGGTTAGGCGAAGAACGAACTTTGGCGGTGGTAGATGGTATGGAAGCTAGAAAGTCTCCTAAAGGCTAAAAGTTTTATGTGGTTTGCTTTAGATGGTATTTTTCTCTTGGGGTGATTTCCAAAAAAGAATATGCAGGGACCTGGAAAATGTATTTTATGTTAGTGTAACAAGGAGATAATGGATCATTTATTTGTTCATATTCTTTCTCTAAAGTAGTCTAGATGGAAATATTCCAAATTTCAAGTGGAAAGAATAATTGGGAATAAATGACTCTATTGGATTTACTTTAATCCTAGATTTATAACAAGTTAAAAACATCTTTTAGGGCTTTACCTTGTTTATCTTGTCTTGTGGTTTGGGATATCTAGTTATTAAGGGAAAAAATGTTTTTTCAAAGCATAGAGTTATGCGTTGCATAGGTTTCTCAGAAAATTAGATTTGCATGTGAAGGAAGTTAAGTTACTAAAGAGGAAAAGCATGCTAAATTTGTTAAGGAGCCCGTTATCAAGTGTGTAAAGGCCCAAAGTTTCTTTCATAGAGCTTACCAATGAGCTACATGGCGATTTTTGGTTGGTGTATTGATGTTTTTATAACAATCTCATCATTTTATTGCAAATTTTGTAGTTAGACAAGGTACACATATTAAAGCAAAAATTTACACATTGTATCCTTGGATATTGCAATAATGGTTAACAAAGTTACACATTTTGGATATACTACATTAATGGTGGATTGGGAAACAATGAATGAAAAATTGATAATATATTTCTTGAACCTCATGTCCTAATCCTTGGGGGTAGAGGAGAAATTTGAAGATGTCTCATGTTATCATGTCTTTAGAGAGTATATTTCAATTGCAAACCAATTGTCTAAAGAAGCTCTTTTGAAAAAAGTTCAAAAGAGGGATCCAATTATGAGGTTCTTAAAAGGTCTCTTTTCCAATGTATGGGATCTATTTATGGTCGTTGTTTTCTATTCTATAGTTTATATGCTTTAAAAGGATCCCAATGGATGTTTGTAGGAAGTTTTGTTCCTTTTTGAATGGTTTCCTTAAAGAAGCCATGGAAGACTGTGATATTTAGTGATAGAGTATATGATAGCAGAGTAGTAGAGTAGTCATAATATATATATATATATATATATATATATATATATATATATATATATTTAAATTTGATCCTAAAAGGTAATTCAATGTATAGTCTAATTTCAAGCTTGAAATATCAAGTATAAATATTCTTTTCATGAAAATAAAAAATGAATTGGGTGTTGCTTGAGTAATTGTGAGGAAACTTTGGTACTGTCCCCACTTGGGTTCAAATCCCACTTTGTGACATGTTTCTCTTAGTCGATTGTTAATGAGTTATATATGATTTATTCACGGGTTGTTGATTTGGCCTTATGTCGTGAAGAATATAGGGTTTATCCTAGGTACCAAAGTACTTGGGAGTTTCCCTTGGGATATGTCATCTACAAAAAATAAATAAATATTATAACACACACACAAAAATTAAAATGATAAAATAAGGAACTTCAAGGAAGACCTTTCGAGGGTTTTACTCATAATTGAATTGCATTGACCATTGGTCTATGGATTCAAAAAATATGTGGTCAATAATCCATAATATAAAATGGAAAAATCTAATAAGACAATGTACTTTCAATGAATCTTGCTAGATTACCTCTCATGTTACCATCCAAAACAATGATTAATGCATTCAAAGATGAGTGATAGTTCATCAACAACCACACATCTCATAAGAATCAAGCAAACATAATTACCAATAGTTTTCATTACATGAAGTTTCTTAGTTTAACTCTATCTTGAGAAGTTAGCAAAGAATGTTCTAAATTTGGAAGGAAACATGAGGAGATACAATACAATCACTAATTCAATTTCTTAGCCTAATTATATCTACAAGGAATACAATTTATGAGCAAATACAATTAAGATTAATTCCCTAAAAACATTGGTTCCATGGGATAGCAAGCGTGAGATACAAAAAGGAGTTGAGATGTGGAGACATTTGGAAAGCATGCCAAACCAAAAAAATAAGATCAAATTAAAGTCAATGATGGCAAAAGGATCCAACCCTTAATGAGTTTATCACCTCTACTTTTATATAGATAAAGGGATAGTCCACTAACCATTGGGAAATTGACTTACATTAATGATCATCCACCCACTTTGAATGGTGTAACTCATTCATTATCTCCTATACTTCCTTTATTTGTTCAAATAACAATGAATGGCTCCATTAATTACACTTTATAACGATCCATCTTCGTAGTAGAGAGACCGTAAAATGGTTCACCACAATTTGTACTTACCTAATAAAGAAGATGAATGGAAATCTCAGTAATTATGCCCTATGACCTAGAAGGTACGATAACTACATTAATTATCATGTAAGTATTACACTTATCTCTCCAACGTCCTAAAAGGAAACTCCATCACCATGTTTCATGATTCACCGTTTAATTCTCTTTGACATTCATTATTATTGGAGTTGCATGGTAAGTAAGCTATTCTCAACATTATCTAGAAGCCATCCTTAAGAATTAAGAACCATCTACCAACTAAAAATTACTATGGCTACTACCCTTAACTTCTTCACTGTGGTACATGCCTTTTTTTGGTGGGCTCTACTACCATATGTTAACTATGTGGTCGGTCTGTGTTCCACCTTGTTGGAATTCAATGGATTTCCTTACAACCTCGATATTTGATTAGACAAAATAAGGGTTTTTTTCATTAAGCTTTTCTAGTTCCATATTGTGTGCCTTTTCCTCGATTTGTTCTTGATAAGCAATAAAATGCCTAACTTATATTTTGAGCATTATATGCTACTGTATTTTACATTAATATTGTAATCAAAGACTAATATAGTGTGAGAGTTACATAACATTGTAGTTTCCTAGTATCAGGGGATAGTTGAGATCTTAATGGGCTAGTTTCCTAGTATATGGGGATAGTTGAGATCTTCATGGGCATAGTTGAGATCTTTCCTTGACCTATTCCTTGTTTTAGTTCATAGGTCATATTTGGTTGGATCTGAAGAGTTTTTCTCTCCCTAGTTTGTTGATGTAGTTTTTTTGTAAAAGCTATATAAGTTATTTTTTTCTTTCTAATAAAAATGTGTTAGAGATTAGCATTTTCACACTTCTTTTATGCATCGAACTCTGTTTGAGTGGATTTAACCTCATTAGTTTTTCATGAACCACTTTTCTTCCACATTGGGTTCTCCATCTTAAGACATCTTTATTCTAGGTCACATTTTAATTATTAAATGACACTCCTTTATTGTGCCCTCCCTCACCTATAGTTTTAATTCCATTAGGGGATTCATGAATTCCTTGGGGTGGATTTCCCAAATGTCACTTTGTTAGTATATTCCTTCTATTCATTATCTTAATTCCACCCATGTTTCCTTAACCAAGGAATTTATGCCTCTCTAATCCTTCAATTTTTACAACATCGTTTTTCCAAGCACATGATTCCTTTGCCATTGGAGTTTCATCTAGTCACGTTTCAATGATTTTCCACATGCTCTCCTATTTTCATTAACATATTTTGGTCCTCCTTTGTTGGATACATAGCTCCCACTTATGCTCAACATATTGTCTTGAGTCTTTGTTTCTTATTTATTCAACACAAGTCATAAAACATGGAGGTTATTTACTTTGCACCTTAACAGGGTTTTTTAGTTGTTTTCTTGTTTGCTTGGAGGTAGCTTCTTAGATAAGTACTCAAGTCTCCAATCCTTTGCTTGATGATTGGTAATATTCATTTCTAGATCACTTGTTAACCATTATGTTTTGTTTTGTTTTCAAGTAAGGATGCAAAACAAAGGATCCTTTATCTGACACTACAATTCTTTGTTGTTTCTTGAAGAAACCAAAGACTATTTTCCTTGTTTGGAAGCCACTCCTCATCCTTTGATCATTGAAGATAGACTTCTCCTTTCTTGATAAAAGTCATTCCCCATGTTTTCCTCTTTGTCGAGTGAAGCAAGTTTTTCTTGGCACCTCCAAAGTTAGACATTTGTTATTTTCTCCAACCATGCCTTGTAAATATCCCCTCTAGTTGGTGCTTATATTGCTTCCTTTTCTTGTGGGTAGGTTATTTCACTGATAATCACACCACCAATCCTTGTTAGGTGCTTACACTACTTCCTTTCTGTAAGGGAAAATTATTTTCTAAATAATCAAGCTACCAACCCTTTGAACATAAATCAATGATCATAACTTCTAGCTCAATTATTGGGCACTATTTTTTTTCTATTACTGAAAAATACATCAAGCTAAAGTTTATTTTCTTAACTAACAAACACTTACAAAAGGAGTCTAGTTCTCATCATTGCCCTCATACATTTGTCATATTGGGATCCTTTCTTATAGGTCATTCTAAGGATGGGATTTACTCAACATGGATAGTCATAAATGTTAAGCATATTTATCAAGCATTATGCATGTTTACATTGTCAAGCAAGTTTTCTAAGTAAAGGTTCTTGTTATTTTTTCAGTTCCTTTGTACTTAGCTTATCCTAACTTTTCTCAACATCCCAACCATCATTTTCTTAGTTAACTAGGGGTTCCTCTACTTGGGGAGAAGGTGTGAGTCTCCCTTTTATCCTTTTAAATCACGTCATTGATAAGAATAGGCTCTTGCTTGGTGGCTTGATACAAAGTCAAATTTTCCAATTGTTAGGTTTTGAATTCCTTGTAACAAATACTAGTCATTTCTCATCAAATGTTTCCATTCACTTGCAAATATATTTATTTAAATGGTGGGACTAGGCCAATGTGTCACATCAATTGAATTGAGCCCTAAAGAAGCTATTGATCGACATTCTCTTCACATATATTGAACAAAAATTTTCACCCGTTCACTTGGTGGTTATGTCATCACTAGTTTCATCATTCTTTCCCTTGTCAATACCTTAATATTCGTATCCTTACAAATTTCAAAGCATTTGGCATGTATTAACGTTCTAAGAAGCCACCGACCAATGTATTAAACCTTAATGAAGTCCATGTTTTAAAAACCATTTTGTAATTATGCAACATGTCGAAAGAAAACTTAGCCTCTAGCACTATTGTTATTGCATGGACTAGGGCCTTGAAATGATAGTGCATATTCAATTAGTAATAGTGGTTCTAACTTGGGGATAATATTGACCTTAGGGATAGTAAGAATGCTAGAATGTCCCATACATGACTACACCTACAAAATGTATCCATAAAAAATCCTTTCATTGTATTTTTATTAAATTAGAAATAGAAGATGTAGAATGTCTTTGGTGAGGATCACATGAAGCCAATTTTATCATAATACAATGTTCAGGCTTCTCAAGTTTATTTCACCTCAAGCTATTCCTTGTGAACTTTTGGTATAAAAATTTCATGTTCATGAATAGTCGTCTAGCACATTGCAAAGGATCATTAATGGACAAGAAAAATACCCATGACTATCATCTTGCATAATGAGATTGTTCAAGCTCTATATTCAAGCTTTTTTCAAGTACTATGAAAAATTGGTACTTGGCAAGTGCATGAGCATATGGATCTCTATAAACAGAAACTTTTTAGATCAAATAATGAAAAAAAGGGATGAATGATGTCTTATAGCATATGCGTAGAGATTTATCCATCCACTAATAATAATTTTCCTTTTCACCCCTCATAAATCCACATAAAACTCCTACAAAAATATGAGCTTAATAAATAATTAGTGATTCATTGAAGAAGTGACAAGACTTAAACTAATGGATTGTTGAACATAAAACTATAAGTAGCTACTTTTCCCCACATATGCTATCATATGGACCAATATATCATTCAAATCCTTGTTGTAATCAAACTCTAAGTATCATGATCACATTCAAAAGCAGTTAAACAAATCAGTTCAAAGCATGAAAACGATGCCTCCACTAGTGAAATCAAGGATATGAATAGGATTTCAAGCCATTTTTTAACTACATAACTGTAATCCAACTAATCTATTTATTTGATCTTGTGAGGGATGAAGAAGTGACATTTTTTCATGAAACCCCCAAGATAAAAATGACAATCAATATTTCAACAGATGAATGAAATGAAGTTAATGGCCCTTTGCTTCCTCTTCGATTCCATTTTCTAATCAATACATTTTGTTGTATATCCAAATCAATTTCCGTCATGAATAACATATCACCAACAACAATACAATGTTTTGCAAGATGGTACAACTCTCTTGGATAGTAAAAGGCATTATGCCCTTGCTCTGGGAATGAGATCACTCAACAAAAAATCCCATTTGATCATGAATATATTGATGCCAAACATTAATAATTATAAAAAACACATCAATGACTTCTCTTATATGTTAAAAAAAATATAAAGTCACAATATGTTGTGACAATAAATACATTGTTAGCAAAGCTATAATCAATGTGCATTGACCTTGGGCGACCTACATCTTGACATTGAAGAGGATGCTCATCCGAGGTGAATGGGTGAAAATAATGAAGGAGGTTTCCTACTGCATTTATGGAGTTCTAACTCAATTTTCTAAGGTAATAACCAAAAGTTACAAAAGGAAGCAACAAAAAACAAACATTTGAGGACAACTAATTGGTGAATTGGGCACTTATAGAGGCAATTTGCTTGACTTAAGAGGTATTTTGTACTTCGAATTTAGTGACTTTCTTTTATGGGATGAATTATTTAGGTTTGGGGGATAAGGAGCCAATTAATTGTACTTAGAGGCTTGTTAACTTCCCAACTCAATGATTTAACCTTCCCAAGGCATATTGTTGGGTTTGAGGGCTCGATGGCCTTTGAAATCAATGAATTTACATATCCACATTAAAAAAAAAACAACTTTTATCTTTTTCCTAATCATGGAGAATGAAAAATTCCTTTAGTTCAATTCCCAAGGGAAGATCACTAAGATCAAGGCTTACTAGCCTTCCAACTGAACAATTTAGCCTCCATGTGGCAAGTTATTGGTTTTGGTAGCAAACAAGATCCCAAACTCAACTATTCCCTGCTAGCTCATCAAACAATGTTGAGACTCCAAAGAAAATATTGTTGATCACATGGATTGACATTTCTTAATAAAATATTTCTTATTAGATATCTAACATGTTGTGTTGAACTGATCCCTCTAAAGAGGTGGTGGGTCATAGAAATACTTATTAAACTCAATGGACACCATGATAAGTCACATAAAACTTTTCTACTTTCATAATATTCCTTAAGTCAATCTAAGGTGAAATATCTACTATTGAGGCTCTACACTCATCACACTACCTCATGCTTGAATAACCACTTGATTTTTTGGCTTCACAATATAGAAATTACGATGTAGATTTGAAATTTCTCATGAAGTTTTAATCAAAATCACAAGACAAAAACCTACTCTACTACTCTACGGACATTAATTCACAATATAGAGCAAAAATTTTAGACATGTAATAAGAAATAACACACATGCAACAAGTATTTTCCCTGGGGAAGGTAAACTTCTAAAAACCCCAATAACCACTTTCATTAAATAAGGAGAATAAAGATGTATTACAATTGCTTTTCTCAATTGAGTACACCCTGCAAGTGCATAACCTATCTTTCTACTCACTAAAAGGCTTTGACGCAAACGTAGTCAAATTTTTCTTCTGCTTGAGCTCTTATTTCCTTGCATTGTTCCTTGAGAAATTATGCCCCTATCATTTAGGAAATTCCTCAAATTAATTATGCAATTCCTTTAGGCTGATCATTTGACTGCATGCAACAACTATACACTCAAGACTAGTCTACAACTGATGTTACACTACCTTGGAATCTCCACCTCAACTGGGTAACTCGAATTATCTGCATGCACTAGTTATTTTGGGTTGATTTATCAGTTAATTGGATGATCACTGGGTTTGACTGAAGTCCCACTACTTAACTGACCTTCCACTAGTTCCTCCAAAAGTTGGAACTAGTTTAAATGAAAACAACTTGAGATATTTGACCTTGATTGCTACAAATTAGCAATCACACATGCTGAAATGAACTCTAACTCCTCTAACTCGAATTTACTGAGTAAACTAGGTGACACAAGCCATGTCACACAAGTTAACATCATATAAGTTGTCCGTTGATGTGGAAATTTGAATTTTCTCAATTCGATCAAGGCAAAATCAAATTGAGAATTTATTGTTGCATTTTTCAACACTCCCTCTCAGCAAGAAAGGGATTATCAACCACCCCTATCCTGCACCTATGGAACTTGAACTTACCTCTTGACAAGCCCTTTGTCAAAATTTCAACATCTTGTTCCTCTGTTGAAATGTACTGCAACAACATTATTCGCCTCTGCACACAGTCCCGTAAATTGTGATACCAGATATCTATATGCATGGATCGATCATGAAAAAAAGATTCTCAAAGAGCTTGATACAACTCTAATTATCATAGTAGATCATAGTTGGATCCATCATTTTACCAAACAATCCAACAAGTATCTTTCTCGTCTAGGTCGCCTCATATGTTGCTTGACTTGCAACTATGTATTTTGCTTCTGCTTAGCTAAGTGCCACAAATATTTACTTCCTGTTGTACCAGGAAACAACTGTGGACCCAACACTGAAAATTCCACCTGATGTACTCTTTCGGTCTGATGGACTTCCCACCTAATATACATCTGTGAAGCGACATAGCTTCACTCCCTCTATCTGTTTGTAGCATAGTCCAAACTAGGTAGTGCCTCTAAGGTACCGTAGAACATGCTTAGTGGTCCTAAAAAATAATTTGGTTGGCTTAACCATAGCTTGGCTCAGCTAGTTGACTGCATAACACATATCTGGTCTTGGGTTCACAAGGTACATCAGTGAACCCACTAGATGTCAATAAGTGGTAGCATCCACTTCCTCACTTGAAGTGACATCCTTCTTCCTCTAGTTGGTCATTAGATGTGTCTCCATGGGTTTGAAACTATCCATGCGGAAACTCTGTACTATCTCATTTGCATACTTGCCTTGAGAGACAAACAATTACCCATCGCCTTGACATACTTCCAACCCGAGGAAGTAATGCATGAGACCCATGTCCTTCATTTCAAACTCCCTTGCAAGATCTAATTAGTTGCTTGTCACTGGTTAAAATAAAATCATCAACATCAAAGAAAATAATGAGAAATTTACATTCTACCAAGATATGATAGGGGTTTGCATCCACCTCACTTTTGGTGAAGCCCAAACTAGTGAGATAGCTATCGATCCTATTGTACCAAGCACAGGGTGCTTGCTTGAGAATGTACAACACTCGCTTGAGTCTGCACACATGAGACTCCCGATCAAAAGTCTCAAAGCCTTCTGGTTGCTCGATGTAAAACTCCTCCTCAATAATGCCATTGAGGAATGTTGTTTTTACATCCATTTCGTGGATCTTCCACCCTATCTTCGCAACCAGAGCAAGAATTGATCTAATGGATGAGTACCTTGCTACAGGAGAAAAGGTCTCCTCATAGTCAATCCATTCAACTTGAGAGTACCCCTTGGCCACAAATCTAGTCTTGTACTTCTCTATGCTTCCATTTGTTGCCTGCTTCACCTTGAAGATCCATCTCGAACCCATGATTGATTTATCTGCTGGGCTTGGGACTAATTCCCAAACATTATTCTTTACAATGGATTCGTATTCCTCCACCATTGCATCAACCCATACAAGTTTCTCTACTGCGTCCTCGAAAAAGGATGGCTCAATCTCTACAAGCTCAATCATTAGATCCATGTAGCTAGTGTACCGATTTGGTGACCTTCTCTGCATGCGCTGATTGAAGGAGCACCCAGATTCTCCCTCACATCCTGCACAAGTATCTAAGCTCCCCTGGTCATTTTTCTGCCTTCTCTGGATGGTTCTGCTTGAGTGATTGTCTCCACTCTCTACTCCTCAATTTGTGGTTGCTCCACAACTTCTTGAGGTTCCTCTTTTGGAGCTAAAAGCTCCTCTTCTGGTGGGATCTAAAGCTCCCTCTCAAGATAACACCACATGGCTTTCTCCTCATCCAATTTTACATCCCTTCGCACAATTGTCATTATGAGGTATGACAAGTACACACTGTAGTTATGGGGAGTTTCTGTTTAACCCACAAATACCCCCAATTATTCTCTCGGTTCTAGCTTCTTCCTTGATTCTTTGGAGACATGGTAGTAAACGCTACAAAATTCCTAAAGTGCATTACATTCGACTTCCTCCTCGAGAAAGCCTCCTTTGGTGTAATCATGCCAAGAATTTGATGAGGACTCTGGTTCTGAAAATAGGCTGTTGTGTTGCATGCCTCAGCCCACAGGTGTAGAGGTAGGCTTTGGTCATGCAACATTGCGTTCGCTGCTCCCACAATGCTACAGTTCTTTCTCTCATCCACCCCATTCTGTTGTGGGTTGTGGGGTGCTGTCAACTCTCGTCGAATGGCTTCTTTTGCACATAAATTTTTAAATTGATTCGACACACACTCACCTCCATTATCGCTCCTAAGAGCCTTCACCTTCCTGTTGGTTTCTTTCTCAATCAGTGCCTTGAATTCTATGAACTTGGGCAATGTCTCATATTTCTTTCGCATGAAGAATATCCAACACTTCCATGACAAGTCATCAATAAAATTGACAAAATATTTGTGTTTGGCAGTGGAGGCTATCGAGAAAGGTCCACAAACATCAGAGTGGATCCTTTCAAGGACTACATATGCTTTGCTATCCTGATCTTGGAATGTGGATTTTGTGTACTTCCCTAAAGTACATCCTTTGCATACATCCTGCTACTCAAGAGATCCTTTGGGGAGGCCTGTGGTTATTTGCTGCATGATCTTCAGGGTGCCATGATGAAAATGGACAAGCCTTCTGTGCCAAAGTTCATCGACATCACGACTTTGCATATTCTCTACCTTTGTGCTTAATGCAACACAATCTTCCACATCTAGCTTACACAGGTTCTTCACACGAACCTCGATCTGCTTCACTTGTACTATGGTTATGTGTCTTAGGAATGCCTTTCCTTTGCTGAAGATCACATCATAACCACGGACATCCAAAACTGCAACAAAGATGAGATTTTTTTTAGGCTCGAAATGAACATCACATCCTTGAACCTGGGGGGGAGGCTGAAGCCGTTTGAAAGGCGACTATACTAATCCCGGTTGCACTATACCTTTCATCGTCCGCCATCTCGATGTGCATCTGCAAATATTTTTCTTCCAAGTCACTAAAAAGATATCTACACCCTGTCATGTGGAACGATGCACCTGCGTCCAAGTACCATACGCTCCCCATCACTGTGTTGTCCATGCATGCAATGAGGGTAAATTCAAGCTCGAATTGTGAATCCAAGACTTCACTTGATGCTCCTCCTGAGGTCTTATTGCTTGCCTTCTTGTGTGGACACTTCGTGGCATAGTGCCAAAATTCATGACCATGGAAGCATTTAATTTTGGACAAATATTTCTTCTAGCCCCCTTGACTGGATTCTGTTTTGGATTGTGATTTATTCCCTTCTTCACCTTTCCATCTAAAGCAAAAAAAAATTCATCCTCACCCTTGGATGAAGTCCCATCTCTAGTATTCCGCCTTATTTTCTCCTGTACCAAATCAGACCATAAGCGCTCCCGGTTCAACAATTTCTCCCTCCCATTCATCGATTTTTATAGCTATGCCAACTCTTGGGAAGGCCTAGAAGGGCTAGGCTTACTAAGTATTTTTCAGGGACAACAACACCGACCCCGCCAAGTTCATCACGAAATTGTGTAAACTTGCTCAGACATTGTGGAATTGTGTCATTCTTCTGCATCTTGATACTTCGAAGTTTTTCCTTGAGTGCCAACTTCCTGTGGTTACTATTATTCTCAAACAATTCTATCGTTGCTTTCAACATTGCGAATGAAGTTTCTTTTCCATGGAGATTTGAGACAATGTGATCCCATACTCCCTCCAATATTATTATCCTCGCCTTGGCTACATATTTATTCCACTGAGCGAGGTTCTGAGCATCAGATTCTTGTGGTTTTGCAACATCTGACTTGATGTATTCTAGCAATCCATTTTCATCCAATATCGCCTCCATGCGATCCTTCCATGCAACAAAATTAGAGGTGCCTTCCAAGGCATACTCTAGCCTTAGTCCATTGAAGGCCATCTTCTCAACTCTGAAGAAATCTTGTTGCATTGAGCTCCAAATCAAACCTCCTGAGAAACAATTTCGAATTCCTGTTGTAATGTGAATCCTTCTCTGATACCATGTAGAAATTATGATGTATATTTGCAACTTCTCATGAAGTTTTAATCAAAATCACAAGACACAAACCTACTCTACTACTTTGTGGACATTAATTCACAATATAGAACACAAATTTTAGACATGTAAAAAGAAATAACACAGATGCAACAAGTATTTTTCCTGGGGAAAGAAAACTGCTAAAAACCATAATGCCTACTTACATTAAATCATAAGAATAGAGATGTATTACAATTGCTTTGCTGCTCAACTGAGTACACCCTGAAAGTGCATAACTTATCTCTCTGCTCACTGAAAGGCTCTGACCCAAACTTAGTCAATTTTTTTCTCTTCTTGAGCTCCCATTTCCTTGCATTATTCCTTGAGAAATTAGGCCCCTATTATTTAGTAAATTCCTCAAATTGATTGCGCAATTCCTTTAGGCTGATCATCTGACTGCACGCAACACATGTACACTCAAGACTAGTCTACAACTGATGTTACACTACCTTGGAATCTCCATCTCAACTGGGTAACTCAAATTATTTGCATGAACTAGCTATTTCGAGCTGATTGATTGTTAGCTAGATGATCACTGAGTTTGAATGAAGTCCCACTAATTAACTGACCTTCCAGTAGTTCCTCCAAAAGTTGGAACTAGTTTAACTGAAAACAGTATGAGATAACTGACCTCGATTTCTACAAATTAACAATCACACATGCTGAACTGAACTCTAACTCCTCCAACTCGAATTTACTAAGTGAAAAGGGTGACACAAGCCATGTCACACAAGTTAACATCACCCAAGTTGGCTGCTAATGTGGAAATTCAAATTTTATCAATTTAATCAAGGCAACATCAAATTGAGAATTTCTTGCTGCATTTTTCAACACATAAACCTATAAATCACTCATTTAAATTTTAAATGCAAAAACACCAAATATAAGGTGCAAAGGAGTTAATAAGATTCCCAACATATGGTTAGAAGCACCCTTATGACTTTAGCTTAATATTTTTATAAACGGAGAAGCTGAGCTAGACTTTTTACAAGGAAAATTTTTATCCACATTTTGGTTCGTATTGGTTCTAGAATATAATTTTGTAATTCCGTTACACTCATAAACCCAAAAAATTCCATTTAACATCCTTAGGAATTCCTATATTTTTTTCATCTAAACCCCAAAGATGCTCGACAACAAGCTTGGAGTCCAAAGTCTAAGTTTCATCAAAACATTACTTTATTCAAATTGACAACTGTGTTTTTGATCATAATCTATGTTATATGGTTATAATATAGCTCATTGAAAACTTTGAAAACATCATATATGAAATTAATTTTAACAGTAAAGGCTACCCTTGGATGCTAAATTCTCTGAGAGTAAAATCTAAAAATCCTTTAATATAAAGGAACAAGGCTCAAGATCAAATATTTATACTTTGGATTAATTTTTTTCCTTCATATTGCTACTTTACATCCTAATCTTACTATGTTTACCATTGATTCTTTGGTGATAATCAATCAATCTCATGACACAAACTTGCGAACCATGTTTATATGTTGTTACATCATTATAGATAGCATATTGTTGGTGCCATATGTTCCAATGTATCATTTGTATATCCTTATTGTGTCACTTTATTTTATACATGCATGTGCCACTTTGCTGAATTCTACGCTTGTTGATCCAATACCTAACCTCTTAGGCTTTATGGAATGGTTATGAGCTTGTTTCCATTTTAAAACCTATGGATATGAGACATGACAGGTTACAATATGCAATAACATGACATTGGAGCATGTTAAGACATTTCATTCATTAAGATGAAAGTAATCAATTGAGTAAGCACTCCCCATGGAGGGTTCCCTAGAGCGGGCCTTCCCCCCCCCACCCAAACATCATGACAAGTAAAATAAAGAGGGGCTTAGCCGTACAAGGCACCCGGTGCCTTACATGTTGCCTAGTCAATTCAAATACCTTGCCTGCCACCTCACATGAAAGGAGATGTCACTAAGTGGAGGAAAGTAGATTCAAGGAGTACCATTAACCTCATTGGTTTGGTACATCATTGTTTCACCGTGCTCGTGTTATGATGTTTATGTTCATGGCTCCTAATTTTTATGCACATGTCTCACAAATATTGTAATCAATGGGGTAAGAGTCTCTCTAGTTTCTATGCAACCTGCAATTTCATCATTCCTTGTTAAAGTGGAAATCACACACTACTTAGTTTGAGTAGCATATGTGCTAGTTGGCAGTGGCATGGCTCCTCGACCTTGCAAATTATTCACATCCCAATGCATGCCCAACCATCCAACCTAAGCATGCCAATATTCATTGGAGTTTCTTTCCCATTAAATGGTGGCTTACCTTCGATCTCCATTAGTGCAATCAACATTGATTACATAATAGAGCTATCAACGTCAAGGGAAAACTCTCCCCCTTTAGTCTTTGCTGCATGCATGTCTCATTTCTCTCTCATTGAATTGTGGAGTTGTTGGAATTTTGGGCTCATTTCCCCTAATTAGTTTTTTATTCCACCTTTGCATTCGGTTCCAACTGCTTCTTGCCCGATTTCCTTTAATTGTTGGTCCTCGCCCTCCTATGCTTCTAGTGCCATTCACTTAGGGTTGTTGAATTTCCTTCTTCCACTTAATCTATTTTTATTTCATAGACTTTCAATGTCCTTTCTTTGGTTTACTTAGTGCCTTTCTCCCTCTCACACCCACTATCTTATCCTCCACACCACCTCTTTCCCATACTGTATATCACCGTACCATTTTCTAACCCTCCTTGATCCTGGTTGATATCAACATGCCACATGGTAGCTCTGTTTCAGGAAGATAGGGAGGTAGACATGGTTGTGCCTATGTCTTTTTTCAATGGGACAATCATGTTTCTTCAACCTCTAAATTTCGTGCCCAATCCCAAGCCCAAGAGACCATGGCTCAATACCATGCATTCATCCCCAAGTTAGTTTGACAAAAAATCGAACGTGTAGACATAGAGGTCCATAGGGAAAGGTGTTGCATGCCAAACTATGATGTTGATGCAACCACATGGGTCTGGACACTGGATATTGGCACCTCAACCAGATCATGTTTCTCTGGGTACATGCAGGCCGTGAATGCTCACTGGCATACTAAAGTACTGTTGCCCCGTGTTCTAATGGAAAATTCCAATCACCAATAGAAAAACTCAATTAGGTTCACCGAGATAGAAGAGAAAATTGATAACATCAATAATAAACTCACCGCTCTCATCAGAGTCTCATCCAATCACTCCTTCTCCATGGATGAGAAGATTGTTCAAATAGTTTTGTAGCTTAAAGACTTGATCTAGTAGTCTCCATGTTTTATTATTTTAGTTTCTATAGGTTTTCAAATGTTATCTTATCTACATATGTAGAGGCTTAGAATATTCAACCTATTTCCATGTATTTTTGCAATTCTAATGCTTTGGTTAAACGAGGTCTCAACAACCTCAAACTTTTGAACTTATGTTTCTAGTCTGTTTTCTCATGGGGCATACCGAAAACAATTATCTTTTGGACTATGTAACTCTCTTTTGCATTAATATAAAGTGCCTAAATTAACACACACACACAAAAATCCAATGTAGTAAGCACAATACTTCAATTGTCATTTTCATGAAAGAGCAGGAATATGCAATTAAGATGAGATTAAACCAATAAATGTGAAAATCACTAGATTACAATTGTCATCCAAGAGACAAGACAATTGAAATTAAAGTGAGGCTTAAGAAGTCATGACAAATTGACACAAAGTACAAATAAATTACATCCAAGGGCATAATGGTAAAGGTAATCCATTAAGAATGTGCATGTACAAATTTTCACCTTTTCTTTCTAATCTAGTACTCAACATCTTAACTTTATTTAATGGTCATCATTTGAAAACAACAAGCCTATTTCCACATTGAAAAATCTATGAATGAGGATTATGTAACCTACAAAATCACATGGCTTTGAAAACATGTTAAAACCATTAAATTACCTCCAAATCATAATCCATAAATCAATAACTAGGCAACTTTATCAACCCAAAGTGAGCACATAAAAGTCATTAATTTGTCATGTCAATCAAGATGCAAGAAAGAAGAAATTAGAATGACAAGCCGACACAAATAATGGTGCAAGCCACAAAGCATTACACATCTCGTATTTGAGCATGTAAGGGGAAATCAAACATTAGTATCCTCACCCAAATTTTCATGTAATTCACAAAAGCATTCATAAGTTTGTGGCCTCTAAAACATCAAATCCAACATCAACGTATTAGAAAAAGGAAGTTGAGAGCAGTACAAAAACAAATTATGTAGCTTGAGATATAAACTTTAAAGTGGGGTACCAAGTCTAAGGACATGGGGCTAGTTGAGGCCTCAGTACTATCTAGTGCACCTTATTAAATAACTAACATAGTTTGGATCTAGTCCACATTATAATAAATGGCCACCATACATATTATGGTCTTGGAATTAACTCTAATGGGCGCTTAGGTCCTGTTGTGCTATTCAACAACCCCCCATTTGTTAATAGTAGTAGTCAATATTACATTAATAAATGGGGACCCTTTAAAAAAAATCATTCCAAAAATAAACTTAGCATTTAGGCATTTTTCTTATTTAATTTTGGAATAAAACAAGATATCAACTAAACCCCTTTAAAAAAGAACTAGTAAATGCTTGCCTTTCTCACAGATCACACAATTAAGCATGATTGAAAGCCTTGCTAACCCACCAAATCTAGCAAAAAGCAATCAAAGAAGGGCTTCGTGCTAAAATGCTTTGAAACTACTAAGTTTCTTATATAAACTAGTTCCTTAAGTATTTCTCATCAAAAATAAGTCTCGCATTGCATATCGCTATTCATAGAAGGTACGCCTTAATAAGTTACCTAAAAAACAAGCGAAATGCGAAATTGAGATCGCATCATTTCCCTTACTGCATCGCATTTTGAGCATTTAAAAGAGCACCACAAACTTACCATCAGTCGAAATTGCAAAATACGATTAAGACCCGGACCCACTCCTGAGATACATTACAAACAAATGTTTAGGTTCGCCGCTTAGTAAAAAGGTCTTTACATAGAAAACGTAACAAATGAGCTATTTCTTAGAAATAATAATGAGCGGCTCACATCTCGCATCTCACATCTCGTAGAAACATAAGAGATGATAAGAAAAACAAAAAGGCATAATGCGATACTGTGATCTGCGATATTGCTTCGCAAATCGCAAAATCGGCATTATCACAATTCAAAGGCTCGCCACCCTAGAAGCTTTCTTCCCAACTTATAATGCAGACATTTATGAGCATTAAAGCTAAGAGATAACGAAACATTAGTGGGCATTTAGTGAAGGTTAATGGCATTTATGTGTGAAAAGCCATTCAACGTGATATGATATCTTCTTACTTGCGTTCAAATAAAACTCCTTTTTATCACCTTTACAAGTTGTCTGTATTATTCCATTTCACGTTCATTATTATCTCTGTATATCCAATAGCTATTATTTTTCTCCACTTTCAGGAACAATCCACAGAACAAATCTTTGGGAGCGATGGTGAAGAAAGGCAAGGTAGTTGCATCTGAGAAATCAGAAATGACTCCTCTATTTTCGGATACTACATGCAACAGAGATGGAGGAACCTCTACGTGGGAAACCATGTATAATACATTAGAAGAATAGGAACCAAGACTTCTGGAAACAAAGATTACAGTTCACGGTCATGATTCCTCAGATGCCTCCATTTTTGAGACGACATGCTCATTTTTGCATCACATAGCTACGCACCCAAAGATAATCCCTTATACAAATATGGTTAAATGGGTTATTGATGAGGCCGATACCTTAGACAGAGAATTTAGGACCAGAAGCTAAGAGGTTATGGGATCTTTTTCGCTAGACAACCTATGGCTTATGTACCACCTACTAGAGCCACAAGTCATTTACAACAAACCGTTCATTGAGAAGTTTGCCAAAGAGAACGAGGACCTAGCAGATTACACCCGGACCTGGTCAAATAATGAGGGAAAAATAAAAAAGGAGAAAAACGATATGTACTCTACTACATCTATTTCTCCCCCTCATAGTTTTGCAGCAACCATGCTATGTAGGATATTTGGCAAGCCCGATAGCACTAAATTTTCCCTAGAATGGTTGCCATTGATAGATGCAGCCGTAAACACAACTATAATGAATTGGGTCCAAATTTTATCTAATAATTTATTGAGAATGATAATGGAGTATAGGAGGAAAAGAAGTGTCCCTTCGAACGTTTACCCTCCATTTTTTATGAGTGCATATGTGATGGATGCAATCTGTTTTGGTTCAAAATTTCATGTCAAGGGATGGAAGTGGATTGTCAAAGATCCACTTCCTATTCATATATACCATAAATACACGTGGGAATCTTAGTTTCACCCACATTTTTACAAAATTTTTCATGGAGTTATGCTGCCTATCCATAAATAGATTTACAACCGAGATGCTCCTAGGTTTTCCAAGGAAGCTGAGGTAGATATCCTCCCAGTGGCCAGATGGTTTGGAGAGGAAACATTCACATATATCAGGGTATTTTGCAGCATTACCTCATCGCATGTCCTCCCATACTATGTTCCGGACAAATTGATGGCCAGAGAGATAACCTATCAAACAACAGTGAGGGTGGGTTGAGCAAAGGATTAAAGGAAGCAAAAAATGCCATTTGGCCTACATTCCCTTTTCAGTGTGGAGCATTTGTGCTACACGATGTGGGCCATGCATTTAAAAAAGCAGAGATCATGTTATCTCTACAATTACCTAAATTCCCAGGAAGGCAGTATGACCTATTTGGCACTGCTAAAGACTTTACTACCATGGTAAAAGTGAATGTATTCAGTCATGAGAAAGATGCATTTCATGACATATTTTTACAGAAGGAGACATTCACAGACGTGAAGCACATGGCATCACTGCTTTTTGACCCAAGATATCTTGAGGCCTTTCATGAATATAGAGAAAGGAGACTATTAAAGGTCCCATTGGACCAATTGCGGATTGAACCAATAAGGGAGCCAACTCCCAGCGTAAGTCTGGAAGGGAGTTCCAAAGAAAATTCTAAAGTTGATTTTGAAGCAGAATCCCAAGAAAAGTCTACTAGGGAGTCAGAGCACTCAAAACAAAAATCACAGAATGGGAGAAGCAAAAGTAAGGAGTCAGAAAAAGATACAACCCAATCTACAGAAAATACAGCTGAGCAAACTTCAGCTAAAAACAGGCTGAAATTCATTCCACCTCCACCCAGCCAATAAAACCCCTGGTGATTGATTTAGATGAAGAATGGGAGCACTTTAATAGAAAGCTCCATACAGAGGAACAAACGCCAGAGCTACAGACTCCACAACACAGAACAACTCAAGAAATTGCAGTAGAGAAAACTGTAAATACTCAAGAGGTAGAGCACATTCCTGTCACTCCTACCTCTAAAATTGTTTTGAGGATTGAGGAGATTCCTCCTTTAGATGTATTCTATAGCCCTGCCCACAAAGCCGTTGTTAAAAGACAAAGGAAGAAGAGGAAGTTGAATGCTACTACTCTCGATAATGAATCAATGGATATTGTCTAGAAAGACTCACCCATCGACCCATCCGAGAACCTTACTAGACTGTCACAGTTTGCAGGAGCCTATGCTACAACGACTATCGATAAAGCAACAGAGGTGAAAATGTTTCTCAAGGAAAGGGAAAATAAATTTTTTTTGTTAGAACAACAGTTACAACAAGAAAAATCTAACTAGCAAGCAGAATCACAGTTAGCTAAGCTCCAACAAGAATTCGAGCAGATGCAAATAAAACATCAAGCCAACTTAGTAGAAAAGGAAGTGAAATACAAGGAATAACTGATCTACATAAAGATGATCCAAAAATTGATCAGTTTATTACTGAAGCGCTTGGCCTTAACTCCCAGCTGATGCACCAAAAGGAACTATTATGCCAGAAGATCTCGCAATGGAATTCCTATTGCGAGACAAGTGACAAATTGACGAGTCAAGTCATTGAGATGAGACTCGTATACGATGAAATCTTGAAAAAAGTTTCCGACTTCACTACCTGGTAGAATTCAGAAGATGGGAGAAAGGTTGACTTGCCTAAAATGGAGGAATCACACAAGGAAATTTTATTTGCAGACTGGGATTCTCGGCTTAGACAAGCAGAAAAGGAAACAACAAATGCAACAACAGCAACAAACAGTGTTATCGAGAACATCAATGAAAATTTACATAGCGCCAACTTGGTGGCAGAGTCCATTCCAGGTTTTCTTCCAAATGTCAAACAACTCGAACAACAGTGGAGGTAGGCAACAGAGGAAAAAGGAGAAGCAATTAGGCAAACGACCAAGTTAAACTGGGAATCATACTAGCGACATTTAGTGAAACCTCTAGTGGATGACCCTGTCATGCCTAACCACTTCCACGGAGAAAATGGTGCCAACACTGACCGACGCTGTGTTCACTGGGTAGTTGAAATCTAAAATCGGCTGACCATCACAGCTTAAGCTCATGACGGACATCTGCGATCTCAAAGATCAAATGCAAAGGAGTTAGTCACCATGTTCATTTCTATTTTTGTTTTATTTTGCATAATTTGAGGAAGGTCGTTTAAACCTCCTCAACTATTTTTGTAATAATCTATTTTTAGTTTTATAGTTTAGTATTTAAACCCCTCTCATGCATTTAGAGAGGGGTCTAGAAATTTTATCAGAAACAATCTTCAAAACATGCACTTTTGTCCCTTTGAGGAAGTTCTAGTGAAATGAATGGAACAAGATTTATTTTCATCTTATCTGGCATAGTCTACTGAAATTGCACTTTTGTACTCTTAGATGGTGTTGGATTGATTGGAAGTAGATCAATATTGCTGAAACACATGAGCAGGACTTATTACAAATGGTACTTTTATCTCGTAATTATGTTTTACTTATGTATTAAGCAATAACTTCTCTTCAAGTTGTTTATGTATGAAAGTTTGAATCTTGGTTAGCATTATTGCACTTTTGTATGGTGATGGCCTTAAATTTTATGCTGAATACATGAATAATTTCTTATGCTACATATCTTTCATAATCGTTTCAGCTAACTATTTATCCGAAACGATTATTGTTAAAATGATTTCATTTCTTATTGCAGTTGAATGATCTTTATTACCAATTGCTTTAAGACATTATTGTAGATCGCATACTTCAAATTTATTCTCGGGTATAGTCATAGCTAGATAGTGTTTAAATTAGGATATATACATGTGATTATTAGTTTAGATTAGATTACTTTTAGCTTAAACATTACTCCAAAATATCACATATCACCCCATCAGCACTATAATAAATTAGATTGGGAAACTGGTCCTATTATCCCCAGTCGGAGCCACTACACCAAACGGAAAAGGAACTTCCAACCAAGGTCTAGACCAGGTGGTTTTCCCCCATGTTGTAAGCAACGATTTTCGAGGCTTCAACATTTTGGCACTAGAAGGAGGGCCTGACTGTGAATGGCAAGTAAATCCAAATTAACAGGCCATTCTAACAGTAAAAATTCCTCACCGTCACCTCCAACTTCTCGACCACATTCAAAATCTCCTAATCCTAAGTGAGAAGTTGTAAAAACAACAACAAAGCCCACTTCTGAAATCCCAAAGAAACCAAATCATTCTTCTTCTACCGAAGCCCCTGAAGTCCAAACTTTGATTCATAAGTTACAGGGGATTTCGATATCTCAAGAGGAATCTAAGTTATCCCAAGATAATGTTACCTCTCAGTTTACCCCATCTCAATGGTTAACTAGAGCATAGAGAGAGAAACTTGGAATCCCACCATTTGAGTTCCCTCTACCCAGCCGTAAGAAAGCTAAGAAGACACCATCTGAATCTCACAGCGAGGTTCTTTTGTCAATACAATCATCATCGTCATTCATTCCATCCATATCATCACAAGACCAATCATCCATCTTGCCACTCCGGATCGTGATTCACATAGGTACATGAACTGCATCCTCCTCTACCCAATCACCTTCAACCACTGCTACACCTTCCCCCTCTCACATACCAACAATGGGACAGAATCCTCCGAGGCCATGGACAAACCCAGGAGATGTTAGGATGGCTGGGTCTTTACACCAATTACCAACTCATCCAGAGAAATGGTACCAAAATTCAATCCTGATAATGGCCTACTCGCTGAGGAACACAAAGAATTTCATGTTGTCCATTAACTTGAATGAAGTAGTAGAAGAAGACGCAGTTGTAAGATTATTTCCATATACTTTACAAGGAGTAGTAGGATCATGGTACTTCTCATTACCATCAGGTTCTATTAATAGTTGGGATGCTTTTCAAGAGCAATTATTAACTAAATTTGGAGATGATAGATCAACGACTACCCTAATCAATGATCTCTCAAATTTGAAAGCCAAAACCAAAGAACCCATTAAAGACTTCAACTCTCACTTCAATAAATTATTGAATAAGATACCAACAACGTCTAAGCCCAATGATGAGGTCTGAAATGAGTGGTATATTTCTGCTCTCCCTTCAAACACAACTATTTTCGTTGATAGAGTTGCCAAACCGACTTTGGCAGAAAATATGAAAGAGGCAATAGCTGTAGAAAAACACATTCTAGCTGTAGAAAATAAAAATGCATTAGAAGAACGAAAATATAAGAAAGTGACTTTTAGGGATGACTCCAAGAAGAAACCACCTAAAGATCCTTTTGATCTTGAAGGTTTACAAAAAGTCCTCAAAACCATGTCTAACGAAATGGTTGATATCAAAAAACAGGTAGTAGAGACTTCCTCTAAGAAATCTTTTAGACCATTTAAGAGGAATTCCCCTGCTGATCCTAAACCTCCAAATGCTATATCAAATGTTGAATCAGATGGAGAGGAAGATGAAGTTTCAGCAAACGAAGAACAAACAGATGATGAAGAAGTGGTGGAGTTACAAGGAATGTGGGATTTTATACTTCCCAACGAAGAAACTCAAGAAGCACTACCTGTTGCCACCCGAAGTAAAAACCCTGTTGATTTGCCACAAATAAATCCAAAGCAGAAGGCTTCAATGCCACCTCCTAGGGACAAAACAATAGGTAAGAAGTCTTCACCAAAATCCACTCAAACCACTCCTTCTCAATTGGATTCTTCACCTTCAGCTAAAACCTTGATAGTTTCTGATGAAATGGAATATAATATTGTTGATGATATGAGGAAGACTAGGGCAAACATCACCTTGCATGAGCTTAGCAAATTGAAGCATCAGTAGAAGCTGCTCCTCAAGGAACTCAAAGCAGTACCTACATCACCTCTTCCTGCTGTCGTGATCTCACAAGCTGCCCAAGAAATGGGAAGACCCCCTAGCACTTCTTTAGACAAAATTGATCCAACTGACATTGCTCTGATTGGAGGAAGATCTAAATCTCATACTCCTCCATTTCTCCTTACTTTTGAAATTTTTAATAGGAACTTACACAACTGTTTAGTTGATTCAGGAGCTTCATCTAACATTTTACCTAGAACAGTTTGTGCAAAGTTGAATGTTCAGCCCCAAAAATCTGTTGTATGTATAGTACAGTTAGATCGATCTCAAGTCGAAGTTGTTGGGGAACTTAATCAAGTAACCATCAGAATTTTGTCAAACCCTAAAGTTTGTCAAGTCATTGACATTCTTGTGGCTGATATTCCTGAGTTCTATGGCTTAATCCTTAGTAGAGATTGGTCAGAGAAACTTCATGGTTATTTTGCAACTGACTGGTCTCACATGTGGCTTCCCTATAATGGCAAGCCAAATCAAATAAGGGTTGATCGCGAAAAACATCAAAAGTACATAGTCACAGAGCTAGAAGGAGAAAATGAACCAGTCACATATAGCAACAATATCATCAAAAACTACTTAGTAGAATCATTTCTAGGAAATTTCAATGCTTATACTTCACCTTTCTTGGAAAACTCTGTTGTATCTCAAGTTGAAATTTTTTCCCAAACAGACACTTCTAAATGCGTAAATTTTGTAGATAAACCTATAGTTAGCTCTTTATTTTGGAAATTATTTTTTGATGGATCTAAATCCAATGATGGAGCAGGAGCAGGATGCATATTAGTTAGCCCAGAAGGGGAAAAGACTATGTTAGCGTGCAGACTTGAATTTGATTGCACAAACAACACTGCTGAATATGAAGCACTAATTCAAGGTTTGTATAAAGCCATTGGCCTTAATATCAAACACCTCCAAGTATTTGGAGATTCAGAATTGTGATTAAGCAAGTAATAAATACTATACACTATTTGTCAGTACATTTGAAACAGTATCAGTTGTTGGTCCAAGACCTGACTTCCCACTTGATAACGTTTAATATTTCCCCTATTCCAAGACTCCAAAACGCTAGTGGCGATCTCCTAGCTAATGTCGCTTCCAAGCTTATTCCACCAGAAGATTATAGCCCTGATCGCTTTTCTATTCAATTGATTTTTAGGTCTTCTATTCCCGACAATATCACCAAATGGAGAGTCTTTAATAACGACCTGGATATCATAAGCTTTATTGGGCGCGGGATCCCCCAATGGAAGTTTTGGGGCTTAGAGCCCAGATTTTGGTAAAAAATTGTAAACTCTGATGTAAAGACTCTGCATTTTATGGGCACGGAGCGCGTAGCTTGTAAAAGAGTCATAGGGTTGTCCGCCCTCAATTTTGTTAATGTAATGTCGGCTGTAGAGATCTACCCATGGTCCACGGACCATGGGATTGTATAAATAGAGTGAGGCTCTAAGTAGTTAAGGCATCGAATCTAATCTAATGATGAGAAGAAGGATGAAGAGTTGAGTCGTATCTATGGAGTAAAGTCTAGTTTTGGGTCATAGAGTAGGATAAGGCTCTGCAAATGCCTAGTAGTCCGCAACTGAGTGCGTGGACCCCTACAGATGAGTGCGCAAGGCGAGTCGAGTCTGTAACAGTTGGAAGTATTAATAAAGAGAAGTTTCATATCAATTATGTGTATTTATTTCCTGTTTTATGCATTGAATATATTGGGTATAAATTTCACTTCTACTGTTTATATGATGAGCGAATGTGTATAATTGTATTGATTAAGTGAATGCAAGATAGAATATCTATCTACGCGAAGTTAACTAAGATCTGTTAAGAAGATAAGTAAGATATGCGGTGTAGTTTGGGGAAATAGTGCAGTTCACTGCCATAGTAGCGCAAAAACATCCAAACCCTGGTTAGGGCTACATGAAAGACGATTATAATAGATTGCGAGGGTATTGAAGGTTAGAATAGCGCGTAAAGTAACCTGTGCAAAGACAAATCTAGTTGGACTAAGTCGACATCTCAGACATCTCAAGGGTGTGGAAACTTGGTTCCAGCATCCCCCCATACTGCTTCGAGTGAGACTTCAATCTACGCTTCGTGGGTTGATGCCGAAATGGCCAGTGGTGTAGGGATTTGTTTGGCTAAATAACTCCAAACCTGGGTCAGGCCCCCCTCAAGCCAACAAATGTTTCTGTTGCCAGGACCGGAATCTGCATAGAGATGTCTGATGTCGTATCATTGGAATCCAACTAAGAAGGAAATTGAAGGCTGGTTGGACGGAAGAATTCACGAGTTCACAACACAGGAGAACAGGAACCCGTGACTGTCAAAAGAATGGTGGCTAGACTGCTACCTATACACGGAGATCCACGAAATATTTTTCGTGTCCTTCCCTACTGAGCTATACGAGTGGATCGTGAAGCTAGAAGATAGCCAAGGAAGGTGGAAACTTGACGGTCCTATTGTGTGGACCCCATAGTTAGTGCGAAGGTTGGAAGCATTGGAGGTTAAGATCACCTATGCCGTTGATCATTGGCTCGATCGTACTATAGGAGAATTCATTACTGAGTTCACGATTGACACCTTAGTTAGCTACAGTGAGGTAGAGCGACGCCTTCTCAAAGGATTATGAGGTAAGTATGTAAAGTTTTTGAATAGTTGGATTAAAATGTTATTGCGTGAAAAGAGGGTTATGCAGTTACCTTGATGTTCGGGGCTACGCGAAGTGGAAAAACTTATAGGAACGAAGGAAATAAGGGACCAAAAAATAGCCCCTTGATTTCACCTCCGCGAGGAGACGAGGAAGAGCTCGCGAAGGTCTCACCGTGAAGTGCGATTCATTTGATAAGGTAAAGAATTCTTAAAATAACACCCCCACCCACACTGCCACCAGCTTCACCACCATCACCTCCATCTTCAGTCGTACCACCTCCACCACCACCGCGATTCAATATCAAGGACATTGAAGTTGCCCGTCTTCAAAGGTTTGGGAAATGAGGATCCAGACCAATTTTGGTTCGTGGTAAGTTCTGTATGGGAAGTGCAAGGAGTTACAGATGACAATATAAATAAAGAGACACTGGTTAGTGCCTTGCAGGACCGCGCGCTGACCTGGTATATTAAGCACTCCAATGATAATCCAAATGCGAGAATCACGGATATCCAAGTAGCGCTAAATAGAGAATTTAGCACGCTGAAGTTTGAAGCACAGTCAATCATTGGATTCAAAGAGAACACGATACTACCAGGCAAGACTCCCTGGGAGCTTGATCAGAGGCTAAAATGTACGATTCGCGAAGCTAATATGAATCTGATGGATGGACAACATCACAAGTGGTTTGTAGCTTCGCTAACACCACATTTAAGGAGTGCGCTATCACAACAGAAGTTAACGACACAGGTAGAGGCCTTAGAGATTGCGATGAGGCTACATGAGACTCTGATGTAGGATCCCAACTTGGTATTTCAACAGATCCATGTGCAGTTGAAGAATTTATGCCTTGAGATGCAGAGTCTGAAACAAGACAGGACAACTCGACCAGAAGTGCGCGAAGAGGTATGGTGTATAAAATGAAAGGGTCAGGGTCATGACAAGAACCACTGCCTGGTTTTCACAAATTACCTTGCAGGAGGAGGACCGATGCCCTTAAGGCCGGAAGCGCAAGTAGGACCTAGCGTGGCACCTGCTTTGTGGTGCGCGATTTGTCAAATAACAGGAAAACATGCCACAGACAATTGTCACTTGTTACAAAAGTATACACAAAATTCGCAACAGTTGTTTTGCAACTTTTGTAGGTCAGTGGGACACGATGAGCGCACTTGTAGAAGCTATGAGTTAATGATGGATAGAACTCCCACCTACAGAGTTCAGGTCGAAACACAACCCCTTGACCAAAATGCAAGAATGGTGCAAACAATATTTCAGGGGCACAGACGAGGCTGAGGTAGAGGAGGACCTGGAAGAGGTCGCGAACAGTTGATATGCTACAATTGCGGAGGGCCAGGACATTATTCCCACGATTGCATGAATCCAACACGCCCGTCGTGTTTGTATTGCACCTTGTTTGATCATGAGACAGAAGATTGTCCTACACTGATAGCTAGGATACATGACAAAGGATTGCTACTGCCTCCCCCGACTCAGAACCTACAGATGATGAGGTCTGAGGCGCACAAGGAAGATCTGAATGCGAACGTTGTGCTCTGAAGTGGAATCACGACGGGAGATGACAGAAGAAAACTACCAAAAGATAGTACTTGGGTTCACAAAGCTCTGACGAAAGAAACAGTGTTTGATTTGGAGCGCACTCGTGAAACCTTCATGGAAGCTAAGAAGAGCTTCACTGATGCCTCCACTTCAGGAAGCAAAGATAGACTGGAGTCGAAGATGGACCCATCTATGCTCACAACGTTCCTGGAAACATGTATGAAGTTACACAATGATAGTAAGGCGGTGAAAGGGTTATAGGAACTCATTAATAGATGTGCTGGGACCGCACTACGAGAACCGCGCATAGTTAGAAAGATTGAAAAACATAAGATAAGAACGGGAAGAGAGATGAGACTAACCATGCAGATCAGAGAATATGAGATGGAGCAAGTCATCCTGGATTAAGGATTGGATGCAAATGTTCTGCCGAAACGGACACGGGAGCGAATGGGGTGACTTGCGCTGTAGTGGTCTCCAATTTAGCTAAGGATGGCGAACCAACATAAAATAATACCCATGGGGCGATTTCAGGGAATAATCATGGATATTGAGGGAGTGAGCACGCTGGCAGACTTTGAAGTGATAGAGATTGTTGATGACAGAAATCCCTACCCCGCGCCCTTAGGAATTGATTGGGCCACTGACATGAACAGGGTGATCAATATGAAAAAGTGAAAAATGATTTTTGAAAAGAAGTCACTACGCATAATTGTACCCCTGGACCCTGCTGAAGGATCACGTTATATGGAGCCGGTGCACGACTATGAAAGTGATGATGATTTAGACTACATCTATAAGATAACAACGCGAAACCAAGACTGGGTGAATCCCACCGCGGATGGGCAGATTGCATGGGAGCGCAAAAGCTCCTGTACTTCGGATTCGAATGAGGAGATGGAGTGATGGCAAAATTGGTTACATGAGATAAGTACATTGAATTGCAATATGATGACAAGGTCATTGCGCTGCGTATCGACAGAAGTAAGAAACCTTCCTACTTATGATGGTCTAAGTGAGGTAGATACCTTCTTGAATAAATTTAAAAGGGAGGTGCTGGAAAAGCAACGATTCTAGGCCTTGGACTAGGTACTGCGCGCTACGCCCGCGAGATGGTGGGGTATGCACAAAGGGAGCTTTGACGACTGGCGCGAATGTAGGAAAATGATGTGTATGCGATTTGGGAAGCCTAGGGTATGATTGACAGACAAATACAATGGACAGGATGATTTGCGTGTGCATCTGGCCAGGTGGGCACAAGCATATGGAAAACAACCTACATGGATGCACATGAACTCCGCGCTAAAATGTATGGTCAATAAGCATGTGTTGGGGGTACAAATGTGCAAATGCCTCTTAATGTTGGGGAGACATTATGTAGGAAGAATAGTCATGCAGAAGGTTCTCCGTGCGGAAGCGTTCAACAAGGTATGCAACGCGTTGAACAAAGTATGCAATGCGCAGTGAAGTGATTGGGACCTACGCGTACTTGCATTATTATGGGCTTATAGGATGACATGCAAGAAACTAACAGGACATACACCTTTTAGGCTTATCTATGGAGTGGAAGTTGTAATGCCTATGGAATACATTGTGCCTAGTCTGCGCATAGGAGCGCTCACAGTTATGACAGACCGTGGAGCCCTGGAGGAGAGGCTCATGCAGTTGGAGGAGCTTGAAGAAGAACGGTTTTTGGTTAGATTCCACCAGCAGGTACAAAAGCAACGTGAAAAGGATTGGTATGATTGACATATTAAGCTGCACACCTTTAAGGTGAATGATTTGGTGTTGTTATATGATAGTAAGTTTGATAAATTCCCAGGGAAGCTCAGAATGCATTGGCTAGGACTGTATGTTATTAAGGAGATCACAGATGGTGGCACGGTGTAGTTGGTAAAGTTAAATGGAGAACTCTTCCCAAGAAAGGTAAATGGTAGTCATTTGAATCCATACACAGGTGGCCTGACCATCTGACTAGCTGACAGAAGCACAGTCTTAGTGCTCCAGGCAGCTGAAAGGAGGCGCGGGACTATAAACTACTCTGCCCGGAAGCTACATGATGTCAGGACTGTGCGCAGTAGCAAAGTGTCACAGGGTTCGCGACAGCGTGAGGGTAGCTGCGCTGCCGCGTAGGTCGGCTGGAAAGTGACTATTACAGTCACTATTCACGATGTGATGCTTGGTTTGAGACCAAATGGAGTGGGCGACATGCATTTAAGGCGAACTTTATGGGCTAGATTCTTGAAAATTTGCCACCAATCGAGCATTAATGGACCGAATGTGGGGGGAACGGTTGAATTCAAATTCAAAAGGTGCTATAAATTACAAAGGGTTGTCCAGTAAACAACACTTGGAAATTTGAGGATTGAGTTGTTGCGCGCTCAGACATTCATGAACCCAGACTTGTTTGATCTTTTGAAGGCGAATTCATTGCTTGAGCAATTACCTGAGCCATTAAGAGAATTGTGGAATCGCACTATGGCAACACCTAAGGAAGCCATGGATACCGGAGTAATGACCGCTGAGGAAGTCACGCAGGCCATTACAGAAGTAGAAGCCCTAGAAAGTGCCGGGATAGTCGTAGAAATCCCTAAATTGCTACGCACGCTGAGACCCAAGAAAAACAAGCCGACTATGGTACCAGTGCACATATCCCCTAGGAATCTGTTAAGGACTAAGCTTACCATGGAAGAAAAGGGGAAGGCTATCAATTTGGAGGCCGATGAGGAGGAAAAATTCAAAGAAATCCTGGTAGAGGAGGAGGATGTAGAAATGGAGGTTGAGACCCAGGGTGTGGACCCTCTTACCAGGCTACCCGCATATGTTCCCCCGTGTAAGGGTAAAGCAAAGGTGCCCAAAGATATAGATGAGAGAAAAAGCTCTCTGTAGACTCTGCTGCTCCTTGACGACATTATTTTTGAAGGAGCACACCTAAGGCGAGTGCCTGTATTGAAATTTGAAGACTAGGATCTCACGGACCATGAGAAGTTCCCACATTTGGCAACCATGTAGCTAATGCGCCAATAGAAAGACGCGCCGATTGGAATCATAGAGTTGGAGCCGTGTAAATAGCTGAGAGGTGTGGAGAAGGCAGGACTATTAAACCTGCTTTGGGTGTTGCATTACCATTGTGCCCCAGTGACCATTTTTGTCATCAGGCAGCTACTCTGCTTGGTGCATGATGGGTGCTTGTGGATGGAGGAGCCCATCCCCATCACAGACCATTTGATTCACAGAATTACCTGACTCCCTTGCAAAGGGGAGGATTTAGCGAACGTCTCGGAGGGCAAGAGTGATGACTTGGCCATCGCAGAGGCCATGAAGAAGAAGTTTAAGCTGGAGAAAAAGAAGAGAAGGACGCCATTTCCAGCATCAAAAACCCTGCAGCTAAAGTCGCGAAACAGATTTTGGTAGGAAAGGTTATGCGAAAGTGTTGCGCGGATGAGGTGCCCGCGTCGATGGTTGCACTAGCAGTGCAATGCACAGAAGGGGTCCAGTTCAACTGGGCAAACTACTTATGCAGAGAGTTCCTTGAGAACTGCTGCGAGGCACAGGAGTAGGGAAAAACTTTTCACTATGCGTGGCTTCTATTGTCCATAGTACTGGTGGCATGGGAATTGCCCGAAGATAGCCAGTTCCCAATGATTGCGCAAGACCTTCCAGAGGCAGCGAAGTATGCTTCACTGTGGGAAACCAGGGATGCACAAAGGATAAAGGACACAAAATATTTTGGGTGTTCATGGAGATGAACATCAGAATGGGGATTAATCGCAAGCCATTGTTATTGCCCACGGTCTACAACAGTCTATAGAGCTTTGTGGAGTTCAAGGCAGATTTCCACCACGTTTACATCAGGGTGCGGAAGGACCTCGTGAAGATGTGGCGCGATCTACCCTATCTAGTGACAGACGATGTCATCTTCGCGGTCCTTGAGTCATGGCCACTAGAGTGGCGTGCTCCAGCCAGCTCTACAGTGGAAGTAGAGAAGTCCGTTGCGCAATAGAAAAAGGAAGAGGTGAAACTGAGGATGGAACAGTTGGCAGAAGAGTGCAGAAACGAAGCGCCAGTAGATAAGGCCCAGGCAATGCGCAACACTGCTAAGTTGGCGGAAGAGCAGCAGAAGATAGCAGAGGAAGAGCGCGAAGGACAAAAGTCACCTTTGCCCGAGTCGGAGACAGATACAGAGCAAGGTGGCGCAAACCCGTAGACAATGTCCACCCAGTTGAAACATTCGCACCCAAGAGAGAAGGTAGGGTTGCGAAAGAAGTCAAAGGCTTCAAAAACTTCTTTTAACTCGATCACCCTCACTGAGGGTGATCTACATGACATTAGTGAGACAGTGAGGGATGTCACCATGGAGGCCCTCCAGTAGTTCGAGGAGGAACACCAGATGGTGTTGGGGGCCCTCCGGGCACAGATACAGGAGTTGCAGGTGCGTGCTCCATAGGTTGGCACTGTGTTAACTAGCCTCGCAGTAGGCACGTCCGCGGCCGAGGAAATGCACCGTGCCAGGATGAACAACACCATAGTGCTGCTAGATGGAGCACTCGTTATAGAAAATGAGGCTGACAGGCCTATGGTCAGCGGGTTGAAGGGAATCGAGTTAAATGTGGCTGCGCTCCCTCGGAAGACGCTTTATGTTTTGCACGATGGAATCACTGCTGAACTACGAGCTAGGGAGGGTCGCACACTCCAGTAATTAGCGAGCAACACATCAACATGGAACAGTTGAGCCTGCAGCGCGATGAGGTAGTGGCACAGAATAAACAGATCGTGCAGGTGGTGGAGGAAGCCTACCAGATGGTCCTAGAGTTGGCCATCCAAGCAAAAGAACCAGTGGAGGTGCGCGTATGGAAATTAGAAACACGGGTGCACGAGGCAAAGGAAGAAATGGCCAGGGTTCAGCTAGAGCTGAACCTTCAGATAAATGAACTACAATTGAAGGCGCAGCCTTCAACTCCACCGGAGGTTAAGGAACAACGTGCCATCGCGATTACAACAACAATAGCAGAGGTTAACAGTGCAGTGACAGACTGCACAAAGCTGTTCGAGCAGTCGTTCGAAGTTCTCACTACCCTGCAGGAGGACCTAAACATACAATGCCTAGAGACAGAGGTGCATGAGCTACAATAGAAATATGACGAAGTAAAATGGATTGCGCAAATGGTTGCCCTTACACAGAGGCTCAAGAGGATGCAGCAGGCGAAAGCACTCAAGGAACAGGTAGATGCTGCTCGACATAAGGAAGTAGTTTTGAAGGTGCGCTTACAACCATGGATTGATGAGCTGTACACCATTATAGCCTCCATTGAAGCAAAGCTCACGCAACTGCAAGTAACGTAAGAAAGGATCCAAGACAGTAGTTCAGCAACAGCGGTCACTGAACTACACGCTGAGGAAGTACAGCAGGCATTCGCTCAGTGCGCTGCCGAGCTTGAAGAGATCCAGTCAATGTTGGGAGGTCTATGCGCAAAGATCTCCACACCGACAGAGTGACTCGAGGGTGAGTCACGATGTTTGTGTTGGGGGCCTGTTGGATGCGAGATCCCCCAAGGGAAGTTTTGGGGCTTAGAGCCTAGATTTTGGTAAAAAATTGTAAACTCCGATGTAAAGACTTTGC
Organism: Pinus tabuliformis; assembly: GCA_031772625.1. Classification (NCBI taxonomy): domain Eukaryota; kingdom Viridiplantae; phylum Streptophyta; class Pinopsida; order Pinales; family Pinaceae; genus Pinus; species Pinus tabuliformis. Next base: position 481,429,754 of record CM062820.1, read on the forward strand.
ATTTTGTGGGCACGGAGCGCGTAGCTTGTAAAAGAGTCATAGGGTTGTCCGCCCTCAATTTTGTTAATGTAATGTCGGCTATAGAGATCTACCCATGGTCCGCGGACCATGGGATTGTATAAATAGAGTGAGGCTCTAAGTAGTTAAGGCATTGAATCTGATCTAATGATGGGAATAAGGATGAAGAGTTGAGTCGTATCTGTGGAGTAAAGTCTAGTTTTGGGTCATAGAGTAGGAGAAGGCTCTACAGCTGAGTGCACAGAGGCCTAGTAGTCTGCAGCTGAGTGCGCAGACCCCTGCAACTAAGTGTGTAGGGTGAGTCGAGTTTGTAATAGTTGGAAGTATTAATAAAGAGAAGTTTCATATCAATTATGTGTATTTATTTCATGTTCTATGCATTGAATATATTGGGTATAAATTGCACTTCTATTGTTTAGATGATGCAAAAATGTGTATAATTGTATTGATTAAGTGAATGCAATACAAAATATCTGTTTACACGAAGTTAACTAAGATCTGTTAAGAATATAAGTAAGATACACGGTGTAGTTTGGGGAAATAGTGCAGTTGCTGCCATAGCAGCACGAAAGCATCCCAACCCCTGGTTAGGCCTACGCGAAAGACGATTATAACAGAGCGCGAGAGTATTGAAGGTTAGAACAGTGCACGAAGTAACTTGTACGAAGATAGATCTAGTTGGACTAAGTCGACATCTCAGACATCTCAAGGGTGCAGAAACTTGGTTCTAGCATCCCCCCATAATGCTTTGGGTGAGACTTCAGTTCGCGCTCCGCGGACTGATGCCGAAAGGGCCAGTAGTGTAGGGATTTGTTTGGCTAAATAACTCCGAACCTGGGTCAGGCCCCCCTCAAGCCAACAATCTTTTTGACATCAGAAGGCTCTTATGATGACCAGATAGTTGATGAAGACCAGCATGATAACCAAATTAAACAAGAAACAACCAATAATTCTATACCAAAGTCTGTAGTTAAGTTGGAAGATTTATATGACCTTAAAAACAGATTTAAAAAACCCACCAATTCAAACTTCAGAGTTCAACTCTGAGGTTTGAATTGATTAACCTTGGAACTGACTTGAAACCTCAAAATATTAATCTAGGCCTTGGACTTACATCAGATGAAAAATCAACCTTTATACAGTTGTTGAAGAGATACAAGAATGTCTTCGCATGGAACTATGAAGATCTTAAAACGTATGACACTTCTATTATTCAACATACTATTCCCATGACATCTGATGAAAAACCTGTTCAACAGAAATTAAGGAAAATCCATCCTAATTTAGAAAATCAAATTAAATCTGAATTGAATAAACTGCTGAAAGCCAAGATTATTTTCCCTATCAGACATTCCTGGTGGGTGTCCAATATTTTCCTAGTCAGAAAGAAGAACGACGATATTCAGATATGAATAGACTTTCGTAACCTGAACAAAGCTTGTCAAAAGGACAATTTCCCATTACCTCCTATGGAACAGATATTGCAATCGGTTGCAGGCTCAGAACTAATGTCTTTCCTAGATGGATTCTCAGGTTATAATAAGGTCCTAGTACATGTAGATGACCAGCTGAAAAATACATTCAGGATAAAATGGGGCACTTATGCTTATCAAAAGATGCCATTTGGACTGATTAATGCTGGTGCTACTTTCTAGAGAGCCATGGACATAGCCTTCAAAGGTTTAGTAAACAAATTAGTAGTGATCTACTTAGATGATATAATTGTATATTCTAGAAAGCGCAGTAATCATCTAAGAGATTTAAAACAAATCTTTGAGCATTGCCAAAGGTATGGAATTTCTCTTAACCCTAAGAAATATTTCTTCGCGTTAAGTGAAGGAAAGCTCCTTGGATTCATTGTGTCCAAAGCAGGGATTCACATAGACCCTGACAAAATAAGAGAAATTTCTGAAACACCTTTACGCCATAAAAAAAAAATCAATGCAATCTTTCCTAGGTTAGATAAATTCTGTTAAAAGATTTATCCTTGACTTCTCACGAATTGCTTTACCTCTTCAATCTATGATAAAGAAAAATTCTCGGTTTAAATGGGGACACTCAGAACATGAAGCTTTTAACTTGATTAAACAAGCAATCATAAATGTTCCATCTTTAGCAACTCCAAAATTTTCAATTCATTTCATTTTATACACTTTTGCTTCCGAGAAATCATATGTAGCCATATTGACACAAGTCAATGAAGAAAAAGCTGAAGCCCCAATCTCTTTCTTTAGCTCCAATTTTTAGGGGGCTGAATTGAATTACTCAGATGTTAAAAAACAAGCTTTTGTTGTTTTGAAATCAATAAAACACTTCAAACCTTTTCTCCTCAAAACCCACACCAAAGTAATAGTTCCATTCTCAGCAGTGAGAAATCTATTAATACAAAGGGATGTAGGTGAGAAGAGAGCAAATTGGGTAACAACTCTTCAAGAATATGACATTGAAATCAGACCAGCAAAAATTATAAAAGGTCAAGGTTTTTGCAGGATGTTAGTAGGAGCATCTAATCTATCAATGCTACAATACTCAGGTGATGATGTACAAATCTAGGAGGTAAGCCTTAACGACACTGAGTCAAGATACGCTGATATCATATTTTACTTAAAAAATGGATATGCCCCAACGCAATTAAATTACAAGAAGAGAAGGGCCTTGAGGTTAAAATCTAGACAATATCAAATTGTCAATGATGTGCTATTTAGAATAAATTATGATTATGTTTTACTTAGATATCTTGAAAAATCTTAGGCAGAGAAGGTGTTGCAGGAACTTCATGATGGACCAACTGGTGGACATTTTGGAGGAGATACCACCACACATAAAATCCTGCATGCCAGCTATTACTAGCCAACATTATTCAAAGATACACATAGTTATATAAGGAGATGTAAAGTTTGCCAAACAACTGTTGGGAGACAGAGAAAACCCGCATTACCATTACAACCCGTCAATATTGAACAACCATTTAAACAATGGGGATTGGACATGATAGGTGAGATTGTTCCTCATTCTTCTAAGCAACATAGATAAATCCTTACATCAACTGATTACTTTACAAAATGGGTAGAAGCCATTCCACTCAAGGTAGCCAATTCTGAAAGCATTATTGAATTCATCGATCAATTTATCATTACCAGATTGGCTTACCATCTGCCCTAATGTTTGATAATGCGTCTTATTTTTCAGGCAATGTTATGACAGAATTTGCTCTTAAAAGAGGTTTTAATCTTAAGTACTCTGCTAACTATTATCCACAAGGAAATGGGTTAGCTAAATCTACAAACAAGAATCTCATAAGGATCATTAAACGATTCAGTTCATTGAAGAAACTCCTTCCTCTTCTATGCAAGTTAGACAGTTACAAATCCTTAAGCTTGAAGAGGAAAGGGAAAAGGCCAGAATCACACATGCACATCATCAACAGTTAGTCAAGGCTTCCTTTGATTCAAATTCTATAAGTTCAAAATATTTTCAACTCAGAGACCTAATATACCAAGTTCCAACAAATGTGGCTTGGCCCATTTCAGATTGTGGAACAAATAGGCCCATCAACCTTTCTATTACAAAATTTATCAGGTAAGAGAGAATCTCTACCTGTTAATGGGCAGATCTTAAAGAAATATTTCCCATAGAAGATGATCTCTTCTATTCCTTGTATATTATTGTCTTCCTTTTTATTTTTTCTTTTAGAAAATAATACAAGTTGAAGAACATTTACTTTCGGCTTTGCAAATAATAGTCTCTTTTTAATTTTGACTTTTCGCTTGTATAAGTAAAGACTGTTATGAAAATGATCTTCACACATGAAACATAGAGTTAAGTTCTATTGCTCTGAAATTGCCTATTCTCTGCCAAAATTATTTGATCTTTGATGAAACTTAACTTTAGAAAGAAATCTTTCCTCTACATCAGTCAAGAAAAGTATCAATAACAAAGCAAAGTCTCTCTACAAAAAAGCATCTTTAAACTCTACAATTGTCATCCAGAAGCTCTTAAGGAGCCAATGATTCTCCCCACCTAATCAACTTTCATTTTTAGAGTGTAATTCTAAAATATACTTAAACTTAAAGGATAAGAGGTCTCATCAAGAGTCGACTTACCATGATCATAAGGTTATAACTAGCTGACATTACCAATACTGCATATCAAAATAGGGTAATGGCTTGAGATTGTATTAATCAAAAGACAAGGGGTCTCATTAAGAGCCAGCTTGTTCAGTTAAGTTATAAATCAAGTGAATGGCATTGTCAATTTTGGTCACCAAACCAAGACATTGTCCTTTAAGGGTTAAAAGATAAAAAATTGAAGAAAAAGAATTATTTCAAAAAATAAAAAGGCAATAAGTATATAAACCCAAGCTTATCTTTAAAATTGCATTCTGACCAAGGTGGGATATTGAATCATTGTTGGCTAAAAGGTAACCCTGTCGAGGCTATGAATGCTTGCTGGCAGCAGACACTCTACTTATGACAACTGTCAGGCAAGGCAATAACTCCACAAAGCAAAAAACTGATTCGTGTATTATTCCTTCAGGTAGGTCTTTGTTATATACAATAGGGAGAGACTATTCAGTTCATCTCCCGATGACTGTTCACATTTCTAATTTAATTATTTACATAAATTCACCCAATCATGAGGATTAGGCATCAACATTCCCCCCCTTAATCTAAAGGGATGTTGGTGAGTCCAAGCATCGTTCTGAATCGTTCAAGCTTTTCTCTTCTAAGCGCTTTGGTGAAGATGTCTGCAATTTGCTCATTTGTGGAACAATGATGGAGATGGATTGTTTTGGCCTCAACATGATGTCGAATCAGATGATATTTAGTATTGATGTGCTTCGTTCAATCATGGAACTTTGGGTTCTTGGCCAAATTTATTGCAGAGGTGTTGTCAATCATGAGTGGAGTTGATTGTACTTGTTTTACCTGCAAATCTTCAAGATTTTTCCTGAGCCACACAATTTCTTTTGTTGCTTCAGCTGTTGCCACGTATTTTGCTTCTATTGTGGAATCTGTTGGAACTGATTGTTTGCGTGATCTCCAGGAGACAGCTCCTGATCCAAGACTCATAGCATATCCTGAAGTAGATACCCTAGTTTCTTTGTCTCCATCGAAGTCTGAATCAGAGTATCCAATCAAGCTGAAGTCGTCCACCTGTGTATACTTGATTCCAAAGTCTTGAGTTCCCTTCAAGTACCTTAGAAATCTTTTTGCAGCAGACCAATGTCCCTCACAAGGCTTTTGCATAAACCTGGAGAGGATTCCAACAGCAAATGAAATGTCTGGTCTGGTAGTAGTTAGGTAGTTGAGACTTCCTACAAGTTGTCTATACTTTGTTGCATCCTCAAATTCCTTTCCTTCAAGAGATGTGAGCTTTAAGTTTTGTTCCATTGGAGTAGTAAGTGGATTGCACTCTGTCATGCCAAACCTGTTCAACAGATCTCCAATGTATTTCTTTTGAGAAAGAAATATGGACTTTGGATGTTGGGTTACTTCAATGACAATATAGTAATGAACATAGCCCAAGTCAGTCATTTCAAAACTTTTCCCCAATTCCTTATTTATGGATGCAATGTAGCTTTCATTTTTCCCTGTCATCAAAAGATCATCTACATATACCACAAGATATACAACTGTTTTGCCAACTTTTTTTACAAATAAAGTTGCATCATCAAGATCAAAATGTTTGAAATTGAGTTTCAGAAGATGCTCAGTGAGTTTTTCATACCAGGCTCGCGGTGCTTGTTTGAGGCCATACAAGGACTTCACAAGTTTGCATACTTTATGTTCATGTCCTTTCATAGCAAATCCTTCAGATTGGGACATAAAAACATTCTCTTTTAGATCTCCATTCAAGAAAACAATTTTTACATTCATTTGATGGACTTTCCAACCGTTCTGAGCTGCTAGTGCAAAGAGTGTCCGGATGGTAGCCCATTTTTTTGTGGGGGAAAAGTCTCCTCATAATCGACCCCTTCCTTCTGTGCAAAACCTTTTGCCACAAGCCTAGCTTTGTTCTTGTCAAGTGAGCCATCAGCTTTATACTTGTTCTTGTAGACCCACTTGCAGCCAATTGGTTTGGTTCCTAATGGAGGATCAACCAGCTTCCAAGTGCCGTTATTTATGAGGGAATCATACTCCTTTTGCATCGCTTCTTTCCATTCATCATGAGAAGTAGCTTCTTTGAAGGAAGGTGGTTCAAAATCTGTAGACAAGTTTAATTCACAATCATAAGAAACATCCATATCAACAGGTGAATTAGAGTCATCTACATCACCTCCATTTTGCCGGTTTGAATTTTTGGTTCCTGTCTTTCCAACTTCATCAGGATGAACACTTTCAAGTGTCTTTGTCACCCACTTTGGGGGACCTTTTTTAGATGGTCCAGGCTACTTCGTTGATTGAGTTGGGACTGAATCAAGATTGAGTCTCCCAATTCTATCAATCACATCACTTAAAGCATCATCTGTTGTTGGAGTTTCATGCGGGGGAGAGTGTTCTTCAGAAAAAGATTCCACATGTTGATCTAGTATAGGAATCCCCCCTTCAAGATGTGGAATCTAATTATCAAATTCTTGAAATGATTTTGCTTTTGCGAATCTATCCAAGCGATCAAGTTGCTGCTCAACAACATTGTCAATTTTGGATGATTCAAGGAAAATTACATCTCTAGATAGAACAAACTTCTTATTTACTTCATCATAGAGGCGGTATGCTTTGGAGGTGTTTGAATATCCCAGGAAGATACACTTACGACTTCTAGCACCAAGTTTGTTTCTATGTACCTTTGGTATCAAAGCATAACAGGTGGAACCAAAGACCCTGAGATGCTTTACCGAAGGAACATGTCCATACCACATTTGCTATGGAGTCTTGTTTCTCATAGCATTAGATGGACATCTATTCTTTATATATGCAGCACATAGAACAACATCATCCCAAAACATTATCTTTACGTTTTTGAAGAAGAGCATGGATCGTACCATATTTAAGATTGTCCTATTCATTCTTTCAGCTACACCATTATGTTGGGGATTATAAGGCACAATTGTTTGATGTTTGATCCCATGTTGGCGAAGATAGTTTTCAAATTCATTTGATGTGTATTCTTTTCCATTATTAGTGCGAATAGACCCAATATGAGATTGTGCATCATTTTCAATCCATTTATGAAAATTCTTGAATGTTTGAAAAGCATCAGATTTGTTCTTCAATAAATAAACCCAACACATTCTGGTGTAGTCATCAATAAATGTCATGATATATTTATTTCCATTTGCAGAAGGAACAGGCATTGGACCACATAAATCTGAATGAATGAGTTCAAGTTTCCTATGTGCTCTTGAATGTGAATCATGAAAAGACTGTTTGCTATGCTTTCCTAGAATGCAAGCATCACATTGCTTAAGTTTTCTAGGAATTGTAGGCAAGCTAGCAACACCATTTTTCTTCAACAAGCGGAGACTGTTATAGTTCAAATGTCCAAATCTAGCATGCCATAATAAACTTGATGGAAGTGTACCTTCTTCATGATGAGAATTGTATGAGAAATGTTGTGCATGAGCAGAGGTTCCTTGCAGTTTGAGAAGCCTTTCTTCTTCTATTCCCCTCATGACAAGTGAGTGGTTAGATGCTTTCCTTACCTCAAGCTTGCCATCAAACATATGAATGGAGTGACCTTGCTGGCGGATGTGGACTAAGGACAACAAGTTTCTCTTGAGCTGTGGGAGATATAGAACATGATCCAAAAGAAAGTCTGGAAGACCAGGCAGTTTAAGCCTGATTGTGCCAAGACCTGATGGCCTGATTTTTGATTGATATGCAAAGTATACTGCTCCATTAACATTGTTAGTGAAATCTTCAAAAAAATCTTTTCTATGAGTCATGTGGCAGGTTGCTCCTGAATCAAGCAACCAATCATTTTTCCAAGAATCAAGTGAAGCATTAAATAAATCTTCATTTATGCCAATGTTACATTGTGCCACAACATAGTGAGCGGATTCAGGTGCTTTACCTTTGTCTGTATCATCAGTTTTACCTTTCTGTTGGTTTCTTTTTTGTTCAATTTTGTCCCATGGTAGCTTGCATGTAGAGGCATCATGTGATCCATTTCTTTTGCAGCGAATGCAGTGCAAATCTACCTTTTCTCCTTGAGAATGTCTGCCCCCCCTACCTCTGAAATATCTTCCTCTTCCTCTTCATCCACCTCTTCCTCTTGTAGAATCTTGAGCAGGATGCTTTTCTTTATGAGCAAGGCACACAGTCTCTTCAGAAGATTCAGGGGCTATCTTCTTTCCAAAAGCTTTCTCTCTTTCAGCAAACTTTTTCACAAGAGAGTCAAAGGTTATATCTTTGAAATTTCCATTTGCTTGCAATGACTCAAGATAATTGGAGTAAGTAGGATAAAGTGCCTTGAGAAAAGCGATAAGAGGAATATACAATTCAACCTTAGTAGATTTGATATCATGCATTATAGACTTTACTTCAGATGTAAGAGCAAGAGGATCATTATTTTGCAGTTCAAGAGTGAAGAGTTTAATCATGAGTTGAACAACTTCAAGTGTAGAATGTGAGTCATAGAGTTCTTTCAGCTTTTGTAAGGCTTCAAAGGCAGTTGAATATGACGAAATATGGCGACTCACCTCTTCATTTACAGATGCTGCGATTAATGCATAAGCTTTTCTGTTCTTGATTTCCCAAATGACGAGCTCTTTATCTGAGGTAGGCTGTACTGGGTCATTGTCTCCTTCTCCGACACACACTCCTTTCCACAACTCATTGAAAATGAGGGTGTGTTTTATCATCCGGGACCATTCAAGATAGTTCTCCTTGCTAGTGAGAACTATTCCCACCATGGATATGATTGAATGCATTCTGTAAAAAAAATACTTTTGCTGATAGAAAAATACTTCTGTTGTCAATGTATAAAATTGTACTTCTCGTGGAGAAAAAAATGCAGCTCTGGTGTAAAAATTGTAAAAAAAATGCACTCTTATATATAGGAATTGGTAACCTTATGGTGGAGATGATATCACTCACAACACAAAGCTTCAGAGAACCACATAACCTCGAGCTAGAAAACTCGTGCAACGTACCAAATCGGCCAAAAGCAACTAGTCTGAATGTAAAGAGACCTAGAAACCAGCCGAGATGTGGGTTATATGTGAGAGGTTATATCACAGTGGCTTTGACTGTAGAGGAGGTCCAGTTACCATCATTGTACGCAGAGTATGGAGGGGAGTGAGCGTTGTATGGCAACGTTCAAACAATACATATGGCTGCGTATGGGAGCAGAGGTATGGCAACGTTCAAACAATACATATGGCTGCGTATGGGAGCAGAGGTATGGGCAACGTTACTTATATGGACAACGGTGGTATTAAAGGCAGAGAGAGAATTTATGTATGGACCGTATGGTACCAGTGGTTAACACAGAGCGCTATTACCTGTGATATGGTAACGGCTCCTGCACAGTCGGCTCATACAATTTTATACAAGCAAAACGCTACCACAATTATAAAACAGAGTCTTCAAAAAATATTTAACGCAGAGGCATCATACTGTCGCATTTCTCATGCCACTCCAATGGAATTAAATGCATTGATTCCACCATTAATTATCACGTCATGCTTCATCAAACAAATTCAGGTCAGGCCATTCCGCTACAATACCATTCTACTGCGCCACCCTCCAATGTGGTATGGAGGTCGAGCACTGTGCCTGGTGTTGAATGACGGTGGACACCCTCCAAGACTACTTCAAGCATGCTCCGCTGCTCTCAACCATTGATGGAGGGCCGACTGTCAAAGGAGAGGAGTCGCTAGCTTTCAAAAGAGTCACCATCATTCAACACATTCAACCTGAGTCTCCAGATATGGAGGCCGGACGCACAGTCGAGGTATGTGTGGAATATGGGCGAAAAACGCATATGACAGTGTATGAAAGGTGGGTTCAGGCTTCAGGAGTATGGCAGAGGTGTCAGTTCTGCAAAATAGGCAGAACATAGGCAGGAGGGAGTTACAAGGGCAGAGAGGGAAGCCAAAAATGGAGCTGGCTCTGATACCATGTCAGGCCAGGCAGTAACTCCACAAAGCAAAAAACTGATTCGTGTATTATTCCATCAAGTAGGTCTTTGTTATATATAATAGGGAGAGACTGTTTAGTTCATCTCCTAATGACTGTTCACATTTCTAATTTAATTATTTACATAAATTCACCCAATCATGAGGATTAGGTGTCAACAACAACTGAGTATACCAAAAAACTGATATGAGGAGAGGCTCCTTGTTTTTATTTAAAAAAAACCAAGTAATGACTGATGTAGACAAAGTAACTTTCTTATGAAAAGAGAATAATCAAAAGAATGATAGTTAAGTAGATATTGTTTTATTACTCACAGAGCAATATTACTTACCTTATATTTCGTGTAATTTTTATTTTCAAAACCATCTTTATTTTGGAAGTTTTTAGAAATTTCAAAAAACTCTAAGAGATAATTGGTTCTTCCAAGTGAATCACCAATTGTTGTGCTATTCAACAACCCCCCATTTGTTAATAGTAGTAGTCAATATTACATTAATAAATGGGGACCCTTTAAAAAAATCCTTCCAAAAATAAACTTAGCATTTAGGCATTTTTCTTATTTAATTTTGGAATAAAACAAGATATCAATCAAACCCCTTTTCAAAAGAACTAGTAAATGCTTGCCTTTCCCGCATATCGCACGATTAAGCATGATTGAAAGCCTTTCTAACCCACCAAATCTAGTGAAAAGCAATCAAAGAAGGACTTCGTGCTAAAACGCTTTGAAACTACTAAGTTTCTTACATAAACTAGGTCCTTAGATATTTCTCATCAAAACTAAGTCTCACATCGCATATCGCTATTCATAGAAGGCATGCCTTAATAAGTTACCTCAAAAACAAGTGAAATGTGAAATTGCGATCACATCATTTCCCTTACCGCATCGCATTTCGAGCATTTAAAAGAGCACCACAAACTTACCATCGGTCGAAATTGCGAAATACGATCAAGACCCAGACCCACTCTCGAGATACATTACAAACAAATGTTTAGGTTCGCCACTTAGTAAAAAGGTATTTACATAGAAAACCTAACAAATGAGCTATGTCTTAGAAATAATAACGAGCGGCTCGCATCTCACATCTCGCAGAAACATAAGAGATGATAAGAAAAGAAAAAAGGCATAATGCAATAATGTGATCTGCGATATTGCTTCGCAAATCGCAAAATTGGCATTATCGCAATTCAAAGGCTCGCCACCCTAGAAGCTTTCTTCCCGACTTACGATGCAAACATTTATGAGCATTAAAGCTAAGAGATAACGAAACATTAGTGGGCATTTAGTGAAGGTTAATGGCATTTATGTGTGAAAATCCATTCAACGTGATATGATATCTTCTTACTTGCGTTCAAATAAAACTCCTTTTTATCACCTTTACAAGTTGTCTATATTATTCCATTTCACGTTCATTATTATCTCTGTATATCTGATAGCTGCTGTTTTTCTCCACTTTCAAGAACAATCCACAGAACAAATCTTTGGGAGCGATGGTGAAGAAGGCAAGGCAATCACGTCTGAGAAATCGTAAATGACTCCTCTATTTTCAGATACTAAATGCAACAGAGATGGAGGAACCTCTACGTGGGAAACCATGTATAATATATTAGAAGAAGAGGAACCAAGACTTCTGGAAACAAAGATCACAGTTGACGGTCGTGATTCCTCAGATGCCTCCATTTTTGAGATGACATGCTCATTTTTGCATCGCATAGCTGCACGCCAAAGATAATCCCTTATACAAATATGGTTAAATGGGTTATTGATGAGGCCGATATCTCAAACAATGAATTCAAGACTAGAAGCCAAGAGGTTACGGGACCTTTTTCGCGAGACAACCTATGACTTATGTACCACCTACTAGAGCCACAAGTCATCTACAACAAACAGTTCGTTGAGAAGTTTTCCAAAGAGAATGAGGACCGAGAAGATTGCACTCGGACCTGGTCAAATAATGAGGGAAAAATAAAAAAGGACAAAAATGGTATGTACTCTACTGCGTCTATTTCTTCCCCTCATAGTTTTGCAGCAGCCATGCTATGTAGGATATTTGGCAAGCCCGATAGCACTAAATTTTCCCCAAAATGGCTGCCATTGATAGATGCAATTGTAAATGCAACTATAATGAATTGGACCCAAATTTTATCTGATAATTTAGCGAGAACGATAATGGAGTATAGGAGGAAAAGAAGTGTCCCTTCGAGGGTTTACCCTCCATTTTTTATGAGTGCATATGTGATGGGTGCAATTTGTTTTGGTTCAAAATTTCCTATCGTGGGATGGAAGTGGACTGTCAAAGATTCACTTCCCATTCATATATACCATAAAGACATGTGGGAATCTCAGTTTCACCCACATTTTTACAAAAATTGTCATGGATTTATGGTGCCTATCCATAAACAGATTTACAACTGAGATCCTCCTAGGTTTTCCAAGGAAGTCGAGGTAGATATCCTCCCAGTGGCTAGATGGTTTGGAGAGGAAACATTCACATATATTAGGGTATTTGGCAGCATTACCTTGCGCATGTCCTCCCATACTATGTTCCGGAAAAATTGATGGCCAAAGAGATAGCCTATCAAACAGCTAGTGAGGGTGGGTTGAGAAAAGGATTAAAGGAAGCAAAAAAGGCCATTTGGCCTACATTCCCTTTGCAGTGTGGAGCATTTGCACTACACGATGTGGGGCATGCATTTAAAGAAGCAGAGATCATGTTATCTCTACAATTACCTAAATTCCTAGGAAGGCAGTATGACCCATTTGGCACTGCCAAAGACTTTACTACCATGGTAAAAGTGAAGGTATTTAGTCATGAGAAAGATGCATTTGATGACATCTTTTTACAGAAAGAGACATTCACAGACCACCAACTCCCAGCATAAGTTAGGAAGGGAGTTCCAAAGAAAATTCTAAAGTTGATTCTGAAGCAAAATCCAAAGAAAAGTGTACTAGGGAGTCAGAGCACTCAAAACAACAATCATAGAATGGGAGAAGCAAAAGTAACGAGTCAGAAAAAGATATAGCCCAATCTACAGAAAAGACAGCTGAGAAAACTTCAGCTAAAAAACAGATTGAAATTCATTCCACCTCCACCAAGCCAATAAAACCCTTGGTGATTTATTTAGACGAAGAATGGGAGCACTTGAATAGAAATCTCCATACAGAGGAACAAACGCTAAAGATACAGACTCCACAACACAAAACAACTCAAGAAATTGTAGTAGAGAAAACTGTAAATACTCAAGAGGTAGAGCACATTCCTGTCACTCCTACCTTTGAAATTGTTTTGAGGATTGAGGAGATTCCTCCTTTAGATGTATTCTATATCCCTGCCCACAAACTCGTTGTTAAAAGATAAAGGAAGAAGATGAAGTTGGATGCTACAGCTGCTACTATTCCCGATAATGAACCGATGGATATTGTCTGGAAAGACTCACCCATTGACCCATTCGAGAACCTTACTAGACTGTCACAGTTTGTAGGAGCCTATGCTACAACGACTATCGATAAAGCAATAGAGGTGCAAATGCTGCTCAAGGAAGAGGAAAATAAAACTTTGTTGTTAGAACAACAGTTACAGCAAGCAAAATCTAACCAGCAAGAAGAATCACAGTTAGCTAAGCTCCAACAAGAATTCGAGCAGATGAAAATAAAACATCAAGCCAGCTTAGCAGAAAAGGAAGTGCGGAATAACTGATCTGCATAATTATGATCCAAAAATTGATCAGTTTATTACTGAAGTGCTTGGCCTTAACTCCCAGTTAATGCACCAAAAGGAACTATTATGCCAGAAGATCTCGCAATGGAATTCCTATTGCGAGACAAGTGACAAATTGACAAGTCAAGTCATTGAGATGAGACTCAAATATGATGAAATCTTGAAAAGAGTTTCCGACTTCATTACCTGGCAGAATTTAGAAGATGGGAGAAAGGCCGACTTGCCTAAACTGGAGGAATCACACAAGGAAATTTTATTTGCAGACTGGGATTCTCAGCTTAGACAGGCAGAAAAGGCAACAACAGACACAACAGCAGCAACAAACAGTGTTATCGAGAACATCAATGAAAATTTACATAGCGCCAACCTGGTGGCAGAGTCCATTCCAGGTTTTCTTCCAAATGTCAAACAACTCGAACAACAGTGGAGGTAGGCAACAGAGGAAAAAGGAGAAGCAATTAGGCAAACGACCAAGTTAAACTGGGAAGCATACTAGTGACATTTAGTGAAACCTCATAGCTAGTGGATGACCCTGTGATGCCTAACCACTTCCACGGAGAAAATGGTGCCAACACTGACTGATGTCGTGTTCACTGGGTAGTTGAAATCTGAAATCGGTCGACCGTCACAGTGTAAGCTCATGAAGGACATCCACGATCTCAAAGATCAAATGCAAAGGAGTTAGTCACCATGTTCATTTCTATTTTTGATTTATTTTGCATAATTTGAGGAAGGTCATTTAAACCTCCTCAACTATTTTTGTAATAATCTATTTTTAGTTTTATAGTTTAGTATTTAAACCCCTCTCATGCATTTAGAGAGGGGTCCAGAAATTTTATCAGAAACAATCTTCAAAACATGCACTTTTGTCCCTTTGAGGAAGTTTCAGTGAAATGAATGGAACATGATTTATTTTCATCTTATCTAGAATAGTCTATTGAAATTGCACTTTTGTACTCTTAGGTGGTGTTGGATTGATTGGAAGTAGATCAATATCGCTGAAACACATAAGCAGGACTTATTACAAATGGCACTTTTATCTCGTAATTCTATTTTACTTATGTATTAAGCAATAACTTTTCTTCAAGTTGTTTATGTATGAAAGTTTGAATCTTGGTTAGAATTATTGCACTTTGTTATGGTGATGGCCTTAAATATTATGGTGAATACATGAATAATTTCTTATGCGATATATCTTTCACAATCGTTTCGCCTAACTATTTATCTGAAACGATTATTGTTAAAATGATTTCATTTCTTATTGCAGTTGAATGATCTTTATTACCAATTGCTTTAAGACATTATTGTAGATCACATACTTCAAATTTATTCCTGGGTATAGTCATAGCTAGATAGTGTTTAAATTAGGATATATACATGTGATTATTAGTTTAGATTAGATTACTTTTAGCTTAAACATTACTCCAAAATATCACATATCACCCCATCAACACTATCATAAATTAGATTGGGAAACTGGTCCCATTATCCCTAGTCGAAGCCACTACACCAAACGGAAAAGGAATTGCCAACCAAGGTCCGGACTAGGTGGTTTTCCCCCATGTTGTAAGCAACGATTTTCGAGGCTTCAACAGGTCCTTATTACACCAGTAAAGGGGATCCCATCATTCCATTCCCCTTTGAAAAAACATTTCCTTCAATGCTCACCTATGAGGTACACCCATAAGCTAGGGTCCCATATTCAATTGTTATCATCAATGCTTAAAATGAAGATGTCCATGAAGTTCATCCACAAGCTAGGTCCATTGCATGAGTGCTTACATTGACTCCCAACTATTGACACATGGATTGGTAAATGGTTGAATGCTTCACTAAATATTATCACCATTATTATATGGTTATCATTTCACCTATATGCTAAAACCACCCCCCTCCTCCCCCAACAAAAAATATAATCCACATAACAAAAAGTTAGTAGTCACATCTAGAGGGAACATTGTCGTTGGAGGATATTCCAACTGAAAACCATTACTCAGAACCTAGTCATGACTTTCTTTAATGATTTGCACTTCATATGGAAGAGTATATTCAATAAAGAGAAGTTGAAATTAGTTTTCTTCCAATAAATGAAAAATATTCTATATTCCATTTATCACAATATGTCTATGAGTCATACAAGGATATTTCTCTAGGATACTCCTTTGTGATGATAATTCTATCACATGCGTTCAAAGTATTTTTATACATTTTTTTTTTTGCAATACTTTAATCCTATGTTTGGATGTTGGTATTTTAAAATGATTGTAACTTCCTCAATATTTCTCATAATCACTGTTATGGCCCCAATTTAGAAATGATACAAGCATTCTATTTTGAATGGTAAAGTTGCAACTATAACTTGATTCATAAATTGAGAGATAATCAGATTGAAATAATCTTTTGTGAGGATTTTGAAGCCACAAATTGAAATAATTTCAATTTCAATACTTTTTAGAGTTGCTATGATAGCCCCAATCCTGAAATGGCACACACTCTCTACTTTTGACAGGATTAGTGAAACTACAATTTGAATGAGGCAAGAGAAAATGACACCACAAATAAATCTCTAAAGAAGAAGAAGAAGAAGGATTACCCTCGACCAAGAAAGTGATATAATACCACTTTTTATTATCCTTAGTGCTTAAGATGATTCAAACTTATAGAAAATAATTGAGAGCGAACAAGAGTATTGAACCTTTTACTTATGTTACAAAAGAAGAGAAATGTTCATGTGTCTCTTTAAGGGGTGACCTCAAAATGAGTAGTGCTCTAATACAATCATAATACTTGAAAAAATATTACATATTTCTCTACCTCTATATTTGTTTCTATCTACCACAATCCCTAAAACTAATGGCTCCTACATTAATAACTGGGTCATATCACAATGATTGAATTGTAACTAATTAGAGAGCCTTATTTAATAGCTAATATAATGGAACTAGTCCATGTTACATTAAATGGCCATTGTAGTTGTCATATCATTCACTCTAATGGGATCTTAGGTCCCTATTACATCATTAGGGGAAATCCACCATTTTAAATCCCCTTGAAAAGTA
This sequence comes from Pinus tabuliformis, assembly GCA_031772625.1. Lineage (NCBI taxonomy): Eukaryota > Viridiplantae > Streptophyta > Pinopsida > Pinales > Pinaceae > Pinus > Pinus tabuliformis. The sequence continues at coordinate 481,446,632 of CM062820.1, forward strand.
TTGCTATGATAAGAGTATTATACATTTTGTTGTTAGGTTGAAAGGAGTGCAATGTTCTCATGCATCTCTGAGGGGAAACCTCTAAATGATTTGTGTTCCAATAAAACTATAATCCTTGAAAAAATACTACATAGCTCTCTACATTTATACATATCTTTTATCTACCCCAAACCTTGACTAGTAGTGGCCCCTACAACAATGATTGGGCCATATTACATTGAGCGAATGTTAACTACCTAGTAGGCCTTACTTAATAACCAATTCATCTAGACCTAGTCCACATAAATTAAATGGCCACAATATATATCCTATCATTAGCTCTAGTGAGCCCTTAGGTCCTTATTACATCACTAGGGGGGATCCCACCAAGCAACTAATGCAACCATGCAAGTAGATTTTTAAGTGTGGGAGATTTTCCTTTGCTTTTTACTACCAATAAATATAAAAGCATTGTTGAAAGTATACTACAAAAATATGCAATTCATACATTTGACTTATAAAAGAGATGATAAAAAGTTAAAGACTATTCAAGGTTGCTCTTTTGAAAAAAATAACTCCATCCATGCTTGTTTATGATCAATGTAACTTAACTAAAATAAGAACCTATAATACTATGTATAAAGATACAAAACAACCCATGCTTAAGATACAAAGTGTTTTAAATGTTATGCATTAACAAATAAGTCAAACTTTGCTCCTTCCAGGTTGTTGAGCTTGAAAGAACTAATTCTCACTATTACATTAATTTACATTGAACATACCAAATATTATTTTTTTTCCACATTTCCATAGCCCTTGATGTCATTGATCCCATGTCAATATCAAATATCCTTCATATAAGATCATCTTTTTTGTTTTCTAATCAAGACTCATTTAATTTGACCTTGGCATCCCCTATACATCTCATGTGCTTGATTTATTTTTTGACACATTTCCATCAACTAGTAAACCCTTCTCCAAATGACATCTGGTTATTCAAAAATTTCGTACAACAATTTCATTATTTAAACTCTGAAATGTAAATGAAGGACTAAATTAACCACATATACTAGCTAAAATGGGGATTTACTACAAAACATTTTATGTTGATCTCCTTTACCCATAAAGCATACATTAAATGAGAATGATAGGCTATTTTGTTTTTTTATGTCAGAGTCTTTTTTATGATCTTCATAAAATTTTTGTTTGAAGATTCCACTAACCTATTCCATCAAGCATAATAGCTCTTCAAATACTTAATAATGATATTCTAATTATGAAAAAAAGGTCACACATTAGGATACCTAAAAGATAGAGTTTTATTAATGACAATTTTCAAGGAGCACCAAAACTTGGGACATATAATTACCTTTCAAAAACTCAATAACAATTGTAGAAGTAGTTTATCTTGTAAGGATGTCTTCCACCCATTTATGAAGTATTCTATTACACTCATAATTCATTTGTGCCACCCACTACAACGAGGATGAATTTTACTAATGAAATCCAACCCCATCATTGAAAGGGAGCCTCAACTTTAACAAACGTCATACATAGGGTATAACTACCCTATTTACTCCAACAAAAAGAGCTAGCCAATGGTAGCCAAACCTAAGAATCTCGTGTAGGTTTTAACCTTGTACATAAATTACCTGCAAATGAATTCTTCAAACTGGAAAATAAACAATGGTGAGAACAAAAAAAATATACATAGATATTTTCCCCTGGATCCCAAAACCGAGACTACCAGATTGATTTTTCATTATGTTCCTTTCAATGTTACAATACATATATATACATGCAAAAGCATTCATAAACCCCAATCCATTAACCCTGTATTAGAACAAAACCGTAGTTCCCTTGACCGGATCTACAAAATACCATGGGCAGAAAACCATCATGCCCCAAAACCATGTGCAAAACCCATGCACAAAACCATGGGTAGGTCCACCTACCATATTTGAGTCTACCCCCCATCCTTGGGTCTGGCCAAATAGTCGTGGAAAGAATATAACACACACCCAACATATCGTACACAATATGTTTGGTGGGACATTGTCCCCTAAAAATACCTTTGTGCATTTGATTAATGATATATCAAGTCTCACATTCATGTATACATTTCAATAAGACAATATTGAGATCTTGATCCTTTCAATAAAAGTCTCGATGCACTATGCAACATTGATTTCCTTTAGCTTCAATGATCTTATTTGAGACTTTTTTTAGTATGTCAATATTTGGATATATATAATGTACCTTATTTTGATGACAACTCCAAATGTTTAGGTGACCTTGTGTAATATCCTAATAGATTTATATGGAGATATATCCTATAAGAACTATAGACATATTGGAAGTTGATGTATATGATCTAATGATATGTTCATATAATTATGCTTGAGACAAAACACTTACATTTGTGTGTTAACACTATGATTGGTACATAATATAGCTATATTATGACCAACCTATCTTTTCTTATGTTCTATTGTGTTTCATACTGTTTGAATATGATGATGAGATGAATATAATATGAAGAGACAGTGAATGAGATATGATTATTCTATGTCTGGAATATGTTATTTAATTTAACGTGTAAAAATAATGTTGTTGACTTATATTATCAAGTTAATGTATGTAGAACCATGTATATAGGGAACTGTAGCAAGGATTTAATTTCAATGGCCTAAAATTGCATTAATTAATAATTAACACTTACAGTTCTCTGATAATTGTAAGAGAAAAGCTATGTAACATGTGTAATAAGTTTGTGTGTATGAAACAAGGCTAGAACTTACCACCCACCACCATATGGGTGTGGGACACACTAAGGGGTGACAAAGTACTTATTTTTTTAGGGAGGAGTAAGTTGCATTCTTGCCTGGAGAACTTCGTTGTGAAGTTGAGGCATAATGGTTGACTATGATGAACTATGGGGGGAGGGTAGGGGTCGGGGGGTTTGTGGTGAGGATGTAATGACTTTACTCCCCCATTGATGTTAAACTCTCACCAGATTAGAAGAGGACAGAGGATGTAATGACCTCATCTTGTGATATCAAGAATTTGAAACTAGGTAATGACTAAGATAGTAGTTGAGTTGCACTAGTAAAATAAAAATTCAACATCATAAACAATGAGTCTAGGGAATAGGAAAAAAATAAGCATTGATCTCAACAAGAATGAAGTCTCAAAGAGTACCGAATTAAGGAAAATAATAAAATAATGAAAAAGGAAGTCAACGAATAAGTAAAAGAGATATTCTGTGAAGATGAAACTTAAGGGATGTGAATAATTATTGATTGAAATAAAAAATAAATAATAAAAAGATGAATAATACATCTCAAGGGGATGAATAATAATGAATTTTAAAGAAAACTAAATATATAATTTTGTTTGTGAAAGGTGGCATAAAATGAAAAAACTATAAATAAGGTGTAAAGGCACTTAAAAGGAGTTATTTTGTTGAATGAGAGTTGAGATCTTGTAAGATTGGCCTAGATACGAAAAAATATGATCATGTCTTTTTTATGTGGAGGAATCCATTTCTATTCCTCTATATGAATGTCCATATCTTGATTATTAGTGAATGTATATTCCACCAAGTTCCATAAGTCGTACTTGTTTTATTGCATAATTCCTTCAGTGCGATCCTACACAACTTGGAGGGACTTGAGCAAAGAATGGAACCTAAGGACGGTTGGGAGGAAGGACTTGTTGGTAAGGAAAGGAGTGGTAGTGGGATCATAATGAAACACATTTTCTTTATTTCTAGTAATCCATGTCATTTATTTGTGAAAGAAAAAATGAGATTTAACTTACATTCAACCATTGTGTAACTAGTTTTAATGGTTAACAATGAATTTAATTAGTATTTTGCAGTGCGAAAACAATAAGAAAGTGAAAGTCGTATGAATTTTTAGAAACCTTGAACAACACTGAAAGGGGGGGAGGGTGAATCAGTGTTGTGCCCTTATAAAAATTTATTCCCTTTCTTAAACATTAACTTAATCACACATTTAATTAACAACTTTTCACTATGTATTAGAATCAAATAACATATGCATAACCACGATCATATGAGAAACAATAAAAATGAGCATATAACCATGTGATGATAAATGCATAAACCACAAACCATCAAGAAACATATCGACAGGACATCAAAAGTCACATCACACAAGAACACTAGATGTAAGGTGGAAACCACAACGGTAAAAACCACCATCGATAGATAGCTTCTGTCTTCATTCTTTTATTAATCTCAAACTTCTTTTACATCTGGATCACTGGCCACCACTAGTGTAAAACCTCTACTTGTAAAGGAAATGTGAGCCACAGCTCACTCGGAACCCACCATTCCCATAAACCATGCAGGCCACCACTCACCTGCAAGCTTATACTTGTAACACTGAAGGCCCCAACCTTCAAACCCTCATGGAATTCAATTCAAAATATTTCATACTGGGCCTAAATCCTCAAAATAACAAAACAATGAGTCACGTTTCATCTAATTTTCACACCAGACTCACAACATACAATAAGAACATCAACTGAATGCTATCTCTCCAACAAAATCTCTCTACAACAACTAATCTGATAAAAAACAATCAACAACATACATAAAACTCCTACAACAACACAACAAATATAATCCACACGTCAAATATCCTGCATACACATACTAAACACAACTCCATCAACAACAGATATATTTTGAACACAACAACTCATCTCTCAACAACAATTGACAACATCTATGAATATCATACAATCAACCATATCAATCTTCTCTAATCTTGTCACTGTAAAAAGAAGTTATGCAAACAATAACTCAGCCAAGGACACACTAGAGCACGCGACACTACAAATCAATAATGTATCTTACCCTACAATCACAAACACATCAATCACTTAACAAGCATATATACTGTGCTCTGTCTCTCAAACATCAAAACCTGATCCACATACTCCTATCATACTGATAGACATTTGCTACAACAACACCATACTCTGCTCTAAACTCTAAAACAAACCGTCAGATTGATCTCTACCGCTACATCACAAGATATGTCACTATTATTGGCCTCCTCATGCACCTTTCTAATCTTTTTATACTCCTCTCTTAGCCTCTGTATGTTCACCTTCTTCAAGAGTTCAAACACTAACCTTTGCATAGTCCTCTGCTCCCCATAATGCGCACCGTTTAACTTCACAATGATCCCTTTGTTCATATATTTAAACTATTCTAACCATACGCTTCACTACTAAGGGAATAAATGCATTCACACTTTAATAACTCATCAAGTCAATTAATCATGTGTATATTAATCCAATTGAATATCAATACCAAACCATGAGAAAAAACCCATGTATCAACCATTGTAAATCACTAGGATGTGCACAGAATCCAAAAAACTCCACCTATAAACAATAATGCATGTCACTCCTTCAGGAAGTGAGTTAGTAACATAGGTAATACATAAGGAACCTGTGTTACCCTTTCTCCTAGTGCAGGTTTCCTTCATGTTACCTACGTTACCCTTGTTTTAGGCCCTCTGCTACTCAAAAATTGATATGAAAGTGTCTCCAAGGCTTGTAAGACCTCCCACACCTTCTTCAGACCCTGTCAAGCCTTCTCCAACTCTTGTGCAACATCAAGAACATCATCATAAGGGGACTATCCCACAAAAAATATCTGCATCAAACGAAGAACATGAAGGCGTAGTTGGCCAACCACCTAAGCATGGATCAATGTCTCTGCATCAAGTTAGTACCTCTGCATCAAATAAGTGATAACCCATGTCTAGTAGATCTGCATATAAACCACAAACCATCAGAGCTACCATCATCAGGTTGACATCAATGATAAGACAAACAATACTAATTCCCTAATGACAATGAATTCCAACACTAAAATGCCAACATGCTCCCCCTTTGGCATTGATGTTAACCTCAACCTGATCTTGATACACTCTCCAATTTCTCTTCCCCTTTGACATCAATGGAAAAAAGCAATATCAACATAAAAAATGCCAATGCAGTGAGGGGCTGAGAGAAGTACCCCCTCTAAAATAATCAACATCATGCTAAACACAAGTTGAACATAGTCCCCCTGAACATGTAATGGGGTTGCAAATATCTCTCCATATTATTTCATATCAACATTAGCTACTGCAAATACCTCCTTGAATGAACAAGGATGCCACCAACCAAACCAAAACACCATACACCTCATGGCCAAATGATACACAATGAAAGTGCAGGGCTAATACATGAGATACAAGGCTCAATCAATAAAAATACATGGATGTACAAATGAGTCCATAGGCCCACTCATGGCTAAACCAACTCAAGAATCTCTTCAAAACATGCTTGACACCAAGACCAATTAACGAACTAGACCAAATGATAAATGCAACAAAGTTATAGTGTTGATCTTGCTGACATGAGATCATATATGGTTGATATAGATTGTTTAATACAATGCATGCCAAATACCTCTCTCTCTCATACGCATCTAATACAATAATTTCATACTAGGATGTATACATGACTGAAATATATATATCCACTAATACGCATGCCTATCATGATGACTACTCATCAAGAGATGACCCAAAAAAGATAATACACAACTATAACAATTACATGGGTGAATCATGTTGCTCTACATCCCATGTATGATGTTGCAACACACTATAAATCTCACATCAATGCATGGTCAACTCTATGGAGACACAACCAATGACAATGGTAATCATAGGCAGTTAGATACAAGGTTGATTCACATCATCCAAATCATGAAGATAAAAGAATAAATATTCTATAGGACAAACAAGTGAAAGTATTAGTGAAAGCATAACTTCCCTTGATCTCATTATACCTCCAATGGACATGTTGATCATGTGGACCTAAAAGTGCAAAAGAACTCACGATCAAACGTGCTACTACTACTACAACTTGTACACATGTCCAACATGCTGTCATAGTGCTACTAAAAAACAACACAACATGCTGCCTCATGCTGCCATGATCTACCATGCACTCCCCCTGAGGCTATGAAGGTCTCACATGCATTTTTGTAGTCTAAGAGATTTTTCATGTAAGAGAGGAATGCAATAGGGGTTGTTCTCTCCTACTCACTATTTAAAGAGGAAGAGTTTTTATTCAATCCCTTCTTTTTTCTCACTCTTTCCTTCAACACATGCACATTATCTGGTGTCTTGACTCCTTTGGAAATCACTTTCTTGACCCTTCTTTCCGGTTGAAACAACCTTTGGAGTTGAAGACTACTTCCTTTCCTGCATCAACCATCTGGCTCACGTACAAAATATTGTGCTTTAGACCTTAAATGAGCCACACATCATCTTCATTGGTCTTGTTTTCACCAAGATTGGCCTTTCATTTTCCCAACACTATTGTTGGTTCATTACCTTAAAAAACAACACGACCGCTCTTAGTTCTCTTTAGGAAGAAAATCTTCTCTTGTCTCTTGACATATGGTGGGAACATTCACTGTCAATGTACCAACCATGATCATCATCACGGGAGCCTAGTGAAATACCACACTTTCCTAGTTTCCCTTCCTTAACTGACTATTGCTCCTTGTTGTTCAACCATTATGTAGTCATCTGTTTCTTTGTTTGGGCACTCTCCTCTGTCTTTCTTCCATGTCTTCTATGAATTTGCTACTCATTTTGATTGGATGATATAAATAATCTGGAAAGCTTACAATCCTTGGCCATGTGCCCAAAATTGTGGCACACATAACACCCCACATGACCAAGATATGAGGCTAAGGGATTTGATCTTTGTTGTTCACCTTGGATCTCCATCTTCCTTTGCTAGATCTGCAATCAATGACCTTATGGCCAAACAAGTTACAAACATAACAATAACCATTAAATGAACTTGTATTCCTGAAGGCGGGTCCTCTTCTTAGTTGATCAAACTACTGCATAGATGTGTAAATTTTGCTCTTACAAGTAGCTTCCACACGTCCAATGTCGTGACAAATGAAGCACTCGATCTTGTCCATCAAGGGGGAAAAGGAGTTTTGAATCCTCCTCTAAAATCTACCACTATCAACTCTAGCAGTGAATAATCTTATAGATGTAAATGCTCCCCTCAGTTTTCTTCTTGGATTCTGTTGGTGGATTCATTGTCTCTTTCCTTTCTTGTTGTCATTGTTGGTCCCATTCTCTACTAGAGGCTTCTTTGGTTCTTCATTTTTGTTTTTTCCTGGTTGTGAGTTGGGCTCTCAGAAGCCAAGACTTGATTTGATCATTGGGGATCCTTGAAATTGAAGCATACTATCTAATATCTTAGTGCTCTTATCTTGCTTCCGCTGATCATTCTTCTTCTCCAACTATTTCCTCATGGAGACCACTTCACCTTTTAAGTCTTTGATTCAACCTTTTTTATCCTTTTGTTGATTGGTCAATAGATTCATTATTCTTTTGGCCTCCTGTAATTGAATCTTCAAGCTAAGAATCTCCTCTCTAAGCGCATAATCCTTTTCATCAAATATATGCAAAATATTTTCATGGTCGCTGCATGGAACTATTAGCGTACTCACTTCAATAGATAATTCCTCAATCACTACAATTGTTGACTCATATTTTATCTTAAGGAGCATGTAATCTTTCTCTTATTCACTATGAAAATCAACAGATTTGTCAAAATCATTAACTCAAAATTAAAGCATCCCCAATTTTACCTTCAGATCTATTCTCTTGTAGCACAATTGGTTTGGCTGAAGCTTCAATCTTTGATTTGTCACCATAATTGCTGCACCATTCACACTAGGGGGATTTATTCATTTAGGCTGAGTGTCTTCCCTCTTCGGGCCCTTCTTCTTTCCTTTCTTTTTGTTGGTCTTCTCTAATTCACCATTACTGCTGCTACTATAACTTTCAAATAGGGTCTCAAGTCTATCCCACATCTCTTAGTATATTTCCGATCTGCTAACTTCTTCAAATATGTATTGTGAATATTTTCATAAATTATAGATCTCATTTGAGCATCTTGCTGCAATACTTCAAGTGAAAATGGATCCTTGCAACATCCTTCATATAAAAATCTCCAATGGTTAGATCCGTAAGATAATAATTGAGATTTCACCTTTTCATTGCATACTTTAAATTTGCAGCAATGAGGACATATACTCCTGAAGGATTCCTTTTGAAGAAAAAAAATTGCAAAATTTTCACCAAAACTACCTAGATCTCTTCTCCAGTGATTAAGCTGCAACCGAGAGCCCTAATTTGATACCACTTGTTAGAAACATTGAACAATACTGAGAAGGGAGGAAGTGAGTCAATATTGTGCCCTTATACAATTTTTTTCCCTTTCTTAAACATTAACTGAATCACAAATTTAATCAATAGCTTTTCACAATGTATTAGCATCAAATAACATGTTCATAGCCACGATAATATGAGAAGAAATACAAATGAGCATATAGACATGATATTATCAATGCATAAACCATCAAGACACATATCAACAACACATAAATAGTCACATCACACAAGAACACCAGATGTAAGGTCAAAACTATAAGGGTAAAAACCACCATTCGCATATAGTCTATGTATTCGTTCTTTTATTAATATTAGACTTTTTTTACATTTGAACCATTGGCCACCACCAGTCTGCAAGCCTCTACTTGCAAAGAAAAATGTGAGTCACCACTCACTTGGAAGTCACCGCTCTCATAAACAATGAAGATCACAACCCACTTAGGGCCACCACCCTAGGTAAGTTCTCCAACCTTTACTAGAAGGAAGCCATTACTCCCTTGGGAAGCCACCACTCACCTGCAAGCCTCTACTTGCAACAGTGAAGACCCCAACCTTCAAACCCTCATGGACCTCATTTCAAAATATTTCATACTGGGCCCAAATCCTAAAAAAACAAAACATTGAGCCTCGTTTCATTTTCTTTTCACATTGGAATCACAACATACAATAAGAACATAAGCTGAATACTATCTCTCCAACAAAATATCTTTGCAACAACCAATCTGATCACAAACAATCAACACCATACATAAATTTCCTGCACCACCACAACAAATTTGACCCACACATCAAATCTCTTGCATACACATAATAAACATAATTCCATTAACAACACATCACTAGATCACACAATGCTACAACTAAATAATGTCTCTGCCCCTATAATCACAAACACATCAGTCACATAACAAGAAACTACACTATGCTTTGTCTCTCAGCCATCAAAATCTGATCCATGTACTCCTGTCATACTGATAGATTTATGTTACAACATCACCATACTCTACTCTAAACTCTGAAACAAACCATTAGATCAATCTCTGCCTATGTATCACAAGATTTTTCACTGTTACTGGCCTTCACATGCACCTTTCTAATCTCTGTATACTCCTCTCTTGACCTCTGTATGTTCACCTCCTTCAGGAGCTCGAACTCTAACCTCTGCACAATCCTCTACTCTCTGTAGTGTGCACTGTGTAAGCTCATATTGATCCCTTTGCTCATCTATTTAAACTATTCGAACCATACTCTCCACTACTCAGGGAATCAATGCATTCACACTTCAATCACTCACTAAGTCAATTGCTCATTCAAGAAGTGAGTTAGTAACATTGGTAATACACTGGGATCCTACGTTACCCTTTCCCCTAACATAGGTTTCCTTCATGTTACCTGTGTCACCCTTGGTTGAGGCCCTCTATTGCTCAAAAACTGATTGCAAGTGTCTCCAAGGCCTGTAAGACCTCCTATACCTTATCTAGAGCCTGTTAAGCCTTCTCCAACTCTTCTGTAATTAAAAACATCATCATAATGGGACTATCCCACCAAACATATCCACATCAAGTTAGGAACATGAAGTCCTAGTTGGCCAACCACCTCAACATGGATCAACATATTTGCATCCAATAAGTGATAACTCATGTCTAGTAGATCTACATACAAACCTCAAACCATGAGAGCTACCATCATTAGGTTGACATCAATGATAAGATAAATGGTTCTAAGTTTGTGTTGACATCAATTCCAAAGGGAAAACTCAAAACTAAAAACGATTCCAACACAATGAGGGGTTGAGAGAAATACTCCCACTAAAATACTCAACATCATGTTGAACACAAGCCTAACATAATCCCCTGAACACGTAATGGGGCTGAAAACATCTGTCCATATTGATGTATATCAACATTAGTTGTTGCAAATACCTCCTTGGAGAAAGGAGGAGGCCACCAACTAGACCAAAACACCATACATGTCATGGCCAAATGATACACAATGAAAGTGTAGGGTTAATACATAAGATACAAGCCTCAATAAATAAAAATACATGGCTATACCAATGACTCCATAGGCCCACTCATGGCTGAACCAATTCAATAATCTCTTCAAAACATGCTTGGTACCAAGACCAGTTAACTAACTAGACCAAATGATAAATGCCACAAAGTTACAATGATGATCTTGCTCACATGAGAGTATACATTGTCGATATAGATTGTCTAATACAATGCATGCCAAATACCTCTCTCTCTCTCATACTCATCCAATATAATAATTGCATACTAGGATGCATACATGGCTGAAATATATATATCCACTCCTATGCATGCCTATCATCATGAATACTCACCAAGACATGACCCAACAAATATAATACACAACTATAACAAGTAAATGGATGAAACATGTTGCTCTACATCCCATCATGATGCTGCAACACACTATAACCCTCATACCAATGCATGACCAACACTGTGGAGACTCAACCAATGAGTACTTATAGACAATTAGATACACTATTGATTCACAACTTCCAACTCATGAAGACAAAAGAATATAAGACAAAAAAGTGAAAGTATGAGTGAAAGAATTGCTCCCCCTGAGCTCATTATAACTCCAATGGACATGTTGATCCTGTGGACTTGAAATTGCAAGAGATCTCATTATGAAACATGTTAATTCTACTACAACTTGTACACATCTCCAACATGCTTACCTGATCTACCATGTGCTCCCCCTAAGGCTATGAAGGTCTCACATGCATTTTTGCATTCTAAGAGATCTATCATGCAAGAAAAGAGTGTAATTGGGGTTGATCTCTCCTACTCAAAATATGACGAGGAAGGGTTTTTCTTCGATCGATTCTTCCTACTTACTCTTCCATTCAACACATACACATTATCTGGTTTGGAAATCACTCTCATTGACCATTTTTTTTTCGGATGAAACAACCTTTGAAGTTGAATACCACTTCAATGCCTCCATCAACCATTGGCTCATGCACAAGATATATGATTCAGACCTTTAATGAGCCACACATCATTTGCATTGGTCTTCTTTTCACCAAGGTTGGCCTTTCCTTTTCCCAATGCTCTTGTTGGTTCATTACCTTCAAAAACAACATGACCGCTCTCAGTTGTATTTAGGAAGAGAAATCTGCTCTTGTCTCCTGACATATGGTGGGAACATCCGCTGTTAATGTACCACATATCATCATCATCACACGAGCATAGGGAAATACCACACTTTCCTAATTGCTCCTCCTTAATTGGTTGCTGCTCCTTCTTCTTCACCCATTCTGTAGTCATATGTTTCTTTGTTTGGGCACTCTCCTCTGTCTTTCTTCCATGTCTACATTGGATTTTCTGCTCCTTTTGATTGGATGGCCTAAAGAATCTAGATAGCTTACAATCCTTGTCCATGTGTCTGAAATTGTGGCACACATAACACTCACATTGTTGATAAATGTAACTATGATATGTCTTCATAATTGTTATTATACTCGCATCATTATATATTTATTGTAAAAGCAAAAGGAGAAAAAGATAAATTATTTGAAGCATGGATTTGTTGGGTGTGGAGCTTGATTATCTTCTTTATTTAGAGGTATTAGCACATTGGACCCCAGTTCGTAATGTGGCAGCAACGCCGCCCGTAAAATGTACGTTGCAAGGGGGGTCTAGGGGGGTGACTGTGATCTTTGGGAGCCCCCCCTATCGGAGGATCGGGGGAAGTGCCCTGAAGTTAAAAATAGATGTAAAATTGCCTTGTAAAATGTTGTACTTTCTTATTCAATCTGAACCATTCATTAGGTGGAGATTTTATGGTATAAGTTATGTTTAATTTAGGGTTTTTTTCCCTAGAAGGCAACCCCTCACTATATATGAGGAAATTGTATTGCGTCTATGTAGATCTGTATTCTGAGTGAGAAAGAGAGAGGAGATTGTGTGAGAACGAAGAGGGAATTATAGCGGATCTGCTATAGGTTGTATCTCTTCAGTTTGCTGGATAATATAAAAGGAAGGACTGGCTGTTTCTCCGTGGACGTAGCCCAAATTGGGTGAACCACGTATATCTGTGTCTCTCTTGTTTGGTATTTTTTCTGTGTTTATATTTTTGCAATATATTTTATGTGTTCCATTGCTTTGTAATATATAATTTTCTAACAACTGGTATCAGAGCTGAAGGTCTATTTGGCTGATAAACTCACAGGAGAGAAGGGTTCTTGGTTCGAGTGGGAGTAATGGCAGAAGATGGTAGGTTTAGGGTCAAAAAATTTAATGGTCAAAACTACCAGCTGTGGAAGATGCAGATGGAAGATTATATGTATCAGAAAGATCTGTACCTACCATTGAGCGGAAAGACAAAGAAGCTGACGAGTATGACAGACACAGAATGGGATATTCTAGACATAAAGGCACTTGGAACAATATAACTATGCTGCGACGTTGGTAGCCTTTAATATTTCAAAGGAAACGACAGCATATGGTTTAATGTCGGCATTGGCCAAACTATACGAAAAATATTTAGCCTCAAATAAGTATTTCTTATGAAGCGTTTATTTAATATGAAGATGTCAGAAGGTGGATCTGTTGCTGATCATTTAAATGAATTTAATACAGTTACCAGTTAGTTAAGTTTTGTAGGAGTAACTTTTTCTGATGAAGTTAGGGCTATGTTATTTTTGTGCTCATTTCCAGAAAGTTGGAATAGTTTAGTTATGGCCATTAGTAATTCTATCTCTGGATCTAGTACTTTAAAGTTTGATGATGTTGTTGGTGCAATCCTTAGCGAGGAAATGTGACGGAAAAGCTCTAGTGAGACATCAGGTAATTCTTTGACTGCAGAGACTAGGGGAAGAAAAATGGAAAGAGGAAAGAGACCAGGATATCGCAGTAAGTCAAGGAAAGGTAGATCCAAGTCTAGATCAGGGATAGTGTGTTGGAAATGTGGGAAGAAAGGACACTTGAAGAAATACTGCAAGTCTCAGAAGGGAAAAGAAGGAGACGCGCAACAAGAAAACAATCATGAAGCGAATGTGATAGGTGATGTGTTGCAAGATGCTTTTATTATTTCATTAGAAAATATTATTGATGCCTGGGTGGTAGATTCAGGGGCCTCATTCCATGCCACACCTGATAGGAAACATTTTCATGATTATGTTCAAGGAGATTTTGGACAAGTTCGATTGGGTGATGATAAACCTTGTAAAATCATTGGAGTGGGTATAGTTTTCATAAAATAGTAGAATGGAAATCAATGGTTGCTGAAGGAGGTAAGGCATGTTCCAGATCTAAAGAAAAATATGATTTCAACAGGGTAGTTGAGAGATGAAGGCTGTGTGACTACTTTTACAGATAAAACTTGGAAGGTCACTAAAGGAGCCCTGGTAATAGCAAAAGGAGAAAAGGTTGGTACATTGTATTTATGCAATGGTATTTCTAATTCTGTTAATGCTTTAATCTCTACAGGAGAAGATATGACATTGTGGCATCATAGGCTTAGGCACATGAGTGAGAAGGGGATGCAGATTCTTCACTCAAGAAATTTGTTGCCAGTTTGAAGCATGTTGACTTAAAATTATGTGAGAATTGTGTTTATGGAAAACATAAGAGAGTCAGATTCCTCAGAGTTGGGAAAGAAAAGAAGAGTGAAAAATTAGAGCTTGTGCATACAGATGTATGGGGACCTACTCAGGTATCATCTCTCGGTGGCTCTTGTTATTATGTTACTTTTATTGATGATGCAACTAGAAAAACCTGGATTTTTTGTATTTGAAATAAATCTGATGTATTTGATACTTTCAAGAAATGGAAAGATTTGGTTTAAAATGATACAAGAAAATGGTTGAAGTGTCTCAGATTAGACAATGGAGGTGAATATTGCAGCAAATAGTTTGATAGGCACTGTCCAGAGAATGGAATTCAAAGAGAGAAGACAATTCTAGGATCACCACAAGAAAATGGTGTGTCAGAAATGATGAATATGACAATCATGGAGCGTGCAAGGTGCATGAGATTGCATGTAGGATTGCCTTTAAAATTATGAGCAAATGCTGTAGACATTGCTGTTTATCTAATAAATAAAGGGCCTGCAAGTTCCTTGGATGGTGGTATTCTAGAGGAGGCATGGACAGGTAAAAAGGTAAACTACTCATTTTTAAAGACTTTTGGTTGTGAAGCCTTTGTCCACATTAATAAAGAAAATAGAACAAAGCTTGAGGCAAAATCAAAGAAATGTACCTTTATTGAGTATGGTGTTAATGATTTTGGTTATCACTTTTATGATTATGAAAAACACAAAATCATTAGAAGCATGTTGGAAATAATACTGAGAGGGGGGTGAATCAGTATTATTAGATCAATAATTTAATTTCCCAAACAGATTTATATACGCTACTTCACCTAGGTGAACTAGCGCGTACACACGACTGTACTTAAAGCAACCAACACATATGGAGAGAACTTTTGATTTAGGCAGTTTATCATGAATTGAACTTTAAGCAGTATATCAGAGATTTATTAGATAGTGTAGTAAAAGTAGAATAAAGCATCACACATAATCAACACACATGAACACCAAGATATAAGGTGGAAACCCAATGTGGGTAAAAACCAATTGCTGATGTCGTCTCTTTAATAATAAGAAAATCTTGTTTACAATCTTGTACTGGTGCAGACTTATACCAGCATGCAGGCACCCACCTGTAGAAGGCTACAACCTTCTCTTGTTCTCTAACTTCTACTGGAAGGGAGCTACAACCCCTAGCTCTTGTACTAGCCAATATGTTTACTAGTACGTAGGTGCCACCCTACAGAAAACTCCACTCTTCTACTAGGGACCACGTTTCATGAATTTTCAGACTGGATACTCCTGGAACACAACACCACAATATGAAGGCCACGTTTCATTCAATTTTCATACTAGACCCATCAATACAACCATCAAGTACATCAACCAATCACTGAAACTCAGCCATCATAACCTGAATCTGATCATTCAGAATACTGTCACTAGAATACAATCACTAGAACTCAAAATAGAACCCATAACTTTGCAACAACAAATAGAAATAATTGAAATATTCTTCACAAGGTATATTCTACTTCCCTGTGTCGAACCAGTGTGTGTACGTGCTTTTATCAAGGCCAACCAACGTATACATATGTAAATATTAATTCATAATTTTGCAGATATTCTAGACTTCAGTTATACCAGATAATAACATTTACAGAATAATACATGCGTCAGTATTCAGATCTAGAATATACATGATCAAAACCACATAATGATAATACAATTCAAGCCTTAAGATCCCGATCCATCATTAGGTCTTATCCCTCATCAACGCTAAGGTTCATCCTTGGTTTAGATCAAGCAATGCACCATAAGCCAATAACCTGCATACTAGTTCTCACACTTCATCAGATATTCGATACTTGCACACCTTGGCCTAATGATCTTCTCCTCCTTATATAGTTTTAGGCCTTTCTCAATACCATGGATCAAAACCACTTAGGACCAATACCTTGGACCAATACCATGGATCAAAATACCTTGGACCAAATACTTAGTTTTCCAACATGTACGCGCTTTTCCTCTTGTGAAAATGTGTGTATACAGTATACGCTCCTTTTGTTGAGTGAACCTACATGTATATGCAGCTTGGTCAAGGTGAACCTGTGTATACCTCTCTTTCTTAATTCTTTGTAGTCTAATATGTAATTCTTTGTTGTTAACCTGCTGTACTGTGAACTATCATCTGAGAGAGTTTCCATTGTACATTACTTCTGAATTGATTCCTTTGAACTGCCCTGCATTTTGTCACATCTGTAAACACAACTGTCATGCATTCTGTCACATCTGATATCTCTTCTGTAGATTCATCTAGTTACCATATACAAGTGAGTTGTTCTGCTACAAGTGGGTTGCCATCAAGTACAACACATGCATCATAATGCCAACAATCTCCTCCTTTGGACTTGATGGCAACCATGTTGGTGTTGATTACCGCAAGCTATAGAAACTGTTAGAGATAACAAGCAACACCAAAATACTCTCCCCCTTTGACATCAAGGGAAAAGGGCTAACCAAAAGTAAGACTGTCATATCTGAACAACTGAATATAAAAATTGATCATGTTCCCCCTAAGCACATGCTGAAAACTCCCCCTTTGTACATGATGAGATGCACTATATCGTCCATGCTCCCCCTGAGTACATGCAGAGTGTGTAAACATTTTCCAAAAGAATAACATGACTCTATAACTCAACTATGTGAGGATGACCTTCCTATCACCAATGACTCATACATACATCAATCTCCCAACCGAGTCGGGATATACCAAATGTTTATACATGACAGAAATAAGAAATATTACATCATCCATCCCATGTAAAGTGGGGATACAAATTACATCATTTGTCCAAGAGGACTCATATCACTTCCTAGACTTTTACATGACTTGAGTACCAAAAGGTATAAATATCTGAAGCCATAACTGGACTCAGCAACCATAATGCCAATAATGCTGAAAGTACGTGAAGGCTAATGCTCCCCCTGAACCTGTGCTACCTGTGCATTGTTAAATGATCAAGGCATCTTTGTCAGTCAGATAAAATTAATGAACAGAGCATATAGACATTAATCATCAATATCAGTCAGAGCACCCATATCAGATCCTGCCCCACTATTTTTCTTGTCTGAAACACATATACGCTTCTTTACCCATAGAAACCCGCGTGTGTACGTGACTCCACTTCATGAAACACGCGTATAATAGCCTTTTTCTAAAAAAATGGATTTAACAGCAGGATGATGCAGCAACTACTCCTAGCATTTGTCTGAGGTATTCAAATGTCTCTCTAGGCAGTGGTTTGGTGAATATATCAACAACTTGTTCTTTGGAGGGAACATACTCCAATTTGACCTTTTGTTCAAGCACTTGTTCATGTAGAAAATGGCATTTGATGGGTATGTGCTTGGTTTTGGAGTGCATGACTGGATTCTTTGAAATAATGATGGCACCTATATTATCACATAGAATGGAGATGGGTGGAGTGCATGTGATCTGAATGTCTTGCAAGGTTTGCATCATCCAAAGTAGTTGTGTGCAGCAAGATGCAACAACCACATATTCTGCTTCAGCTGTAGATAGAACAATTGAACTTTGTTTCTTGTTGAACCAAGACACTAACCTAGAACCCATATAGAATGCACCACCACTAGTGCTTTTTCTGTCATCAACACTTCCTACCCAATCTGCATCTGTATATTCATGAAGAGTGAGATCTCTATCTCTAGGATACCATAAACCAAAGTTCTGTGTTCCTTGAAGATATTTGAAAATTCTTTTGACTGCCTGAAGGTGTGATTCCTTTGGATTTGCTTGGAATCTTCCAACTATTCCTACTGCATGCATGATGTCAGGTCGGGTACATGTTAGATAAAGTAGACTTCCAATCGTGGATCTGTAAGTTGGTTGATGTACTGTTTCTGATTCATCATTTGAGCTGAGACTACATCTTGTTACCATTGGGGTACATACAGGTTTATAATCTTTCATGCCTTACCTTTTCATGATCTGTTTGAGATATTTGGTTTGTGAAAGAAAAATACCATCTTTATTCTATTGAACTTGTAGACCAAGAAAACAGGTAAGTTCACCAAGCAATGACATTTCAAATTCTTGCTGCATTAATGAAGAAAAATTCTGACTCATGGATTCTTTGTTGCTACCAAAAATGATATCATCAACATAAACAACAATAATTAGCAATTTATCAGTGTTAATCTTTGTATATAGATTGCTATCTGCTGAACCTTTTGAAAAACCTTGTTGATGTAGATATTTGTCAAGATGGTAATACCAGGCCCTTGGAGTCTGTTTCAGACCATAGAGAGCCTTTTTGAGTCTTCATACAAGTTTTTCATCATTTCCAAGAATGAATCCTTTTGGTTGTTCAATATAAACTTCTTCTTCTAAATATCCATTAAGGAAAGCAGATTTTACATCCATTTGGTATACTTTGAATTTCTGAAAGCTAGAAAGAGCAAGAAACATCCTTATGGCTTCAAGTCTAGCAACAGGTGCAAAAGTTTCTTCAAAATCTATACCTTCTTGTTGAGCATATCCTTTACAAACAAGTCTGGCCTTGTTTCTAATGACTTCTCCATTTTCATTTAGCTTGTTTTTGAATATCCATTTAGTTCCTATAATATTTTTATCATGAGGTCTAGGAACTAATTCCTAAGTATTTTCTTTTCAATTTGCTCAAGTTCTTCATTCATGGCCTTGACCCAACATTCATCTTTGCATGCTTCATTTACATTTTGAGATTTACTGGAGGATAGTAATGCTAGATAGCTTGAGGATTATGTAATAGTTCTTCTCATCCGTACACCTGCCTCTTTTTCCCCTAAAGTTTGGGATTCTGGATGATTTTTCTGAACATACCTGGACGAAGTCTTTTCTTCTACCGTTACTTATTCTTCTGATGCTTCATTGGTTTCTTCTTCAATATCATCATGATTTGATGTGGAAAAATACTCCCCATCTTCTTCATTGTCATAATCTTCTGTTTTTGTTTGTTTTGGATTTTTGCATGCTTCATCAACTACAACATCAATACTTTCAACAATTTTCCCAAGTCTTTTATTATAACATTTATATCCTTTACTTTGGGAAGAGTAACCAAGAAGAATACCTTCACGTGCTCTGGGCTCAAACTTACCAAGTTTTTCATCAGTCCTTTTTATATAACATTTTCTTCCAAAAACTTTAAAGTATTTTACAGTAGGAGTCTTACCATACCAAAGTTCATGTGGAGTTTGAGTGCTATTTACCCAAACATTTGCTTGGTTGAGAATAGTTACGGCGACGAATGCAGCTTCACCCCAGAAGGTTGCAGGAGTTCCAGATTCATCTAGCATAGCTCGAGCCATTTGTTGAATAGTTATGTTCATTCTTTCTACCACTCCATTTTGTTGAGGAGTCCTTGCGGTGGAGAATTTCCTTTTTATTCCATGTTGTTCACAAAAGTCAAAGAATTCATTCGAGGTAAATTCCCCTCCTCCATCAAATCCGTGGCATTTGATTTTTCAGTCTGATTCATTTTCAACCAAAGCTTTGAAGGCCTGGAAATTTTCAAATGATTCATCTTTATGCTTTAGCAGACCTATCCAACACATTCTAGAAAAATCATCAATGAACAAAATAAAGTATTCTTCTCCACGAGGTGACTTTTTCCTTGATGGTCCACATAAATCAGTATGAACAAGTTCAAGAGGCTTACTAGCTGACCCTTCTTTTTCAATGAAGTGAGCTCTAGTTTGCTTACCGAATTGACATGGTTTGCATATTGTATTTTTAGGGATGCTGATATCTGGAAGATCACGAACAACCTTGAATCTGCATGCTTTTCTTATTTGAGAAAAGCTTAGATGTCCCAATCTTCTATGCCACAACCAGTTTTCATCATTTTTGCTTAGATAACACTGTTGTTGTCCTCCCTTGAGTATGTATAAGTTGTTTGGAGTTCTTGTACCTTTGATCACGGTCTCCCCTGTATCAAGTTCACGAACAACACATCCATTTGATCGAAACACCACTTCATTTCCTTGATCACACATTTGACTGACACTCAACAGGTTATGCTTTAAACCGTCTACATACATAACATTTCCAGCTTTAACCTTTTCTTTCAAGAAAACAGATCCTTTACCTTTTATGACAGCAGGAGTGTCATTTCCAAATGAGACATTCTTTTCTTTTTCTAAGGCATTATATGAGTGAAGTTTTTCTTTGTCACCTATCATGTGTTTTGAGCATCCACTGTCGATGTACCACTAATTTTCTTGTCCTTCTACATACAAGGCTATACCACATCTTTCTGTTTGAGATTCTTTCCTTCTCCATATATTTGGATTTAATGGAGTTTGCTCCTTTTGAGATGATTGCTGAAATTTTCTCTTGCATTCAGATTCTTCATGACCAAAGTTGTTACAGATTGAGCATTCTATTTCATTTTCAAGAAGATAAAAGTTATTAGAGGAACTTTTCTTGACCCTTGTTACATTCCTTTGATTTCGTGCTTCTCTAGTCATGATGGTTTTGTAAGAAACACATTGAGCAGCTTTGTGTCCAAAATTATGACATGAAAAACATTGCCCATTAAAGAAGTTCCTGCGACTATTGAATCTATTGACCTGGTGATTGTAGTTTCTATTGATATTCATCTTTGGAGCAAATTGAGTATGATTTACTTGAGATTGGTTGTGGATTCTATTCATCCTTTGAATAACTTGAGTCTGATTTACCTGGTGATCTGCTTTATGCCTTTGCTGACGATTTTCATACTGTTCACTGGTCTTTGCTGCATCAAGATAGCTTTTAGTGGAGGTTGACGACTTCTATGATTGAGATGCTTCTTTAGTATATCCAAGACCTATCTTTATTAGAGGAGAACACTGCACTTTGATAATTTCATCTAAGGTTTCTGATCCTTTAGCAAATCTAAGATTGAGAGATTTCATTTTCTCAAGATCCTTTCTTATACCCACAATTTCACATTCTAGTTTTTCATTGTGTTTTTCTTTTTCAGCAAGTTGGTATGTCAAGGTATCTATAATCATATTCTTTTCTTCTAAACAGATTTTGAGTTTAGAAATTTCTTCATGAAGGTCGTCTTCTTCTAAAGCATCCCAAAAATTATCATCGTCATAAGCCATTAGAAGTCTATAGTCATTACTATTTTCATCTTCATCACTATTTGATAAACCATCGCTATCTTCATGAGTATAGTAACTTCTTTTATTTACAAATTGTTTTCTATTCCATTTTGCATATTCCTTCCCTTTTTCATATTTATCTTTATGAGGACATTTGGCAGCATAATGACTGACTCTACCACAAGCAAAGCATTTGAAGGGTAGCTTACCTCTAAATCTTCCGGAACCCTATTGAAGTTTCTTGACAAAGTTTACCTCATCTTCTTCTTCTGAAATATGTCCTGATTCATTGTGTTTTTCTTTTCCTTTTGCTGACGCTTTAATTGTGGCTTCTCTTATATCTGATGGACCTCCTTTTCTCATCTCAAAGGTAGTTAAGATTCTGTGAAGCTATGTCATAGTGATAGTCTGTAGATCTTGTTTTTCTTCTATGGCAGACATTTTTGATTCAAATTTAGCAGATAAGGATCTCAAAACTTTCTCAACTAAGGTAACTTCCTTTATATCTTCACCCAGATTCTTCATACAATTTACAACCTCATCTATACATAGGAAGTAACTACTTATACTTTCATCACTGTGCATCTTAAGAGTTTCATACTAAATTCTGAGAGTTTGAAGTTTAGCACGTTTTACTTGAGAGTCTCCTTCGTAGCTTAGAACTATTTTGTCCCATATTTCTTTGTCTGATTTGAGCTGCATGACTTTGAAAAACTCTGATTGTGACAGAATTCCCAATAAGGTATTGACAGATTTGGCATTGGTTTCATATTGCTTCTTACCTGTCGTATATGTAGGAATTGCTGTTGGAAATGTATATCCTCCTTTCACAATTTCCTAGACATCCATTCCAAGTGATTATAGATAGGTTGTGGTTCTTATTTTCCAATAAAAAAAGTTTCTCCCATCAAATATTGGCGGTCTGGTGGATCCAACGCTTTCTTGATTACTCATGATGATGGATCTCCCTTCAAGCGATCAAGCTTCTTCTAAAGTACCTGCTCTGATACCAATTGTTGGAAATAATACTAAGAGGGGGGTGAATCAGTATTATCAGATCAATAATTTAATTTCCCAAACAGATTTATATACGCTACTTCAGCTAAGTGAACTAGCGTGTACACACGACTGTACTTAAAGCAACCAACGTATATGCAGAGAACTTTTGATTTAGGCAGTTTATCATGTATTGAACTTTAACCAGTATATCAGAGATTTATTAGATAGTGTAGTAAAAGCAGAATAAAGCATCACACATAATCAACACACATGAACACCAAGATATAAGGTGGAAACCTAATGTGGGTAAAAACCACCTGCTGTTGTCGTCTCTGTCTTCTTTTAATAATAAGAAAAATCTTGTTTACAATCTTGTACTGGTGCAGACTTATACCAGCACGCAGGCACCCACCTGCAGAAGGCTGCAACCTTCTCTCATTCTCCAGCTTCTACTGGAAGGGAGCTACAACCCCCTAGCTCTTGTACTAGCCAATATGTTTACTAGTACGTAGGTGCCACCCTACAAAAAACTCCACTCTTCTACCAGGGACCACATTTCATGAATTTTCAGACTAGATACTCCTGGAACACAACACCACAATCTGAAAGCCACGTTTCATTCAATTTTCATGCTGGACCCATCAATACAATCGTTAAGTACATCAACTAATCATTGAAACTCATTCATCATAACCTGAATGTAATCATTCAGAATACTGTCACCAGAACTCAAAACAGAACCCAGAACTTTGCAACAGCAAATAGAAACAACTGAAAGATTCTTCACAAGGTATACACTACTTCCCTGTGTCGAACTAGCATGTGTACGCGCTTTTATCAAGGCCAACCAATGTATACATCTGTAAATATTAATTCGTAATTTTGCAGATATTCCAGACTTCAGTTATACTAGATCATAACATTTACATAATAATACATGCACCAGTATTTAGATCTAGAATATACATAATCAAAACCACATAATGATAATACATTTCAAGCCTTAAGATCCCGATCCATCATTAGATCTTATCCCTCATCAACCGCTAAGGTTCATCCTTGGTTTAGATCAAGCAATGCACCATAAGCCAATAACCTGCATACTAGATCTCACACTTCATAAAATACTCGATACTTGCACACCTTGGCCTAATGATCTTCTCCTCCTTATATAGTTTTAGGCCTTTCTCAATACCATGGATCAAAACCACTTAGGACCAATACCTTAGACCAAATACCTAGGGTCAATACCTCGGACCAAATACCTTGGACCAATACCATGGATCAAAATACATTGGACCAAATACTTAGTTTTCCAACATGTACGCACTTTTCCTCTTGTGAAAGTGTGTGTATACGGTATATGCTCCTTTTGTTGAGTGAACCTGCGTGTATACACAGCTTGGTCAATGTGAACCTGTGTATACCTCTCTTTCTTCATTCTTTGTAGGCTGATTTGTAATTCTTTGTTGTTAACCTGCTGTATTGTGAACTGTCATCTGAGAGAGTTGCCATTGTACATTACTTCTGAACTGATTCCTTTGAATTGCCCTGCATTTTATCACATCTGTAAACACAACTGTCATGCATTCTATCACATCTAATATTTCTTCTGTAGATTCATCTAGTTACCATATACAAGTGAGTTGTTCTGCTACAAGTGGGTTTCCATCAAGTACAACACATGCATCATAATGCCAACAAAGCAGAGATGTCATATTCAATGAAAAGGTTTTGTATAAGGATTAGATGTAGGAAAAGAAATAGGAAAAAGAAAACAGAGAATACACAGTGCTTGATGAGATCACAGAAAAAGTGAAGGTGCCTAAAAATCATAATGATCAACAGCCAGAACAACAACAACAACAAGCACCTCAAACACATGAAAGTGGTATTAGAAGATCTATCAGGATAAGTAGACCCATTGAACAATACTCTCCATTATATTATGTATTGTTGACTGATTCTGGTGAACCAGAATGTTATGAAGAAGCAGTGCAAGTAGAAACCAGGAAGAAGTGGGAGCAAGCCATGAAAGAAGAGATGGACTCCTTAACACATAACTAGACTTGGGACTTAGTTAGGTTGCCTGTAGCTAAAATACATTGCAAAATAAATGGGTTTACAGGTTGAAGGAAGAAGATGGAAGTAGAAAAAGGTATAAATCTAGACTTGTGGTGAAGGGGTTTCAACAGAAAAAGGGTATAGACTTTGATGAGATATTTTCTCCTGTTGTTAAAATGACTTCAATCAGAACTATTTTAAGTCTAGTAGCAGTTGAAGATTTGCATCTTGAGAAACTAGATGTAAAGACAACCTTTCTCCATGGGGATTTGGAGGAAGAGATATATATTCAACAACCACAAGGATATGAGGTAAAGGGAAGGAGAAACTAGTGTGCAAGTTGAAGAGCTTGTATGGCTTAAAGCAGGCTCCAAGGTAGTGGTATATAAAATTTGACAGGTTTATGTCTGAACAAGGTTATACTAGATGTCACTCTGATCATTGTGTTTATCTCAAAAGGCAAAATGATGACAACAATATTATATTGTTATTGTATGTAGATGACATGCTTGTTGCAGGTTCTAACATACAGGAAATAAATGTGCTCAAAAGAAAATTGGAAAACTCATTTGCAATGAAGGATTTGGGTGCTGCAAAATAGATCCTTGGTATGAGAATAACTAGAGATAGGAAGAATAAAAAATTAACATTGTCTCAGGGTGAGTACATAGAAAAGGTGTTGAAAAGATTTAATATGTAGAATGCAAAACCAGTTAGTATACCTTCGGCTATCCATTTCAAATTAAGTAAGGAGGTGTGTCCTAAGACTCAGGAAAAAATGACTTATATGTTTAAAATTCCATGTGCATCAGCAGTTGGAAGCTTAATGTATGTAATGGTCTGCACAAGGCCTGATATTGCACATGCAGTGGGAGTTGTATGCAGGTACATGAACAATCCAGGAAAAAAACATTGGATGGCGGTGAAGTGGATTCTCAGGTATTTGAGAGGTACCACAAATCAAGCATTATGCTTTGGTGGTTCAAACATTTATCTACAGGGATATGTTGATGCAGATATGGCAGGTGATAAAGATATCAGGAGGAGCACAACATGGCATGTGTTTTCTGTAGGTGGAACAGTTGTCAGTTAGGTTTCAAAACTGCAAAGTGTTGTTGCACTCTCAACAATGGAAGAAAAGTATGTTGATGCTACAGAGGCTAGTAAAGAAATGATTTGGTTACAAATGTTTCTTGATGAATTGGGTAAGAAGCAGGAGTTGGGTAGGTTATACAGTGACAATCAGAGTGCCATACATCTTGCAAAGAAATCTGCATTTCATTCCAAGACTAAACATATACAACTCAAATACCATTTCATACGGTTAGTGTTGGAAGATGGACAATTGAAGCTGGAAAAGATACACACTAGCCAAAATCCTGTAGATATGTTAACAAAATTTGTAACAAGGGAGAAACTGAGATTCTTCTTAGTTTCAATTGGTCTTTAAGTATGATGAAGAAGATGAGAAACAAGCAGATCCAAAGTAGAGTCATTGTCCAGCAAATGAAGCAATGATGGAGTAGCTATAATCAGTCTCTAAGTGGGAGATTGTTGGGTGTGGAGCCTGATTATCTTCTTTATTTATAGGTATCGCAACATTGGACCCCAGTTCGTAATGTGGCGACAACGTTGCCCATAAAATGTACGTTGCAAGGGGGGTCTTGGGGGGGGGATTGCGATCTTTGGGAGCCCCCCCCTAGCAGGGGATCGGGGGCAACACCCCCGAAGCTAAACATAGATGTAAAATTGCCTTGTAAAATGTTGTAATTTCGTAGTCAATTTGGGCTATTGTAATTTCGTAGTCAATCTGGGCCGTTCATTAGGCGGAGATTTGATGGTAGAAGTTATGTTTAATTTAGGGTTTTTTTCCCTACAAGGCAACCCCTCGCTATATATAAGGAAATTGTATCGCATCTATGTAGATCTATATTCTGAGTGAGAAAGAGAGAGGAGATTGTGTGAGAGCAAAGAGAGGATTACAACAAATCTACTGTAGGTTGTATCTCTTCAGTTTCCTAGATAATATAAAAGGAAGGACTAGCTATTTCTCTGTGGACGTAGCCCAAATTGGGTGAACCACGTATATCTGTGTCTCTCTTGTTTAATCTGTTTTCTGTGTTTATATTTCTGCAATATATTTTATGTGTTCCATTGCTCTGTAATATATAATTTTCTAACAGGGTTTCATGCTCTTTTCATTTGTCAACTAGGTCAAGCATGTTTCTCATGCATCTATGATTTATTAAGTCAATAGAGTCATTATAAAATGTATAAAACCCTTCTTGGGCATTTGTAACATGAAAGAAAAAATTATTTTGTGTCAAGAAAATCAATTTTTCCTCCACCAAGTTGGCCCTCCCTAGATGAAGTCGACCTTGTGGTGGGCCATTCGACCTTAGAAAAGGTATACATAGAAGATAAATTTGACCTTGTGGTGGGCTATTCGACAAATTCTAGGGGTCGAAATTTCTATAGTGACTGTAGGACTAATATTCTGAAATTACATGGGCCAAGATTCTGTTTAGAGAAAACTTTAAGGACATTGATTCTTGTTGACACTAGTTGACTTTGACTATTTCAAAGGATGGCTAGCTTAGTGATTGGAGAGGGTCTTGGTCTTTGTCTAAAGGTATTGGATGTCTGATTTTGTCTTGGTTCTATAATAAGAAGACAAATTTTGACTGGGTTTTACCCTAGGAGAGGGGTTTTCCCTGAATGAGAGCCTACATACCATGTTCTATTATTCTTGTGATATTCATGTTCTTTATGTTTTGATATTTTATTAATGAAAAGGAGAAAAGAAGATAATTGAAATTAATATTATCACAAGCTATTATCAAAGTAAAAAAATATTTTTTGCCTTTTGATTTTCTAACATGGTATCAGAGGTAACGTGAGGAAGGAGAAAAGAAACTCGAAGATCATTTATCATAAGCAAGGATATAAGGAAGGGTATAAGAACTTAGTTATTAAAAAGAAAAATAAAGCTCACCGATCTTTTTGACGAAAGGCTACTTGGGAAAAGACATTTGAAGACATCTTGAAAGAAGCATCTTGGAAGATCTTTGGAAGGCAAAAGGAAGAAAGTTTTTCTCTCTCTCTCCCTCTTTAATTGGGAGCTCTTGATTACAATAGGATCTATCTCTCCTGAAAGATCTTATAAAAGTATTTTGGGATAATCATTGAAGCAAGAGGTATCAAGTATCTTTGAAGCAACATTAAAGAATGAGTAACAAACACCTATCATAAAAAAAAAGATAGGAAAGAGACCTATTGAAGACTACAAGAATGACATTAACATGTGTACCTATGACGTCATCAATGAAATCAGAAAATAAGATTCAAATTTTACAGCTTGGAAGACAAGGATGGATCTTATCCTTGCTAGGAACAAAGTCTTGAACATTGTGCAAAGTAAACCTAAAGAACATACAAATGATGCCGGAAAATAAAAATTCAAGGAGAATGAAATAATAGCCATGAGCCTCATTGCTAAATTATTCAAGGACAATCTAATTCCCTACATATCCACTCAAGACACCTCAAAGAAAATGTATGAAGCTCTCTCCAAACTATTTACAATAAAAAATATTTGTTAAGTAGCAAGCTTAAAGAATGAGCTTCGAACTATCAAGAGGACAAAGGATATTACTCTATCTTCATATTTAGTGAGAATATCCCATTTGAGAGATGAACTTCAATCATTTGATGAAATTATTCCTCATAAGGAACTTGTAATATTAGCCATACTAGGATTACCCAAATCGAGGAAGGCTTTTGCTACTGGTATTACTAGTTGGAAAGAGGCTCCATCTTTTAAAGAATTATTGTCTGCCTATACTCAAGAAGAATCTGACTTGATCTAATAAAAGGAAATGAAGAAGAGGAAGAAAATTCTATCTGTAATGCTTATTCAACTCATTTCAAGAATAAATGAGGAAATAAGAGACATGATAAAGGTTCAAAGGGAAATCATCACAAGAAGTCTGACCTGTCAAAAATTCAATGTTTCCAATGTCACAAATTTGGGCACTATAAAAACCAACGTCCTGAAAAATCAAATCATAGCAAGAAGAGAGAAAGAGACCATGCAATTGTTCCTGATATTGATGAACAAACAAAGAAACCAAAGGAGAAGATTTTGATGTCAAAGATTTGTACTATTGATTAAGAAAAGACTAGTAGTCTTAGGGATTGCTAGTGTTTCATATCCATTAATTCTATCTAGGCCTTTTGACTTTAGGTTTTGTGAGAAACCCCTTATAGGATCATTTTTGATCTTAGTTGTAACCTTAGATTATGTCCTTCCTTGTTCATTGAGGTCTTTGATTACTAGGGTTTGTGAACTTATTAAAATTTAATAAGAGAGTGTGCCTAGAGTTTTAGACAAATCCCTAGGATGAGATGTTAAAATAAAGAAATACCTCAATGATGTCTAGATCAGTTTAAGATCAAGAGGGAGCCACTTGCTATACACAAAAATATAAGTATTGTATTTCATTTTATTTTCCTTCATTACATTGCTATTGACTTTGTGATGCAGGAAAGTGTTGCCTCTGTGGACAGAGGCAACGCCTCTAGCCCTAGAGTGGGTCTAGTCACAACAAGGACAAAACAACAATTAATTCCCTTAAATAGTCATCGTTGTAG
The DNA here is from genome assembly GCA_031772625.1 of Pinus tabuliformis. Taxonomy (NCBI): domain Eukaryota; kingdom Viridiplantae; phylum Streptophyta; class Pinopsida; order Pinales; family Pinaceae; genus Pinus; species Pinus tabuliformis. Next base: position 481,476,361 of record CM062820.1, read on the forward strand.
GCCTACCTCAAACTGGTGGTTGATAAAGTTCCGTTGCGCTGCTCTAGCTTTCGTTTCCTTCTCCTTAATGAGCAATCAACCTGAAACACCACAAGGAAACAACAGAGCATGTAACCGAGAAACAACAATGATCTATTTACTCATAAAGTCAAGAAGTCATGAGCTATCAAGTAAATTACATACAAGATATAGGAAATCATCATTGATTGTACTAATAATAAACAAGAGCAAAGCTTACAACCAAGTCTTGACGTCGCAAGCCTTCTCAGAGGGTCCAGCCAGTGTGTTCTTCAAGCATTCACTCTCAAGGATGGGTCTCCCAGACAACAATATATATCTCTCTCATTCACAAGCTTTAACACAAAGTTAAGGGCACTCCACACCTTCTTGCAAACTATGTAGCAATCCCACACTTGTCACACTCACACCAAAACTATCTATCAAACTCAAAAGTAGCAGTAGCACTGTACAACCAAAAGAACTAGCAGATGATAGCAATGGTGAGTGATTTTATAGGAGAAGGAGTCTCCATGAAATGAGGGAGAGGGAGCTTATCCTCAGGGCAAGCAACACAAAAGACGGAACTACCATGCCAGAGGGAGAAGGGCGACCCAAACTGACCCAACAACCAGGTCTAGAGACATCCAGAAGGCCGACTGTTGGAACGAATTCACCCAATCTAGATCGTCGCTGGTCATTAACTAAGCTTTAGCGCTGACATCGCTAGGAAGAAATGTATGCAGACCGACTGTCACTAAAGATAGCTAATAGCCTCACGCCAGGGCTTGAAATCCGAAAATCGCTGGAAACAGGTGTACTCCCGCGACGGGGTCGCGACAAGACTGTTTATGACAGGGGTCCGTCGCGTGTATTAAATGTATTCGCGCGATGAGATAGAAAACTTAGGAAAAGAGGGTCAATTGGCAACATAAGAGAGCATTTGTTAAATATGAGCATGTTTTACTAGACACATGACACAGTAGAAGGACTGGGGTGAAGGCAGTGACAAATTACTGTGTAACATATGCCCTCTAAAGTATGAAGCCTGAGAGAGTGGGAGGGGTGAAATGCTTTACGAAACTGTCCGAACTGGAACACCACCTAGAAGGACCTGCAAGCGCAAGTACAAATGATATCTCTGATAGTGAAATACATGTAGTCTAGGTATGGGCGCAACCATCCAAAAGACATACGAACTTGGTCTGTGGTATGGACGTAGCCATCCAGCTAGTAATACCATGATAATGATAAAGGTATGGTCGTAGCCATCCATGAAGACTGGTCGCAGCCATCCATCAAAGAGTCATGTATGTAATCACGAACCAATCCACGCAGCCCGAACATGTGTAATCTTAGTTTGGGGTCTTGAAACCCAACTGATCATAGTACAAATTCTAGCATGCGAATAGATGTGCTGAAGTCGAGCATGATAGAAAGTCACTTGATTACCAGTCAATGATGAAAACTGTTAACAAGTGCGAGAGAAACCACCAATAATGCCAATGGCTCTCAAGGTACTATCTAGTACAATCCACTAAGTGTGAAAAATGAGCTGAAGTCGAACACTCGTGGAATCATCTAATCGATGACCAATGATGAAAGTCGACCATCAGGCGTGAAGAATTTGCCATTGAGGCATGCAAGCTCCAAGGTACTAAAGGGGATCTCTAGATCAGTCTCCTGGATAATGAGTTGGCGTCAACAGGAGACGATCCATCGCAAGAGGGCCATAATGTTTCCCTCATCAACGACACGAGATAAGGAACAAGTGGTAGATGGCAAAACAGAGTATCAGAGGAGGAGGTAAGGGTGTGAACTACAGAAGGATTATACTCTTGAACATGTCGGCGACATGACTATGAGAGGTGGCAGCATTCAGGTACCAAGGGATCGGAGGCTCGACAGAGACAACATGGATCAAATGGAATGAGGCTAAATGGAAACCCAAAACCCCGGAAGGCGAAATGACGATGTATGGATATCCCAACCCGACAAGAAGTGAAAGTGTCGATGTTCAAGAGTGACTAGCTGCTGTAGGTAACCAATGATGACCTCCAAATTTTTCCCCACCGTTGCTGGCGAGTACCCCAATTATTTTTGAAAACAAGCTTGAAGGGGATAGCATATGCTTGTAATATAAGTTCTTCCTTCGAACGAATCAAACCTAGTGATGGTTTAACGAGCCCTAGGGAGGAGAAGCTCGAGTCTCGTCATGGTGACAAGTCTAATGTCGTCAGGGTTTAACGAGTCCGACACAGGGAAAACTCGGAGTCTTTTTCATGTTTAGAGAGTTTGAAAAAGACACAGAAATAAAACTCCAAGGGGGATCCTTTTTCATAGATTTGTGTCCCTCGAGCCCGAAAAAGTATAAAATAATACTCAAAAGAACCGCTTGACCATTACGATCAAGGAGTACTTTTCATAATTAGTGGTCTCGATTTGAAAAACTAGAAAAGAAATCGAAGACATGCTGTTTCGTAACCTAGTATCGAACCCGAAACAATAAAGGTCCGACGATCTTTTCACATTTATACGGTCGGAAAAGAGCTCAAAGTGGACCGCCTTTTATTCCATTTAACGAGTCAAAAGGGAACACTCGGCAATATTTTTGTCTTTTAAGTCAGAAAAGAGCGTTAAAGAAGAATTTTTACAAAAAGTGGACCAAGTGTATACAAAGTATGACATAATCCCACCACCTGTAGCTCTGCACAAAACACGTCAAACATAAGACCCATTCGACACAAAAAAAGTATATGCGTGGATACAAGGGCAAAAACTCAAAAACCCTAACCAAAACCCTAAAATAAAAGGAAAAACCCAAACTATATAGTGTAATTTTTTTTTGAAAGAAACACTATAAAAGGAGGTATGGTAAGTTTTATTTTTACCATTTACCTTTGTGAGTTTTACCTTGGCATTTGGAGTGCAAAACTGAGCGAATTCCCGAGCTTGATTCCAGCACCGTTGGTCAACAATTTCGCCCGAGGTCTTCACCAAGTAAGTAATCTCTCCCCTGCGCTCCATTTCAAAGCTTTTTTCATGTAATTTGGTGGTAGATAGGTGGTGTTTGGGCGAATTTTGAAACCCAAATTCGCCTCGCAGTCGTCGCGGAAGATCTGCTCAGGTTAGCGACGACCGCGATTGTTAACACTGACTACCATCAGGATCGTCGTGGGATATAGATGTACTCCCGTGACGGTCGCCGAAAAAAACAAAGACTGACCTTGAGCTGCGATGGCGCCGTAAAGTCAAAGATTTTTATAATTTATGTGTTGAAGCTTATGAAACATGTTCTAATCCATTTTTCCTCTGACACAGGACAAAATGGCTTTTGTGTGGCAAGAGAGAACTCATGATGACAATGATGAACAAGATTTTAATGATGCGAGGTGCCGAAGAGCCCTTCTCGAGTGCGGATTGTTAAAATTCTTCCTCACTCCTCATCTCCGGGCACAACTTGACCTTCTAGAGCTGATAATCCGCTCCTGGAACCCAACGGATGAAAAGTTAATCATTCGGGACAAAGACATGCCACAAACATATATTTTCTGACTGGATTGTCTCACCGTAGTGAGAGGTCGATCTTAGAGGGCTAACGAGTGCAGGGCGAGACTTTAGACATGCTGATAGCATGGGTGTGTCTAGGGGCATGCAAATCATCCACTAGCAGGAAATTACAAATCCTGACAGTGGGAGACTTGACTCTCCACGCCGTACTGTTCATGGTGATGAGGACGGCGGGCTCCCAAGCCCAACATGAGGCCACAAAGACCCATCTCCAGTTAGCTCTCGAGTGCCTTAACCCGACCATGTATAACTGGGCGGAAGCAATGGCTGTTAACATGAAGAGACAGCTAACGAGGTGCCGACATGGGGAGGCGAAACAGTTCGGGTATGGATCTATCCTGATCCCGCTCATGCTGGAGCGGGTACCGATTCTTTAGCTACAGGACATGGATTTATATGTACCTGGGCCACGAGAGACCCGCATCACTCGCTGGGCACATGTCATGCCGCGAGGGGGCGGTGGTCGACTGGTATCATGGGGGATGCTCTTTCGAGAGTGGCTAGACCGGAAAAAGGTCATAGTCAAGGGCTGGGCATATGTAGGCACATATTTTTGTGGAGACCCCGACATGCAGCTTCCTGTGGGTGAGCAGTGGGACGAGGGAGGTAAACACTTGATCGAAAAACGACACTATTTATGTTTTGATTTTTTATAGTGTTTTTGTATTTTATCATGCATATGTCTTAATGTTACTTGCAGATGTGGGATCGAAGAGGCACGGAGGGACCCGCAAGGCAACATGGAGCTGGCCCTAGTTCACCCTGGTGGCAATGCAGTGGAGGAAGTAGCCTGTAACCTTGAGGGCTTGACGGTCAAGATCCCGAATTATAGGGGGATCGAGGAGGTCCCTGTAGAGTACCAGAGACATACTGTTGGAGTGCCACCTAGGATGCATAGGCTCCTGAGATGAGTCGCATGAGTAGTGGTCTGCTATAGGGAGCAGAACCCACCACAGTAGATACCTAGGTTTTACTTTCTGCTGATTTTGGAGAGACATGTGTCTCGAATGTATGGAGAGCACAGACTCTATTTTTGACATATACACTTATTTTTTGAGCGCCTCGGTGTGCCACACGATATATATATATATATATATATATATATATATATATATATATATTTCTATGGTTCATTATTGTGTTTTGAATGCTTCTATATATTGTTTTGATTACATGTTGCGTAAATGTCTGTCTAATACATGATTTGCCAATGCATCAGTTAATGTGTTTAATCTTCTTGGAATGTGTTGATATGTAATAAAATCAAAATTCATTTCCAATAATTTAACACGTAAATACAACCTTAAAATCCGATGATCTCTGACGGAATACCGCCCGTTAAGCTGGTGGACAACAAGTTGAGAATCTAGATTCACAACCAATGCACGAATATCGAGGTTGACAGCCTCGGTCAGTAATTCGATGACAACACTATATTCAGCGACATTGTTTGTGGTGCAACCCAGACAAACACCTTGAAGGTCTACTAACTCACCGTGAGGATCGTAGATCACCCATGCTGCAGAAGAAAGGTTCCGAGTACTGCGGCAGGCACCATCAGCGAAACCAACGTAAGGTGTACCAAACATCTGCACAAGAAGCAAAAGACACAATAAGCGACAATTATGCCTACACACCAAGCCAAACATGAAAACACACACTGACAACACACCTGCTGAAAACACACGTATGTACAAATCAGATGCACGAGATTCATGCATAATATTTTTTCAGATAAAGCCCATTTCGGGCTTATCTAGAGGGTTCCCTTCGTAATCGATCAGCTCATAGGCCCCTTTTTGCAAAACACGTTTTACAATATAAGGCCCATGCCACATAGGCTCGAATTTTCCTGCCCCCAGCTTATCATTTGCTTGATCATAGAGTAGGACTAAGTCTCCTTCAACGAAAGAACGAGGATTGACAGCTTGGTCGAAGTGAGTTTTCACTCTCTTCTTCTGTGCTTCAATGGCTAGAGAGGCTAGTCGACGGGTCTCGTCTAACCACTCTAAGTAAAGAAGACATTCTTCTACCGAAGTAGTGTTTGGGAGAAATTCGACGGCTAATTTAAGAGAAGGGATCTCACACTCAATCGGAAGGGTAGCCTCTAGACCGTAAACCAATTGGAATGGGGTGAACCCGGTGGCATCCTTCACTGAAGTTTGGTAGGCCCATAAGGCGGAGAACAACATCAGATGCCAGTTGGACTTGTGCATGCTGATGGTGCGTTGAAGCATCGTGACCAAAACTTTGTTGATAGCTTCCACTTGGCCATTGGCCTGAGGATAGTACGGTGTTGAGATATCATGCCGCAAACCCAGCTGGGTTGTTAACTCAGTCATCATATGATTATGGAAATGTTTGCTATGATCAGTGACGATAACCTGAGGGACTTCGAATCGTGAAATGACATGATTGAATAAAAATTGTGCCGCTGTCTGATCGTCATCAGATAGTGTAGGCATCGCGTCGACCCATTTCGTGAAATAATCGACGGCAACGATGATATACCCATGCCCCCTGGTCGAGCAAGGATTACAGGTCATATAATCAATGCCCCATTTGGAAAAAGGGCCGACGGTAACGACACGGTGCAAAGGAGTAGGAGGCGCGCGCATCTTCCATTGGTAGATTTGGCACTCGTGACAAGAGCAGACGACAAGAATGCAATCCTTAAAAATAGAAGGCCAAAAATAACCAGCGCGGAGGATTTTTTGAGCAGTAGCATACCCAGACATATGACCACCACAGGCGCTAGAGTGGCAGTCATTTAGAACTCGTTCGGCTTCCTCGAACGTCAAACATCGGTGGAGAACAGAGTCGGCGCCGAGACGGTACAGGGTGTCCCCAATAATGCGATAAGGTTGAGAATGATGGCGAATCCATCGCCAAGCATCCTTGGACAAATCTGGATGAAAGAAGATGTCTGAAGATAGACAATAATATCCCCATACCAAGGATCGAGGGTACTAATCAAGAACAGAGATTCATCCGGAATATGGTCCTCTAACTGAGAGGGCGCGGTAACAGATGGTAGGGAGCAAAGCAGCTCAGCGAAGACGAGGGACTTCTTAGACTTGGCTGTAGTAAACTCCAAGTCGAACTCTTGAAGGATGAAAATCCACTTTGAGTATTTCCCCCCAGTAACTAACGTGACAAGATGTACGTCATTGGGTTGCAATCAGAAATCATCGTTGTGGTGCACAATAATATATAGTGGCGGAAACGTTGGACGTCGCAAACGGCGGCCAATGCCAACTTCTCGACATAGGCATATTGAGTTTCCGTATCAAGTAAATTACGACTGAGATAGTAAATGACATGCTTAGTACCATCATCATCGTCTTGGACCAGAACCATGCCGATGGTGGTATCGACAGTGGCTAAATATAGAGTGTAGTCACATGATAATCAGGTGGACGTAACAATGGAGCAGAAACAAGGAGGGCCTTAAGGTGCTCGAATGATTCTTGTGCAGTGGTATTCCAAAGAAAAGGGATGTCCCACTTTAATAACCACGTATAGCCTTTGGCCACTTCAACATAATTCGGAATGAACCGGCGTAGAAAATTTTCTTTACCCTGCAAACTTTGCAATTGCTGCAAAGAAGCAGGGGGAGGGAGATTCAAGATGGCTTCGACTTTAAGGGGATCTAGACGGATACCCTCCTGGGAGACGATGAACTCGAGAAGTCTTCCGGATTCCATGCAAAAGACACACTTATGTGGATTAAGACGGATACGATAGTGTCGACAATGAAGAAAAATTTCACGAAGGTGGTTTGGATGGTCTTGGCGTTTCGCTGAATGAGCCGGAAGGTCATCCAGGTAAGGCTGCACAATGTGTCAAATATCATGAAACGTGTAAGACGCTGCGCGCTGGAAGGTAGCACCGACATTTTTAAAACCGAACGGGAGCCTTTTATAAGCGAAAGTGCCCCATGGACAGATAAAGGCGGTCTTGTGTTGATCCGCATGCGAGATAATAATTTGGTTATAACCATAAAAGTCAACCATGAATGAATATATCTCACTCCCAACACACTCATCAATGAGCTGGTCAATGAAAGGTGTAGGGTAGTTTTCTTTGGGACAGGCATGATTAATGTCGCGATAATCAACACATACCCTAATAGTGCCCTGTTTTTTAGTCACAGGGACAATATTAGAAACCCAATCTATGAGCGGGATAGGGTAAATAAAGCCAGCCTTAAGAAGCTTTTTCGACTTCCGCTTTAATAGCTGCAGCCTTTCGGGGGTGCACGGGGCGTAGACGCTGTCGAACAGGTTTGGCACCCAGATATGTAGGTATTTCATGCACCACGATGTTAGGATCGTTGCCAGGCATCTCTTCATAAGACCAAGCGAACACATCACAAAATTCGCGAAAAATATCAGTATAAAGCTGAATCTCCTCTGGAGTACAAGTTACTCCAACATGAATGTGCTTGACAATCCCTAGTTTAATAGAGATGTCGATTGGTTGAGTTTGCGTAATGTTCCCCATGTTCCCTTCAGAAGAAACTTGATGAATTTGGATGGGTGTCTGAAGGGGTTGGGAGGGGAGACAAGGAGCAAACTGCTCAAGACAAGTAAGCATTTCCCGATGGGTAGGGAGAAACAAGGAACGATGGTGATGATTGGACCAAGGGGGTTCCTCAAAAGACATAGTCTCAATAATCACTTCATCAGAAGGAAAAATTTCCTATAGAGGGTCTGAAGAAGCGCCATCTCCGAGCCAAGGGGATTGAACGTACGAGTCAAGAGCCCTGCTCGAAGGAGCACGTTTAGAAGATGAAGCCGATAGAGAAAAAATTTCGACGTAGTTGAGTTTGACAAGACTCAACGGCATCACATCGCCCCAGGATTCTATCTGATCAATAGGAGGAAGAACCCAAGGATCAGAGCGAACAAAAATCATATTAATGGGAGCGATGTTGGGAGGTGGGAGTGAAAAAACACCCATAAGGGCAGGATCTTTAAAGAGTCCAGCACCCACACTCTCACATGGAACGGAGGTATGCTCCACGAAAGGCACGTTGCCATCGGAGGAGGAAGAGGCGAAGAAGGACAACTGGTCTACTGTGACAATTTTCCCTTGATGAGGAAAACGAATAACACGAAATAGAGATGAAGCCACGGCTCACATGGCATATGTCCAGCTTCGTCCTAAAAGGAGGTTGTAAGTTAAATTGGCATCGACAACTTCGACCTCCACTTCGACCGTCTTCCCTTCCAGAGTAATAGGCAGGCACTGGAGTATACCATAAGGACGAGACTCTCTCCCATCAAAGGCTTCCAAGGTTGTGGGAGACTAGCTCAGAGTCGGAGAACTGATAGCCTTCCAACAAGCAATAGACATAATGCAAGTAGAAGCGCCTTCATCAATGACCGTGCAGTGAATAGTTTTAGAATTGATGATGACTTGAATAAGGAAGGCAATTTGGTGAGGTAGTCTTGGTACATGACTGTCTAGGTCAAAAGTGATCAAATCCGAGTTGACCGGGTCAATGCCACCGATGGCTGATAGCAAGGACTTCCTCTGAGAGGGGTAGCTCTGGAGGACCTCTAATGCAGACATAGTTGACGGAGCCTGGGCTAAGTCCTCAACGATGCTATAGTGCTGAGCAGCACGAGCATTAGGGTTGTAAGAAGACTTCTGGAGTACCCCTTTAGGAGGAGGTCGGATGACGTTGCTCGATATGGAGGGGACCAGAGCTGGACGGAGGAGCACTAGAGGGGACCTCAGTTTCCTTCCCGGCAAGTGAAGGATACTCTTTTGACCGAGTACTAATGTGGATGGGAATCATCCCAGCCATAAATACCTGAGAACCAAAGGGAGAGGAGGATTGAGATGGATCAGCCACCATTTGAGTTTGCTGCGAGGGAAAAGGCTCTTTGAGCATGGCAGGAGTCCCAGAGGCACCTTTTAACAAACGACTAACTTCAGACCACCTCGGGCAGTCTTTAGTATAGTGATCCTTGTCACAAATAAGGCAAGGATACTTAGGCTTGCATTTGGCACCTTCCTCGGGTGGAGGTTTAGGGGAATCTTGCTTCGGTTGATTGGCCTTATTCTTTCCTTTTCCCTTCTTCTTTCCTTTCGAAGTTTTGTCCACCGTGGTGGACTGAATAGTGTTAACCTCGGAAGTGTTACTAGAATTGGATATGGCCTGAGAAGTGTTTTCATTCGAAGTGTTCGGCTTTTGCTTCCCAGGGTTCGCGGAAGATTTCTTAGAGGACATATTGACAGAACCGATGACACCGTCAACAGATGGTGTTGACGGGGCTTTGGAAGTTTCGAGTCTCGGAGCATCAGGCAAATAATCATATAGTGTACTAGACTGGGAGTAAACCAAGTCAAGGTACTAAGCATGTGCAATAGCTTACTCTTCAATTACACATGCCCCCATAGCAATGTCCCGGGCTATCGGACTGACAAATGAGGTTGTGAACCAGTCAGTCAGAAGCTGATCGGGAATCCAGAACTTAATCAAATGGCGACGTCTCCTCCATTCATGGATATGATCGGAGATATGCGTGGCCGTGTTCTACTTCAAGGATGTCAGGAGATGTGTGCTTGTTTCATATCGAATCGGCAACTGAAAATGAGTTAAAAATTCCATAGCCAGTGAGTTAAAGTCCTGAAAAGATCCGCGAGCTAGCTCAATATACCATTTTGCGGCAGAGCTAGTGAGAGTCCATTGAAAAAGGCGGAGCCGGATTGAATCATCAAGCCATGAATTTGACGAACACCATAGATGATAAGTCATGACATGAGCTTGGGGATCTTCTCCAACTTTACCATCAAACTTGGGACAATCACCTAGAATTTTAGTTGGAACCGGTGGCCAATACGGATTATGAAGAATGGGATCATTTGTCAGTTTGGACACATCTGGTAATTCCAACGTTGCTAAAAAGGGTAATTGAGGGTTAAAGGACATTTGAGGCCATGGGTAAGTAGCACTAGAATTCCATCTAGTTCCTTGTTTCCCCCATTGATTTTGTTCAGATGAAGTTGGCCCGTAGGGATTTTGTCCATAGGGATTATAACTATAACTGGACGGTTGACCCTGGATTTGACCCCCAACATTCCACTGATTACCAACTTGGCCTGCAGGAGCAACATATGGTTGCTGGAAATTATGATAAGGATTAACCTATGGCTGTTGATAATTTTGGTATGGGGCAAATTGAGTTTTCCCTTGGGACTGCTGAAAACCATAAGGCGGCTGGGCTCCAAACTGAGCCTGGGGACCAGACTGCGTTTGATAAGCAGATTGGGTTTGGGATCCAACCTGAATTTGGAGACTGGATTGGGTCTGGAGCCCAGACTGGGGCTGAAAACTGGGTGGAGCTTGAGAAGCAACGAGCGTTTGAGTGCCTGGTTGAGCAGGCCCAGACGGATGTCCTTGAGAAAATGGAGGTTGAGCCATCTGGCTAGAAGGTTGGCCCAGTTGAGGTTGAGGTTGGCCCATCTGCCCAGAAGTTTGAACCTGCTGGGTATTGGGTTGACCTTGCGCAACCGAAGGTTGTCCAGACTGACCAGATGGTTGAGTAGGCTGAACAATTGGTTGGCCCTGTTGAATTTGAGGCTGACCAATTTGTCCAGAAGGGTGGCCTTGCTGGGTACCAGGTTGGCCTTGTTGGATGTAAGGTTGTCCTGGGTTACCAGAAGGTTTCCCTAAGTATGTGAAAGAAGACCCACCGAAGGCCGAAGGTTGTCCCTGAATGGGTTGTCCTTGTGGGCCGACAGGTTGCCCTGGATAAGGTTGCCCATAGTACGGCTACCCGTAAGACTGTTGTCCGTAAGACGGTTGACCTTGATAGGGTGGACCTTGAAAATTTGAAGATTGTGCTTGGCCACCGTGATAAGCCGTGGTACCCCAAGCAACAGATAACGGAACTGAGACCTCAACCACAGGCTGAGATGCTATGGGTCCAGGGTGGTAGATATGGGCTCCCCGAGAATCATAATAGTGGAACGGATTTTGTGGATCCTGATTCTGAAGAGCTTTGTGGCTCCTGATTCTAAAGAGCTTGGAGATATTGATCATATGCCCCCCCTACTGGAATGGAACCAGAAGAAGGTGGGGCACTAAGGCTAGGGTCAACAACCCCAGATATAGGTGCTGAAGGGCCACTATTTGAAGGACCTGTGGAAGGCCCAACAACAATGGTCACAACTGAAGATGTAGTGATGACACTAACAACGGGGGCTGAGGAAGCCACACAAACAGTTGGAATAGTCGGGACGGATGTGATAGTTACATTGTGAATCTGGGGAGTAAAAGGTCCCGAAGTTGGAGTGACAGTGCGAGACCACATGGAACTCGTAAGGGGAGACCTAGAACCCATGATATCAGCCAGAGCATTATAGCGTAGAGGCAACATGATACCAAGAGAGGTGACACAGAAGGGTGAAGTTTCCGTAGGTATAGGAATTTCACCACTTGCCATAAAGGACTCTTCACTCATGACGGGGTTCGTCTCATCCATGTCAGAAGAAGACATTGGGACCGAAACACCAGGAGGAGTAAGGGGAAAGTCTTCTTCAGAAGGCTCCCAAACGGGATTCCAATGAATATCGTAAGACTTGTCTTCTGGAGTGTGAGAGTTAAGCGGTTGGATACTCGGAATAACAGGAAGAGTATCACTAGCAACCGGTACCTCAAGAGCAACAGAAGATGGAGATCCTTGGTCACTTGGAACGGGAGATGGGATCGGTGATTCCGCCAAGATGATTTAACTCAAAAGCCCTAGGGAAAACTAATCGAGTAAGGAAAAACAACCCTACGCAAACTAAAACGCAACAAGATCTAACAGGGTAAGTGTGAACGTGGCCGAATAAATTTTAAGACACAAGAACAAAACTTGACCTTTTCATCTTTAAAGAGTCGAGAAAAGGACAAAAAGATGACTCTAGTCGCCTTCGAATATTTAATGAGCCTGAAAGGACAAGTGCTCAGATGGACCTTTTCTTTTAAGGAGTCCGAAAAGGAACGAAAGTGACTACTCTGGAGAAACTAGGCAAAAGGTTTACCAAACATCCCGTAAAACTGCATATACACCTTGGCGATCATATGAAAACCAAGGACTTTCCGTACGACAGTCAATCTTCCCAAATGCTGTGTTCGGTGTGTTATGGTTTGCAAGGCAGCAAACACGGCTTCCTAGGGATATAGGATGATAACCTAGTGGGGTCTCCCAACATATACTCGATGGTACTGGGAGCACAATTCCGTACTAGACCGCTATTGAGTCACAGAAGGAGGAATCACCCAACCTTAAGTGAAAACAATAGTGACTAGGTTTAACGATGCTGGAGCACGTCTCTAGCCTAGACCTCTAAATAATGTGCGTTATGTTCCAATGCATTGTTAAGTTCATTCAGTTCATTTTAGAGTTGATCTTGAATTATGTTTCAGTTTTCAGGCCTTACCGTATGTATACAAAAACCTAGGATGCAACTAGAATGAGTAAAGCATCTTTTACTTCAATGAACACCTACCTACAGGAGGGTAGAGAGATCATTCCCAAACCAAGAAAAACCAAGATAAGCTAAGAGACACAATGCATAAACACATCAACCCTACAGTGCATGGATACTACTGATGATAGATTTTATTATTTGCTTTCCAATATGCAAACTTGAAATGCAAATACACTTTCACTTTCGTATACTAAATGAATGCAGTCTTTTGATTTTGATTGTTTTGAATTTAAAAGAAACAAACAGGCAAGTGTGAAACCAGTCGATCCAAACAATTGTGATCTATGTTCGGTAGTGAAAAGAAATCGAATCAATACCAAAGATTGGTTCAATAATTGTCACTAAAAATCAACCAGAAAGAAACAAGCAATGGAGAAGCCTCAAACAAATCAACAAGAAGGTTGCAGATGAACCTTGGGAAAACAAGCAACCAAGCCAAGTAATTCAAGAATTTGAAAGAAAAAACTAGGTCACAAAGCCAAAAATGCAAGATCCATTCAATAAAACCAAAGAGAGAGTACCTTAACCATAAGCAATAAAAAACAAGCTAATGGGCAAGAGAAAGATAACAAGGGATCAACAGGACTGGTGAATTCAGGAGGTAGAATTGAAAAAACAACTCTACAGGAATCGTCGCGGGCATAACACCAGCAACTAGGGATGATCAACCACTAGCTATAGCAACAGAGCGACGTCGTTGCGAGAGTACACGTCTCTTCCGCGACGGGCTGATTTCAGGAATCGTCGCGACTATACGACAGGATTCAGCGACACACAAAACTTTACAACAGAGACAAAGCGACATCGACGCGACTGTTAAACTTTTTTCAGCGACGATCTTAAAAACAATGAAAGATAAACCAAAAACTCCCAAACAAAGACCAGTCTATTGCACAGATAATAAAGGGATTTCCTAGATTGACCCAGGTGACCCAAAAGACTGATAGTTTACCCCAAAATTCAAGAGACACCAAATCAAAACCAAAACAAGAGCAAACAAGAGAAGAAACATGCAAAGGACTCCCCAGTGGAGTCGCCAACTTGTGATGCAGGAAAGTGTTCCCTCTACGGATAGAGGCAACCCCTCTAGCCCTAGAGTGGGTCTAGTCACAGCAAGGACAAAACAACAATTAATTCCCTTAAATAGTCATCGTTGGAGGCCTACCTCAAACCGGTGGTTGATGAAGTTCCGTTGCACTGCTCCAGCTTCCGTTTCCTTCTCCTTAACGAGCAATCAACCTGAAACACCACAAGGAAACAACAGAGCACGTAATCAAGAAACAACAATGATCTATTTACTCATAAAGTCAAGAAGTCATGAGCTATCAAGTAAATTACATACAAGATATAGGAAATCATCATTGATTGTATTAATAATAAACAAGAGCAAAGCTTACAACCAAGTCTTGACGTCGCAAGCCTTCTCGGAGGGTCCAGCCAGTGTGTTTCTTCAAGAATTCACTCTCAAGGATGGGTCTCCCAGACAACAATATATCTCTCTCTCATTCACAAGCTTTAACACAAAGTTAAGGGCACTCCACACCTTCTTGCAAACTATGTAGCAATCCCACACTTGTCACACTCACACCAAAACTATCTATCAAACTCAAAAGTAGCAATAGCACTATACAACCAAAAGAAATAGCAGATGATAGCAATGTCGAGTGATTTTATAGGAGAAGGAGTCTCCATGAAATGAGGGAGAGGGAGCTTATCCTTAGGACAAGAAACACAAAAGACGGAACTACCATGCCAGAGGGAGAAGGGCGACCCAAACTGACCCAATAGCTAGGTCTGGAGACATCCAGAAGGCCAATTGTTGGAACGAATTCACCCAATCTAGATCGTCGCTGGTCATTAACTAAGCTTTAGTGCCGACATCGCTAGGAAGCAGTCTATGCAGACTGACCGTCACTAAAGATAGTTAATAGCCTCGTGCTGGGGCTTGAAATCCGAAAATCGCTGGAAACAGGTGTACTCCCGCGACGGTGTCGCGACATGACTGTTTATGACAGGGGTCCGTCGCGTGTATTAAATATATTCACGCGATGAGAAAACTTAGGAAAAGAGGGTCAATTGGCAACATAAAAGAGCATTTGTTAAATATGAGCATGTTTTACTGGACACAGGACACAGTAGAAGGACTGGGGTGAAGGCAGTGACAAATTACTATGTAACAGACTTCCTCAAGTATAGATAGCTTTATTATCACTTGATTATAACCTTTTATTTTATGATCTCCTTGAAAAGGATTGCAGGTAAATGAAGTCAAAAGATTATGGCTAGATTCAGAGGCATCAATTCAACTCTTAAGTTTTAAAATTAACATTTATAATTGCACATGCGGGTGTATCGATAAAAAAAGTTATGGCATCCTTTTTAGAAGCAATGATCTAGCGAGGCATCTAAATCACTTTATGTAGCAATATTATGGCATCATAAGGATCACAACTATTTTCTACTAAAATGGAGTTGTAACATGAAGGAAGTCTGCGAATCAAAATCCAAAAGGAAGTAGAAGGATTGTTTGAGGTATGTTTTCTATATTGTCTTTTTGATTATTTGAAAATATTTATGTAGAATATCCATGATATTTTTGAAGCTATTTTGTAGATCTTGAATTTGGGGTTTGCTGGTATGTGGGGTTTTTGAACCCTAGATAGAAGCAAACCCTATAAAACAAAAACCCTAACTCTAGCTGATTGTTACCTCTATGAATTCCTAGTTCTTGGGATATGGCATCTAGGGTTTGCTAGCTGAATGTTTCCTTAATAAGTATCTCAAAACCCTAATAGAGTGTTGAGAAAGGTTCTAGTGTATGTACTAAACCCTACCTAAGGTTGAAGATGGAACTTATTACCCTTGGACCAAAATGTTTCCGTTGTAAGCAACAACTGTAGACTAACAAAATTGACATCATGTGCTTATGTAGTTTGGTTGTGCTGAAGCGAGATAAGAAGAATAAAAGTATTCATCCTTGTTGAAAATTCTGTGGCAGATGATAAGCATAATGAAAGAGTGAGTTTTAAAAGAAGCTTTATGATATTAGTCAACATCCATTGTAGATTCTTGAGGAAAGGAAGGAAAGACAATTTCTATGGGAGATATAGAATTCCTCTTGGATCAAATAATTGACTAGTTCGTTCTAGGAACATGATGATTGATATATGCATGCTAAAGATCTCTAGATTGACGTGAAGAAATTTTTTTCCTCAAAAGAGGTAAGAAACAGTAGAGGCTATAGTATTGACTTAGCATTGTTGAACCAATTTGATGGGACATACCTAAAAGGACATGTGGCACAAGCGGTAGCTAGACTTAAGAAACTGATGAAGAAGTTCACTCTCCCAGATGGAAAGAAGAAGCTTTTTCTGAGATCTATTTTGGTACCTTGGAAGATGTCCTAGATGGTACAAAGATCCGTTAGGGTTAGTATCTTGGTAGGTAGCCTAGATGATAGCTAAATCCCTGTTAATGTTGGTACCTTGGCAGGTAGTCTATATGGTACCTTGATCCCTATTTCTATATTGGTAGGTAGCCTAGATGATACATGGATCCTTGTTGAGTTGGTATCTTAGAAGGTATCCTAGATGATAACTGGATCCTTGTTGATTTGGTATATTGGTAGGTAGCCTAGATGATACCTGGATCCTTGTTGAGTTGGTGTCTTGGTTGGTAGCCTAGATGACACATGGATCCTTGTTGAGTTGGTGTATTGGTAGGTAGCCTAGATGACACATGGATCCTTATTGAGTTAGTGTATTTGTAGGTAACCTAGATGGCACCTGGATCCTTGTTGATTTGGTGTCTTGGTGGGTAGCCTAGATGACACCTGGATCCTTGTTGAGTTGGTGTCTTAGCAGGTAGCCTAGATGACACATGGATCCTTGTTGAGTTGGTGTCTTGGTAGATAGCCCAGACAACACTTATATCCCTGTTGAGTTGGTGCCTTGTTGTTAGGTCCCTATAATACTAGTGATGCCCCCATTAATATTGTAGTTGTATCCCTTATTAATATTGTTGTGCCCCTATTGTCCCCATATTGTTATTACTGTGCCTCATAGAATCCCTCTATTGTTATTTTTGTGCCTTTATATTATTATTGTTAGGTCAGCTTGGTTATATTGTGACCCCTTAGACTCCTATATATAGAAAGGAGGTTTTGTCATTTGAATCATCCAAGAATTGTTCATTTGTGTAATGTAAAGGAGGTTGCCCCCTTGAAGAGGCTGAATTCTAAGGCGTTCAACTATCTTTTCTATCTTTTTGTGAGTTGGTTTCATAACATTTGGAATCAGAGCTTTGGATTCTAGGGTTTCGCTGCTCCAAACAGGTCATCATGGCATTTGCGCTATAAATTTTTTTCTGCAACGTTTCATATGCTAAAAAAAAACTCATTTGGGTTGCAATAGTTCTAAACCTCGTGTCCAAAATTCAGAGCTTTTCGTGCTATATTTGCGGAGATATGATCTGAGGAATTTGGCCTTTTTGTAGACTCCTGAATTTCATTCCAAATAGGTGACCTGGGGAAATCATCATAACTTATGTTTTGAGCATCAGATTGAAATTTCATATGAAGTTAGAGAAAGAGGGTGGACTGTAGTTTCCTGTGTATAATTTTTAGACCCGAAGATCAACACAGTAATACGTGGCACTTCATACAAGTTCTCTCTTCTGAAAAGGTATATAGTCAGGTCATCTTGGGAGATTGTGCATAACTATTTCTTGGAGAATCTAAATTTGATCAGACTAGTGGCATTGGAAAGAGGACACAGAGGGCTATTGCAGGTTGCAATTTCAGAACTAGAAGAACCGAAATTACATAGTTATAGTCATTTCAAGATCGAGCTCCCAAAATCAAGAAAAGGCGATATGAGGAAGTTTGATGGAAAGGATCCGGTAAATTGGATACCTCAGATGGAGCAATATTTTGATCTACATGGTGTACCACTGTTACAAAAGGTATGTATTGCATCTTCATATTTAGAACCGGATCAATTTTTATGGTATAAAGGGCTTTGTTCTCGTAAACAACTTGTTACGTGGTTAATTTTCACAGAGCAAATGATAGCGCATTATGAGGATACAAAGAGCAACGCCTTCTTTAGAGCAACACCACAACAATTGGAAAGAGTAAAAGGGCTTTGTTACATAGTGGAAAGTAGAATTATGGTAACAAGAAATTCTACCCCTCACAACTATAAAGATGGAAGTGCTGTTTCTCCTAGCCTTCCACAACCTACAAGGGTTACACCACAACAATTGGAAGAAAAAGAGAAAAAGGGCTTTGTTACAATTGTGATAGCAAATTCACTAAAGGTCATAAGTGTGCTGAGAAGAAATTATTTTACATAGAGTATGAAGAGGAAGAAGAAACAGAGCAAGAAAGGTCAAAAGAAGAGGATATACTACAGGAACAAATCCTAGATAAAGAAGAAATGAATCCAACCATATCTTGTAATGCATTGGCTGGAATTACCACTCCTCAAACCATCAAGATAGAAGGACAAATCAAGAAGAAAAAAGTAATAGTGTTGATTGATTCAGGAAGTACCCAAAATTTTATTCATTGTAAGATAGCAAAAGAATTGAATTGCTTCCTATATCCAGCACCAGAGTGTTAAGTGATGGTTGCAAATGGAGGAACGATAAATTGCTCTGGAAAGTGCCATAATATCAAGCTATCCATGGGAGAATATGTATTGAAAAGCCCAATGCTTTCCATTCCAATGGGAGGTGCCGATGTTGTACTAGGAGTCCAATGGCTACAATCCTTGGGTACAATAGCTTTTAACTTTCAAGAACTTTTCATGAAATTTTATGCGGAAGGAAAGGAAGTTGAATTAAGGGGTATTGCAGGGAAACCGAGAAAGATAATAAGCTCTAACGGTATGATGAAGCTTCTAAAAAAGGAACAACAAGGTGTAATTGAACAATTATGTTCGGTAGATGTTTCCACATCGAAATCATCTATTTCTCCAGATCTCCAAATAGTCTTGGACAATCATTCCAAGGTATGTGAGACTCCCAAAGGTCTCCCACCTATTCGTGATCATGACCATGCTATTCATTTGATTCCAGGAAGTGTTCCTCCAAACATCAGGCCGTACAGATATCCCTATGCCCAAAAGAGTGAAATTGAACGTATTGGTTGAAAAAATGCTTGAGGCTGGTATAATTCAACCTAGCCAAAGTTCTTTCTCTGCTCCAGTAGTATTGGTGCACAAGAAGGATGGATCATGGCGCATGTTTCTGGATTATAGGGAGCTCAACAAGCTCACTATTAAATATAAGTTTCCCATTCCTGTCATTGATGAATTATTGGATGAATTGCATGGATCAATTTACTTCACCAAGTTATATCTTCGTTCAGGATATCATCAAATCAGAATGAAGACTCAAGACATTTCAAAAACAACATTTAGAACTCATGAGGGTCACTATGAGTTTTTGGTCATGCCTTTTGGCCTTACCAATGCACCGTTTACATTTCAAGGTTTGATGAATTCCATTTTCAAACCCTTCCTTAGAAAATTTGTGTTAGTATTTTTTGATGATATACTAATCTACAACAAGTCTTGGAAGGATCATGTTGAACACGTTGACAGGGTGCTACAACTATTGGAGGAGAAACAATTATATGCAAAAAGATCAAAATGTTTCTTTGGAGTACAAGAGGTGGAATATCTGGGTCATATTGTATCTCATGAAGGAGTTAAGGTAGAACCTAGCAAAATTAAAGCCATTAAGGAATGGGAAATCCCCACATCCATAAAGCATTTGCAAGGATTTCTTGGGTTGACAAGGTATTATCGCAAGTTTGTTAAGAATTATGGGAAAATAGCAGCACCTCTAACAACATTGTTGAAGAAAGATGCATTTTCATGGACTCCAGAAGCAACAAAGGCCTTCGAATATCTTAAAGAGGCAATGTGCCAAGCACCGGTCTTAGCTACACCAGACTTCACAAAAACCTTTATTGTGGAATGTGATGCTTTCGGAAATGGAATTGGTGCTGTTTTAATGCAAGATGAAAGACCCATTGCTTTCGAAAGTCGTCCAATCAAGGGAAAGTATTTACACAAAGCTATTTATGAGAAGGAAATGTTGGCAATACTACATGCACTTAAGAAATGGCGACCCTACCTAATGGGAAGACACTTCAAGGTAAAAACAGATCATGCTAGCCTTAAACACTTTTTAGAACAAAGATTATCCTCTGAAGAACAACAAAAATGGGTCACAAAGATGCTGGGTTATGACTTTGAAATCATATACAAAAAAGGGAAGCCAAATGTTGTGGCAGATGCACTCTCAAGAAAGGATGAGGATGTGGAAGCATTGTTGTGTGCCATTTCTATTATCCAACCAGATTGGATAAACGAAGCAAGGGAGGAATGGAAGAATGACGAAGAAGTGTGGGAACTTATTCGAAAGTTACAACAAGATTCCAGTACATCTGATACATTTAGCTGGAAAAATAATTCGTTATGGTACAAAGATTGCTTATACCTCTATAAGAATTCCCAACTCAAACAAAAGATTCTTATGGAATTGCATGCTTCTCCCTTAGGAGGGCACTCAGGATTTTTAAAAACTTACCACAGGGTTAAGAAAGAATTTTTTTGGGATGGCCTTAAATCGGATATTCAAAAGTTTGTGGTGGAATGTTTGGTATGCCAACAAAATAAAGCTAAAACAATTAAGACACCAGGTCTATTACAACCTTTATCCATTCCAAGCCAACGTTGGGAGGAGGTTTCAATGGATTTTATCACAAGTTTACCCAAGTCTGAGGGAAAGAGTGTCATCATGGTGGTAGTTGACAGACTTACCAAGTATGCACACTTTTGTGCATTATCACATCCATTTAAAGCCAATACAGTTTCTACAACATTTATGGAAACAATTCAAAAGCTACATGGAAACCCAAAGATTATTGTAAGTGACAGAGATCCCATTTTTACAGGAAATTTTTGGACAAAATTATTTTCTTGTCTTGGTACTCAGTTAGCTCATAAGTCATCTTATCATCCTCATTCTGATGGGAAAACAAAGATAGTAAACAAATGTTTGGACGGATATCTTCGTTGCTTTGTATATGATAAACAGACACAATGGGTCAAATGGTTGCCTCTGGCTGAATGGTGGTATAACACTTCCTTCCATACCGCAACAAAAATGACCCCATTTATGGCACTTTATGGATATCAGCCACCATCCATCACATCATATTTAAGAGAAAATTCTAAGGTTCAAGCAGTGGAACATCACATCGAGCATCAACAACAAGTTCTCCAACTCTTAAAGGATAACCTCGTGTTGGCGCAGAATAGAATGAAACAACAGGCAGATCAACATTGTAGTGAAAGAAGTTTTGATGTAGGTGATTGGGTATTCCTACGGCTACAACCATATAAACAAATGTCCCTCAAGCAAGCTAAGAAGGATAACAAATTGTCACCAAAGTATTATGGTCCGTATAAGGTGTTGCACAAGATTGGTACTATGGCATACAAATTGGAGCTTCCTGTGGCTTCTCGAGTGTACCCAGTTTTCCATGTTTCATGTTTAAAGAAGGTTATAGGCTAAAAGCTCCCAGTTCAAACAATATTGCCAGAACTTGACGAGGAAGGAAAAATCATATTGGAATCGGAAGCAGTCATAGAAACAAGAACTCGACAACTACGGAATCGATCCATTTCAAAGTATCTCATCAAGTGGAAGAACTTATCTACTGAAGATTCCACATGGGAGGATGAGAATTTTATACAGAAACATCTAGAACTACTCAAGCGTTGAGGACAACAATTTTTTGAAGGAGAGGGGCATGTTAGGTCCCTATAATACTAGTGATGCCCCCATTACTATTGTAGTTGTATCCCTTATTAATATTGTTGTGCCCCTATTGTCCCCATATTGTTATTACTGTGTCCCATAGAATCCCTCTATTGTTATTTTTGTGCCTTTATATTATTATTGTTAGGTCGGCTTGGTTATATTGTGACCCCTTAGAATTCTATATATAGAAAGGAGGTTTTGTCATTTGAATCATCCAAGAATTGTTCATTTGTGTAATGTAAAGGAGGTTGCCCCCTCGAAGAGTCTAAATTCTAAGGCGTTCAACCATCTTTTCTATCTTTTTGTGAGTTGGTTTCATAAAACTTGGATCCCCGATGAGTTGGTGCGTTAGTAGGTATCCTAGATGACACTTGGATCCATGTTGGTACCTTGGCAGAAATCCTATATGGTACCTAAAAACCTTGGAATTTAGCCTAGATGATATCACGATCTCTAACATTTTATATGCAAATACTCTTCTTAGAACACTTCAACTTGAGATCATCATTGTACTATTTGTACAATTATGAATGCCTCTGTAGTTAAGAGGGAGTGTTGAGAAATGTAACTATGCTTGGTCTTCATAATTGTTATCATACTCACATCATTATATATTTATTGTAAAAGAAAAAAGAGAAAAATAAGAATGATTTTTTAAGCACGGGCTTCATGCTCTTTTAATTTTTCAACTAGGTCAAGCATGTTACTCATGCTTCTAGGATTTTATTGAGTTAATATAGTTGTTATCAAATGTATAAGACCCTTCTTGGGCATTTGTAACATGAAATAAAAATTTATTTTGTGTCAACAAAATAATTTTTTCCTCCTTCACCAAGGCAGCCTTTCCTAGATGAAGTCAGCCCTATGGATGGCTATTAGACCCTGAAAAAGGTATATATAGAAGATGAATTTCACCTATTTGGGCATCCACTTCAAGCAAGTTTTATTTGCAATATAAAAAAGAGAAAAGAAAACAAAATCTCAAAAGGAATAAGTCAAAATCAAAGAAGGAAGAAAACCAAAGTTTTGAGGCAACTTCTCTCTCACATGTGCAAATTTTTTTAGGGTTTTTGGACAAATTGGAGGGGAAGAAATTTCTGTAGTGACTGCAAGACTGAAATTCTAAAATTGTAGGGGCTGAGATTCTGATTAGAGCATATTTGAAGGATGTTGATTCTTGTTGACACTAGTTGACTTTGACTATTTGAAAGCAGAGATGACTTGGTGATTGGAGAGGGTCTTGGTCTTGGTCTAAAGGTCTTGGATGTCTCATTTTGTCTTGGTTCTATAATAAGCAGAGAATTTTTGACTTGGTTTTTCCCTAGGAGGGGGGTTTTTCCCTGACTGAGAGCCTACATACTATGTTCTATTGTTCTTATGATATTCATGTTCTTTATGGTTTGATAGTTGCTTGATGAAAAGAAGACAAAAGAAGATAATTCAAATTAATATTATGACAAACTATTATAAAAGTAAGAAAATATTTTTTACCTTTTGATTGTCTAATGCATAAGACCAAGATATGAGGCCAGGGGATCTGATATTTTGTTGCTCACCTCAGATTTCCCGCTCCCTTTTCTAGATCTGCAATCAATGGTCTTATGGCCAAATAGGTTACAAGCATAAAAATAACCATTAAATAAACTTGTATAACTAAAGGCAGGTCCTCTTCTTGTCTGATTAAACTTCTGCATAGATGTGTACATTCTGCTCTTACAAGTAGTTTCCACATGTCCAAAATTTTGACAAATGAAGCATTCAATATTGTCCATCAAGGGGGAAAAGGAGTTTTGACTCCTCCTCTGAAATATGCCACTATTAACTCTAGGAGCGAATGATATTTTATATGTAAATGCTCCCCTCAGTTCTCTTCTTAGATATTGCTGGTGGATCTGTTATCTCTTTCCTTTATTTTTTTCATTGTTGGTCTAATTCTCCACTACAGGCTTCTTTGGTTCTTCATTGTTGTTTTTGACTCATTGTGAGCTGGACTCTCCAAAGCCAAGACCTAATCTGATCATTGGGGATATTTGGATTTGAAGCATACCATCCAAGAGCTTGGTGCTCTTATCTTTCTTCAACTGATCATTCTTCTTCTCCAATTATTTCCTCATGCAGACCACTTCACCTTCCAACTCTTTGATTCAACCTCCTTTCTCCTTTTGTTGATTGGTCAATACATCCTCGATTCCTTTGGCCTCCTATAACTAAATACTTAGGATAAGAATTTCCTCTCTAAGCACATTATCCTTTTCATCAAATATTTGCAAAATCTTTCATGGTCCCCACATGGAACTGTTAGCGTAGTCACTTCAATAGATAATTTCTCAATCACTACCATTGCTGACTCATATGTTGCCTTAAGGAGCATGTAATCATTCTCTTCTTCACTATGTAAATCATCGGATCCCTCAAAATCATAACTCAAAAGTAAATCATCCACAATTTTACCTTTAGATCTATTTTCTTGTAGCATAATTGGTTTGGATGAAGCTTCAATCTCTGATTCGTCATATGATTTGTTGCAATATTCACACTAGGGGGATTTATTCCTTTGGGTTGAGTCTCTTCCTTCTTCAGGCCCCTTTTATTTCCTATATTTTTGCTAGTTTTCTCTAATTTGTCATTGTTGCTGCTACTATCACCTCCAAATAGGGTCTCCAGTCTATCCCACATCTCTTTAGCATATTTCAGATCTGCTAAATTCTCCAGATATGTATTTTGAATATTTTCATACATTATACATCTTACTTGAGCATCCTAGTACAATACTTTAGGTGCAAGTGGATTCTCGCCACATCCTTCACATACCAATCTCCAAATTTTAGGTACACAAGACAATAATTGAGATTTCACCTTTTCATTCCATAACTTGAAATTTTCAGCCATGAGGACATATACTCCTCGATGATCCTTTTTGATTTTTTTTTGCAAAATTTTCACCAAACTTCCCGGATCTACTCTCCACTAATTAAGATGCAACCAAGAGCCCCGATCATACACTTTTTTTTTATAAACCTTGAACAATACTGAGAGGGGTGAGGGTGAATCAATATTGTGCCCTTATATAAATTTTTTCCCTTTCTCAAACATTAACTGAATCACACATTTAATTAGTAGCTTTTCACAATGTATTAGCATCAAATAACATGTGCATAACCATGATCATATGAGTATCAATAAAAAATATCATATAACCATGTGATTATGACTGCATAAACCATAAACCTTTAAGACACATATCAACAACACATCAATAGTCACATCACACAAGAACACCATATGTAAGGCAAAAACCAAAAGGTTAAAAATCACCGTCAACAAATAGTCTTCGTATTCATTATTTCAGTAATCTCAAAATTCTTTTACATTTGAATCACTGTCCATCAGAAGTGTGCAAACCTTACAAAGAAAATGTGAGACACCACTCACTCGGAAGCCACCACCACTTGTTGAGGGCCACTGCCCTAACTAGTTTTACAACCACCACTGGAAGGAACCCTCTAATCCTTGAGCAAGTTCTCTAGCCTATATTGGAAGGAAGACACTACTCCATTGGAAAGCCACCACTTGCTTGCAACCCTCTACGTGCAACACCGAAGTCTCAAACCTTCAAACCCTCATGGACCTCATTTCAAAATATCTCATGCTCGACCCAAATCCTCTAAACAAAAAAATAATGAGCCTTGTGTCATCCTAATTTCACACCAGAATCACAAGATAAATAAACACATCAAATGAATTTATTGCCTCTCCAACAAAATCTCTCTACAACAACCAATCTGATCACAAACAATCAACAACATACATAAAACTCCTGCAACACCACATCATATTTGATCCACATATAAAATCTCATGCATACACATACTAAACACAACTCCATCATCAACACATATATTGTGAACACAAAAACTCAGCTCTCAACAAAAATTAGAATCATATAAACAAGCTATGTCTCTCATACAATCAATCTTCTATAATCCTCTAACTACAAAAATAGGTTATTCAAACAATAACTTATTCAAGGACACACTAGAGGACACAACACTACAACTAAATAATGTCTCTGCCCCTGCAATCAAAAACACAATAGTCACATAACAAGAAACTACACTATGCTTCATCTCTCATCCATACAAATCTGATCCACTTACTCCTGTGATACCGATAGATCTCTACTTTAAGAACGCCATACTCTATTCTAAACTCTGAAACAAACCATTAGATCAATCTCTACCTCTGCATCACAATCTCTATCACTGTTATTGGCCTTGTCATGAACCTTTATGATCTCTGTATACTCTCCTCTTGAATTCTGTATGTTCACATCGTTTAGGAGCTCGAACTTTAACATCTGCATAATCATCTATTCTCCATAATGCACACTATGTAAGCTCACAATGATCCCTTTTCTCATCTGTTTTAACTATTCAAACCATACCCTCTCCTACTCAGGGAATCAAAGCATTCACACTTCAATCACTGACCAAGTCAATTAATCAGCTGTAGATTAACTTAATCAAAGTTTCAATACAAAACCATAAGAAAAACCCTAGTTTCTACCATTGGAAATCATTGGAATGCAAATAGAATTAAGAAGTGAGTTGGTAATGAAGGTAATATATTTGGAACCTGCATTATCCTTGCTCCTAACACAAGTTTCCTTTATGTTACCTACGTTACCATTGTTTCAGGCCCTCTGTTGCTCAAAATCTGATTTGCATTAAGTGTCTCCAAGGCCTATAATACCTCCTACACCTTCTTCAGACTCCGTCAAGCCTTCTCCAACTCTTCTACAACACTAAGAACATCATCATAAGGGGAATTTCTTGCCAAAAATATCTGCATCATTCCGAGAACATGAAGGCCTAGTTGGCCAAATACCTCAGCATGGATCAACATCTTTGCATCATGTCAGTACCTCTGCATCAAATCAATGATAACTCATGTCTAGTACATCTGCATACAAACCACAAACCATGAGAGTTTCCATCATTAGGTTGACATCAATGATAAGAAAAAAAAATATTAAGTCCTTATTTACATCAATTCCAACACTACAATGCCAACATGCCCCCCCTTTGGCATTGATGTCAACCTCAACCATATCTCCAAACTCTGATGTTGATATGAAGACACTCTCCAATTTCTCTCCCCCTTTGACATCAATGCCAAGGGGAAATATCAACACTTAAAATAATTCTAATACAGTGAGGGGTTGAGAGAAGTACTCCTCATAAAATGCTCAACATCATGTTGAACACAAGCTGAGCATACTCCCCCTGAACACGTAATGGGTTTGGAAACATCTCTCCATAATGCTGCATATCAACATTATCTGCTACAAATACTCCCTTGGAGCAAAAAGGAGGAAATTAAATAAACCAAAACACCATACACCTCATGTCCAAATGATACACAATGAAAGTGTAGGGACAATACATGAGATACAAGGCTCAATTAATAAAAATATATGGTTGTACCAATGGCTCCATAGGCCCACTCATGGTTGAACCAACACAAGACTCTCTTCAAAACATTCTTGACATCAATAACTAGACCTAATTATAAATGCAACAAAGTTACATGGATGATATTGCTCACATGAGAGCATACATGACTTATATAGATTGTCTAATACAATGCATGCAAAATACCTCTCTCTCTCATACTCATCCAATACAATAATTGCATACTAGGATGCATACATGGTTGAAATATATATATCCACTCCTATGCATGCCTATCATCATGACTACTCACCAAGACACGACCCAACAAAGATAATACACAACTATAATGAGTACATGGCTAAATCATGCTACTCTACATCCCATGCATGATGCTGCAACACACTATAACTATGACACCAATGTATGACCAACTCTATGGAGACACAACCAATGACAATTATAATCACAGAAAATTAGATACAAGGTCGATTCATAGCTTCCAATTCATGAAGACACAAGAATAAATCTTCTATAGGACAAACAAGTGAAAGTATGAGTGAAAGCATAGCTCCCCCTAAGCTCATTATACCTCCAACGGACATGTTGATCCTGTAGACCTGAAAGTGAAAGAGAGCACATGATCAAATATGCTACTGCTACTACTACTTGTACACATGTCCAACATGCTGCCATAGTGCTACTCAACAACAACACATCATGCTACCACATGCTACCATGATCTAGCATGCGATCCCCTTGAGGCTATGAAGGCCTAACATGCATTTTTGCAGTCTAAGAGATCTGTCATACAAGAGAAGACTCAATAGGGGTTGATCTATCTTACTCATAATTTTACGAGGAAGATTTTTTCTTCAATCTATTCTTTTTCCTCACTCTTCCCTTCAACACATACACATTATCTAGTGTCTTGACTCCTTTGGAAATCACTCTCTTTGACTCCACTTTCCAGATGAAACAACCTTTGGAGTTGAAGACCACTTCCTTTCCTCCATCAACCATATGGATCATGCACAAGATATTGTGTTTCAAACCTTCAACAAGTCACACAACATCTACATTGTCCTTCTTTCACAAAAGTTGGCCTTTCCTCTTCCCAACACTCTTGCTGGTTCATTGCCTTCAAAAGAAACATGACCACTATGAATTCTCTTCAAGAAGAAAAATATGCTCCTATCTCCTGACATATGGTGGGAACATCCACTATCAATGTACCACCTATCATCATCATCGCGTGAGAATTTGAAAATACCACACTTTCTTAGGTCCGCCTCCTTAACTTGCTTCTACTCCTTCTTCTTCACCCATTATGTAGTAATCTGTTTCTTTGTTTGGGCACTCTCCTCTGTCTTTCCTCCATGTCTACTCTGAGTTTGCTACTCATTTTAACTAGATGGCCTGAAGAATATGGAGAACTTACAATCTTTAGCCGTGTGCTCGAAAATTGTGGCACACATAACACTCCACATAAACCAAGATATGAGGCCAAGGGATTTGACCTTCTCTTGTTCACCTCGGATCTCCATCTCCTCGTGTTAGATTTGAAATAAATGGCCTTATGGCAATAACAATAATAACCATTAAATGATCTTGTATACCTAAAGACAAGTCCTCTTATTGGATAATCAAACAGTTTCATATATGTGTAAATTTTTCTCTTACAAGTAGCTTCCACATGTCCCAAATTGTGACAAATGAAGCACTCGATCTTGTCCATCAAGGGGGTAAAGAAGTTTTGACTCCTTCTCTTAAATTTGTGACTATCAACTCTATAAGCGAATGATCTTCTAGATTTAAATGCTCCCCTCAGTTCTCTTTTTGATGCTACAGGTGGATCTTCTATTTCTTTTCTTTCTTGTTGTCATTGTTGGTCCCATTCTCCATTATAGGATTCTTTGGTTCTTCATTGTTGTTTTTGCTTAGTTGTGAGCTAGAATGTCCAAAGCTAAGACATAATTTGATCATAAGGGATATTTGGCTTTGAAACATACTATCCAAGAGCTTGGTGCTCTTATCTTGCTTCAACAGATCATTCTTCTTTTCCAACTATCTCCTCACGGAGACCACTTCACCTTCCAAGTCTTTGATTTACCCTTCTTTCTCCTTTTGCTTATTGGTCAATACATCCTCTATTATTTTGGCCTCTTGTAACTGAATCTTCATGCTAATAATATCATCTCTAAGTGCATTATCCTTTCGTCAAATATTTTCAAAATATTTTTATGGTCTCTACATAGAACTGTTAGCATACTCACTTCAATGTATAATTTCTTAACCACTACCATTGCTGAATCATATTTTTCCTTAAGGAGTATGTAATCATTCTCTTCTTTACTATAAAAATCATCAAATTTGTCAAAATC
The DNA here is from genome assembly GCA_031772625.1 of Pinus tabuliformis. NCBI lineage: Eukaryota > Viridiplantae > Streptophyta > Pinopsida > Pinales > Pinaceae > Pinus > Pinus tabuliformis. Next base: position 481,506,101 of record CM062820.1, read on the forward strand.
ACAACTAAAAAGTAAATTATCCACAATTTTGTCTTCATATATATTCTCTTGTAGCACAATTTGTTTGGCTGAAGCATTAATCTTTGATTTGTTGCTATGATCAACAACACCATTCACACTAGGGGGATTTATTCCTTTATGCTAAGTCTCTTCCTTCTTTGAGCCCTTCTTCTTTCCTTTCCTTTTTCTAGTCTTCTCTAATTTTCCATTACCGTTGCTACTATCACCTCCAAACAGGGTCTCAAGTCTATCCCACATCTCTTTAGCATATTTCAGATCTGCTAACTTCTTCAAATTTGTATTGTGAATATTTTCATAAATTATATATCTTGCTTGAGCATCCCATTGCAATACTTCAGGTGCAAGTTGATGCTTGCCAAATCCTTCACGCACCAATCTCCAAATGTTATATCCATAAGACAATAATTGAGATTTCACCTTTTCATGCCATACCTTGAAATTTTAAGCAATGAGGACGTATATTCCTAGAGGATTCACTCTGATTTTTTTTTTTTTTTTGCAAAATTTTCACCAAAACTTCTTGGATCTACTCTCCAACTATTAATATGCAACTAAGGCCTTGCTCTGATACTACTTTTTATAAACCTTGAACAATACTAAGAGGGGTGGGGCTAAATCAATATAATATAGGCTTATACAAATTTTTCCCCTTTCTTAAACATTAATTGAATCACACATTTAATTAGCAACTTTTCACAATGTATTAAAATCAAATAACATGTGCATAACCATGATCATATGAGAAACAATACAAATGAGCATATAACCATGATATGATCAATGCATAAACCATAAACCATCAAGACACATATCAAAAACACATCAATAGTCACATCACACAAGAAAACCAGTTGTAAGGTCGAAACCACAAGGGTAAAAACTACAGTTGACAGATAATCTTCTTCTTCATTATTTTATTAATCTCAAACTTATTTTACATCTAAATCACTGGCCACCACCAATGTGAAATCCTCTACTTGCAAAGAAAATGTGAGCCACCATTGGAAGGAAGCCTGTACTTCTTGAGCAAGTTCATTAGCCTCTACTAGAAGAAAGCTACTACTCCCTTGGAAAGCCTCTGCTTGCAACACTAAAGGCCCCAACCTTCAAAACCTCATGGACCTCATTTCAAAATATTTCATACCAGGCCGAAATCCAAAAAAAATTAAAAAATTGAGCCTCGTTTTATCCGATTTTCACATTGGAGTCAAAACATAAAATAAGCACATCAACTGATTACTGTCTCTCCAACACTATCTCTCTGCAACAACCAATTTGATCACAAACAATGAACAACATACATAAAAATCCTACAACACAATAACAAATCTGATCCATACATCAAATCTCCCGCATACACATACTAAACACAACACCATCAATAACACATATATTTTGAACATAACAACTTTTCTCTCAACAATAATCAACAACATATAAACAAGCTATGGATCTCATACAATCAACCATATCAATCTTCTCTAGTCCTCTCACGACAAAAGCAAGTTATGCAAACAATAACTTAATCGAGGACACTTTAGAGCACATAATAATACAACCAAATAATGTCTCTGCCCCTGTAATCACAAACACGTCAGTCACATAACAAGAAGCTACACTATGCTCCATTTCTCCGCCATCAAACTCTGATCCACATACTCCTATCATACTGATAGATATCTACTACTACACCACCACACTATGCATTAAACTCTAAAACAAACCATCAGATTGATCTCTGCCTCTGCATCACAAGCTCTGTCACTGTTACTGGCCTCCTCATGCACCTTTTTTCTCTCTTTATACTATTCTCTTTACCTTTTTATGTTCACCTCCTTCAAGAGCTCGACTTCTAACTTTTATACAATCGTCTACTCTCCATAATGTGCACTTTTAACCTCACAATGATCCCTTTGCTCATTTATTTAAATTATTCGAACTATACTCTCCACTACTCAATGAATCAATTCATTCACACTTCAATCACTCACCAATTAAATTAATGACCTACAGATAAATTCAATAAAAGCTTCAATACAAAACCATGAGCAAAAACCCTAGTTTCTACCACTGGAAATCACTGGAATTCACACAGAATCCAAAAAACTCCACCTAGAAATAGTAACACAGGTCTCTCCTTTGGGAAGTGAGTTAGTGAAGTAGGTAATACATTGGGAATCTATGTTACCCTTTCTCCTAACACATGTTTCCTTCATGTTACATGTGTTACCATTGTTTCAAGCCCTCTGCTACTCAAACATTGATCTGCAAGTGTCTCCAAGGTCTGTAAGACCTCCTACACCTTCTCCACACTCGTCTAGCATTCTCCAAATCTTCTACAACATCAAGAACTTAATCATAGGGGGACTAGCCTGCCAAACATATCTACATCAAGCCAAGAACATGAAGGCCTAGTTGGCCAACCACCTTAGCATGGATCAACATCTCTGTATCAGGTAAGTACCTCTGCATCAAATCATATATAATGCATGTCTAATAGATCTGCATACAAACCACAAACCATGAGAGCTACCATAACCAGGATGACATCAATGATAAGACAAATAATTCTAAGTCCTTGTTACATCAATGCGAATACTACAATGCCAACATGAATTTGGGAATAATTCGTATCCATATGTAAAATAAACTAAATTAAAAATAAAAGAGAAATGCAAAATTTAGAAGGAAGCAAATATGATAATATAATGTATTTTTTTTAAGACGAGAATTAAGGCTTAACGATTAACAATGCTCATTTTCTTCTCATATGTGACATGTTCAAACTTAGAGGTGGGTAGGTTATGTACACCTCAATATATTAAGTAGTGAATTCATCATGCAAAGGAAAGGGTCATTTATCCTACAAAGAAGGGGACTAAACATCAATTTGGTATCTAGTTAGGCAATGGCCTTAAAATTAAATTAAAATTTGATAAATCTAAAATACTCTATGGGGCTTCATTTTTCCAATTGATGATTGAGGAGAAGAGGAGGGGACAAGAGGAAAACCATCCTTATTCTTATTTTGTCTCTATCTAAGGATGTGCGTGTTCACTAGGAGAATCACGTAATTAAAGCTCTCTATTCATCCTTTACTTTTCATTTTTTTGTAAGAAATTGTGTTAAAGGTGGTGTGGATGGGAAATGGATGGAAACCCATCTTCCCAAGAGGAATGAAAAGAGTGACTCCCTCCATGGCACCGTTCTTATTCCTTAGGTAAAAATCTTGCTATAGACAATTTTTTTTATGTTTACACCATTTTGCTAAGTCCTAAATAAGACCCATGTTTACCGTACAACCCCTTATTAAGCCTTATATATTGAGTTATTACATTTATATTGCTATATTTTTATGTTAGCTAGAACCTTCCATTGTACCATTTAATTATAATTGTACCCTTTGTCTCTCTCTCTCTCTCTCTCTCTCACACACACACACACAAAAGGATACCTAGTATTAGGATCATCAATTCTTGTCTTGTACATCATATTCATTGTATATGGAGGTTATACCCTCGAAGAAGATTGTAATTATTGGTTTCCTGTCATTTTGAAGGTGCAAGGTTGATAATATTTGATATTAGAGCATATGAACCTACGATTTTGCTCCTTTAAAAAAGTCATCTTGGAATTTTCCCTGTGATTTTTTTTTTTGTGGGATGTTTCAAATGGTGGGATTTTGAGCATATTAGGGAGAGATATCATTTCAAATTTTGGTTCATTATACTTCCTGAGATATATGATGTGGAAGTTAGGATTTATGACTCGTCCTAAAATTTGTTTCAAGTAATTAGTCTCAACATTTTCACTATAATTTTTTTTGAAATCTTTCAAACTGTGAAATGTTAAGCACATTGACAAGGCATCACAAGGTATGTCTATTAAACCTTTTTTATTCTTGTTCACTATAATTTAAGAGACATACCCCATGGAATTTTGGGTTTGTGAATGGTTCTTAAATTGGTTTCAAAAAAATAATCATGACATTTTCGCTGTAATTTTTTCTAGGAAACTTCAGACTGTGAAATTTTAAGAGATTTGAGGAGGCATAATGAAGTACCTTAAGTTAAAATTTCAGAATCATATTTGAATTATTGAACAAGTGGCATGCCATACAAGTTTTCTCTTAGGAAGAGGCAAAAAATTATCAAGCTTTGTGAAAGTTACCATAAATTTCACTTGGTACATCAAAATACTGGTCAAACTCGTGGAATTATAGAGAATACATATCAAAGTATTACAAGCCAAAATTTAATTTCAAAAGGGCTCAAATCTCAGAGATATATCAATAAAAAAGTTACCCATTTAGATATTCTACAAATTAAGGTTTTAAAGGAGTGTTATTACTATGCCTCCAAAGAAATCTATTACACCAGTTAAACCTTTTGAATGCTCATCTAGGAATCATGAAGAATGTGAAGACCTAAATTTTAGGTTTCCCTAATCAAAGAATAAAGTTAATGAAATGGATAGTAGTTTGTTGAAAAATGTGGGTTTAGTAGGTTCCCAAGAAAACCTTAAAATATAGATGACGGATGAAATGAAAAAGAAGATGAATGAAAACAAGGAAGAAATAAAAAACTCCATGAATAACATGGAAAAACTTCTCTTAGAGAGACTTCCTAAAATGGATATTGATATCCAAGGAAATCATGAAATTAAGGAGAACAATTGTGTTGGAACTTAATTACCTATGGGGAGTATCTTATCACAATTAGAGACCACAAATATTGAATCATAGAACCATAATCATGATTTTTCACTCCAAGTTCCACATCATCAAGGCTTCAAGTCAACACCAAGGAACTACTACATTCTAAAGATCGATATGAGGAATTTTGATGGTAATGATCTTATGACATGGATATTATACATGGAGGAATACTTTGATCTACACAAAATGGCAGCCTTACAAAAGGTAAATATTGGAACTATATTTTTAGAAAAAAGATCAACATGTATGGTATCAATGGATTTGGGAAAGGAAAAAGGATTGAATTGTGTTTTGGTACAATTTTTAGAAAAATTGATAGAAAAATATGGTGATATTAAGAGAAAAATATTCTTTAGTCAATTGGTAAATCTTTGACAAAAAGGTTAAGTTACATAACACATTCAACAATCCCAAAAGTTGATTCTTTAGGTAAAGAATATTTCAGAGAATAATTTGTTAGAACTCTTTATGGGAACTTTAAAACAAAGCATCCAACATGAGGTGCATGTCTTTGAATGTATATTCCTATAACATGCTTTCAGTCTATCATGGAAAGTTGAAAGTAAAAATATGACTTCTAGAAAATTGGTCAATAATAACTATAAAGAAAATTATGATCACTCTCCTAAAATGACAAGGTTAACACCTTGGAAAATTGATGAGAGAAGAGAAAAGGGACTATATTTCAACCATGACAACAAGTACAGTAAGGGTCATAAATGTGGTGAGAAGAAATTATTCCACATAGACTGTGAAGATGAAGAATATCAAGAAGTGAAAACATCACAATGTTGAGGGCTAGAAGAGACTACTCTGACAATATCTTTTCATGCATTAGCTAGCATTAGTACTCTAGAAAATCTCAAGATAGAAGGGTATGTCAAAAAGAAAAAAGGTATCATTATTGATTGATTTATGTAGTACACATGACTTCATCAATTACAAATTGTTAAAACTTCTTAATTGCTTTGTATATCTGACATTGGAATTTCAAGTAATGATTGTAGATGGAGATACCATAAAATGTTTAGGGAAGTGCCAGAGTATTAAGCTAAATATGGGGGAGTATTTATTAGATAGTTCAATGACAGCAATACAAATGGGTGGTGTTGATTTTATGTTAGGGGTCCAATGGTTATAATTATTGGGAATAATGGCCCTTAATTTTCAATACCTTTTCATAATATTTTCCTTAGAAGGAAATAAAATTGAGCCTATAGGTACCTAAGGGAAATCATATAAAATGTTAAGCTCTAATAACATGACAAAATTACTAAAAATGGATACCATGGTGCAATTTCATAATTGTGTTCATTAGATATTCAAAAATTTACATCCTCCACTCTAGTGGATCTCCAAAAAGTTATCAACAATCATTCCAAGGTATTAAGAGAGGATACCTAAGGGTCTTCCACCTATCTAAGATAATGAACATACTATTTTTTTGCAAGTTACCTAGAAGTGTACCACCTAACATTAGGCCTTATAGGTGTCCATATGCACAAAAGAATGATATTGAGCTTATGGTTCAAGAAATGTCAGAGGATGGCATCATTCAACCTAGCCAAAGTGCTTTGCCTTCATCAGTGTTGATAGTTGTAAAAAAAGTTTGTTCATGTCATTTGCGTCCAAATTATAGACAACTCAACAAAATGAAAATAAAAGATAAGTTTCCTTTTCCTGTCATTGATGAATTATTAGATGAATTGCATGGAGCAATTTTATTTACTAGGTTGGATCTCTGTTCTGGATATCATCAAATTAGAATGAGGCAAGAAGACATTCACAAGTCTTTAGAGCAAACATGAAGGTCATTATGAGTTTTTGGTTATTCAATTTTAACTTACTAATGGAATTCAACATTTTGAAGCTTGATGAACTCTATTTCCAAATCCCTCAGAAATTTTGTGTTAGTATTTTTGATGACATACTAATCTACAAAATATCTTGGGAAGATAATGTACAACATGTTGATAGGGGCTTAACACTATTGGAAGGGAAATAACTATATCCAAAGCCTTCCAAGTGGCACATTTGGGGTTCAAGAAGTGGAATATTTGGGTCATATTATATCCCATGAAGGAATCAAAGTGGACTTTAACAAAATTAAAGTTATAAGGGAATGGCCAATCCCCAAAACTTTGAATAAACTCAAAGGGTTCCTAGGATTGAAAGGATATTACCATAATTGTGTCTAGAATTATGATCAAATAAAAAAACCTCTAACAAAATTATTAAAGAAGGAAGCATTTTCTTGAAATAAAGAAGCAATCGAAGATTTTGAAAAACTTAAAGAGGCTATGTGTACAAATTTCGTACTAGCCACACCTGATTTCAAAAAAATACTTCATTGTGGAGTGTGCTGGATCAAGCCATGGTGTTGGTCCAATGTTTTTTTAAGAAGGAAGGCCAATTTCCTTTGAGAGTAGTGAAATTTAAGGAAACAACTTACTCAGACACATCTATGAAAAATAAATTTTGCCCATACTACATGTACTTAAGAAATGACATCCATACCTAATAGGAGGACACTTCATAGTAAGAAGATATCATTATAGTTTGGAGTACTCATTGGAATAATGACTATCTTCAAAATAGAAGAAAAAAATGGTCTATAAAGATGCCAGGTTATGAATTTGAAATTATCTACAAAAAGTGTAAACAAAATATTGTAGAAGATGCACTCTCAAGAAAAGAAGAAGATAAAGAGGGTTTACTATGTGATATTTATGTTCTACAAGCTTACTGGGTGAAAGAAGTAAGGATAGTAAGGAAGCAAGATGAGAAGGTATGCATGATTATTTGACAACTACAAGAGGACCCCAATGCAATATAAAAATTTATGTAGAATAAGGATTTTTTGTGGTATCAAGATCACTTCTGCAAGAATTCTCAAATTAGAAAGAAGGTCCTTTTAGAATTACACACTTCACTTGTAGGAGAACATTCAGGGTTCTTGAAAACATACCATAGGATCAAGTTTTTTTTTGGGAAGGTCTTAAAGCAAATGAAAAAAATGTTTGTGGCTGAATGTATGGTATGCCAACATAATAAGGGAGAGATAATCAATACCCTACGACTCTTACAACCATTAGACATATCAAGCCAATGTTGGAAGTTTCAATGAATTTTATTATAGGTTTACACAAATATGAAGGAAATATTATCATTATGGTGTGGTAGATTGGGTGAGAGAATATGCCCATTTTTTCTCTATTTCTCATCCTTATAAAGAAAGTATAGTGGCAAAGATCCAATTTTTACCTGAAATATCTGGACTAAATTATTTTCATATTTGGGTACTAAATTGACTCACAACTTATCTTACCATCCTCAAAACTGAGATTGTTAATACATGTTTAGAAGAATATATACATTACTTTGCGATTGATAAACAAAGAGAATGGGTCAAGTGGTTCCCTTTGAAGAATAGTGGTACAACACATTCTTCCACACTTCATAAAAAATGTGCCCAATTATTTCCCTTTATGAATACCATCCTCCATCTATCACATCACCCTTGAAAGGGACTGTAAAGGTTCAAGCAGTGGAGGACCACATAGGGCACCAACAAAAGGTTATCAAACTATTGAATGAAAACTTAGTTATAGAACAAAATAGGATGAAGCAACAAGCATATCAATATACCAGTGAAATGGAATTTGAAAAGGGGGTTTGGGTATTTGTGAGACTAAAAACACATAAATCGATGTCCCTAAAGCAACAAAAGAAGGAAAATAAATTAAGACAAATATATTATGGCCCTTATAAGGTGTTTTAGAGGATTAGAAGTATGGATCACAAATTGGATTTGCTTCCATCCTCACGTATACATCCAGTCTTCCACATTTATTTCTTTAATAAGGTAATTGGTGACAAGATCCCAATCCAAACAATTTTACTAGAGATTAATGAAGAAGGGAAAATCATACTAGAACCAGAAACAATCCTGGAAATAAGGATTAAGTAGTTGAGAAATCGAGCAATTATTGAGTAGGTCATCAAATGGAACAACCTACCAGTGGAAGAGGTAACATGGGAAGATGAGTTTTTTATGCAGAAACACCCGTAGTTAGTCAAGTGTTGAATACAACACTTCAATGAAGGGGAGGGACATGTTAAGCCCCGTATACGCCCCATGTTATCCCTAAAATGCCTTATTAAGTCCTAGATATTAAGCTATTACATTTCTATTGTTATATTTTTATGGTTGGATATAACCTTTCATTGTATCATTTCATTATCCCATTAGGAGACCTAGTCTTAGGATCATCAAATCTTGTCTTATACATTGTATTCATTTTAAAAAGAGGTTTATCCCTCGAAGCGGGCTGTAATTATTGGTTTCTTATCATTTTTAAGGCACAAGGTTCATAACACATTTTGTATTTGGGTATAATCCTTGTTTTTGTTATATATATGCATGGGAAAACCGATGTTCGAAAAAACCCTTCTTCCTTCCCTTTTTTCTTGTTATGCATTTTGTTGGCTTAAAAAATTAAAATTAGGGTTTATTAGTGATGGTTTGACCTCCTTTGGATCCACCCATGCCCAAGGTATGGTTGTTGGCCATGGGAGAGAACTACCCATTCCTATGCTAGTTGGTCTATGGCCATGGTTATGTGTCATGTGCCTAGTAAGTCCTATACATTATTAAGGTTACAAGGCACCTAAAAATACCATAAAACTCTCTCTCAGATACCAAAATGATTTTCTCTAGATGGTTGTAGAATTCAATAACATAAGAAAAACTTAATTAGTCTTAATATTCAATTCATTATTAAACATGAATGTAGTCCTACAATGATTTCATCCATAATTATGCAAATTAAATCCATACACACATAACTAAACAAGTTATAAAATATTGAATTGAAGAAAAGAAATATAAAAATATGGTATTTCAGGAAATAATCAAATTACCTATCTTTCTGGAAAAATAATACTCCAACTAGTCACAAATGAAGGATGTTCCTCTCATCCCAAGGCTCTTTATCCCACTTAATCTTTCTATTGTAGAGGCCACCCCTAAGTTGAGGTTATGAATCCATAATGGTGAAGTTATAAAGTCTGGTTCTAGATATTCTTACTTAGTTCACAACCCATACAACTCTTAAGGGTAAGAAACCCCTCTACAACTATCTCAATTTATCAACACTCTTTCCCCTCAACCTATACAAGACTGGAAATGGGATTACTCTCTCTACTAAACAGCTCCTCAAATGATCCCGATTCCATTCTAATTCTATAATATAGGCTATCTAGGGAATCTATTAGCTAGGGATCCAAGAATTCTCAATTGTATGACATGTTTTCCTCTCACAATGACACAATAATCATAAGTAGAAGTATAGTGGGAAACACCATAAATGTACATGAAGATAAGCCACAAGTACCATAGTACCATCACAACATATATCATGATTCATATCATCACAATAATGATAATCATAATCATCCAAACATGCTTAAATATTAAACTTTATATTTGCATGTCAATCACTCACCACATGGTCTTCATGACAAGCTCATGTTTCACCTATAATTCCAACTTTAGGATGCACTTATATCAAGGTGAATAGTAAAGGATTAATAATCAAATATTTTTAAACTTTAAGATACATCACTAGCTAAAATTTATACAAGGCATTACATAATAAAAGTAATAATTAACCAAGAGAAAAATTATTAAACAAGAGAACAAATAATATTTGATTAAAATAGTTATTATAATAATAAAACCAAACAATATTTAATTGAAGTAGTTGCCTATTATAATAATAAAATCAAATAAAATTTGAGTACTATAATAATAAGATTTGTATTAACCCATGAGGTGTAGATCAGTGGGTTTAAGTGGGGTTTAGGCCCCATCAAGCCCCACATTCAAGCATCACGGGGAGAGGTTGAGGATGGAAGGCACTTTTTGGGGAATTAAACTATCCCAAGGGGCGTCTAAGTTCGACTAAGCTTCGCACGATCCTGAAAATAACATCCCATTGTGGGTATGTCATTCTTCCATTCAATAGACGGGTGGCTTTGACATAAGTTCATCCTAGTTGCAAAGAAAAAAATGAGAAGTTGAAAGAAGGGCACAAAAGGTATAACTTGTAGAAATGAACCTGTAAAAAAATTATTTGCCAAAAATGGACACCTGCAACCAAAGTTATTGGTTTCAGATAAATCATTAGGTTCAGTAAAAAAAGTAGCTTGGTAAAAAAATGAGGCTTCGTTAATACCAAATCTAGAAAAGTACTTCAAAAACTTGAGGTTAAAAAAATTAAATTAACCAAAGTTAGGTTATCTGAAATTAATTCGAAAATTTGCAAACCAAAGCCAAATTTAACAAATCAATAGTCGTTCCTAGTTGTATTTGTTTTTTCGAATCCAAAGGTGAGGTCATTTTTTTTAAAGAATATAGTTTTGTAGTAAAAATGCCTGGATATAAAACAAGCCTTAATGGGTACTAGATGTGATGATAGATTTACAAAATAATAAGTGCTCAAATTGACAAAAAAAAATGTTGCAATTTTTTACTGAAGGAGGTAGAAAATAATAACATACTTTCATATCATGTTAAAATATTGAAAATATATAGAAGCATATATCAATATAAACAAAATAGAATTTTAGTAATTTAACCTCCTATCCATCATAACTATATTTAATCAGGACACACCATATTTATATGGTAAAATATGGTAAAACCTTAATTGGGGAAACATTCATGGGAAATGTAATACAATCGAAACATTCATGGGAAATGTAATACAATCATTACTATCTTTAGAAATATCCAACTTTACAAGGAGCACCACCACAAATGCTTCACCACTATCATATATTTTTCTTGACTTATGCAATTCCCTAACCCCTATTATATACCAAGGTATTGAGAAATTACATCCCCATAATACATGTGGGATAATGAAAATTCACCTCTTTATATAATAAATTATTGGAAATGTATTTTACTCCATGATGAACGTAGGATATATCTATTTTACATAAAATTAGAGTTTCTTTTGACGTAACTTATATAATATTATCTACTAAAGTGACATATTCACTTTTTCTCCATGATGAATGTGAGATATATCTCTTTCACATAAAATTAGAGTTTATTTGACATATATAATATTTCTGTATTTAGGATTCTGTGATCCATAATGAATTAAGCAAAGTATTTCGGTAGAAATCACATAAGAGAAATTTTTGGCCGACGCGTTTCGAACCAACAAGCATGGTTCATCATCAGGATTGTTACACAGTATTTTGTCACACCTCATGCACTTCCCTGTGACATACCCTGAAGTGCCCGAAACATGACCATTATGCAATGTATTCATTCAGATATGTAGTTCAGATCCTCCCTAAGACATTGATTGGAAAATGCCTTGAGCTTTCCCCGGAAGAAATAGCTCTAAAACCCTAATTTTGAGACTCATCGCTCTTATGAGGTTAAAAACTGTGACGGTCGCTCGCAGCATCACGCTTGAACCGCGATGGCATTGCTCTGTTCTCTTGTATATCCACTATGATCCCCAAAAAGGAAATTTTCCCAAAGAGGATGAGAAGCTTCGTGATCTAGAAACTTCCAGAGCGGCGAGTTGAAGGTTGTTTGGCGTAGATGAGGTTGAATTCTCCCAAATTGGCCTCTTGGTCTTATCCCTACGAGCTACCTCCTTGAGATGAGGTCTTAATCCTATCTTTGGAGAGGTCCTAACTCCCTTTCCCAACCTATATATTCATCCTCTCCCATTCCCAAATGGTTATAGGCTGGTTGGTCTATGTCTATTTGCACCCTTATGCTAAGATTGTGCCTAGAGGCTATTCATTTGACTTGGAGAAGGAGTTCTTGGAGAGTTCTTGGCTTGGACTTGGATTAACACTCAAGGAGAGCCTATCAACATCAAGGCTTTGGTTGTAAGCTTCCCTTTATTTTTTAATAATACACAACTGCTGGTTCATCTTCCCAAAATGCATATGTTCATGTATCATTTAGCTTGACATTCCTTGATTAGTTAAGTAGGTTGATATTGGATTTTCTATTTCTTTTGGCATGCCTTGTTGTGTCTTGATCACTTGTTCAGGTATATAAACACTGAGAGAAGCAGGAATAAACTTGTGATACAAGCGGTTTAGGGTCCTGAACAAAGGAGATCAGAATAACATCATAACGAGGTAGGTCATCCCTTTCATTCTTATTTTCAATTGTAACCTAGGAATATGTCTAGTTGATTGTCACTTCAGTTGCTAGATCCACTCATTGGGCTAGAGGGATCATCTCCGTCCGTAGAGAGGATTAACCTTGACAAAAAAATGGAAACTCTGTTGGTGAGCCTATGATCCTTTCCTTTCAATTCTTCACCTTGTCTTTTGTCAAGTTCGATCAACCATCCAATCCCATACTTGTTTGCTTTTTTGTAACTATTTTCACTCGCTGGTGATTGCTTGAGGACATTGATTTTTGTCTAGTCTTGAAGATTTTTTTTATTTTTTCTTCATTTTTCTCGCCCATTGTGGGTTTGCCTCTCACAATCTCGATGACATCGCGGATGTTTTAATTACATTCACGATTATCATTGTTTTCCCTGTGACAGGTGCGATGATCCCAGAGTATAAGAGAAAACATGATTTTTCTTCTTGTTTTTAGTCTCTGTGTCCTCTATCAGTGATTTTCCAGAGTGTTTATGGTGTTTTGATTGATTATCTTGATTAATCTACAAAATTTGTCTCATTGGCTTTGAAGTGAGATCTGATTGAGTTTTAGGTTTCTAGTCAATTGGTCATCACTTGCTTCTTGTTGGTGTCGTTGAGATGCTTGTTTTGCTGATTGATTGAGGGTTGTTTTATGTGGAAATCATTGAAAACATCATTTTGCATTTGTTTTAGCCTCTATTTCGAAATTTACTTTTCGTGAAAATGCATTAGATTATTTGCATTGAAAAGTTATTTTTTGAGATTCATCATTGAGAATAGATCACATTTTTTTGATGATTGAAAGCTAAAAAATTGTATTAGGTGCATCAAATCATTCAAAACGAAAAGAAAAAGATAATTCCTATAAGTGCATCTTTGTAAAGTAAATCCATTTTCCTTTTGAAAAGTTGCATTTAGGATAGTGAAAAGTGGAAATCATTTTTTACTTTTGGCATTGCATTTAGTGAAATGAAAGATTAGATTTCATTTTCACATTTTGCATTTGGAAGACGAAAGTGAAAGTTAGTGGAAGGCATTTTGCATGGTGCATTTTGTTTGATGCATTATTGATTGAAATTTTTTCCTTGATTAGTCTAGCTTTCATAGAAACAAAAGTTTTCCTTTTCTCATATAGTTGGATCATAGTTGTTCAGGTGACATCTTTTTGAGCCTCAGAAATTTAATTGAAGATAAACTTTAAAATCTATCAATTAACCTAAGGACCATTTTAAACATTAGTGCTTCATACCTAGTGGTCTAGGCTAGAGACGTGTTTCAGCGTCTATAAAACTTAGCATTTGTCATTCGCTTTTGCATTAGACAATGCTAACACGAACTTGTGCTCCCCATACTGTCAAGTATATAAAGGGAGACCTTTATAGGTTGCAAACCTTTATCCATAGGAAGCCGAGTCTTCCACCCTGTAAACGTGATACACGAAACACAACATTTGGGGATATTACCTGCACGTACGTCAAGTCCTTAGTAAATTTATTTGCTAAGGTGTATATTGCAGTTCATGGTTACTTGGTAATCTTTGTTTCCTAGAGTATCCTAAGTAGTCATTTTGATCTTTTTTTACTCCTTAAAGTTGAAAATATCATCGAGTACCTGTCCTTTCAAGATCCCTAAACTAACGAAAGTGACTAGAGTCACCTTTTCATCCTTTTCTCGACTCTTAAAAAATGAAAAGGCAAAGTTTTTGTTTCAAATTCTAAAATTAATTGACCGTGGAACAACATCCTTCTTGTGGAAATACTCCTTCGTAGATCTTAGGTTGATACCAATGGCAACATATCCTAAGTCTACCAGTCAAGGAAACCCTTCTGACGGGAATCCTAGTCCTTTTCCTTCTTTTGGAAATATTGGTGCTCCCTATATGTCAACATTGTCCCTACCTAGATCGACCATTGGTCTGTTAGTTTGGTTATTTTCAACCTCGGTGGTTCTGATTGTCCAAACTGCTTTTCAACTGAGTTCTCCTCCAACTGAACAACATCAACCTCATGTTGATCCTAAAGTTGACCCCTTGCCTTCTTCGCCTGGTGAAATTATGGATTCTAGTAACCAGGAAGCTAAGAAGAAGAAGAAGAGGACGAAGAAGAAGAAGAAAAATAGGCAAGGGGGCAACCAAGCAGTCATTGCTACAGATGCAACTAATGAAGAAAATCTTCCAACCAACCCTGTAAAGTAAAATTTCCTTGCATTTTATGTAAGGGTGACCACCTTCCTCAAAATTTTCCTGGTATTCACAAGGTCTTAGAAGTGTGGTCTACAGGTTCACATCAACCTTTGTCATCAGCCTCTGGCGATCATGCTCGTGACAAACCCTCAACTAGTAATAGTAAATCTCATGGGAAAAAGGGAAAAGTCAAATTTCCTTGTAAGTTGTGTGAAGTGTTGAGATTGCAACAAGATGATGGAGCTTAGTGAAAAGAGTCGCCTTCACTAAGTGGGCCCGCAGGAAAATTATGGCGCAAGTTCTATTTTTGGATCATAGCAGGGATGATCACAGCAGGAGTGACCACAACAGGGATGATCACAGTAGGAGTGATCACAGCAGGAGTGATCAAAGTCTATTTTTAGACTGGCTGTCAAAAATAGAAAAGTCAAATATTATTGTCTCATAATAATATTTGGACTATAAACTTGATCTTATTCTCTTGGAGCACTTCAGTTTGAGCTACAGATGTGGCACATGCAGCTGTCAGAAGGAAGTACGCTTTCTTTGTGGGTCAGTTGAGTTGTTGCATGCATGACTTCAGTTAGAACTCAATCAGTTGAGTTTGGTGGAGTTGATTGTGGAGTTGATGGAGTTGTGTTCAGTTTGACTTGGTTAAACTAGTTGTAATTAGTCTAACTGCAAATAGACTAATGATGAGTTGTTAAACTAATTATTAACTCATAATGCAACTATAGAATACATCAGTTAACTCAGTTGCATGTCAGTGCATGTTCAGTTCAGCAGGGACAGGTGTTAGAGGATCAGATTGCTATCAGTTGTGACTATAGTTGTGCATGAGGATTTGCACAATCAAGGGATTGAGTATGCCAATGAGTTTGCCCAAGTATTTTCCTAGTATTATAGCCTCTGCTCACGTATTTCACAGTGTGAGTGATTCTTTGGAGGTAAATACGAGTTTGGTTAATCCATTCTCAATTCGTTCTTGAGCAGGTATTGAGCAGTGGAGGCAGGCAAGCAGTGGAATAGATTTGGAGATCAGATCTGAGCTGTATTGTGTGTAACAGGTGGAGATAGTGCTGGATACTTATGAGAAGTATTGACTATTGTAATGTTACATGTTCTCAATCATTAATATACAGATAGTGTGGGGTTTTCAACTGTAAGCTTTCCTCGGGTTACATCCTGTGTTAATGTGTGAATGCTCTTGATGTTTTATTGTTATTGATGCTGCTAAATTGATGATCAAAGTAGAGGAGCTTATGTATTGTGTATGTATTTCGCAATAGTACATGATCAAGATAATCTCCATTGAATATGTGTTAAATTATTCAAAATTTCTACATGAAGGTAATCATCCCATTCACCTTTGTCCTTTTATGAATGAATCTTCCAAAGAGTTGGAAAACCTTACAGCTTCTCAACTTTGTCTTCTGACCGGGTATCTAAATATTTCCCTTGATCCTTCACTAGTTGATCCAATGATTGATCAAAATCAATCTTTAGTCAACCCCTCTCTCTCTGGAAGTGAGTCTTGTGAGTCCGTTCTCGACCACCCATTGGTTGAGAAAATGGTAGAGCTGGCTCCACCTTTAGTTAACCGTACCTTTCTGATAGAGAGTGAACCTCATACTGCTCAGGTTCTTCTGATTTCTTCAGTTTCGAATGAACTGGAGGGAAATCCTCCCATTCTTGAGGTGCATGAGAGTCGTTCTCATGTTCCCATAGTACAAGAGGGCAACTCTCACATTCCTACGATGCCCCTTCCAATTAGTTTAGTCACTTCTTTGGATTGGAGTCGACTGGCATGATATTGTCTTCCATCTTATGTGCCTTTCCATATTATAGTACAAGCTTACCATATGTCCGTACCTAGCACAATCATAGATGAGGGCGCATCTGTTAGCATTCTGTCCTCAACTGCTTGGCAAGCTTTAGGTTCTCCTTAGCTTGTCCCCATCAACCAGAATCTATTAGCTTTTAATAGAGGCACCAGTCAACTGTTAGGGATCCTTCCTAAGTTACCTATTACTTTGGGAGGAAAGGTTGTCTATATAGACGTGATGGCTGTCCAAGGCTCATTGGGTTTTAATCTACTCCTTGGCTATGACTATGTTTATGTCATGGGAGCTCTTGTTTCTTCGCTCTTTCGAGTGATGTGTTTCCCGCATGAAGGAAGCACTTTGATTATTGATCAACTTATATTCATTGGTCCTGAGTCAACTCCCCATCAACCATCATCCCTAAATGCTTCGCATTTGCAAGCGGTATCACCCCGGCCACAAGGTAATTATGTGGCCACCTATTCCATGCCCATATATACTAATGATCTAGTAGGTGATGTAGTACATCATGTATTGGGGGCATTGGAACCGAGTTTTCATTTGGATCCCTGGACATGTATCCCTTCCATAGTGTTTTTCTCCCATCTGATGAGAACCTGTTGGAAGCCATGGCCTCTTTTGGGTTCTGATAAAGGTCCCCAATGGAGTAGAGTTTCGTGTCCTGTGTCTAGCCCCTTAAAAAATGAAACAAGGGATATGGAGAAAAGTTCCTTGTCTTGTGTCAAGCTCCTTAAAAAATGAAACAAGGGATATGGAGCAAAGTTCCTTGTCTTGTGTCAAGCTCGTTAAAAAATGAAACAAGGGATATGAGGATAGTTATTTTACTATGTCAACCTCGTTAAAAAATGAAACAAGGGATATGAGGATAGTTATTTTACTATGTCAACCTCATTTAAAAATGAAATATGTATCCGTGAGCATAGTTCCTTTACTTGTGTCAAGCTTGTTAGAAAATAAAAAATGAAACAAAGTGTCATGAGCATGGTTCTTTTCCTATTTCAAGCTCATTAAAAATTGAAACAAATCCCCTTCCAATTCGAATCTTTGATTATATCTTGTAAAATCCCAATCGAGTCTTTCACTTGATCTCGCAAGTGAACCTTCATTCCATCCACCTGTTAGTAACCAGTAGTCTACTTAGGTGAATGAAATGAAGCTTGGGGGGAATTTACCTCGAATTGAGTTATTATGCTAGGGGCATGCAAACTTATTTCAAGCATAGTTTATCTTTGTTTCAAGCATGTGTAAAAATGAAAGCAAATCCAAGCATAGTTTTTCCTCATGTTTCAAGCTTGTGAAAAAATGAAACATCCTCAATTATACTCAAGAATAGTTTCTCATGTTTCAATCTTGTGTAAAAATGAAACCATTCCCATTTTACATCTCGTGATTGTTATTTTTATCAGCCGATTTTTTCCAAATAAGCCTTGGTTTGTCCATTCCATCGTCACCATCTCTTTGGCCAATCATACGCTTTCACTTGGTTGTTTTACCCTTGCCTGAGGAACATCTGCGATGAGTGGTATTATTAGCCAACCTCTTGACCATTACATGTTTTGAGCAGTTCCATCATGACCAGAACCAGTTGCTATCCTTTTATACCACTCATTCCTCCAAGTGGAGTCCCCTTTCAGCTCTTTTTAGACTCCAAAAATATGAAAAGATTGCCGAGTACTTGTCTTTTCAAACTCGTTAAATTAAATGAATTGACGTCGTCTCAGTATACATTTACCCCTTTTTCAGGCTGAGATTAACTATTTATGAAAAAGGTACACCTTGGTCGATATGGTCAAGAGGTTCTCTCGAATATTGTTTTCTACCTTTTCGGGTTTGAGGGACAAATTATGAAAAAGAGACATGATGGAGTTTTCCTTTTCGTCTCTTTTTCAAACTCTCTAAATGTGAAAAAGATATTGAGTTATTATTCCGTTGGACTCATGAAAATTTTACAACGAAAGTCTGGTTACCATGATGAGACTGAGTTTCTCCTCCCTAGGACTCGTAAAACTTACTAGGATGGATTCATCCGAAGGGTGAACTTATACGACAAGCATATGGTATCCTCTTCAAGCTTGTGTAAAAATAAAGAGGTACTCGCTAGAATTAGTGGGGGAAAATGAAGATGAAACATCCTTTTTATAGGCAACATGTCGCTTTTGAACATGACACTCTTCTATCTCGTGTCAATTTTGGGATATCCTCGCTCAATCACTTGTCTTTCCGGGTATGGGTGATCCATTTTTCCTCTCATCTGACTATTCCACTTCGTCATTATGACCCTTGGTCCTATGTTGAGTCTAATGCTGCCACACTCCAGAGTCGTGTCACCAATATGTTGAAGAGAAGTCATATCTGTAGTTTACTACTTATACATTGTCTGACCCTTTGTCATAGTCCTGGATCATACTCGTTTATTCCACTTTATTCCTTGTTTCATGTTGATGAAGAGGGAATCGTTATGACCCTCCTTTGACGGGTCACTTCCTATTGACTTCAACTCATTATCCAGGTACAACTTAGAAACTCCCTTTCATTATCTTAGAGCTTGCATGCCTTAATGGAAAGTTCTTCACATCCGACAACAAGTTTTCACTATTGCCCTTCGATCGGGTGATTCCACGAATGTTTGACTTCAGCTTCGTTATCACATTCATGGATTTTACTATCGTACCTTGAGAGCCATTGTCACTATGGGTGGTTCTCCTCGTGCCTGTTAACAATCCACATCAATGACTGGTAATCAGTTGGTTTTCTAGCATGTTCAATTGTGACATGTTCATTCACATGTTAGAATTCATACTTTGATCGGGTCAGGATGGAGGCAAGACCTTGAGTCCTGTCTAAAATGACTCATGTTGCGTGGAGTTATATGTTATTCAAGATTGTACACATGTTTCTGCTATACGGATAGATGTGACCATACCATGGGACTTTACATTTATGATGTTCCTTCTATATCGGATGGTTGCGTCCATGCCTTGGATCTTAGATTACAAATGATCCTTGTTATCTGGATGGTTGCGCCCATACCATGGATCTTTTCATATAGTCTTCATCATCTGGATGGCTACACCCATGCTGTAGATTCTTGTCTTAATCTAAGATATGTATATGTATATGCATCCTTGATTTGTAGGTTTCCTGACAGTCTGTGTCATCGTCCTTGCAAAAGCTCGTAAAGCATCTCAACCATCACTCCTCATTCTGCCTTCATGCTTTAGGGGGCATATGTTACATAGTATTTTTTCACACCTCTTGCCCTTCCCTGTGACATACCCCGAAGTTCCCAAAACATGACCGTTATGCAGTGTATTCATTCAGATATGTAGTTCATATCCTCCCTAAGATATTGATTGGAAAATTCCTTGAGCTTTCCCCAGAAGAAATAGCTCTAAAATCGTAATTTTGAGACTCATCACTCTTATGAGGTTAAAAGCCATGATGGTCACTTGTTGCATCATGCTTGACCCACAATGGCATGACTCTATTCCCTTGTATACCCACGATGATCCCCAAAAATGAAATTTTCTCAAAGAGGATGAGAAGCTTCATGATCTAGAAACTTCTAGAGCGGCGAGCTGGAGGTTGTTCGGCGTAGATGAGGTCGAATTCTCCCAACTTGGCCTCTTAGTCTTATTCCTATGAGCTACCTCCTTGAGATGAGGGCTTAATCCTATCTTTGGAGAGGTCCTAACTCCCTTTCCCAACCTATATATTCATCCTCTCCCATTCCCAAATGGTTGGTTGGTCAGGTTAGAGGCTGGTTGATCCATGCCTATTTGCACCCTTATGCTAAGATTGTGCCTAGAGGCTATTCATTTGACTTGAAGGAGGAGTGCTTGGAGAGTTCTTGTCTTGGACTTGGATTACCAATAAAGGAGAGCATATCAACATCAAGGCTTTAGATGTAAGCTTCCCTTTATTTTCTAATAATACACAACTGTTGGTTCATCTTCCCAAAATGCATATGTTCATGTATCATTTAGCTTGACATTCCTTGATCAATTAAGTAGGTTGCTATTGGATTTTCTATTTGATTTGGCATGCCTTGTTGTGTCTTGATCGCTTGTGTAGGTGAATAAACACTAAGAGAAGTAGGAACAAGCCCGTGACACAAGCGGTTCAGGGTCCTCAACAAAAGAGATCAGAATATCATCAGAAAGAGGTAGGCCATCTATTTCATTCTTATTTTCAATTTTAACCTAGGAAGATTTCTAGTTGATTGTCACTTCAGTTGCTAGAACCACTCATTGGGATAGATGGATCGTCTCTGTATGCAGAGAGGATTAACCTTGATAACAAGGACCTAATGATGAACCACACTTGTTGGTTCAAAACACGTTGGCCAAAACTTTCTCTTATGTGATTTCTACTGAAAGACTTTATAATATTACCTACCAAAGCGACGTATTCCCACATATGGTGAATGCCCTAGTTGGAACAACTAAAGGTTGAGAAGTAGAGATTCGAGGAACAAGGCCACTGAAGTGATATTAAACCCTAAGGCAAGATGACCTCGATTAGGTAAATCACTCGAGGAAGGGGGTTTTATGCACACTGAAATGTTGAGTAACTTCTAGGAAGAGGAGACTGTTACACACTCACTAGATCAAGAGTGTGAATGAGTATGTACGATTGCAAGAAATGAGATAAAATTGCTAATTGTGGAAGCCTGATGAAGCAAAGGATAACCATAAAGATAATTATTGTGATAAAATGAATAGTTTATCTAGATTTGTGAATTTCAGGAAAATGCTTATGCATCCAAAATATTTTTATGCACTTGTTCACTAATAATCATTGTAGGAATTCCACAAGTTTGAAAGTAACCAGGCTATGAAGAAAGTTTCCATTGCCTAAGCAGTGGGAAAGAATAAATATCATGAAGAAATCAGATGCTAAGACAAAGGAGCAAGGATTTTAGTGCAACTAAAAGGTAGCAGTCGATAGATTGTTGTAATGAACAAAAATCCCCTGAAATAGTGTAATGTTGCCAAAGGCGACACCTAAAAGGGGTGTGAACACCAATGATGATGTTCCTTTGGGGTGGGGGGGGATCATAATATCCCCAACACTTAAACCCGCTAATATTGCAAATTGTAATTAAGTATGTTATTGATCCATGTATGGGCATACAAATGTAAATGGGCAAAGACCTAGAATAATTGTAATCATAACCTAAAGACCAACTAATGAAGTGATGAAGCCTTAATATGATATGGACCATGTGAAACATGATGACTAGGGAAGAAAACAAATGGGAATTGAAGGATTAATATTTGTGAATGGATTATTGGCTGAGCCAAATGTTCATAAGGATTAAGATTTCCAACATTTCTTGAGAAGATATCTAATGGGAAAGCATAGCAATAACTCCCAACAACTATTGGAGGAGTGGGAAGTAGTACCATAATTGTTCAATGTTGGGAATGTGTTATATCCTTTACATGATTAATCATGTTTGGACCCTAATTCCTAATGAGGGGGATTTCCTGAATTGGACCCTTGAAGTGATTTTTTTGGAAAATTTGTCTTGTAAAATATTGTAATTTCATAATTAATCTAGACCATTCATCATTAGGTCGCAGATTTCATGGTAGAAGTTATGTTAGGGGTTTTCTCCCTAGAAGGCAACCCTCTTTTAAGAGGGAATTATATAGTAGCTATAAAATTCAATGTGAGATAAAAAAATCAGTTTGGTTTTTCCGATTTTGGGTTTCTAGGGTAAAATATCTCTACAAATTTTGTGTGACCGCTACTAAATATTTTTCTATTTTATGTTGAGAATCTATTTGCAGGAATTATATGTGGAGGGTTAAAACCTACATTTGGTATTAGATCAATTTTGGCTTCAAGGAAATACCTTTGTGGATAAGGGGTTTGGATCAGGCCTATGCCAGACCCTATTACAGTGGGAGATATGCAAAAGCGATTCTTGTGGTAGAAAGGAAATGATGAGCATTTTAAAGATATAGATCGAGAATTCAATGGGAAGAGTTTTGAGTTATGGAAGATTTGTTGGCGGATAGAGATCAGTGGATCATTATGGATCCTATTAATACACCAACGGGGATGTCAATAAAAGGTTGGACCAAGTTGGATTGAAAGGCAAAGAGCACAATATGATTGTGTATCTCAGATCCAATACTACTAAATGTTTCAAGGCAAGCTACAATATACATTGCATGGGACAAGTTAGGGGCTTTGTACCAGTCTAAGTCCTTGCTGAATAAATTGTTCCCTTGGAAGAAGCTATATAACCTAAGGCTGAAGGATGGAGACTGAGTGATAGAGCATTTGAATACATTCAAAAGTGTGTTAAGTCAATTATATCAGTTGATATTAAGGTTTCAAATGAAGATAAGTGCTTTAGTTTTTTTATGTTATCTACCAGACTCATGGGATAGTCTGGCTATTGCCATAGGTAGTAATGTACCTACTTTAAAGTTTGACGAAGTAGTATCATTTTTGTTATTAGAGGAGATGAGATGGAAAAACATGGAAATCTAGAACGAAGATGCCTTATTTGTAAGAGGATGACCCCAAGAGTAAAAATTAAAATAATTCCTCAAGTGGGAGATCTAAATCTAGAGGGGCATCTACATCAAATCTTCAAGAAAATTGGTAAAGGTATGTTGGAAATGTGGAAAATAAAGGAACTACAAGAAATATTATAGATTCAAAACTACTGAAAAAGGGAAGGGACCTGATGCTCCTTTGGCAGAAGAAAAATTATCCTTGGACGAAGGAGGGGATATATACTTGGCTTATTCAAGTACACATGTAGATGATGAGGCATGGCTAGTCGACTCATGTTCATCCTCTCATATGACCCCCCATAGGGAGTGGTTTTATGAGTATGAAAGATATGATGGTGGTAATGTTTTCTTAGGAGACAAATCAAAAGCAAGAATCATAGGACATGGAAAATTTAAGTTGAAGCTCATGGGTGGAAGGATTGGAACACTCCTTTGTGTTTTTCACATCCTAGGATTGGCTAGAAATTTGATTTTTGTAAGCAAGATGAGTGATGCAGGTGTAAAAACAATGTTTGAAAAGGATCACTGCAAGATGGTTCAAGGGGAAATCGTATTGCTAAGAGGATTTTGGTTTGGAACTATGTATAAGCTACTTGGAAGTACTATTAGTAACAGGTGCAACAATTCCATTACTCTTGAGAGTGGAGAAGAAGAAGGAAAAACGCCTATAGTCTTTGGGGAAAAGACTATGCTATGGCATAAAAGATTAGGGAATATGAGAGAGAAGTACCTTTAAGTATTACATGGTAATGGTATGGTAGAAGGTATGTTGAATTTCTCTCTAAATTTTTATTTCTATGAACTTTGTTTATATGGGAAGGTTAATTGGGTGAGATTCTCCTTTGGTGCTAAAAGAGAAGAATAAATACTACAACTAGTGCATAGTGATGTTTTTGGACTTGCGTTGGTTTCATCCTAGAGTAAAATTATGTACTATGTCTCATATATAGATGAATTCTTGAGGAATACATGGATATATTTCCTTAGGAAGAGATCTGAAGTATTTGAAATAATTTAAGAGTTTAAGGCTTTGGGTAGGAATAAGATAGAAGAAAATAAAGGTGTTGATAACAAATAATGATGGAGAATTCTTTGGGAAGGAATTTGAAGAGTTTTGTAAGAAATGTGGTATAAAATGGCATAATAGTACTACACACACATCTAAACAAAATGGAGTTGCATAAAGGATGAACAATACGTTGATGAAAAAAGCAAGGAGAATGCTTAGTGGTTCTAGGTTAAAACATGAATTATGGGCAGAGGCAATGGATACTGCATGTTACTTGCTAAATAGATCACCATTGTCAATATTAGATGATAAGATTCCACGCGAGGTATGGAATAGTAAGAAACTTTCTCGTAAACATCTCCGAGCATTTGGTTGTGATGCTTATGTATAGTTCCAAAGGAGAATAGGAGTAAGTTGGATAAGAAAGTTTAAAAGTGTATCTTTATTGGATATAAAGATGGTTTGAAATGTTATAAGTTTTGAAACATAGAAACTAATAAGGTTGTGTATAGTCAAGATGTGGCATTTAGATTAGTCAAAGATGCTATCGAACAACAAGTCCTAACAAGGGTGAAAGAAGTAGAAAAGAAAGAGTTTGAAATGAAGGATGATGAATCTGACTCTACAAAAGTACATGGATAATAAAAATATGAACCACATACTCTAGTATTGAGGAAATAGGTTTGGCAAAGAAGGCAACAAAAAAGGTATACTCCACTTGATTTTCATTCAAATTTTGCTTTGTTTATTATTGATAATGATCTTAGAATTGTTAGGGAGGTAGTGGATTTAGAGCATGAAAAATCTAGAAAAAGGCCATTGTTTGAGTAATGGGAGCCTTAGACAAGGATGGGGCTTGGGATATAGTGGAGTTGTTGGTTGTAATAAATCCCATTGGTAGAAAATAGCCATTTAAAAAGAAGTTGAATGCAAAAATAATGGTGTTGAAACACAAAGCTCAATTAGTAGCAAAATGTTATTATCAAGTAGAGAGAATTGAATTTGGTCATATTTTTTCTCCCGTTTCTCATATATAAATTCTTTTATATGTTGTTGCTGCTTTTGATTTGAGGTAGAATAGATGTACATGAAGACAACATTCCTACATGGGGATTTGGAAGAAAATATCTACATGAAGCAGCCAAAAGAATTTGTTGTGAAAGGAAGGAAAGAATTGGTATGTAGGTTGCAAAAAGTACCTCTATAGGTTAAAAAAATCACTAAGGATGTGGTATAAAAAATTTGATAAATATATACTAGGACTTGGCTTCTTAGGGAGAAAATGAGATCACTGTGTATTTTTTAAATTTATTGGTGATTTTCATATTTATGTAGTCTTGTATCTAGATGATATGTTGCTAATTGGAAATGAAAGGGAAATTATCTAGGATTTGAAAACTCAATTGCTCTTTGAATTTGACATGAAGGATCTTGGTGTTGCACATTTCATTTTGGCCATGGAAACTAAAAGAGATTGATTAAAGAGAAAACTATGGTTAAATCAAAGGAAGTATGTTGGGACAATGTTGCAAAGGTTTAATATGTAGGAAAGTAAATCGGTAAAGGTACTTATTCTTGTAGGTGTAAAGTTATTTGCAAATGAGTGTCCCAAGACATAAGAAGAAGAAGAGGACATGTCCCATGTTCCATATGCTACTGCAATTGGAAGTTTTATGTATGCAATGGTCTATACTAGACCATGCATTACACATGCAATGGGAGTATTGCACAAGTATATGTCAAAACCAAGGGGCATTGGAAAATAATAAAGAGGGTTTTTCATGTATTTGTGTGGCACTGCTAATTATGGATTATGCTACCAAGGAAGACTAGTATTGGATAGAGTGTTGGAAATACATGGCTTTGTTGATGCATACTGAGATGGAGATCTAGATCACAAAATACCTACAAGTGGGCATGTGTTTAACCTATTTGGAGGAATCTTCAGTTGGACGAGCAAGAGATATTCTATAGTGGCAAGTTCTCAACTATAGAAGTTGTATACATGGCAGTTACTCATGCAGACAGAGAAGCAATTTTGTTAGAGAGATTGTGTTGAGCTATTAGGTTGGTACAACAAGCTGTAAGGATAGATTGTGACAGTCAAAGTGCAACTTTCCTATCAAAGAACCCTTCTTATCATTCGCGGACAATGCTTATTGATGTTCAATATCACTTTGTGAGAGATATGGTTGAATAGAATAAGGTGCTACTAGTAAAGATGGAAACTTTAAAGAATACTCTAAATTCATTGACAAATTTGTGAGCATTGAGAAGTTCTCTTGGTGTAGAGAAACAATGGGTGTTACTACCCTAGATTATTGATCATGTACTCCTATGAACCCCTATATGCGAATAAAACAAGTGGGAGAATGTTGGGTATGTGTTATATTATTTACATGATTGAGTCATGTTTAGACCTAGATTTCTAATGAAGGGGCTTTAACCCCCATATAACGGTCACTACCCCCACCCTAGTAGGGGCTTTTGAGGGCAGAGCCATCAAAACAAAATTTTTGGAAAATTTTCCTTGTATAATATTGTAATTTCATAGTCAATCTAGATCATTCATCATTAGGTCACAAATCTAATGGTAGAAGTTATGTTAGGATTTATCCCCTTAGAAACTAACCCTCTTTTAAGAGGGAATTGTATAGCAGCTATTAAATTCTTTGAGAGGAAGAGAAAAATTGGTATGGTTTTCCTAGTTTTGGGTTTTCAAGCTAAAATCTTTGTGCAAATTGTGTGTGAGTGGTATTGAATATCTTTTGTTTTATATTGAGAGTTTGTTTATGGGGATTATTTATGCAGGGTTAAAACCTACACTCAAGTGTATCGACAACGTACCACTCACTGATATGGGTAGACTAGATAAGAAATTCATAAGGGGGAGAAGCCTGAGGCAAGCTAACCATGAAAGATAAGAAAAGATAGAGAAGAGAAACAAAGAGTAGAGGGAAGCAAGTGTGAAAGCGGGAGAAGGAAGCATTGTCCCCGATGGAGAGAACTCATGGAAGATAACCACAAAGTGAAGAAGTCGTTCCTCAGGATAAAATGAAGCATTCTCCCATGAGGAAAGAAGAAGAACTAATGTGTTCGCGAGAAAGAGAAGAGGCATTGGTGGGATATCCACATTCGTAAGAATGTGAGAGTAGGTAGACAAATAGAAAAGATGACTATTGGATTTGACTAGATGAAGGAGATTAGTTTCAAAACTCCACCTTGTAATGATATGTGAGAACTTCCCTTATGGCTTCTTAGTTTGGCTCGAGGGGTGGCCAACTACAAAAAATAGAGCAATGTAGCTAAGCCTATGGTGGGGTGGAACATGGATAACCCTTAATCAGTTGCAGAATGTGTTTGATTATAATAATATAAGTGTACCTTGGGGACTTTAAATTATATAATGTTGTAACAATCGTATTAAAAAATCCATGTAAAAATATATAAGACCACGGTCATGGGACATGTATTCCAAGCTGAATGGTGGGAAAAGCATCCTAGTGGGTGTTCATTCGATTTATTATGGCTAAAGAAATTTCCAAAGGAAATGGAAAAGGCTTTGGAAAGGCATGAGGCATTTATTGGCATTTTATTTATGAAAATAAAGGAAATTAGGAGAAAACGAACGTGAAAGGTCACAGGTTGGATGTGAGGAGAGAATTGAAGGAAAATAATGGAAAATGAAGAAAATAGAGGCCTCATTAATAAAAAGGATTCTAAGGATCAGTTGGAAAGCTTTTTCTTAGGCTTGGTTAGTGTAACCTTTTGTCAGTTTAGTTTTGGAGCTCTCATCCTATTCTCTCTTTCTCATACTCTAGGACACTTAGAGTTTTCTTGGAGTACCCTTGGAGAGTGTGGGATACTTTGATGCTTGGAGAAAGAAGGCAAAGGAAGAGCAGGAAAGCACATGAGGACATTAGGATCAACAACTACAACAGGTTTTTCTTGCAGGTACCGAGTTGCATGTATGTTTTCATCACTAGTTTTGGCATGCATGGCATATGTATGTGGTTTATTGGTCATGATCTGTCATTGGAATGGAGGAATTCCTGGATTGACAATGGATTTTCCTAGCCTTTCCATTTTCGAGATAGCCATGGTTTTGTGGGTTCATTTCTTTGTTTTTTGGTTGGTTCTCATGTTCCTTTAGATATGGGTTGAGTTACTAGTTCCTGGAACCTTGGTTGGACAAACACTTTGGATCCCTGTAACACCCTCCTCCCACATCTACCCAAGTAATGAAAAAAACCAGGGTAAACATGTGACGAGAAGTTACTATCATATGATTCAAATCCCTATGTGTTAATTAAGGAAGTGGAACTGGTGGAACTGGTGGCTCATATGGGCCTGACCTAGGTTCGGAAGAATTATTTAGCCAAGAAAATCCCATAGCTATCGGCCCTTTCGGCAACAGTTTGCGAAGCACGGACTGAGGTCTCACCTGAGGTAGCAGGGGAGGGTGCTGGAACCAAGTTTCCACACCCTTGGGATGTCTAGATGTGGTTTGGAGGTTTCGTGCCCTGTTCTGCAGCTTCGCGCTGCGCTATTTTCGCGTAGATCCTGGATACCCCTTACAGTCTATTAGCGCGCAGTCTATAGACCTGGTCTAGTGGATGAAGTATTCGTAGATCAGATCTATTTAGAAGGGTCTTTAAGCAAACATTTAACAGATTTGGCCAGTTCGCGTACTTAGAATACACTTAGATTCACACATATCTATAACATAAGCATATGCACATAGATTAAATAGTTATATCAATCATTAATTCAGTCAGATTTGCGATAGCTCAAATTGTAACATAGAATTTGCAGAAGAAACTTATCTTTATTTCCACTTATCACCAATACATCCAGATCCGCCCTGTGCACTCAGTTGCAAGGGTCCATGCACACAGCTGCAAACTCTTCCAAGCCTCTGCGCACATAGCTGCAGAGCCTCTATCCACTACCAAAACCCTTGACTCGGACTTACAGACGCTTTCAGAGTACTTCCTTAAAAAACCCATTACCATTCAGATCCAAGATCAAACCTCAAAAGAACTACTTTTCCCTCATAGAGCCGCGCTCTATTTATACCTTCCTATGGTCCGCGGACCGACTTACTTCCTATTATTTTATATTATTTCTTGGGCGGACAACCCTTTGACTCGACCTTTTACATTTCGCGCTCCGCATATTTCGGAGGTTTACAATATTTTTATCCTACTTTCTAGGCTATCATACCCAAAACTGTTACGCAGGACCTCCGCTACCCAACATGAACACATCAAAAAAACCTTCCACATCAGCAAAAAAACTCCAAGGAGCCATCCCAACCAAGTAATTGCATTTGTATCATGATTTTGTTGTCATCTTTCAGTTCTAAAAGTGCCATGGAGTTCTGGGCAGTGACCTAGTGGTGATGTATGACTCTCATCATGCTTTTACTTGTAAATGAATGAACAATGTATCTATGGACTAATAGATGATAATGAAGCTAATGTGATAAGGAAATAATGACTCATAGCGAATCTTAGATAAGTATGAGACCCATATGCTCAGTTTTGATGTTAAGACCTGTAGCTTTCATGTTTGTGACATGTTTGATGAAATGCCTATCATGGCTAGTAGGGGTCCAGTCTATTCCTTGTTGATGTTTTTGCAAATGTATCTTTGTTCCATTGTGAAATTTCATTTCTGAAGGTGTCATTATGTTCTAGGCAGTGGCCTGGGATCTGGGCCTTAAAAAGTGGCACAAATCTCAGAGTCACAGACACAACACTGGGGGAAAAAGTCTCTAGAATCTCCCTTTCCCTTGTTGTGGGAGCTTCTAGAGCCTCCTAGATGCACCTTGGTCCATATCAAGGGAGCGTCCAAGGGTTTGATGCACTAAAAATTCAGTTGGTCTTAGGCGATGGTTACCTGAGTGGTTGGGATGGCTCCTATGAGTTGTGTTGCTGATGTGGAAGGTCTATGTGATGTGTTCTGCTAGTTCCACTTCATTAATTGACACATAGGGAGTCGAATCATATCATAGTAGTTTCTCGTCACATGTTTACCCTGGTTGGCTAGTTGCATGGGTAGATGTCAGAGGAGGGTGTTACAGGGTGGTATCAGAGCGAGTTGCGCTCTCTTTGAGTCATATATGATACCATTGAGTGGTATCAGAGCAAGTTCTATTCTCTTTGGGTGGCTTTTGTTCTCCTTGTGTGATATTTGATACCATATAGTGGTATCAAAGCATGGTTCACCCCTCAGACTGGATGGGTGGTGTGTTGGTCATGCATTCATGTCAGTTGCATATGTGTTCCTTATGCTTGTAGTTGTTGGGAATAATACTGAGAGGGGGGGTGAATCAGTATTATCTAATCAATAAAACTTTTTCATTTTCATACTTCAGAATCATATACGCTACTTCAGTTAAGTATACCCGCGTATATACGCGACTGTGTCTATTGCAACTAGCGTATAACCATTAAACTCATGATTCAGTTATGTGATCTTCAATGGATGCAACAGAACATTATTAGCCATATTAACAGTCAACAGTAGCAGAAAAACAGATAGATCAACACACATAAGCAACACACATGAACACCATGATATAAGGTGGAAACCCAATGTGGGTGAAAACCACCTGCTGCAATTCGTTTCTATCTTCCTTTATTAAGAAACTTCTTTTACAATGTACTGGTGCAGTCCTTTATCAGCACGCAGGATACAACCTGCAGAAGGCTACAAGCTTCTCTCGTTCTCCAGACTCTCCTGGAAGGGAGCTCCAACCCCCTTTGCTCTTGTACTAGCTAAGATACTAGTACGTAGGCACCGGCCTACAATCTTCTCTCCTCCGGGTACCACGTTTCATACATTTTCAGACTAGATACTCCTAAAGCACAACACATAATCTGAAGGCCACGTTTCATCCAATTTTCATACTGGACCCATAATTATCATTGAAGCTCAAAACAATCACTACTAGCATCATCAATTTCTGAATCATTGAAACACTGAAACCCTGTCAATAACACAGTCACCAGAACACAGAGCAGAACTCTGCAATAACAATCAAAACCAACTGTACCATCAAAATCATGCATCAGAGTGCATACGCTACTTGGAGTGCAGAACCTGCGTGTATACGCAACTTCATCAAGATGAACAAGCGTATATGTCATTAATCACTTATTCATAACTTTGCTGCACTTCCTGACTTCAGACGTAACCAGATCATTACATATACAAGGATAATATATGTGTTAGCACCCAGATCTAGTCTATCAGATCACATAAATATGAGTCATTATGATCCTGATCCACATTGGTTCTCATCCATCAATACATAATCAACCAACCAAGATATGCAGAATACTGACATCATCAGAACTCATCAACAGTCAGAACCATCTGTAACTTCAGACATCATAGCTCAAATGGTATACGCTACTACAATGAACCAAACCCGCGTACATACGCGCTTACGCCAAAGCCAACCCATGTACAGATCTATAAATATTCAATCATGACTTGTAGCGATTTCAGACTTAAGTTAAACCCAGTTTAGATCATTACATGCGTCGATATATAGATCTAGAATAAACATAATCAATCATATAGAGACAGTTTATTTCAAACCATTAGATCCCGATCTCTCCTTAGATCTTGTTCTCCATCAACCGGTGAGATCCCCCCTTAGCTCAGATCAAGCAATGCATCATCAACCCATAACCTGCATACTAGATCTCATACTTCATCAGATATTCTTGTCTTTTTAGCTGCCCTTGCCTAATGATCTTCTTCTCCTATTATAGTCTTAGGCCTTGCTCAATGCCACGGTCCAAAACCATAATAAATCAATACCAAGGGCCCAATACTTGGGATCAACACACTTGTCGAGATACCACGTCCAAAACCATAGGTTCAAATACCGAGGACTAACTACCACGGACCAAAAGTAAGCTTTCCAACATGTACACGCTTTTCCGTGCATGAAACTGCGTGTATACCCTACTTGGTATATAGCGAACCTGCGTATACGCGACTTGGTATATAGTGAACCTGAGTGTATACCCTACTTGGTATATAGCGAACCTGCGTATATGCGACTTGGTATATAGTGAACCTGCGTGTATACCCTACTTGGTATATAGTGAACCTGCGTATATACTCTTCTTTCTTCATTCTTTGTAGTCTGATCATCAATTCTTTGCTACTGACCTGCTGCACTATAATCTGTCATTTTGCCATCAAGGAAAACACTTGTATCATAATGCCAACAATCTCCCCCTTTGGACTTGATGGCAAAGCTAACTTGTCATACTGAGAACTCTCATCTGATTCCTTTGAGCTGCCCTGCATCCCATGCATTTAGTCACATCTGTAGATTGATCTAGTTATATGTAAGTGAGATGTTCTTCTATGAGAGGGTTGCCATCAAGTACAACATATGCATCACAATGCCAACAATCTCCCCCTTTGGACTTGATGGCAACAACACCAAATCTCTCTCCCCCTTTGACATCAAGGGCAAAGGGCGGACCAAGATATTCTCTTTCCTTGATAAACATTCTGCTGTCCATACTCCCCCTGAGTACCTGCTGAAATCTCTGAATAAGCTCCCCCTTTGTATATGCCAAGGTGTACCAATCTGTCCATGCTCCCTTTGAGTACATGCTGAAGTCTCTGCTCTGCTGAAGTGTGCTGATCATGCTCTTCCTGATTGTAAGCAAGGTCTGCAAAAAGATGTTCTACAAGAAAGAACATGACTCTATACATCATAAGTGACCTTCCTAGCACCAAATACTTATACATACATCCATCTCCCAACCAAGTGGGAATATACCAAAAGTTTACACATGATAATACAAGAGTATAAAATCATTCATCCCAGGCATAGTGGGGAAACCAACATAGGCCGTTACATGACCTTGATAAAAATATATGACTGAAATATTTCAACATTCATCATATGACCAAAAGAGATTTCATCAAATGACTACAATAGATAGAGACACTCAATTACATCATGAGTCATGAGTCCAGACATCTAAATAAGACCACGATAGTCATCAGCAACTATCATATACAATGTATGATCTGTTCCATAAGCATCTAGACCAGCAATTATATTCTCTTTCTGTTCTCCCTCTGCATGAGAACTTGAACCAACAGCTTCTAAGGTAATGCCAACACTGCATCATTAGAAGATTATCTGCTCCCCCTGAACCTGTGCCAGATGGTCTCTGTCAGACCCATATCATACTATCTTCAATCAGAGTCTGCCCCTACTGATATCCTTCAAAACTCCATATACGCGACTGTATCTGCAGAAACAGGCGTATATACGTGGATATGCCTTGTAAAAATCGCGTACAACCAGTTCTAGATCAACCTGTAAATGTCCTGTAACAAGGTATGTCTGCATATCAACTCATCATCATTCACATTATATCATATGTGAAGAACACCATAGTCATCTCATCATCATCAAGATTTTTCATGATCTTATATACCATCCATGTGTCATCACTTTGGAAACATCTGCCCCAATCAACATATGTACGAAACAACCTATCATCATATAGGTAAGAACTCATCATCATCATGTCTCCAACAATGCAACTTTGAATAATCATCCATGTATCCAGCCAACAATCCTCATCCATATATGTGCCAAGAACAATCATAATTGTATGATCTTTATGTATATGACGACAACAGCATATGAGTGGCTCATCACCAAGTAAAGAAGATCACCATGTAATCATCATATATGCATAATCAGAGAATCAACCACAAATCTGATTTGAACATCAACTATGTAACTCCAAGAATCATATGAGATGAACAACTCATAACCATATCATAGCAAGATATATCATTTAGCCATATAAGCATCATCACCAAGGACTATTAACCATAATGCCAACAATGCATTATTAAAGGCATATGCTCCCCCTCAACCTGTGCCATCTGTTAGATCTGATCATGCATATATCAGTAATAAGCATCAAGACATCATCATCATCAAGTTAGGATCAAAACACTTCTAGACATCTTACAAGTATAAAAAAAATTTCACACATCCTCAACAGACTGTAACTATTAACCAATGGAGCAAATAATGGACTGAATCATATCAGATCCTTTTTCTGAGCCTGTCCCCACTGCTTTTCCTCAGACTGACATATACGCGACTTTGCATTGTCTAACTCGCGTATATACGCGACTTCCCCTTATGGAACTTGCGTATGAGATTTAGGATATTGAAGTTTTATACTTTCAGCTCCCTCTGAGTCTGTTATGTTTGTGCTGTGCTGTATCTGAGTACATTGTGCTGTGCCACATCTGTCTGACTGTACTTCCTTCTTCTTCCATATCTTCAAGTGTGATGATGTTTTCTCCTTTTGGTGTGATGTCCGTCCTTTGTTCCTGCATTCCTTTGCTATATGTCCAAGCTTGTTACATGCATAACATCTTACATGTTTCATATTCCTCTTGTAGCAATCAACAGCTTTGTGACCAAACATATTGCAAGAAAAACAATATCCATTAAAGTACCTGGAATGTGATGATCTTTTTATGTGATGATCTTGAACCATTCTTCTTCTACATCTAGATGCAACATGTCCAAGATTATGAAATTCATAACATTCAATCTGAGTAAATGATCGGCTATTACTTCCATAGTTAGGAGTAAAAGATTTTCTTTGAAGAATCTCTTTCCTTGAATGTTGATGGGGTTGACCTCTCATTTCCTTGTTGATCATTTTAGACTTCTCTTTAGAGTTCCTTGCCTCACCTTGTGAACTAGATTCACCTTCAACAGATTCATGAAAACCAAGACCAGTCTTGATAGCAGGAGACCTTTGACTACTAAGAATATCATCCAAGGCTTTAGTACTATCTTGAAATCGCAACAGTTTATCCTTTTCTTCTAATTTACCTTTCAAGATATTTACCTCAATCTGAAGTTGTTCTTCCTTTTCCAGACATTGTTTCTTCACGTTTTCTTCAGCATTTCTTTCCTCTTCCATTTGTTGCCTTAGTTTGAGAATCTCCTTTTCTTGTTCTTCATTCACATCCTGCTGCATTTGACGAATTCTGAAGGCACATTCTAGCTGAGATTTTAAGTTGATAACTTCGTTTTCTTGTTTTTCAATAGCTTGGAGTAGATCTTTATTCTGCTTATTTGTTTCTTCAAGTTCTTCCTTTAGCGAGAGGGTCGTAGCTTCAAGACTTTCATAATAACTGGATCGATCTCTGAGCTCCTTGATTGTTGTGTTCTTTTCAATGACTTCATTTCTTAGAGATGTTACTTCATCCTGCAACTTTTGATATTTGTCCTTGAATGACTCTAGTTGAGTCTTTAGTCTAGTAGCAGCTTCTTTGAAGGCACCATCCTTTATGTTCAAAAGTTCTTCTTGAGTTCTAATTTTGTTTGTCAGACTTTTAACTTCTGCCTCTATTTGATATCTTTCTTGTTCACCCATAAGAGCAAATTAAGTTGTTTCGCTATCACTTTCATCTTTTCCAAATGGATAGATAGCTGGAACATCAGAGGATAGCAAATTCATACCTAATAGTTCATCTTCATTCTGAAATGATTCTGAATCTGATTCTGAGTCTGAAGAGCTTCTTATACATAATCCCCAATCGATTCTCCCACTTTCATAGTTCTTCTGAGATGTCTTCTTCTTCTTAGGTGCTTTCTTCTTAAGCTTCTTTCCCATAGTTCCACAGATCTCCTTCAAGCGATCAAGCTTCTACCAAAGGACCTGCTCTGATACCAATTGTTGGGAATAATACTGAGACGGGGGGTGAATCAATATTATCTAATCAATAAAACTTTTTCATTTTCATACTTCAGAATCATATACGCTACTTCAGTTAAGTATACCCGCGTATATACACGACTGTGTCTATTGCAACTAGCGTATAACCATTAAACTCATGATTCAGTTATGTGATCTTCAATGGATGCAGCAGAACATTATTAGCCATATTAACAGTCAATAGTAGCAGTAAAACAGATAGATCAACACACATAAGCAACACACATGAACACCATGATATAAGGTGGAAACCCAATGTGGGTGAAAACCACCTGCTGCAATTCGTTTCTATCTTCCTTTATTAAGAAACTTCTTTTACAATGTACTGGTGCAGTCCTTTACCAGCACGCAGGCTACAACCTGTAGAAGGCTACAAGCTTCTCTCGTTCTCCAGACTCTCTTGGAAGGGAGCTCCAACCCCCTTTGCTCTTGTATTAGCTAAGATACTAGTACGTAGGCGCTGGCCTACAATCTTCTCTCCTCCGGGTGCCACGTTTCATACATTTTCAGACTGGATACTCCTGAAGCACAACACATAATCTGAAGGCCACGTTTCATCCAATTTTCATACTGGACCCATAATTATCATTGAAGCTCAAAACAATCACTACTAGCATCATCAATTTCTGAATCACTGAAACACTGAAACCCTATCAATAACACAGTCACCAGAACACAGAGTAGAACTCTGCAATAACAATCAAAACCAATTGTACCATCAAAATCATGCATGAGAGTGCATACGCTACTTGGAGGTGCCGAACCTGCGTGTATACGCAACTTCATCAAGATGAACCAGCGTATATGTCATTAATCACTTATTCATAACTTTGCTGCACTTCCTGACTTCAGACATAACCAGATCATTACATATACAAGGATAATATATGTGTTAGCACCCAGATCTAGTCTATCAGATCACATAAATATGAGTCATTATGATCCTGATCCATATTGGTTCTCATCCATCAATACACAATCAACCAACCAAGATATGCAGAATACTGACATCATCATAACTCATCAACAGTCAGAACCATCTGTAACTTCAGACATCATAGCTCAAATGGTATACGCTACTACAATGAACCAAACCCGCGTACATATGCGCTTACGCCAAAGCCAACCCGCCTACAGATCTATAAATATTCAATCATGACTTGTAGCGATTTCAGACTTAAGTTAAACCCAGTTCAGATCATTACATGCGTCGATATATAGATCTATAATAAACATAATCAATCATATAGAGAGAGTTTATTTCAAACCATTAGATCCCGATCTCTCCTTATATCTTGTTCTCCATCAACCGGTGAGATCCCCCCTTAGCTCAGATCAAGCAATGCATCATCAACCCATAACCTGCATACTAGATCTCATACTTCATCAGATATTCTTGTCTTTTCAGATGCCCTTGCCTAATGATCTTCTTCTCCTTTTATAGTCTTAGGCCTTGCTCAATACCACGGTCCAAAACCATAATAAATCAATACCAAGGGCCCAATACTTGGGATCAACACACTTGTCGAGATACCATGTCCAAAACCATAGGTTCAAATACCAAGGACTAACTACCATGGACCAAAAGTAAGCTTTCCGACATGTACGCGCTTTTCCGTGCATGAAACTGCGTGTATACCCTACTTGGTATATAGCGAACCTGCGTATACGTGACTTGGTATATAGTGAACCTGCGTGTATACCCTACTTGGTATATAGCGAACCTGCGTATACGCGACTTGGTATATAGTGAACCTGCGTGTATACCCTACTTGGTATATAGTGAACCTGCGTATATACTCTTCTTTCTTCATTCTTTGTAGTCTGATCATCAATTCTTTGCTACTGACCTGCTGCACTATAATCTGTCATTTTGCCATCAAGGACAACACTTGTATCATAATGCCAACAGTAGTCCATGTGCTTGTTCCATTTGCATGGTGTTGATCATGGTTGTAGTGATGTCGCCATGTGAAGGTTGATGGTGTTGTTATCAGATGTTTTGTCATGAGTGTATGGTTGTATATGTATTTGTTATGCATGTCGGTGTCTATATGTTGTTATGCATGTCGGTGTCTATATGTTGTTATGCATGCATTTTTATGGTGAAGGTTGTTGTGCATAAGGTCATTGTATGCAATTAGGCCATCATGATGATATTGATATGTTATGATGCTAATGTGTTGGATGAGATAGACCAGTAGATGTAGATCGTTAAAGTGAAGTTGCAAAAATGGACTTCGAGGTAAGAGTAGATCATCATATAGGTTTGTACGGTGGGCATGTAGGTATGTTGGTTAATGTTTGTTATAAGCATTAAGGTTGTTGATATGCTTGTCATTATATTATTATTATGGTTACATGTATGATAAATGATAGTTGATTAGTGTAGTCATATGCACATGTGTCAGATAGTCATTGATGATAGTAACCTATGGTTGTATGCATTGCTAATGTTATTTTATGATAGTTAACTTGATGATTATGTTATATGTTGTTGATTAGCATGTTATATGTTAACTTGTCGTTGTAATATGTTAGTTAATGATTAGGTTTATTGCATTAAGATCTTGATGTTATATGTATCATGCTAAATTGGATTGGCCTATGCAGATGGTTAGGGTTATGACATTAAGGTATGAGTTTGACTATGCCATCTATTTGATGTTTGAGTGTTTGATTATGTCATCTAGTTTATTTATTTAACATGGTATGTTTGCAAGTTGGTTGAATGTTTGATGAATTGCATAATATGACTATGTGTATGTAAGATTGCTTGAAGGAATGATTTTGTTTTAAGATGGTTTTACTCACACATATGTGTTGAGATAGCTGATATGTACTTGAGTGTAAGTAGGTGACAGTTGTAGCATTATGTCTAATGACTACGAGTTGACTATGGATTATGACATGATTGTTAGTCTTGGTAAATGTTGATTTCAAATTAGTAGATATGTTGTCTTGATCTTTGGAACATGTGGCTAACATGTGTGTTCAGTTACAAGGCAACATGATTGGCACAACAAGGTAAGATAATTGGTATATTGTTACATTTATTTATGCACTGATAGTTATGTGTTATGGTAGTATGATACAGAGAATTGCATGGCAAAGAAATTGCCATGGAATCTTGAAGAAGGCTCAGGTTGAGCTTTCCCTTGGAAGCACTAGGAACCCATGGGGATTGAGTCATGGTGTCTGTTGAGAGTCTTGTGCTTTTGGTACCTTGTCATTTGCTTGCACTTGATTTGAATTTTTGTTATGTCTAGTGCATGATCATGCCACTTTGTTTGCGGTGTCGTATTGTTATTGGTTTTCATGATTTTCTTCTTTTTTGTTTCTTGTTCTTGCCTTTTATGTTTTGAGGGTCTTGGGAATTGGTTGGGAAAGAAGAAAGTTGATGGAACTTTGGGAGAGATGTGTGGAACCCAATATGTAATGAAAGACTCGGATGAAGCTGGTGCATGTGTAAGGGAAGCTAAAGGTAAGAGTATGATAGTCGGCTAAGTTGGTTGGGTCCATTAGTGTAAATGGATGGTGGTAGGACAATCATGAGAAAGCTAACAGGAAAGGTAAAGTAAATATATTTGAGGCGTTAGATCCCTTGGCTATGTTGGGAATTGTTGTTCTCAATGTTGTGCATGTTGTGCATGGATAAAGGGAGTTCTCTTAACCTTGACCTTATGATATTTGGTAATTATGTTGTGATCATGTTTATGCTAATATATATGCATGTATATATGTATGTATGTATATCATTGTCTGACATGATCATGATTGTTTTATGTTGATGTGTGTATATATATATATACCATTGTCTGACAGGGTCATCAAGAATCGTTCTTATGGAGGAATGATTGCTTATGCAGGTGAATGGCATGAAGAGATTCCTGGTTCATGAGGAATCAAGTGAGAAGAGTAGCCTGACAGATCTCTGAGGTCCGTATCATGTGGATG
This sequence comes from Pinus tabuliformis, assembly GCA_031772625.1. Classification (NCBI taxonomy): domain Eukaryota; kingdom Viridiplantae; phylum Streptophyta; class Pinopsida; order Pinales; family Pinaceae; genus Pinus; species Pinus tabuliformis. The sequence goes on from CM062820.1 coordinate 481,546,385, forward strand.
TGAACTGATATTATGTGATTATACTATGTCTATGTTTATGTTATCGACAAGCTAATGTTGAGATATACATAAGCATAATGAAAACAATGTGATCCACGACATGCTAGGATAAGCAAGGTTGCTTGGTAAAGACAATGTGGTTTTGGATGTGCAATGCTATTGTTGTGTATATGTTGTGCATATTTTATATTCAGCGATGTACCTATGTTGTTGTGTGCATATTGCATAGGCAGTGATGGGTATAGATGGTGTTATGTAAATGTTGGATATGCGGTGTTGTGTACATATTGTATTGTGTGCATGTTGGACATGCGGTGTTGTGTGCATATGGTGTTGTGCGCATGTTGGATATGTGGTGATGTGTACATATGATTCTATGTACACGTTGTATATGCAATTCTATGCATATGGTGTTGTGTGAATGTTATACATATGGTACTATGTACATATGGTATTGTGTGCATGATTGTACATGTGGTGTTGTGTATAGGGGGTGTTGTGTACATGTCGTGCATGTGATGTTGTGTACATGTGGTGTCATGTACATGTCATGCATGTGGTACTATGTACATGTGGTATTGTGTACACATTGTATAGGTGGTGTAGTGTACATGTGGTATTGTGTACGCATTGTGCAAGTGGTGTCGTGTACATGTGATGTTGTGCAAATGTTGTGCAGGTGGTGCTGTGTACAGGTGGTACTGTGTACATGTTTTACATATGGTACTGGTGTATATGTGGTATTGTGTGCATGTCATACATGTTGTGTTGCGGGCATGTGGTACTATGTATGTGCATTGTGTAGTTGTGGTATCGTGACATATGTATTCATTGTGTTGTACTCTGTGTATGTATTGTGTTGTGATGTACACCGATGTAGGAGTATGTATTGTGTTGTGTTGTACACTGGGTGTAGGTGTATGTGTGGTATGTCAGGTGTAGGTGCATGTATTGCATGATGTTGTATGTCGTGTGTGGTTGTATGTGTGTGATGCACACTATGTGTATGTGCACATGGTTGAGGAGAAGGCACTGGGTGTTTGTCAGGTGTGGCAACTGATCTGGTGTGCGTACAGAATAAGGACAAAAGGTAGAAACTAAGTATTGATTAAAGGATAAGTATCAATATTTTATTTTAGTTTTATTATGCATGTCATTTATGATTCTGATTTATGATGGTTATATGTGATTTATGATTCTGGTTTATGATGATTGTATGCAATTCATGATTTTGATTTATGATGGTTGTGTTCTGAGCTAACCTAATGTGATATGTTTATACATAATGATTTGGTCAAAGATGCTAGTTTGAATTGTTGTGACGGGAAGTAAACAGGATTGCAAGTGTACCTTATGGACGAGATACCAATGAGGTATAATGTGAATTTATTTCAATTTATTTTAAATCTAATGGAAATTATGTGCGTGGTACAAGAAAGCATGAAATGCCCAGGTGGGTGGTTGAAAGTGACGAGAGGAATTAGCAGCAAGAACAAAAGGAATTGGAATAGGCAGTAGTATGTTGGTAAAGAATTTAGGAGTAGGGCCATTATGGGACATTGGTACTCAATAGTTTCCATTGATTTCCATGAGCATGGTATGATTGGTATAATGGTTTGAGGCAGGAATATGCCTTAGTTTTTGGACCTTCCGATGTGAGGAAACCTTTTCGAGGGATGGACTGCCCAGGATGGGGGTGCTAGAATAACATGGAAGGTGTGTGGGTACATAAAAGGGGGTGACCAGATTGCCTAAGGGATTGTGTAGAAGAGAAGGAAAGGTTGAGGATATATTTGTTTTGGTCATTAGCATTGCCATATGGAATCAAATGCACATTGGGAGTGTGCCTTGGAACAATGAGTCAGTAACTGTTCATTGAGAGGACAAGTGGTGCATGATTATAGTGTTGGACATTTGATGTAGATTTCACCTTGCAGTCGATTCAGGATTTCCTAGGAAGGAGGTGAATCCTGGTATTACTTTGTGTAAAAATTTCATCGTAGATTAAACTGATTATGCAATGTACTAAAGCAAAATACTTAATCTACTTCTACAATCAAACTTGCGGAAGCTTAATCGATTTTGAGCAAGATCAAGTAGAACACATATAACAGAGAAGAAGATTCAATCACAGATGAAACACAGAAGAATACTCTGGGGAAATCCTTAGCTAAAAACCCCACTATCTGTATTATCATACAAATGGAAATATCTTAGGATTGCACAAAGCTTTAGCTCTCAAGCTATCCAACTCTCAGTACAATCCCTCACTACTGCTCATGGATAGAATAGACAACACATATGCTTTCCTTCAGTCCTCCAAACCTCCTATTTCCTTACACAGTTTCTCCTGGGTCCTCAAGCTGCCACCTGTGTGTAAATACCTCACATACTGCTCACTAACCTCTGAAATAACTGCGCAATCCTGAAGGAGATAATTCCTTCTGCATGGATGAGTTTCCTATATAGGAAAATTCCCAACTGATAGTACACTATCCCTTCCTTTAATCTCAACTGGGTCTTTCTCTAAACTGACATGCACGAGTTATTTATGAGAGAATATTCAGTTATCTAGAGAACACTAGTTGCATGCATGCATGCATTAACTGACTGAACTCACAATTAGTTCCTCCAACTGTTTGGAACTAATTTTACTGGAATTAACTCAGTTAATTGAGCTAACTAATTACAACTCAAATACAACTCATCCTTATCTCCTTAATTAAGGGATAACTTCCTCAATCAAAGGGATAACTGTTGCATGTCTTCACATAGACTTCATGTTTGATTTGCTCCAACTAATTAACTCAAGATGAATTAATTAATTATTTTTCAAATAGCTGCTGAGACCAAATTCAAATTTTAATTCTCCATTTTAATTCAGGGACTAATTAAAATTGGAATCTATCATGAAATGTTATTATAGCAATGCTATTTTTAGCATTTCTTGTTACTATTTTCAACAATCCCTCTCAACAAGAAAGGCATTCAAATTGAACTTGATCCTGAACCTTTGGAATGTTCTGCATGCAACACTTCTCTCAAGTGTTGTTGCTACAGCAACTCCAGAAACAAAAAATATCCAACCTAAATAAGAATGATGCCTCTGTCATCAAAGTCTCTAACTGTTATTGCCTCTGTCGAATGAAAACTCTATACCTCTGCGTTCTTCAGTATTTGACTGCTCTATCTTCTGTCACTTTGATCTCTAATTGCATCAATCACACTGATTCCTCCTACTGCATCTGTTGATCCAGGTGGATATTGGTGGCCACCTGCCAAGTCCACCTGGACCCCCACCATTGTCTTTCTCAGCATTTTCAGTTTCCTTAATTGTAGCACAACTTACTATTTTTAGCAGTTTTTCGGGTCCTGAACTTCCGGAGCCGTTTTGAGGCCCTAAACGACGTTTTTTGGGAAATCTGGGTGCAACATGGGTCCATGGACCTATGTTGCCCTTCCCAAAGTGGTAGTGCTCGGATAGATCTTTCTAACGAGCTATTGTACGCGTCAAACGGAGATCGTATGCCAAAGTTACGACCCCGGGAAGTTGATGTACCAATTTACCCAAACGGGGCCCACAGTTTGGCGTTTCATCTCCTAGGGTTAGGTTTTGGAATGTGAAGGGTTGTCCATTGTTTCTCAACAATAAATAGGCCTTCGAGCCTCATTGTAACACAGTTCAGAGGCATGTAGCCATCACATCTCTTCTCAGAGATAAGCTACCATCGCCCTAACTAGTTTATTTCCATTTCTGTTTGTAAGCATATTTCAGTATTTTCCATTGATGAAATGAAGTATTATTTCCGCTGCATCTTTATGTATATGGTTATCTCTGTAATTTGTTGCGTTCCTGTTTAAATCCGGATTAGTGGTATCAGAGCGGTCTGCTTTTTCTCTGTTTTTCTTTGCATGTCCCCAACAAGGTCGGGATATAAGGAGTTAGGGCTTGAACTGGTTGAACCTTTGCAAGACCAGCCTCGCAAATCCCGACGGCCTCCCATGGCGGACGAGAAGAAAGACGAGGGGGCAGGAGATCCCATCAAAATCTTGCTCGAAGAAGCGCTCGAGCGACAACGGAACGCGATGATGGACAGCTTTGCGCAGATTCTTCAGCGGCTACCCAGAGGCGACGCATCGGCTTCCAACAACGACTCTGGAAATGCCACACCCTTCAAGGTACAAGTTAATTTTGAAATCCCCATATTCGAGGGTCAAATAGACGCAGATGCCGTAGATAAATGGTTAAATCTGCTAGATGGGTATTTTTCTGTTCATGAATTTTCAAGTCGGGAAAAGATCGTTTTCGCTCTTCTCAAAGCAGCCCCCCACGTCAAGGACTGGTGGGAAACCTACTGCGAGCAGAAGGATGAAAGTACAGGCTCACTATTTTCAGCCGCACCCACTTGGAATGACTTCCGGGATGCCATCAAGGAGCAGTACTACCCTGTCGGAAGCTATGAGGACAAATACATCAAATGGACCACACTGTGGCAGGGACGAGACCAAGATGTGCCGGAGTTCACAAACATTTTTCATACCCTTCGCACACAGTTGGGTATCAAAGATTCTGAGCGGCATATGGTACTCAAATACCGTGGCTGCTTGCACAAATACATCCAGGAAGAGATGGTGTTCTTGAACATCTCCTCACTTGGCACAGCATACCGATACGCTGTCAAAATCGAGCAAAAGTTCAAACAGAAGAAGCGAGACTTTGGATCTGCAAATCCGAAGCCGAAAGGACAAAGCCAAGGCGGGGTGACCCAAGACAACCCGTCGAAGTCGCAAGAAAAGAACAACACCACGAAGCCGAAGAAGGACACAGGAAAGTGGTGTGAGTTCCACAAGAGTCCCACTCATAACACAAGTGAGTGCCGAACCAAGCAGTCGCTGGTGGCCGAATTGAAGGCTTCCGAATCAGGTGCATGTTCCGACCCTGAGCCAGAACCTGACAAGGGGAATGGCAAAGGGAAGCAGATCATTGATGTGGATCCCAGTGCCACTGTTGCCACTGCCAAGATCAAGAAAAATGAGCCCGAAGATCCAGAGGAGGGGGAGCGTCTTTTCCACTCACAGATGTGGGTGAAGGGTTCACCGCTGCGATTCATTGTCGACAGTGGTAGCCAAAAGAACCTGGTTTCAGCAGAGGTCGTGAAGCGGTTGGGCCTACCGACTACACCACACCCACAGCCATACAGTATCGGGTGGCTTCATGAAGGACGAGATCTCAAAGTTCGCTAGCAGTGCCGCCTTCCCTACAACATCAAGCCCTTCACCGACGAGGTATTATGTGATGTTACACCTCTGGATGTGTGTGATGTATTATTAGGCCAGCCATACTTGTGGAGGCGACATGCTGTGTATGAGTCAAGGCCTCGTGCTGTCATTATTTCTTTGAATAATTCATTATACAGGATACCGGAGGTAGCCCCACCTACTGCCACATCTTTGATCACTACCAAGAAAGGCAGCAAGCTCATATCACAGACCAGGAAATTTATCTGTCTGGTTCACTCCCAAAGTAAGGGGAAGATCGTTGCTACCTCCATGACCCCTGCAAAGGGTTCCTCCATGCAGCAGCAGCAGCAAAGGGATACGGTCATGACAGAACACCGGAACAACTTCTCCTCACCCACAGAGATACCACACAAGTTTCAGGTGGGCAACAAAGTCTGGTTGCATCTGCAGAGAGAACGACTTACCAGAACCCATCAGAAGCTCAGACCACTCCGACATGGTCCTTAAAATAGTACCAAGGCTATGGGAGACAATGCATTTGAGCTCAGCATTCCCCCATTCCTTGGCCTGCACCCAGTATTTAATGTGGACCGCCTTCGGCCATACTTTCCACCATTGCTAGACACATCCGACATTGCAGAACAGCTCAAACCCACAGAATTAAATCCAGATTGCATGGAACAAGCTGCAACTGATCGGATCATGGACACACAGATCAAGAACACTCGCCAACAGAATATCCAACTGTATCGAGTTGTCAAAGCGGGCCAACTCCTTCAGCAGGGCAAGTGGCTCACCAGGGAACAAGTTCAGCAGAAGTTTCCTCATCTCATGGAGGAGCTCAACGCAATGGGGACCATTGCTTCCTAAGGGGGGAGGAATGATCCAGGTGGATATTGGTGGCCACCTGCCAAGTCCACCTGGACCCCCACCATTGTCTTTCTCAGCATTTTCAGTTTCCTTAATTGTAGCACAACTTACTATTTTTAGCAGTTTTTCGGGTCCTGAACTTCCGGAGCCGTTTTGAGGCCCTAAACGACGTTTTTTTGGGAAATCTGGGGGCAACATGGGTCCATGGACCAATTTTGCCCTTCCCAAAGTGGTAGTGCTCGGATAGATCTTTCTAACGAGCTATTGTACGCGTCAAACGGAGATCGTATGCCAAAGTTACGACCCCGGGAAGTTGATGTACCAATTTACCCAAACGGGGCCCACAGTTTGGCGTTTCATCTCCTAGGGTTAGGTTTTGGAATGTGAAGGGTTGTCCATTGTTTCTCAACAATAAATAGGCCTTCGAGCCTCATTGTAACACAGTTCAGAGGCATGTAGCCATCACATCTCTTCTCAGAGATAAGCTACCATCGCCCTAACTAGTTTATTTCCATTTCTGTTTGTAAGCATATTTCAGTATTTTCCATTGATGAAATGAAGTATTATTTCCGCTGCATCTTTATGTATATGGTTATCTCTGTAATTTGTTGCGTTCCTGTTTAAATCCGGATCATCTGTGCTACTGTTGGTCCTATCTCCCAGCACTGCATCTGCACTGCACCTCCTCTCATCATGTTGCATCGTGCTGCCCACTGCTGCACTGCAACTCAGTTACTGAGAAGTAAGTAACTGATCTCCCAACTGACCTCCCTATTAGGCTAGAAACACCCTCTGATGCTGAAGCTTCCTCTTCCGCTCCATCCGCATCTGTCTCTACCCACTTAGCCAGTCTTGCTACTCCTCGTTGGGGCTCCCGTAGCAAGTTATAATCAAAGAGGTTGGGTACCTCAAGGATCCTACCCCTATTTCAGCCTTCTTGGGACTATCACTTCACATCGCCCCACATCCCACCTAGAGGTATGGATGCATTGTGATCACTCTGCCCACTTGGATCGAAATTTCCCCCTACTGGAGGTCTCTGCATGAGTGGATGCCTCCACTCGGTCTCCTCTCGGCTTCTCCAGTTGTGACTGCTCCACAACCTCCTGAAGTTGCTTCACCAATTGTGGTTCCTCCACAATTGTCTGAGACTTCTTCTAGCGCTGCATGTTGAGAGGTAATGTACTCTCCCTCTCAACCACCAAGTCTCTAACAGTTGCCTTGCTCCTCAAGGCTTTGCATGCATCTTGAACCTAAAGAGCACACAGGTTCTTGACTCGTGAACCGATCTGCTTCACTTGCCTCGTGGTGATGTGTCTAAGGAAAACCTTTCCATTACTAAAGACTACATCATAGCCTTTGTCCTCCAACATCGCGATTGATACCAAGTTCTTGTTTAGTCCAGGCACATACTTCACATCTATCAAGGTGATGCAAGCTCCATGCTCCCTCTGAAAAGCAACCGTGACTACTCTTGAAACACTATACTTTTCATCATTATCCATCTCTATGTGCATCTGGAGGCCTTTCTCCTCCAAGGTACTGAACTAACTCTTATCGTTGGTCATGCGGAATGAGGCTCCACTATCAAGAAACCAACCACAACCCATCATCGATGAAACCATGCATGCGATGAGGGTAAAATTCAATTCGAATTGAGAGGCCAATGCCTCACCTTCAGAGCCTTCTGAATTTCTTCAATGGACAATTAGTTGCATAATGGCCCACCTCATGAAAATTAAAGCATCTCACTTTGGATTTGTCAATCTTCTTCCCTCCATGAGAAGAACTCGATTTGGGATGAGAATCCTTCTCCTTCCCTTTCCTTGCCTTACTCGCTAAGGTGAAATTTTCTTCATCCTCCTTGGATGAAGAACCATCTCTGGTGCTCCTCCTGATCTCCTCCTGCATCAGATCCGACCACAGTTGTTCCCAATCTGGAAGTTTCTCTCTTCCATTCACTGAGTCTTGGTAGCTATGCCAGCTCTTAGGAAGATCGAGGAGAGCAAGACTCACCATATCATCATCGGCTGTCGTGATTCCTACACTTCCAAGCTAAATGAAAGTGTACATAGGAGCCATGAAGTGTTAACATATTCTCGTGTAATCAGAATTGTATTTATACTTGTAGGTGGTGAGCTTGTTCAGATATGTAGAGATCGTGTCGCCCTTTTCACACTTGATTTTCCGAAGCTTGTCCTTCAGCGCCAGCTTCCTCTGGTTGTTGTTGTTCTGATATAGATCCTTCAATGTCTTCCACATTGAAAACAGAGTCTCCTTCCCATGGAGACTCGAGACAATATGGTCTTGAACTCCCTCCAGAAGAATCCTCCTCGCTCTCGCCACACATTTCTTCCATTCTGCCAATTCTTGGGCATTAACTGTTGCTGGCTTGGGGACTTCTTAATCAATGAAGTCCTTCAAACCATTTTCCTCTAATACTGCTTCCATGCAATCCTTCCATGCTACGTAATTTGAGCTACCATCTAGGGCATACTCAAGTCTCAAGCCATTGAACGCCATTGGTGAACTTTGAAATGTGATAAGAAATCAATTTTGTACCTACAATACAGAACTTCAAACTTCGAACTTCTCCCTTATTTGTATGCTATTCTCCGCTTTGATACCATGTAGAAATTTCACTGTAGATTAAACTAATTATGCAATGTACTAAAGCAAAATACTTAATCTACTTCTACAATCAAACTTGCGGAAGCTTAATTGATTTTGAGCAAGATCAAGTAGAACACATATAACAGAGAAGAAGATTCAATCACACATGAAACACAGAAGAATACGCTGGGGAAAGCCTAAGCTAAAAGCCTTGCTATTTGTATTATCATACGAGTGGAAATATCTCAGGATTACACAAAGCTTTAGCTCTCAAGCTATCCAGCTCTTAGTACAATCCCTCACTACCGCTCATAGACAGAATAAACAACACATATGCCTTCCTTTAGTCCTCCAAGCCTCCTATTTCCTTACGCAGTTTCTCCTGGGTCCTCAAGCTGCCACCTGTGTGTACACTGTAATTACTTCACACACTGCTCGCTAACCTCTAAAGTAACTGCGCAATCTTGAAGGAGATAATTCCTTCTGCATGAATGAGTTTCCTATATAGGAAAATTCCTCCAACTGATAGTACACTGTTCCTTCCTTTAATCTCAACTGGGTCTTTCTCTGAACTAACATGCATGAGTTATTTATGAGAGAATATTCAGTTATCTAGAGAACACTAGTTGCATGCATGCATGCATTAACTGACTGAACTCACAATTAGTTCCTCCAACTGTTTGGAACTAATTTAACTGGACTTAACTCAATTAACTGAGCTAACTAATTACAACTCATCCTTATCTCCTTAATTAAGGGATAACTTCCTCAATCAAAGGGATAACTGTTGCATGTATTCACATATGTTATAGACATTTTTGTGCCTTACAACTCTAAGCATGAAATGTCCATAAACCAAGGGATCCAAAGTCCCTAAAAGTGTTGTTCCTGCCCCTAAAGGAACAAGGTCAACAAATTACAGCTTCTCCAAGAAGTTCTCCACCAGAAACTGCTCAGAATCAGTCAAATCATGATCATTTCAGCTGCTCCACTAGCTACCTGCGTTGCATAGCACCCAAGTACACTAGCTAAGTGCGTTGCAACGCACCTAAATGCACTACCGGGGTGCGCTGAGCGGGAAATGACAAATGGCAGTGCCATTCCGCGAGGTGGAAAGACAATGGAAGCTTCCAGAATCTTCCCCCATGACACTTGCCTCACTTTGTTCGACCAAGGATGAGTAAGAGGCTCTCAGCCTCCAAGTGGAAGCAAGAACTGACAGAGAGAAGACACTAGTCAAATGACAAGCTGACTCATCTTCTTTGCATACATCTATATATGGATCCCTCATCCCAGAGATCCAGAGGCTGGAATTTTGTACTTTGCAGAGAATTGTTGTTGGTTTTTAGATTGAGATCAGAGTATTGGGTGATTTATGCTTTGTTGGAGGTGAAGAAGGGATTCCTTTGCTGGGAGGTTGATGCTGGATCGGGAATCATTGGTTGTATCTCCTCCTGGATCTTCTTGTTATATCAATAAAACTATTTGAGTTTCTCCTACATGCTTGTGTATCATTGATGTTTGTTACATTTGTATGTTTAGCTTAAATCTGATCCTAAGCTTTTTATGAATATAAATCCATGTCTTTGTGTAGTTTTCTTCTTCTGTGATCTTACAGGAACTTGGTGAAGCTGGGCAAGTAAGGGAGCAGGTAGCTGGAAGCTGTCAAAGAGGAGAGAGATTGGATCAAAGGACTAGCGCAAGACACAGGTTGGTTCATCCTATTCCTCTTCGTTTATAGTTCATAAAGAAGAATACAAAAGTAGTTTTCTCTGTTTGTTGCTAAGGCACTGTCACACCTTAGTGGGATAGGGTCGTTCTGAATAGACACTTTTCCCCACAACAAAATGGCGACTCCGCTGGGGACGATTGTCTAATTAGTTTATTTGTGTTTCTCTTGTTGTTTGTTTCATAGACTTAGAAGTAGCAATCGAACTGCATTTGCCATTTACAAATGCAAAGTAGACACCTACTACTTCAATCCATTCACTGGATTTGTTTATGATTTGAACAGTGGATTCACAAATGATCTGATTGCCCTTTGTGATAGCTCTTAGTCCTCCTTTAAATCATCCCTCTGATTGTACCTTATTGATTGCTTTTACTCGGCCAAAAACCATAGATTAAACTGCAAACCGTGACCCAGAACCCGGATAGAAGTCTCGTTTCTGCCCCAGCGCAGGCTCTGTGAAGAGGTTCTGCATTTCAACGCAGGTCCCGAGAGGGCTACCTGCGCTGCAATTCAGTTTCTCTGTACAACAGGTGCACTGATCAGCCTTGCCCTGTGCAGCTGAGGTTCTTTGCTTCATTTTGTCCAGTTTTGTCTCTGATTTTTGCAGCCTGTGATCAGTGTGTGTACCTGTCTGAAAACTCCTTTTCTTTGCCTTAATTCCGCCTCCTTTGTACAAAAAGACTGTAGGTGTTTTTGTGTGTTTGTGGCATCATTTACAGTTTTCCATTGCAAAAGTAAAATAGTCACACTGTCGTCCTTTGATTTAGATCTGTCGTAACTGTCGATTTTGGTCTTAGGAGAAAGTTCATTTGCTGTTGACAGTCGATTATGCTTTTACTTTTGCCTTTGGTTTGAATTTGTGACTTTCTAGTGTCGAAACGAGTATTTATTTCGAAAATCGTAAAGTGTCGTAATCATCTCTACCTTTTGATTTCGAAAAGAAGCTTGTTTGTGTTTGTCATTTGAAAGCGAATTCAGATTTGTACATCAACTTTCTTTTTAGGCATCAATATTAAGAAAGTGAAAAACAAATACATGCACATGTGCATTTGCATATTGATAGTTTGTATGGCTTGATTTAGGAAAAGTGCATTTACAGTGTGCTCTTTTCTCTTTGAGAAAAGATTGTGTCTTTCTTTTCCCCTTGTAGCCAGGATTTTCATTGTTGAAAAGAGATAAAAGATTTGCTTATCATCTTTAGATTGCATTTAGGAATTACATCTACATCTCGTGGTGAACCCAAAAGGCAAACTTCATAAGAAAGATCAACTTAAAATAAATTGAATGAATCTAACAACGCATTGGAACTTAACGCACAACATAGAGGTCTAGGCTAGAGACGTATTCCGGCGTCGTAAAGCCTGGTAACTGTTGTCCTCACTGATGGTTGGGTGATTCCTCCACTGTGAGACGATAAGTGCCAGTACGGACTTGTGCTCCCACGTACCGTCGAGTATATATTGGGAGACCCCTATAGGCTTAAAACCTTTTATCCATAGGAAGCCGTGTCGGCTGCCCTACTGATCGCAATGCACCGAACACAGCATTCGGGAAGATTGACTGCCGTACCGTAAAACGTATTCTGCAGTTTTGTGATTGGTTTGGTACTCCCTCTACCTAGATCTCCAGAGCAGTCCCTTTCGTTCCTTTTCAGACTCCTTAACGGAAAAGGTCCATCTGAGCACTTGTCACTTCAGGCTCATTAAAAATCGAAGGAGACTAGAGTCATCTTTTGTTTTTTCTCGACTCTTAAAAACTGAAAAAACAAGTTGTGTCTAAAGCATCTAAAATTCATTTAATTCGGAAACATACTTCCCCTTTTTATTTTAGTTGATCGAGTAATCCGCAATCGTGGAAGAAAGTCAATTGAAACCCCGTTGTTCGCGGAGGCTTACGAGTCAACCGTCTTTGTCTCCGGAATCGAAACCAGTACGGACAAAGCGAACTCGTTTAATCGGTTCCAAATCTCCTATTAAAGTTAGAACAAGTGTTCCAACGACAACAGAGATTCTGGTTACTCCAAACATTTATGGGATCCCTGCCTCTACAGAAGAAGTTCAACGGCCACAGAGGGATAGTGATACTGATCCTAGTCTGAGAGTAAACACTTGCATTACCGAACCAGTTCCATCTACAACCGGTTCGGAGAGTCTTGCTCTTCAAACATCTGTCGCTGTCGATTCCACACCTTCTTCGGCACTAGAAATATTTTACGGACCTGACGGTCTTCCCCTTCCGCCTGGTCTGATTGCAATTGAAGAAATCGTAGAAGATCCTCAAACAAGTACTCCAACACACTTTGGAGTCGGGATCACTCTATATCCTTCTTCATCAGAAGTTAGTCTACCACCTGCGGAAGTTCCTGTAGAATCGCTAGGGAATCTTTTGGATAGACTACAAATGTCTGAACAACCATCAACATCTAGGACTGTGGCACCTGACACAGCGACAACAGGACTCCCTGCCATCACTCCGACAATGTTCGCCAGCATACCATCTGTCCCGACTAGCTCTCAGCCGCTAGAAGGAACCCACTCAGGGGCTATTACGACAGTATGGTCCGTTCCTGTTTGTTCCTCCAGAATAATATCCGGCAACTCTTATGTTGAGTCTCAACAGATTGATCCATTTGGAGGTCAATTTGGGCAATCTAGTCCCCAAGGGCAGACAATCCCCTTGAGTTCCGGATTACCACCGTATGGGGGGCAGTATGCCCTTTCATTACCCCCTCCAGGAGGATATCCATACGGGAGTTCACAACAATATTCAGGTTACACTGGAATTACCTCAAGTGGTTGGGTACCTATGCTACCTCAACAACCAAGAGTTGTATATTCGATGCAACAATGTGTACCTATGTCGAACATCCCGACTACACTAGCTATTGTGACGGTGTCACAAGTTCAAACGCTGCCTATTGTGTGCCAACCTCAGATTTCTCAGGTTGTAATGCAACAGCCCCTTGACCCTACGACTCAACCACAATCGCCAACTAGTGGGGCGACACAGGTCCAGACGGGTACAATTACCCCACACCTTGGTCCAACGGTTAGTATAGCGCAACAGCACATGGCTTCACAACCGTGGCTGGTGCAATACTAACAACCACAATTCCAACAAGTATACCAAGGTTCTGAGCAGCAAATCTTTGCGAACAGTGGACAGCCGTACATTTAAAACGGTCAAAATCAACCATTTTATAATGGTCATGTCCACCAACCTTATCAGTCATACCAGCATCAAATGCATTATGCTGGCATGCAAAGACCAACTGCTCAGGCGATTCCATCATATCCTGGGTATGCTTCACCTAACCTGAATCAACAGTTACCATTCATGGCAACTTTAGAGTTACATGATTTACACCGGTTAACAAACGATCCAATTGCTTACGCCCCTTGGTGGCCAGCGATTCCGCATATACTTCCATCGGATATTCCTAAATTTAATGGAAATCCGGGTGAAGATCCATCGAATCACGTGATGACATTTCATCTATGGTGTTCGTCAAACACTCTGAATGATGATTCGATAAGACTTCACCTCTTTCAGAGGACGTTAACGGGTCCAGCGGCAAAATGGTACATTGAATTGCCTAGAGCTTCGTTCGACAACTTCAATACCTTAGCCACAACCTTCTTAACCCATTTTCAATTACCGATAAGGTATGAAACGGGAACAGAACTCCTCACCAACTTCAAACAGACAACGCCCACTCACATATCTGATCATATACATGAGTGGCGACGTCGTCGTAGGATGGTAAAAACGTACGTTCCCGATCAGCTATTAGCTGAATGGTTTATCAAGTCATTACTACCTTCCATCACGGAAGATGTGGCCAAGGGGGGGGTCGTAACGGAAGAGCAAGTTATAGCTCGTGCGCAATATCTGGACTTGATCTACACTCAGTCTGGCACGCTCTACGACAAAATACCTGACGCCCCTAGATCGGAATTCTCAATTCCTCCTCCTCCTAAATCAAACAATGACTCTCACGCCGGCGATGGCGTGATTGGCACGACAGACGCGAAATCGACAAAGGCTACATCCAAGAAAGCCCGTAAGATTTCAAATAAAAATGCAAAAGACGAAACTCTTGCTTCGGAAGTAAATGCCGTATCGACAGATAAGGGCAAAGAAACCAAACAACCAGGAAGCAAGAAGAAAGGCAAAGGGAAGAAGAAGAAACAGGATGAGTCATCTCCCGAAAAATCTTCTTCAAACCCTCCTGGAAATAGGAAACCCCCTTCAGGGTGTCAGATATGTGATGAGGATCACTGGACGAAAGAGTGTCCATACAAAGCTGAGCTTAAGAAATTCTTTAAAAGTTCGAAAACCTCAGCAGTGTTAACTGATCCGTTTCCAAATCCAGGAACAAATCTGGTTGAAAGTGGAAATGCTTCCCCATCTCAAGTGCTAATGTTGTCGGTTTCAAAACAGCAAAATGATGCTTTGATTTCGACAAGGAACAAAGATTACGGGAATCCGCAGCTGTCGAACAACAAGGATAAAGATCAACCAAGTAGTTCGACAACAACTTCGACAGAAGTTGTAACACCCACCATTCCTGAATTAACAATAAAACCGCCAAAGGGAGTAGTACACAAGTCGACATTTAATCCCCGCGCTAGAGCGGCGCAGCATTATAATATAGTGGAAGATTTGGCCCAATCGCCGTCCGCTATGTCGACTCTTGAAGTACTTCAAAATTGCCCATCCCAAAGGCAGGCTTTGTTATCAGCCATTGGTGGGGTTGACCCAAAGGATTCCAATCTTGTATCCTTCGACCACAAAGGATACGATCCTCAGTTACCAGCACAACTAGCTTTCCTTATTCAAGTGAAAGCCCTCAACAAAACTGTTCATCGAACAATTATTGATGAGGGGGCATCTACGTGCATTATGTCAATGAGTTGCTGGAAAACTTTAGGATCTCCAACCTTGTCACGATCATCGACGACATTAAAAGCATTTGATGGACGAACGTATACCCCGTATGGTATCCTAAATAACTTGAAAGTTGAACTAGGAGGGAAAACGGTAGAAATAGATGTTGAGGTCATCGATGGGAATCTTGATTACAACATCCTACTAGGAAGACCATGGATTTACGCCATGGCAGTGGTCGTGTTGACCTACTTCAGAAAGATTGCATTTCCCTTTCAAGGAGGGATTACAATCGTCGATCAACAGAACTTCCTCCCCAATGGTTCTCAAGTTACGGGAAGCATTCCAAATATCC
The DNA here is from genome assembly GCA_031772625.1 of Pinus tabuliformis. Taxonomy (NCBI): domain Eukaryota; kingdom Viridiplantae; phylum Streptophyta; class Pinopsida; order Pinales; family Pinaceae; genus Pinus; species Pinus tabuliformis. Next base: position 481,562,086 of record CM062820.1, read on the forward strand.
ATGGAAGCACCCATTCGCTTCAAAATATTGGAGTAGGCCTACTAAAAGACCCTATATTAATGGGAACTTTCGCACTTCCACCGCCAATCAATATGGGGGAAGTAGCGTCAGTAGGAACCTGCAATATGATATCTTCGACACGAAAGATTTCAGAAGACGATATAGACATGGGTCATGAAATGGTTTTACCCCCAAGCCCAACGGAAATATTGTAGCAATCAATGTTCCTAGCATGGGAGGCAAACCCGAATCAACGCTCATCAAGCGTTTGGGTAGATAGGTCTAGAGAATATGGTACCCCTTCAGATCCTTGGTCGCGAGTGCATGGAACCGACGAAGGAATTGTCCAATCAATGTTGATTGAAGGGGCACCATGGAGTGATTGCCACCATCGTTCCCTTCTTCCGGATTGTGAAGAAGATACTCAAGATGACCTTTATCATCCTTCAGTTTTTGAATTCCTATCAAATACTGTAAATACGGTGGATTCCGAGCGAAACTTATCCAACATTGAAGAGACTATCGCCATAAACATCTCGACCAAAACAGATGTTGTAGAGAATATTTATGTTGGCAAATGTTGTTCTCCTTCAGAACTGGAAATATATAACGCTCTTTTTCGCAAATTCAGAGATGTCTTTGCTTGGTCATATGATGAAATTCCAGGCATTGACTCGAGTATCGTTGAACGCGAAATTAAGATGTATCCAGATGTCAAACCGGTAAGACAACGGCTACGGCAGGTGCACCCCAAGAAAGCCGCTGCCATTAAGGCAGAAGTCGAAAAACTTCTCCATGCTGGTTTCATCTACCGGTTCCTCTAACCGATTGGGTATCGAATATTGTCCCTGTTATGAAAAAACAAGGGACAATTAGAGTGTGCGTCGATTATAGGGATGTAAATCAAGCTTGTCCAAAGGACAACTACCCTACACCTTTTATCGACCAGATAATTGATGAATGCGCTGGATGTGAAATCTTTTCATTCATGGATGGATTCTCCGGGTATAATCAAATAAATATCCGCCCACAGGACTAGTCAAAGACTGCATTTATTTGTCCGTGGGGCACATTTGTGTACCGAAAATTACCCTTTGGTTTAAAGAACGCAGGGGCAACGTTTCAGAGGGCAATGAATTATGCCTTCCATGACATCAAGAACATCGTTCAACCGTACCTCGACGACCTTCCGGCTCATTCGCGAAAGCGGACTGATCATCCGCAGCATTTAAGAGCGATATTTCTACGTTGCCGACACTACAAGATACGACTCAATCCACACAAATGTGTATCTTGCGTCAGTTCTGTTCGTTTACTTGGCTTTGTAGTCTCCAAGGACGGGATTCGTCTCGACCCCTGTAAGGTTCAGGCGATCATAAATTTGCCTCCACCTTCAAATTTGCTTCAGATTCAGAAACTCCAAGGGAAAGCAAACTTTCTGAGGAGGTTCATTCCAAATTACGCAGAACTTGCTAAAGGTTATACACGTCTTTTGAAAAAGGAAGTACCCTTTGTATGGGATCAGGTTGCGCAAGCTTCCTTTGATGCTTTGAAAGATTCCCTAATAAAAGCATCATTAATGTACGCCCCTGATTATCAAAGAGACTTTAACCTGTATCTGGCTGCAGCAGATACGACCATTGCGATGGTTTTAGTTCAAGAAGTCGATGGAATTGAACATCCTATATATTATTTAAGTAAAAACTTAAATGATACAGAAAGCAAATATTCTTACGTTGAAAAGCTAGCACTCGCAGCTGTTCAAGCGATACAGAGATTTTGACACTATGTCCTCTTTCGGAAAACTACCATTCTGTCAGATTGCAACCCCATGACTTATATATTGTCGCGACAGTTGCTGGGGGGCAAATATTCAAAATGGATAGCAATCCTTCAAGAGTTTGATCTGGAATTTGTAAAATCCAAATCAAAGAAAGCTCTAGTTTTCGCAGAATTATTATGCGATCTCCCATCGTCGTCCAACGATGAAACATCCCAAGAATCAATCGTGGATGAAAGTTTGTTTCTGATATCTACAAGCAATGAGTGGTATGGGGATATAATCGTTTATCTCCAAACCCAAAAATTTCGGCCAAACACCTCCCACTCCGAACAAAAACGTATTCGATACCAAGCGAAAGACTACATGATCGTCGGTGATACACTTTACCGTCGTGGTATCGATACAGTTCTGAGAAGGTGCCTCACCCATGAGGAGGCCGAAAAAGCCCTGAATGAGTGTCATTCAGGCGCCTGTGGGGGGCATCAATCTGGATATGCTACAGCACAAAAAATCTTACGAGCAGGATACTTCTGGCCAACAATGTTCAAAGATTGCATAACCGCAGTCAGAAGTTGCCATGCTTGTCAAATTTTCGATAGCAAAACTAGAAGACCACCCGCACCGCTACAGCCAATAGTAGCTGTTGGGCCATTCGCCAAATGGGGCATCGATTTCATGACATGTAACCCCACCTCGACCGGGGGGCATGGGTATATCATAGTCGCAGTTGACTATTTTACCAAATGGGCTGAGGCGATGCCTACATTAGATAATACTGGTGAAACAGCTGCCCTATTCTTTTTCAATCATGTAGTCGCCAGATTCGGCATACCACAGGCCATAGTCACAGATCATGGATCGCATTTTCGCAATCACATGATGGTCGAATTAGCTGCCAAACTAGGGTTGTCTCACGACAGCTCTACTCCATATTATCCGCAAGCCAACGAACAAGTTGAAGCGATCAACAAGGTCCTGAAATGCATTCTGCAAAGGATGATTGGAGTTCACAAGAGAAGATGGCATCTAATCCTATACTCAGCTTTGTGGGCCTACCGAACATCGGTAAGGAATGCAACCGGATTCACACCCTTCCAATTGGTGTATGGCCTGGAAGCAGTCTTACCAATCCAGTGTGAAATCTCGTCTCTCAAACTCGCAATTGATCTCCTCCCTGGAACTTCAGAAGAAGAGGCTCGTTTCTTGGAGTTAATCCAATTGGATGAAACCCATCGTGATGCCACTTTGGCTAACGAAACCCATAAGAAACGAGTCAAGGCGCAGTTCGACAAAAATGTCAAACCCCGTGTCTTCTCGGAAGGTGACTTGGTCTTGCTTTACGACCAAGAATCCGATAAATTGGGAGCAGGTAAATTTAAGTCTTTATGGATGGGCCCCTATATTGTTAAACGAGTGTTAGCAAAAGGAGCCTACGAGTTAATGGATTATGACGGAATTCCACTGGCGCAACCTCGTAATGGGTTGTACCTCAAGCGTTACTATGCCTAATAGTAACCTGCATGCTTTTGTTATATTTTTGTTTTCGCTAAAGTGTTTGTTTTGGTCGAGTAATCCACTTTTTACATTTATTGCAGATGTCAAACCTATTGGAGCCATGTGTTGGATATGCCGACGGAGCGAGTCGTAGTTCGCGGAACCTATCCTCCGTAGCCTGGGCCATTTTTGATCCAAGCGGCGAGTTAGTAACTTTCAGAGGTGTATGTATTGGTCGATCAACGAATAACATCGCTGAGTATAGCGCATTGATAGAACTTCTCTCTGATGCCATCACACATGGTATAAGCCAACTGATTGTCAGGCTAGACTCACAACTCGTAATACTACAACTCACTGGTATCTATTCTGTCCGAAATCCAGCTATTTATCACATGTTCCTAAGGGTTAAGATTTTGGAAATACAATTTTATCTTATTCAATATCAACATATTTCCAGAAACTTAAACACATTAACTGACTCATTAGCAAACTATGTGTTAGATAGACATTTGCAAAATTTATAAAAAGAAACACATCATCAATGTGTCACATGTGGATCATATAATTCAACCAAAATAAAACTCCGAAAATCAAAAATGTATATAGCTGTTTATGGTATACATATAATGTTCTGTAACCAAGACAAAATCGGTCACATGACCCAAAAACTCAAAATGCTAGGGGGCACCCTAGTCTAATGGTGCTCGTGATAGCAAGTCACAACCTGTGCAATCATGCGTAAGAGACGAGTCCATCGTCTGGGCACACCAGTAGTATGTCGCTGTAACTGCAAAGGTAGCTCGTCAATCCTCACATCTGGAATACTGAGAGTAAGGCTCTCAACCTGCTCCTGCACAGCTGTGAGAGTCTCGGCCACATCGAGGTCGCGAAGAATGACTCTTCCGGCGGCCTCTCCTGCTGGGGCAACAGCTGGCACTCTCGGGCGAACTACTGGACGAACAGGACCAACATCTGCATGTACACACGAGTTTGATTAAAGTCTTGATAGAATAAAGCACAAGGACATTATAAACAAAAACAGTAAACAACGATATGGTCAGAGATTTTACCAATAGCACCCCACTGCTCGCCATCCGGCAGTACTAAATCTGGATCACCCCGGAAGTCCATGCCATCATATGGATACTCGGCATAAACCATCTCCTGACGATCAAACCACCTAAAGAAGGTATCGGAAAATGAAATCTGAGACTGGCCAGCATGCCTAGACATATGGTCAACCCATCTCTGCATACGTGGTTCAGTAAGAGAAGGTAAGTCGAGTGCAATGTACTGCGGCTGCATCAGTGGTATCTTCTCCAAGGCAAAGGCGGTCAAAATAGAACCAAACCCAAAGTTCTTCAACCTCCCGTTCTTTATCTTGGTCAACTGATCTTTCATCACAAGAAGTACTGCGTCGCACCAGTTGAACACCTTCGGTTGGAGGCATTCCAAGGCATGCTTCATATAGGATCTGTTGGCTACATGAAGAGATGCACTACCGGCCATCCTACCAAAAGTAAACAGGATAGTCCTAAGGGACCTGTTAGTGACATCACGGATGATGATCTTGCCGTCTTTACTCGGCTGAGATCCTTCCCTGCAATACTGGCGGACATAATCTCTCACAGAATCGCCTCCTCGAGCCGAACCCGACAAAGAGATGGGGGCACCCCGCCTCGACAAGCCAGTCAAGAAATAGATGTCTACTGCAGTCAAGGGGATAGATTTTCCCCTAATCTAGAAAACCTGGTTGATAGGATCCCAAGAGTCAAGCAAATACTTCAGTAAGTTAATCTGTTGTCTCATGCTCGAGATGCGGAAGAACTTCAGCAAGCCACAATTCCGCAGCGCGTTCACTGTAACAGGATCATGTAGGGCAATCATGTCCTCTTCTTCATGTTCTCGTTCTCACCATGTAAGGGTCATTTTGCTCCAAGATTTTCTGCAAAAACAAACAAGAGAGGAGATTAGATCCTGATTTTGATGAGAAACAGGGAAAAATTTCATCAAAAACTGGGCAAAAAATTCCCTTTCTGCGCCCAACGCACCTACAGCAATGTTCCAACTGCGTTGAATGTCAAACTGCCTTCATACAGGCCAACATTCAGCGCATGTTTCGATGTACTAAGGGTGCGTTGATGGCAAAACGAATCCCTCAAAACCCAGGGGCTCAGAAAAGCAGGGAATAAAGCACAGAATGCAAAAAGGAAACCATGAAATGAAAGAGCTCGGGTTTAGCTCCTACCTGGTCCAGACGGCGCCGAGAATCGTCCACAGAATCTCCCGAAATCAGCTGATGAAAATCGAGGGGGAAAAGCACCTCCAAAGCTCAAACAAACCAAGTTCAAATGAAATAGTAAAATGAGAGGTAAAAAACACTTTTTGATTGCTTTTACGTAGTTCAAAGTAAAATATTAGCGTTTTAATCTCATTTTCAAGCAAATATTGTTCATTTCTGACTAGTTTGATGAAGCAGTTGAAAATACAGTACTATCTTTGGAAGGACAAAGCTATCTATGGTAAAAATCAAAACAAGACCACCTAATCGAGCAGTTTTAGCGCATAGTTCAAGCTCGTTAAAAAATAAACATAAGACATGAGCAAGTGTTTCAATCCGCGTTTAAGCTCATTAAAAAATGAACTATCCTCTAGTAAATAACCACTGTGAATGTAGCATTATCAGCCATTAAAGCCTTGGTCATGTTTGCACCATCACCTCCACTTTTCCATTGGCCGATCATTCACCTCCATTTGATTGTTTACCCATTTTGAGGAACAGCTGCGAAGAGTGATTTCACTAGCCATCCTTGTGACACTGCCGTGATTGGAAAATTCCAAACCTTACCTGGAATCAGCTGCTACCTATTCTATCACTTGTTCCTCAAAAGACGAGTCTTCTTTAAGCTCTTTTCATCTGACTCGTAAAATATGAAAAGATTGCCAAGTTTTGGCCTTCCAGCTCGTTAAAGCGACGGGAAGTGCTAGCCCTCCTCTAGATTTTAATCTTTTTGGACCTGAGGGATTATTGCACAAAAAGATCGAGCGCTTGTGTTGTTCGGCTCGTTAAAACTATCGAAAATTCATCCCTTCTGCATTGTTTTATACTTTTTCGGACTTAAGGGATTAGATGACGAAAAAGGAATTCCGGAGTTAAATTTACGTACCTTTTCAGACTCTCTAAAAATGAAAAGGACCGAGTTATCTTTGTCGTTAGACTCGTTAAAAAGATTAATAGCGACAAGCTTGTCTTTAGACGAGAACGAGTTTCACTATCGCTAGGCTCGTTAAAACATAGCGATGGGTTTGCCCGAAGGGCAAATTATAGAACAAGCATATGTTATCCTCCTCAAGCTTGACAAAAATAAAGAGGTACTGGTCAGCAATGACTGGGGAAAAATTGGGAAAAACTCAAAGAATCTTTATTGGTAGCAAGTCGCTCTTGAACATGACACTTCCACTTCGTGCCTGAGTTGGGCTGGGTTGTTTCATTCACCGGTCACATCACCATGGTCACGCCATACCATCCACATTTGGGGTAAATGCTACCAATCCATCACATAAGTTTCGCCGACATGTTCAAGAGAAGTCATTCAGAGAAGTCACCTGTGTCCCATCCACTACCATACATTATACTTCATTCTTTCATGACCGCCATCCTGAACCATGTATCATCAGATCGTTTTCACCTCCATCAAAATCATTTACTCCGTTCCGTGTCATTGATGTGGGATTCATTAAGGCCCTCCTTTGACAGATCGCTTCTTGTCGACATCAACTCATTATCCAAGAAGTTGATCTAGGAACACCCCCTTCAGTACTTTGAAGCTTGCATGCCTCAATGGCAAGTTTCTCACTGCCGGCGACAGGTATACATCAATGACCTTCGACCGAAAGATTTTGCGTGGTGTTCGACGCCAAGTCCTTTATTCACACCACGTGAATTGTACTGCAGTACCTTGAGGGTCATCAACATTATCGGTGATTCCTCTCGCGCTTGTTAATAGTTTACATCATTGACTGGTAATCAAGCAATGTCTTTCCATGTTCGACTTCAAAACATTTCTCACATGGATCGACTTGTACTTCGAGTGAAGATCGGATGAGATTGAAGACCCCAGATCTAGTTTCATCCATCCGGGCTGTGATATATATTCAGGAAAATAAAGACATTGAAATGTACAGCCTTGCAGCACAGATAATCATCCTACCAAAAGGATGATGGCTCTATCAGAATCATCAGTGTACCATCAGACGATTGTCTGTCCTATGTACATGAAAATGAATTTATAAAGTTGAGCATGGGAATGCCCGCCTCAGCTAGATCATGAAAACAGTATGAAAATAATGTATTGTATTGTATCTTATTACAAGTCTCCTCCCAGCATTGAAAGAACTTCGGATCCTCCTAATAAAGCATTTCACCCGATAAACGGCCTCATACTTTAGGGGGCAACTGTTATAGACATTTTTGTGCCTTACAGCTCTAAGCATGAAATGTCCATAAACCAAGGGATCCAAAGTCCCTAAAAGTGTTGTTCCTGCCCCTAAAGGAACAAGGTCAACAAATTACAGCTTCTCCCAGAAGTTCTCCACCAGAAACTGCTCAGAATCAGTCAAATCAGGATCATTTCAGCTGCTCCACTAGCTACCTGCGTTGCATAGCACCCAAGTACACTAGCTAGGTGCGTTGCAATGCACCTAAATGCACTACCAGGGTGCGCTGAGCAGGAAATGACAAATGGCAGTGCCATTCCGCGAGGTGGAAAGACAATGGAAGCTTCCAGAATCTTCCCCCATGACACTTGCCTCACTGAGTTCGACCAAGGATGAGTAAGAGGCTCTCAGCCTCCAAGTGGAAGCAAGAACTGACAGAGAGAAGACACTAGTCAAATGACAAGATGACTCATCTTCTTTGCATACATCTATATATGGATCCCTCATCCCAGAGATCCAGAGGCTGGAATTTTGTACTTTGCAGAGAATTGCTGTTGGTTTTTAGATTGAGATCAGAGTATTGGGTGATTTATGCTTTGTTGGAGGTGAAGAAGGGATTCCTTTGCTGGGAGGTTGATGCTGGATCGGGAATCATTGGTTGTATCTTCTCCTGGATCTTCTTGTTATATCAATAAAACTATTTGAGTTTCTCCTACATACTTGTGTATCATTGATGTTTGTTACATTTGTGTGTTTAGCTTAAATCTGATCCTAAGCTTTTTATGAATATAAATCCATGTCTTTGTGTAGTTTTCTTCTTCTGTGATCTTACAGGAACTTGGTGAAGCTGGGCAAGTAAGGGAGCAGGTAGCTGGAAGTTGTCAAAGAGGAGAGAGATTGGATCAAAGGACTAGCGCAAGACACAAGTTGGTTCATCCTATTCCTCTTCGTTTATACTTCATAAAGAAGAATACAAAAGTAGTTTTCTCTGTTTGTTGCTAAGGCACTGTCACACCTTAGTGGGATAGGGTCGTTCTGAATAGACACTTTTCCCCACAACAACATAGACTTCATGTTTGATTTTCTCCAACTAATTAACTCAAGATGAATTAATTAATTATTTTTCAAAGAGCTTGTGAGACCAAATTCGAATTTTAATTCTCAATTTTAATTCAGGGACTAATTAAAATTGGAATCTATCCTGAAATGTTATTTATAGCAATGATATTTTTAGCATTTCTTGTTGCTATTTTCAACACTTTGAGGGTTGAGGTGTGAGCCTCTTGATTCCATTGTTGCGGATGCAGGCATCATATCCTTTTATTTGCTGATTGAGAAAATGTGCATATGTGTATATGTGTATATTATTGTAAATACTGTATCGAGTTAGATTTATAAAGCTCCATAGACATTATGATTATTTGCTGGGTGAAGCAAATGTGTATGTGTGTATATATGGTTATTATTGTAAATACCGTAATGAGTTGTGTTATAAATCTCCGGTAAATAATATGTTTATCATGTTTTAGCAGATGGTCATTGTAAATACTACAACGAGCTATGTTATAAAGCTCCATGGGCAATATGTTTCGTTTTCAGTGGTTTTGCTGGTCATAGGTGTCATTGAACATCGAGGATGGTGTTCCCCCAAGGGGAGGGTTCTGTAACAACCCTAGTTAAAAATCCATGTAAAAATATATAAGACCACGATCATGGGACACATATTCCAAGCTAAATGGTAGGAAAAACATCCTAGTGGGTGTTAATTCAATTTATTATGGCTAATAAAATTGGAAAAGGCAATGGCAAAGGATTTGGAAAGGCATGAGGCATTTATTAGCATTTTATTTATGAAAATAAAGGAAATTAGGAGAAAAGGAAGGTGAACGGTCACCAGTTGCATGTGAGGAGGAAATTGAAGGAAAATAATGGAAAATGAAGAAAGTAGAGGCCTCATTGATAAAAAGATTTTGAGGATCACTTGGAAATCTTTTTCTTAGGCTTGGTCAGTGTAACCTTTTGTTAGTTTAGTTTGGAGCTCTCATTCTATTCTCTTTCTCTCATACTCTTGGACACTGAGAGTTTTATTAGAGCATGCTTGGAGAGTGTGGCATACTTGGATTCTTGGAGAAATAAGGCAAAGGAAGAGTAGAAAAGTGCAAGAGGACATTGGGATCAACAACTACAATGGGTTTTTCTTGCAGGTACCGAGTAGCATGTATGTTTTCCTCACTAGTTTTGGCATGCATGGAATATGCATGTGGTTTACTGGTCATGATCTATCATTGGCATGGAGGGTTTCCTGGATTTTCCTAGCCTTGCCATTTATGGGATAACCATGGTGTTGTGGGTTTTGTTAGAGTCCTATAGTGATAGGATTCATAATTTTGAATTGGCTGAGGTTAAGTCTTGTAATATTGTACATACCTTTGCTTTCTGCAAATGTTTTCCATATTAAAATTAAAAAATGTAAAGAGGGTATGTCCTAAAAGAAATATCAAAGGACAAGAAAAATAATAAAAGATCAAAAAATGAAAAAATATGAACCCCAAACAAAAACAGATCATGAAAGTGTGCAAGTCCAAGTGCCACTACTTTCTACTTTACTATCTTAAATAATGGTTGTGTGCAACTTGTCATATATGCCACAACCCATGATAGTTAATCTGTTTAATCTTGACTACTTCATTCTTTGAATTTAATGTTTATAGCTAGAGAATAAAGGTTTTTCCAAACAATTTAATCTTGGAAAATCAGTAGATAGGTAGAGAAATAAAAGGAGATCATCAGTTTAATTTGAGCCCTTGGAAGATATAAGGTTAGAAGTAGATAGTTTGTTTCATAAAAAGAAAAAGGAAAGACAAGGGTTGGCTAGCTTAAGTGCACCCACCAAAGTCAAGAAAAAATGTTAGGGTAGGTAAAAGAAAGGTTGCAGAAATACAAGTCATTTGAAGCATAAGCACTACTATCATGCTTAACTATGTGTTTCAGTGTGCAGGAGCAGTTATCAAAGTGAAAAGCATGTTCATAAGTTGATTTGCCTAACTTCCCCTTCATTGCATTTCACCCCCCACTATATACTTACTAATTTCCCTTTTTCCCCTTCATGGCTTATCAAAACCCCTTTTCCCTTCATTTTCACTCCTACCCCTTGGTTTCACACATTCCCTGGTCACTTACTTTCAAAATTCATTCCCCTAAGTGTGAAACCCTTTTCCCCCCTTTGAAAAAACATTTTTCCCCTTGATAAATTACCCAAAAACCCCAAAAAACCCCAAAAAACCCATAAAAACCCTTTATCCTAACTTTAAAACCCTCCCGCCTCACTAACTCCGTCGCCTTTTCATAAACCAACAATTAATCATGGGTTAATTATGCTTAACCGTAATTAATCCCATGGGTCTCACTGACCTCCACCCCATCACCCAACCGTGCAACTTTTCCACGCGACGGCCGTTGGATCATCCACCCCCAGATCTAATGGCCCTCACCCATATTGCGCCCGCTCAATGCCCGACCTTTACCGACCTGAGAGCACGCGATATGGGCGGTTTTACTCGGGCCCATTTTGCTACGTGTCAGCCTTCAACATAGATTGTGTTCCCTCGGGGAAATACTATCCGCTTGCCAAAAGCAGTGCGATGGCCTCCAAAACCGCCTCCTCACCCAATGCGAAAACCATCCACTGTTCATAATATTTACCCGCCAATTTCAACCGTTCGCGGTTAAAACCCCTCAGACCCCATTTTTGGCCTTTTTCACCCATTTGCACTACTGAAGCCTCTGAAGCACACCAACACCCTCAGAGCTCCTGCAACCAGCTACCAACTACCAGAACCTTCCAAAACGCCATCACTGCACACCTCAAAGCTACAGAAGCCTCTGCAGACCTCAATTTTAAACCAGTTTGCAACCCTGACCGTAAAATTCCAGGTATTTAAGCAGAAAACCAAGAATTTCCCTCTCATTTAAAAAAGTACACTGAATTCATGAAATAATTGAATGAATTTACTTAATTTCCCTTTAAATTGAGAGTTTTCCATTCCTAAAATACCAAAACCCCTACCTGCAAATTGTTGATACCCTACCCTGGTTACTGAATTGTTAAAACCTCACTCCCATAGCCATATAACCCAAATTTCAACAGTTTATTATAGAAATGGCTGCCTAGACCTCTCTAGATGTCAGACCAGTGACAACCCCTCATTTAGACATTGACCACCTGGCCCTGGCAGACAGAGACTTCCAAATCAAAGATACAACCACCCCACGCCACCTTCTGAGAATCCACTGCTGGGCCAAGGATAGGTTCCTTAACCATGCTGATGATATAAACCTTTGGGAATCCAATCTGCCCAAGTATACATTCCCAGAAGTCCATCCATTCCTAGACATAGTACATTTTTGTCATGCTTGTTATGTTCCAAGCCATAGGGCTATTGAGGCACCAAACCATGAGATATTATTCACCATTACTGTTGAATCCATCAACCAGATGCTGCAAATCTAGCCTAGTCCTAATCTGACTCCTTTGTCCATTGGACACCTGTTGGACCTATACATCACACCAGACCTAGTTAAAATCAAACAAATATTCTAGAATTTCATCATTGAGGAGAAACATACTCCTACAAACATTCCACCCTATGTTGCCACTATTTTTTTAGAGACTGGCAGGAGAATAATCACCATGATTTCATGCATCCTAGGATGCACATTAGACGAGTTTGTGGATGAGGTCATCATGGCCTTCTTGTCCATTTTCACTCCAGGCAAGCCTCCTACCATTTTGTATGATTATGCCCAGTTCATTGCAGACAGAATGCATGAACAACTCACTAGACTGCCCATTGAAAGAATTTTCAAATACTCTTCAGTGTTGTTTCATATGTTCCTCTATTACCAGATAGATAAATTCCCTTTGAAGATCCAGAAATTGGACACCAAGGGAAAGGAAAGATTAGTCATCTTTTGGACACCCTTGGTCCACAAGTTTTCCACCTCATACAAAGACTTCATAGACTCTTTTGTATACCATCATGAACATGTTGAATTCTCAGATTCAGTTTAGAATTAACCCAGAAATTAAAAGAGTACTGCAACTGGCCAAGAATAGCAAGGTGGGAGACTGGTACCTCTACCAGAATCACATTGAAATCAGGATCTATGGCTGTGAGCTAGCCCCCTACAAATTGCCTAAATACCTCCCCATGAGGATATTTTCCCTTGAATACTTCAGGCAAATCATAAGTGTAGATGAGGTCAACTTCCTAGCTGCTAGGAAGAAGACACAGTTTAAGATGAAAAACCAAATGGGCCCATTCATCTGCAACACCAGAGAGGCTAGACTGAGGATGATAAGATGCTGCAGGGAATGAAATTCAGGAATAGTTTCATCTGGGATTATGACCCTCATGCAGTTATAAACAAGGTCAGACAAAAGGTCAAGATGGGACCTTACATCCACTATCCAAGACCTGACATTGAACAATATGCTAATCAGTCAGAATGGGTAGAGGATACATTGATTGACATGGATATCACAATTGTGGATGTAGAGAACACCATGATTGATTTAGAGAAAAAATTTGACCAGAGCTCTTTCTTGCAGGTTCCAGAGTTGGAGAGCCAATGAACATCCCTCCTATCATTTAGACCCCTGTCAATGAGGAGAAGAATCCTAAAAGAAACAGGGTTGAAGCATCAAGTTTTGCCATGGAGACCATTGATGAGTAGTTCAAGCTAAACAAAAGGCCCAAATTGAATCCTCTGTCTAAACAGGAGGAGAGCATTGCATCACAAGAAATGATTGACACTGAGGCAATGGGGTAGAGAAGTAAATAGAGAACAAAGACATCTGCATCAATAGAAACACAACAACCATCTACTTCCAACACACATATCATACAGAGACAGAAGAGTGTGGAGGTGTCTTCCTTTGTTAGGCCAGCTAACAAGGAAACATATATCAAAGAAAGATTTAAGGAAATAAAAATGAGGAATGAAAAGCTGAAGGCAGACACATATGCCAAGTACCTGAAGATCACACCACCAAACTAGAACAGATTGATGTTAGCCTTTGACATCAAAGAAGGAAAAATGTAGGTGTCATTCTTAGAGCCCACTGTACAGCAGTTCGAAACCTTAGCAGACTATAAGAAGACCAATTTTGAGGTCTTGGCCAGGGATGTTCATCCCATTGATCAGATCGAATTTCACAAGCAAGTTGGAGAAATGATCTACTCCACCCTCACAGCAAAGGCCATGGCAACATTCAAACTAAAAGATTCATTGGACAATGTGACAGCCCAATATAAACTAGAAAAGGCCTCCTCCAGCACCAAAGACACCAGGATAAAGTCCTTGGAAGACCTGGTTATTGAAATGGGCCATGACCCAAAGGACATCAAGGCTGCTGAACAGTTAATCAAGAAGAAGAATGAGGATATTGCAGCCCTCAAGAAACAGCTCAAGCTGCCTCAGTTACAACACCCACAAACAAAGGAAGTCCTGGAAAGCCAGACAAATCATGAAGAGATGATGGACTTGGTGTTGCAACTCAATGACCAGTTGAAGGAGATGGAAAAGGAACTAGATAGCTTGATTCAACTCAAACAAGCTAGTATTGATAGTGCTCCTCCAATTGTCATTCCAACAGTGACCACAGCTGTACCTTCCACTCTGGCAGCAGCATTAGCTCCCACTGGTCCAATGGCCACTGCATTTCCAGCATCAACTTCGACTACATCAGCAACAACATCAACAACAATAGGTACCACAGGTGATGAAGAAAACAAGCTGGTCAAAGTAATGGAAGAAATGTCCATTTAGACCAATGAGATGAACAAACTGAAGGAGAAAGTCAACAGCCTTGAGATAGATTGCAAGCTTGCCCAGATCATGCATAAGGAAGAACAACAAAAGGCTACAAGGATGAATGAGAGGATAAAGAGCCTGGAAAAAGAACTGACCTTGACTGAACCAATAGGAAAGGCTAAAGAGCAACTGTGGGCCAATATCATTGACTCTATCAATGATATTTGGCCATCCATCCAGGTCATATTTGAGCAGATAGATTTAATAAAGCAGGCTATAGAAGCCATTGAAAAGGTTAAAACAGAACTTGGAGATATTCCAGAGGAAGCAGCAAGAATCATCCACTTCCTCAACTCTAAGAAAAAATATGAACCGCAAGAGCTTGAGATACCTGACATGATAGGTACAATTTTGGAAGTCAAAAGAGTCCTCACCAAGAGGAATTTGATGTTGAATTTAGAAGATAAGCATCAAAACATGGAGCTAGCCATTGACAGGTTCATGGATAAATTTTAGTTGTCGAAGGAAAAGGGATTACCTATTCCTTTAGTTATAAATGACAAGTTAATGACACAAGCAGATTACAACAAGAAGATTAGGGAAGTGGCCAAAGAACAGGTGATCACTTCATTTATGAAGAACATGCCAACATGCAAAGTCTTGTACCAAACTTTTGAAAACTTGTTTTACCTCTAGCATGAGGAAAAACACCTATTTATTAATAAGCCCACTTTTTCCAAATATATAGAGGCAGATGAGATATATAGAAAAATGATCAATATCCAATTACTAGATGAAGAAAGATGAGAAAAATTGAATGATTTACTGTAGTAAAAACACAGTAAATTATAAATGTACAGTAAAAAGTGAAACATCAAAGTAAAAGGATATTGACAGGTCAGCAGGATTAAAGTGTATCAGATGAAAGAGTATCAGGTGAAAGGTTAAAGTAAAACAGAGCATCCAGCGTGAAAGCCAAACAACCTAGTAGCATAAAGGGCTAAAAATCAAAGTCTATAGCCAGCAGAACCAAAATAAAAGGGACAACATGAAACAGTTCAATAACTGTCTCTATCTTCTTGCAAGAAGATATTTCTTTTTTCCTAGATTAGTTCTGAATACAGTTTTAGATATTTTGTAATTCCTTTTGTATAAATACTTCAAAATTCGAAGTATTATGGTGTGGATTATTTTACATTTGTAGAGTTATTTTGATCTGAAAACCTAAGGGTGATTGTACTATTTTCAAGTCAACGGACTGGAGCAAGTAATAAAAGCATTTCGCTACAGGATTCATGAGATGAGCCATTTGTAGTGAAGTACTTTCTTTGTGTGATTTTGTTACCTTTCTTATGTGTTTCATAATCTTAAATGTGTTCTAAATCTGAATGAATTAACTGGAAATATCACTTAGAATTTGTTTAATTACACTCTGTTTTGCACAGTTAGTCATTTACATGTTTTCCTCTGATACCCGGATTTGATAACCCTTAATTGCTCTCCCATCCCGGTTGACTTCTTTCATTCCTTCCAAAGTCTGGCCTAGGGAGCCCTTAATTTCTCCCGGTATCCGATTTGAAGCCATTCACCATTTAACCTTTGAGATATTCAAAAACTCACCTGTATTTCCCTGTAGACATTGTCTTTTAGAACCTTGATCTAGTCTTGTTTGTCTGACTTTTGACTCCATAGCCCAATGGCAAAAGAAAACCTCTTTTCATCTAAGTAAGTGATCCCACCACCCAAATTCAAAACAAAACCCAAGCGCAACCATAACTAGCCTAAAATTTATTAACTAAAACAAAGTTAAATTATAAAGAGAGAGCCCTCTCTAAGCATCAGGAAGGCTAGGTCCTGATCTCCAAAAGTGGTTTGTGGTTACCTCTATTATTTCCTTCTTCAAACTTTCAAAGGAAATTTTGGAGTGATAACATTTCTGGCGACCATACTGGGGACTTCGATCCTCAGTTTCATAAAGCTTTAGAGAAAACCTTAAATTATATCTTAAGCCCTTTAAAGTCATTCTTAAGTTTATTGAAAAATACATAAAAATTAGTTAAATTTTTTTAAAATTCTCGCTCCTAAGAAGATTCACTATACCAGGGCAAACCCAGATCCAAACCCTACTACCATAGTTGATAACCCAGAGCAAATTTTAAGAAAACCTAAAATAGCAAAAAATCAGGCCAGTAGTAGTCGGTTAATCAGAGTCAATTCACTCCCTGAAGAGTTGTTAACTTTAGAAGAACTCCCTTTTGACTTGTCATTTGACCTCTCATTATTTAGGAGTAAATTTGAGAATGATATCCATGAAACAGTCTTAGACCTTGAGTTTCTTCAACTCATTGAATAAAAAAGGGTTATTCATTCAGATTTAGACAAATTTGTCGTTGAAACTTTTGACAAGATAGAAGCTTGGGCCTCTAAATTGATAAGTAATGTAAGTGAAGCTTACCTTCAACAATCTTTTGAAACAACTATCTTTACTATTGTTTCCCCTGAAGTTTCTGCACAAACTTCACTCACTGTAAGTACCCCTTCTTTTACCACAACCTCACCACTTGTATCTACCACAGTTCAATCACCTAAACCAACTATTAGTCAGCCATCCTCATCATCATCTAGTTTGCCTCCATCCAGTTTAGTTTCTGCCTCATGCACTACAACTTTACCCCCTAGTCAAGCCAGAATCACAGCTATGGCAAACCAATATGCTCCTTTAGTTCTACCTGCACAACTCAATGCCATGCCCCAGGATTATCAGAGCAAAATCTTCTTGTTTGATGCCACTGGTCAGTACACTTCCCATCAACATGTAAACAAGATGACTGATTATTTTGAGATGCATGAGATAGATGAAGTAGATGTCCAGATGAGATTGTTTGCCCAGACTTTAACTGGGGATGTAAAGAAATGGTTTAAATCCTTACCTGCCAATCACATAACAGACCTAGAAAATTTTCATAGATTATTTCTGGATAGATGGGAGAGAAAGAAAAACCCATTGCAAAGTCCTGGTTACCGGGTGCAAGCCCCGGAAGTGACGATTGATGCTATGTGATTCATTTCACTAGTTTCAATCCGGGATGGGTGACCTCCCGGGAAGTCCTGGTTATCGGGTGCAAGCCCCGGAAGTGACGATTGATGCTATGTGATTCATTTCACTAGTTTCAATCCCACTTCTTCACCCCTGTGAGCATAACCCGATGCAATGAGTGCTAAGTGAACAGTTCAAAAATCATGAGAAATTAGTCAGTTACGACTACCTCTCATGGAAATGGTCATACGTTAATGACTTACTTAACGCAGTTGAATCCCAAAAACGATATCTAATATAATGCACTGCGTAAACCCCTAATACTTAAATTCAAAAAAAAGAGTGAAGGGATCTCTACTTGAATGGTTCATGAGGCATAATACTTGCTAAGGTTTTGCAAATGGGGTAGCAAGCTAAGTGGGCTTGATTGTGGGGAAAACTCCACAGTTAAGCACGCTTGAGCCAGAGGAGATCCGGGATGGGTGACCTCCCGGGAAGTCCTGGTTATCGGGTGCAAGCCCCAGAAGTGACGATTGATGCTATGTGATTCATTTCACTAGTTTCAATCCCACTTCTTCACCCCTGTGAGCATCACCCGATGCAATGAGTGCTAAGTGAACAATTCAAAAATCATGAGAAATTAGTCAGTTACGACTACCTCTCATGGAAATGGTCATACGTTAATGACTTACTTAACGCATTTGAATCCCAAAAACGATATCTAACATTACAAGAGCTCCCAATGAGTCAGTTCAAGACTATTGCACTAGGTTTAATAGTATATATAATGTGATCCCATCCAATATTAAGCCTCCACTTGACCTAGCATTGATTAAATTCCCTGATGGTTTTGACACTGACATGCCATACCAGTTAAGGGAAAGAAATCCTCTAACACTGGAACAAATGCAAACCAATGTTGTTAGTGTAGAGGGCAACCTATTGGCCAAGAAGGATAGAATGAAGAATGAAAAGAGAGTTGTATTTAAAGATGAAACTTCCACTTCAGATGGAAAAGTAGATAACTTAGCTAAAAGTATAGAGAGAATAATGGACAGGTTAGAGAACATGGAGAGAAAAAACCAATGGGAGAATCAACAACCACCTCCAATAAGAAACCCCAATTTTATAAACAACACTAATGTAGGAAAGAATGTCACACCCGTTTTGACATTGACATGCCATACCAGTTAAGGGAAAGAAATCCTCTAACACTGGAACAAATGCAAACCAATGTTGTTAGTGTAGAGGCCAACCTGTTGGCCAAGAAGGCTAGAATGAAGAATGAAAAGAGAGTTGTATTTAAAGATGAAACTTCCACTTCAGATGGAAAAGTAGATAACTTAGCTAAAATTATAAAGAGAATAGTGGACAGGTTAGAGAACATGGAGAGAAAAAACCAATGGGAGAATCAACAACCACCTCCAATAAGAAACCCCAATTTTATAAAGAACACTAATGTAGGAAAGAATGTCACACCAAACCAGCAGATTAGGCCTCCCTTCCAGGAGAACTACGCTGAAGGTTCACAGAACCAAGAAGTAGAGGATGAATCCCAGATTAATTTACTAGGGGTAAATGATGAAGACACTTTTTTTCTTACCCAAGAAGAACAAGAGTTATATATGCTTCAAAAGTTGCAGTTGGAATCTGGTGAATCTTTTGACTTTAAACAGGGTTATGAGTCAGCCATATATGAGGTACATAAATAATATAGTTTAAGGAGTAAGAAAAGCAATGAACCTCCCATTAAAAGATCAATCCATACACAGACTAACAAAATAAAAGAAGTTCCAGTTGCCAAAGTATTACAGATCCTCCCTAGGGGAACACCTGAAACTTCTTCCCCTAAAATTGTAGATATAACACACACTGAAACACAAACTGAAACAATCACTGAAACCAATCCTCACAAGGGAAATCAAGGCAAAACAGTAGAAACACAGACTGAAATTCCTAGCATTGAACAAAAAGATAAAAACACACAAACTGCAAATGTTAAGGAAGATCTAAATCAAACAAACAAACCTCAACTCCCTTTCAATATTAAAACTGAAATATCAAAATTAAAGATATCAGTTCCTCTGACCGAACTAGTGAAGAATCAATCCTATAGGTCACAGATAACTGAAACTTTAAACATAGGAGAGGGAGAAGATGCTGTTAACTTGAACGACGATCAACCTGAATTATTGTTTGGCCCTGAGGCCAATGGTACTCATCACCAAGGGGGAGTCCCTCCTTTCTACATAAGCTTAAACATTCACAACAAAATTTTGCATATTGTTATGTTACACTGAGGGGCATCCCACAATTTGATGCCAAAAGCCATAATGGAAAGGCTGAACCTAGACATTACAAGACTGTATAAGGATTTGTTTTCCTTTGAATCTAGCCAGGTTAAATGCCTTGGCTTGATCAAGGATTTATGTGTAACACTAGTCCAGTGCCCTACAAAGAGTATCCTAATGGACATAGTAGTTGCAGACATCCCTCCTAAATATGGAATGCTTCTATCTTGCTCATGGGGAGCAAAACTGCAAGGATCCTTGCAGTTGGATATGTCTTATGCCACCATATCTATTTTTGGCCAACCTAGAAAACTATACAAAGAGACCTTGATGAAATACATGGTCAGTAGTGATGAAAATCCTCAAAACTTTCCTATCTACTCCATGCATTCAGATATGGACTCTTTTATCTTATAAAATGCAGAGAATGAAAATAATCAAAACATAGCTAACAATAATCAAATCACAGCTAAAGAACTGAAATACAAAACAACTGATAGTGAGAATATCTTTCATGAGTCCCTTTGGCACCTAGACTTTGATGGGTCTGTCAATAGGTTAGGGGCTGGTGCAGGAGTGTGGATCCATAATATGGAGAATAATCATGCTGAGGGACATGCTTTCAGACTGAACTTAAAATGTACCAATAACATGGCCGAATATGAAGCCCTAATTCTATGGTTACAATTGGTTAGGAATTTGGGAGCCAAAAGAGTTTCCATCATGGGATACTTAGAGATGATTATTAAACAGATCAATGGTGAATACTCTGTGAACAATCCTAGACTTGGTTGACATAGGGATATTGTTCTAGACTTGATCAAAGACCTCCTGGAATCAAACTTTGCTGCCATTCCTAGAAAATAAAACATGTAGGCCCACAATTTGGCCACCTTTGCCAATACTTGTAAATTGCCATTTCAACCCAACCATCAGTACACTGCAGAAGTCAGACATAGGCTTGTTATATGAGACAACTTAAAGTATTGGCATCTTTTTTCCCAGGATTCCCATATTTACAATTTCATGAGCAATGAGGGTGAATTTCTGAACTGTAAAATAGACACAGACTGTACAAATATAGATAATAATATAGAAAGTAACACAGATGTAAATGTTTTTAATGTAGCTAAACCTGCTAAATTCTCTAGAGTAGAAATAGATAGTTTAGAAAATGTAGAGATAGATGAAATAATGGATGATGATCTAGAGATTCTTAATTTGAAAAACAATTTTTTGCCCAAGGGATTAGTCCCTTTAGAGGATTTATTTGACTCTAATGATGTAGCTAGGAAACCCAAAATGGAACCCCTAAGAGCAGACATAGAAGAGTGTAATATAGGAACTGAGGATAATCCAAAGCTCATTAAGATATCTAAAGCCTTACCTCCAGAGGAAAAGGTAAAATATATTAATCTGTTTAAAGAGTACCAGGATGTTTTTGCCTGGAGTTATGAAGACTTGAAGTCTTATGACACCAGCATAATCCAACACAAAATACCCCTAAAAGAAGATCATAAACCTTTCAAATAGAAACTTAGGAGGATAAACCCAGTTCTTATGCCATCCATAGAGAAAGAGGTTAAAAGAATGTTTGATGCTCAAATAATAGCCCCCATTAGATACTCAGATTGGATTTCAAACTTAGTTACCACTAGGAAAAAGACTGGAGAAATTAGACTTTGTGTAGATTTTAGAAATTTAAACAAGGTCTCTTTAAAAGACAACTACCCATTGCCAAAAATGGACCATATCCTTCAGAGGGTGGTAGGCTCTTCTAGAATCTCACTACTTGATGGATTCTCTGGCTATAACCAGATCTTGGTTCAACCAGAGGATCAAGCCAAAACTGCATTTACTACTCCTTGGGGTACCTTCATGTATTTGAAGATGCCCTTTGGACTAATGAACGCAAGTGCCACATTTCAGAGAGCTATGGATATAGCCTTTGCAAAGGAGATCCATGATTTCCTAGTAGTATACCAAGATGACATTACTGTTTTCTCCAAATCTGACAGTGAACACCTAGATCACTTAAGGAAAGTATTTATCCAATGTAGGAAATTTGGGATTTCTCTAAATCCTAAAAAGACACTTTTTGGTCTAGAAGAGGGAAAGCTGTTAGGAAACATCATATCTAAAGATGGAATTAGGATAGACCCTACTAGGATAGAAGCCATTTTTACCATTTCCCATCCCAGAAACATTAAAGAGCTAAAGTCATTTCTAGGCAAGATTAATTTTCTTAGGAGATTCATCTCTACTCTAGCATAATTACTTAGGGAGTTAAATAACATGCTAAGAAAGGACTCGGCGCTTAAATGGACAGTGGAAGCCAAACAATCCATTGAAGCTATCAAGGAAGCAATAACCAAGACTCCAGTCCTGATAAGTCCTGACTTTAACAAAGATTTTATGATTTTTTCTTTTGCTTCAGAACACACCATTGCAACAGTCTTGCTGCAAAAGAACAACCAAGGGTATGAGCAACCAATAACATTCTTTAGTAAATCCTTAAGAGATGCCACACTTAAATACAATGTCATGGAAAAACAGGCATTAGCTTTAGTTAAGGCAATCAAAGACATCAGAGTGTACATTCTGTACTCTCACATTATTGATTATGTTCCAAACTCTGTAGTTTGACTCAAAATGGGCCTGAAGGAAAAAGAGGCAAATGGATTGCCACAATATTGGAATATGACATCGAGATAAAGCCCACTAAGCTCATCAAAGGCCAAGGTTTAGCCAAACTCATGGCTGAATCGAACTGTCAGGCCTTAGATATCAACTTTATTAGTGCTCTTAATGATCAGGAGGAGATGGTGACTCCACAGATCAGTGAACCTTTTACTGGTTCACCTCGGGATGCAAATATTACATTTGTATTACTAAACTTACAAGCTCCTCCTGTATTGACAAGAACTAAATCTAGATTCTTAAAAATGAATTCATTAAGATATTGTATTATAGATAATGCATTGTTTTGGAAGGACAATAGTGGTATTCTTTTAACCTATTTATTGAAAGATGAAGCTGATAAGATTTTACAAGAGTTTCATGTAGGGGATTGTGGAGGACACTTGTACTGGAAGAGTACTAATGAAAAAATTCTGAGGGTTGGTTTATACTGGCCCACTTTGTTTGTAGATGTTAAAAAACATGTGACCTCTTGTCATAAATGCTAGATTTTTGAGGGAAAGAGAAAAATTTTACCCTTTTCACTTAAACCAATTTCCATTGAAATGCCATTTAAACAATGGGGGTTATAATTCATTGGAGAGATACACCCAACCTCATCAGCTCAACACAAATGGCTTCTGACAGCTACTGACTATTTCACGAAATGGATAGAAGCCATCCCTTCTAGATAAGCCACAAACATTGTCATTATCTCATTTTTAGAAAATAATATCCTATCAAGGTTTCACTGCCCCTAGAAGCTCATTACTGATAATGCAGCTACCTTCAAATCCAAAAAGATGATAGACTTTTGTAATAGATACCACATCACCCTTGGCCACTCCATAGCCTATTACCCTCAAGGTAATGGACTTGCAGAATCATCTAATAAAAGCCTCGTAAATATCATCAAAAAGTTACTGGAAGATAACAAGAAGACTTGGAACAAGAAACTAGTCAATGCCTTATGGGCAGATAGACTGACTACTAAGAATTCCATTGGAACATCACCTTATCAATTGGTATATGGGATGGATGTTGTTTTTCCATCATCTCTTGGAGTACCAGTCATGAAGATCATCCAGGAATTATAGGTGGAACCAAATGATATTCAGAGAAGAATAAATCAAGCATACACCTGCAGCATACCAGAGAGGAAGTATATGTAAAATCACAAGTGATCCAGGACAAAATCAAAAAGGTTTTTGATAAAAAGACTAAGGCAGATGATTTTTACATAGGAGATAAAGTCCTTAAGTGGGATTCAAGGAGAGAAGACAAAGGCAAGCATGGAAAATTTGATTTTTTATGGCAAGGGCCTTATGCATCTATGGTTACAGGGGAAACAATGCCTTCTTCTTGAGAGAAGTAGATGGGTCAGATCTACCAGGAGGACCTGTCCATGGTAGGATGTTGAAGAATTATTATTCCACTGATTAACATAAGTTCACTTTACTTTGCATCATTGTACATAGCACTGTAGAGTGTAGATTGGATTGGATGGTAATCCTTTGAGGTTGAAGCCCGGAGAGAAGGCCCTGAGCTTTGAAGGATTCACTATCATAACTATCAATAAAGCAGAATCACAGAAGGATAGTTTACAAGGTAGCATCAGTCACAATTCAAGGGCTACTAGTCTCTTGAGTTCTTTACATTTCACCAAGAAATGCCATCCCCATGTGGAGCCATTGTTAGAGTCCTATAGTGATAGGATTCATAATTTTGAATTGGTTGAGGTTAAGTCTTGTAATATTGTACATACCTTTTCTTTCTGCAAACATTTTCCATATTAAAATTAAAAAATGTAAAGAGGGTATGTCCTAAAAGAAATATCAAAGGACAAGAAAAATAAGAAAAGATCAAAAAATGAAAAAATATGAACCCCAAACAAAAACAGATCATGAAAGTGTGCAAGTCCAAGTGCCACTACTTTTTACTTTACTGTCTTAAATAATGGTTGTGTGCAACTTGTCATATATGCCACAACCCATGATAGTCAAACTGTTTAATCTTGACTACTTCATGCTTTGAATTTCATGTTTATAGCTAGAGAATAAAGGTTTTGCCAAACAATTTAATCTTGGCAAATCAGTAGATAGGTAGAGAAATAAAAAGAGCTCATCAGTTTAATCTGAGCCCTTGGAAGATATAAGGTTAGAAGTAGATAGTTTGTTTCATAAAAAGAAAAAGGAAAGACAAGGGTTTGCTAGCTTAAGTGCACCCACCAAAGTGAAGAAAAAATGTTAGGGTAGGTAAAAGAAAGGTTGCAGAAATACAAGTCATTTGAAGCATAAGCACTGCTATCATGCTTAACTATGTGTTTTAATGTACAGGAGTAGTTATCTAAGTGAAAAGCATGTTCATAATCTGATTTTCCTAACTTCCCCTTCATTTCATTTGACCCCCCACTATATACTTACTAATTTCCCTTTTTCCCCTTCATGGCTTATCAAAACCCCTTTTCCCTTCATTTTCACTCCTACCCCTTGGTTTCACACATTCCCTGGTCACTTACTTTCAAAATTCATTCCCCTAAGTGTGAAACCCATTTTCCCCCTTTGAAAAATCATTTTTCCCCTTGATAAATTACCCAAAAACCCCAAAAAACCCATAAAAACCCTTTATCCTAACTTTAAAAACCTCCTGCCTCACTAACTTTGTCGCCTTTTCATAAACCAACAGTTAATCATGGGTTAATTATGCTTAACTGTAATTAATCCCATGGGTCTTGCTAACCTCCGCCCCATCATCCAACCATGCAACTTTGTCACGCGACGATCGTTGGATCATCCACCCCCAGATCTAATGGCCCTCACCCATATCGCGTCGGCTCATGCTCGACCTTTACCGGCCCGAGAGCACATGATATGGGTGGTTTTGCTCGGGCCCATTTTGCTACGTGTCAGCCTCCGACATAGATCATTTTCCCTCGGGGAAATACTGCCCGCTTGCCAAAAGCGGTGCGATGGCCTCCAAAACCACCTCCCAGCCCAACACAAAAACCATCCATTGTTCATAATATTTACCCGCCAATTTCAACCATTTGTTGTGTGTGGAGAATGATTGTTCAGAGGTCTTTGTTTCAACCGGATGTATACCCCAGGAAGTTTGTACACCCCTCCACGCGGTGGGGTGCGGGGGGGCCGATCCCTCCCGACTAGGGGGTTTGGGGGCCAACGACGGTTTGGGGGAAGCGCCCCCGAAGCCAAAAATAGATGTAAAATTGCCTTGTAAAAGTATAGTAATTTCTAGTCAATCTGGGCCATCCATTAGGCGGATGATCTGACGGTAGAAATTATGTTTAGTTTAGGGTTTTTTTCCCTAGAAGGCAACCCCTCTCTTTGTATGAGGGCATTGTATTTGAGGCTATGATATATATGTGTATTCTCTTAGTGAGAAACAGAGAGGTGAGACTGTGAGAGAAAACAAAGGATATTACAACGGATTTGCTATGGGTTGTGTCTCTTCATTTCGCTGGATAATAGAAAGGAAGGACTGGTTGTTCGGGGTGGACGTAGCCCAAATTGGGTGAACCACGTATGTCTGTGTCTCTCTTGTTTTATGCATTTTTTGTGTTTATATTTCCACAGTATTTTATGTGTTCCATTGCTCCGTAATAAATAATTTTCTAACAACTGGTATCAGAGTCGAAGGTCTATTTGGCTAATAAACTCACAGGAAAGAAGGGTTCCTTGTTCGAGTGGGAGAAATGGCAGAAGATGGTAAGTTTAGGGTCGAGAAATTTAACGGCAGATGGAAGATTATCTGTATTAGAAAGATCTGTACCTACCATTGAGCGGAAAAACAAAGAAGTCGACGGCTATGACAGATGAAGAATGGAAACTTCTCGATAGAAAGGCACTTGGAACAATACGATTGTGCCTCACTGCGTCAGTCGCCTTCAACATTTCGAAGGAAACAACGACAAAGGGTTTGATTCAGGCGTTGTTGAAACTATATGAAAAACCCTCGGCCTCAAACAAGGTATTTCTTATGAAATGGTTATTTAATATGAAGATGTCAGAAGGTGGATCTGTTGCAGATCATTTAAATGATTTTAATACAGTTACAAGTCAGTTAAGTTCTTTAGGGGTAAACTTTGAAGATGAAGTTAGAGCTCTGTTATTCTTGTGCTCATTTCCAGAAAGTTGGAATGGTTTAGTAATGGCCATTAGTAACTCTGTCTCTGGATCTAGTACTTTAAAGTTTGATGATGTTGTCAATGCTATCTTTAGCGAGGAAATGCAACGGAAAAGCTCTGATGAGACATCGGGTAATGCTTTGAGTGCAGAGTCTAGGGGAAGAAAAATGGAAAGAGGAAAGAGCTCAGGATATCACAGTAAATCAAGGAAAGGCATATCCAAGTCTAGATCGGGGATAGTGTGCTGGAAATGTGGAAAGAAAGGACACCTAAAGAAAGACTGTAGATCTCGGAAGGGAAAAGAAGGAGATGCACAACAAGAAAACAATCATGAAGCAAATGTGACAGGTGAGGTGTTACAAGATGCTTTGATTCTTTCTTTCGAAAATATTACTGATTCCTGGGTGGTAGATTCAGGGGCCTCATTCCATGCCACACCTGATAAGTAATACTTCCATGACTATGTTCAAGGAGATTTTGGACAAGTTTGTTTGGGTGATGATAAACCCTGTAAAATTGTTGGAATGGGTAAGGTTCTTGTAAAACAGCAGAATGGAAACTAATGGCTACTAAAGGAGGTAAGGCATGTTCCAGATCTAAAGAAAAATCTGATTTCAACAGGGTAGTTAGGCAGTGAAGGTTGTGTGACAACTTTCACAGATAAAGCTTGGAAGGTCACCAAAGGAGCCCTGGTAATAGAACAAGGTGAAAAGGTTGGTACATTGTATTTATGCAATGGTATTTCTAACTCTATTAATGCTTTAACTTCCAAAGGAGCAGATGCAGCATTATGGCACCATAGGCTCGGACTCATGAGTGAAAAGGGGATGAAGATTCTTCACTCAAGGAATTTGTTTCCGGGTTTGAAGAATGTTGATTTGGACTTCTGTGAAAATTGCATTTATGGAAAACAAAAGAGAGTCAGATTTCTTAGAGTTGGGAAAGAAAAGAAGAGCGAAAAATTAGAGTTTGTGCATACAGATGTATGGGGACCTGCTCAGGTATCATCTCTTGGTGGCTCTCGTTATTATGTTACCTTTATTGATGACGCAACTAGAAAAACTTGGATTTATTGTATTAAGAATAAATCTGTTGTATTTGATACTTTCAAGAAATGGAAAGCTTTGGTTGAGATTGAGACAAGAAAGAAATTGAAGTGTCTTAGATCAGACAATGGAGGTGAATATTGCAGCAAAGAGTTTGATAGGTATTGTTCATAGCATGGAATTCACAGAGAGAAGACAGTTCCAAGAACACCACAAGAAAATGGTGTGTCAGAAAGGATGAACAGAACAATCATGGAGCGTGCAAGGTGCATGAGATTGCATGTAGGATTGCCTTTATAGTTTTGGGTAGATGCTGTAGATATTGCTGTTTATCTAACAAACAGAGGGCCTTCAAGTTCCTTGGATGGTGGTGTTCCAGAGGAAGCATGGACAGGTAAAAAGGTAAACTACTCCTTTTTAAAGCCTTTTGGTTGTGAGGCCTTTGTCCATATTGATAAAGAAAATAGAAAAAAGCTTGAGGCAAAGTCAAAGAAATGTACCTTTATTGGATATGGTGTTAATGATTTTGGTTATCGCTTATATGATTATGAAAATCACAAATGATTAGGAGCAGAGATGTAATATTCAATGAAAAGGTCTTATATAAGAATCAGTTGCAGGAAAAGAAGCAAGAAAAAAAAAACAAGGAATATGCAGTTCTTGACGAAATCATTGAAAAAGTAAAGGTGCCTGAAAATAATAATAATCAACAACCACAACAACAACAACCACCACAACAGCAACAGGCACCCCAAACACCTGAAAGTGGTGTTAGAAGATCTACCAGGATAAGTAGACCCCCTGAACGATACTCTCCTTCATTATATTATTTATTGTTGACTGATTCTGGTGAACCCGAATGTTATGAAGAAGCAATGCAGGTTGAAAGCAGGAAGAAGTGGGAGGTAGCCATGGAAGAAGAGATGGACTCCTTAATGCATAACCAGACTTGGGACTTAGTCAGGTTGCCTACAGGAAAAACTACATTGAAGAATAAATGGGTTTACAGGCTGAAGGAAGAAGATGGAGGAAAATAGAGGTACAAAGCTAGACTTGTGGTGAAGGGGTTTGCACAGAAGAAAGGTATTGATTTTGATGAAATATTTTCTCCTGTTGTTAAAATGACTTCAATCAGAACTATTTTAAGTCTAGTAGCAGCTGAAGATTTGCATCTTGAGCAGTTAGATGTAAAGACAACCTTTCTCCATGGTGATTTGGAGGAAGAGATATATATGCAGCAGCCATAAGGATATGAGGTGAAAGGGAAGGAGAAACTAGTGTGCAGGTTGAAGAAGAGCTTGTATGGCTTAAAACAGGCTCCAAGGCAGTGGTATCTAAAATTTGACAAGTTTATTTCTGAACAAGGTTATACTAGATGTCACTCTGATCATTGTGTTTATCTGAAAAAGCAAAATGATGGCAGCTATATTATATTGTTATTATATGTAGATGACATGCTTGTTGCAGGGTCTAACATGCAGGAAATAAACGTGCTTGAAAGAAAATTGGCAAATTCATTTGCAATGAAGGATTTGGGAGCTGCAAAACAAATCCTTGGTATGAGAGTCACTAGAGACAGGAAAAATTGCAAATTAATATTGTCTCAGAATGAGTACATACAAAAGGTGTTGAAAAGATTTAATATGCACAATGCAAAACCAGTTAGTACACCTTTTGCTAGCCATTTCAAACTTAGTAAGGAAATGTGCCCAAAGACCCAAGAAGACATAGATTATATGTCTAAAGTTCCATATGCATCAGCAGTTGGAAGCTTAATGTATGAAATGGTCTGCACAAGGCCTGATATTGCACATGCAGTGGGAGTTGTAAGCGAGTACATGAACAATCCAGGAAAGGAACATTGGATGACAGTAAAATGGATTCTCAGATATTTGAAAGGTACCAGAAATCAAGCATTATGCTTTGGTGGTTCAAACATTTCTCTATAGGGATATGTTGATGCAGATATGGCAGGTGACAGAGATAATAGGAGGAGCACTACAGGATATGTATTTACTGTTTGTGGAACAACTGTCAGTTGGGTTTCAAAAATCCAAAGTGTTGTTGCGCTTTCAACAACAGAAGCAAAGTATGTTGCTGCTACAGAGGCTAGTAAAGAAATGATTTGGTTACAAAGGTTTATGGGTGAATTGGGTAAGGAGCATGATATGGGCACGTTATACAGTGATAGCCAAAGTGCCATTCATCTTGCAAAGAACTCAACATTTCATTCCAGGACTAAACACATATAGCTCAAGTACCATTTCATACGATCAGTGTTGGAAGATGGAGAGTTGAAGCTGGAAAAGATACACACTAGCCAGAATCCTGCAGACATGCTAACAAAAGTTGTAACTAGGGAGAAACTGAGAACATGCTCAGTTTCAATTGGTCTTCAAGGATGACGATGAAGATGAGAAACAGCCAGGTCCAAAAGAGGAGTCATTGTCCAACAAATGAAGCAGCGGTGGAGTTGCTACAATCATTCTCCAAGTGGGAGATTGTTGTGTGTGGAGAATGATTGTTCAGAGGTCTTTGTTTCAATCGGATGTATACCCCAGGAAGTTTGTACACCCCTCCACGTGGGGGGGCCAATACCCCCCGACTGGGGGGTTCAGGGGCCAGCGGTCCCCCGGCGGGGGTTCGAGGGCAGCGCCCCCGAAGCCAAAAATAGATGTAAAATTGCCTTGTAAAAGTATAGTAATTTCTGGTCAATCTAGGCCGTTCATTAGGCGGATGATCTGACGGTGGAACTTATGTTTAGTTTAGGGTTTTTTTCCCTAGAAGGCAACCCCTCTCTTTGTATGAAGACATTGTATTTGAGGCTGTGATATAGATGTGTATTCTCTGAGCGAGAAACAGAGAGGTGAGACTGTGAGAGAAAACAGAGGATATTACAGCGGATTTGTTGTATGTTGTCTCTTCATTTCGCTGGATAATATAAAGGAAGGATTGGCTATTTGGGGTGGACATAGCCCAAACTGGGTGAACCACGTATATTTGTGTCTCTCTTGTTTTATGCGTTTTCTGTGTTTATATTTCTGCAGTATTTTATGTGTTCCATTGCTCCGTAATAAATAATTTTCTAACACCGTTCGCAGTTAAAACCCCTTCGATCCCATTTTTGGCCTTTTTTGCCTGTTTGCACTATTGAAGCCTTCGAAGCACACCAGCACCCTCAGATCTCCTGCGACCAGCTACCAACTGCTAGAACCTTCCAAAATGCCATCATTGCACACTTCAAAGCTGCAGAAGCCTCTACAAACCTCAATTTTAAACCAGTTTGCAACCCCGACCATAAAATTCCAGGTATTTAAGCAGAAAACCAAGAATTTCCCTCTCATTTAAAAAAGTACACTGAATTCATGAAATAATTGAATGAATTTACTTAATTTCCCTTTAAATTGAGAGTTTTCCATTCCTAAAATACCAAAACCCCTACCTGCAAATTGTTGATACCCTACCCTGGTTACTGAATTGTTAAAACCTCACTCCCATAGCCATATAACCCAAATTTCAACATTTTATTACAAAAATGGCTGCCCAGACCTCTCTAGATGTCAGACCAGTGACAACCCCTCATTTAGACATTGACCACCTGGCCCTGGTGGATAGATATTTCCAAATCAAAGATACGGCCACCCCATGCTACCTTCTAAGAATCCACTGTTGGGCCAAGGATAGGTTCCTTAACCATGTTGATGATATAAACCTTTGGGAATCCAATCTGCCCAAGTATACATTCCCAGAAGTCCATCCATTCCCAAACATAGTACATTTTTGTCATGCCTATTATGTTCCAAGCCATAGGGCTATTTATGCACCAAACCATGAGATATTATTCACCATTACTGCTGAATCCATCAACCAGATGCTGCAAATCCAGCCTAGTCCTAATCTGACTCCTTTGTCCATTGGACACTTGTTGGACCTATACATCACACTGGACCCAGTTAAAATCAAACAAATATTCCAGAATTTCATCATTGAGGAGAAACATACTCCTACAAACATTCCACCCTATGTTGCCACTATTTTCTCAAAGATTGGCAGGAGAATAATCACCATGATTTCATGCATCCTAGGATGCACATCAGACGAGTTTGTGGATGAGGTCATCATGGCCTTCTTGTCCATTTTCACTCCAGGCAAGCCTCCTGCCATTTTGTATGATTATGCCCAGTTCATTGCAGACAGAATGCATGAACAACTCACTAGACTGCCCACTGAAAGAGTTTTCAAATACTCTTCAGTGTTGTTTCATATGTTCCTCTATTACCAGACAGATAAATTCCCTTTGAAGATCCAGAAATTGGACACCAAGGGAAAGGAAAGATCAGTCATCTTCTGGACACCCTTGGTCCACAAGTTTTCCACCTCATACAAAGACTTCATAGACTCTTTTGTATACCCAGTCATGAACATGTTGACTTCTAAGATTCAACCTAGAATCAGCCCAAAAATTAAAAGAGTACTGCAACTGGCCAAGAATAGCAAGGTGGGAGACTAGTACTGTTACACAAAAATATCGTCACCATGATTATTTGCAGTCAGTATGGGTCTATCATCACTTGTACTATCCTCCTAAGCAAGTCTCAGACCTCAGCTCTTCAAATCAAGCTTTGAAAATGAGAGAAAGACATTAAAAATAAATGAAACTCTGGTTCTACACTTTCTCTCACTGTCACCTGCGGTCCCACACCTTCTGTTTACAAAAAATACGGACCTACCCGCTCTGTCCCTAAAGGTGTGGGTGCGGACCCCTATGAAAGTCAAAAGGCGCAAGTTTTATCTTCAAAAACTCACTTTGGGTTAATTCTAGAGGATTCTAGAAGGAATTTTGACGTGGATTGTTCGCTCTGAGGTGGTTCATGCATCCCAAAAGAGAAGGAGCTAATCCCTTGATGAGAGGAGCTATCCCTTTGAATGAGGGCTTTATCCCTTTGAAGGAGGACCTAGTAACCTCCCTCCATTGCACTATAAATTCAGGCATTGGGCTGGTTGCTGAAGAGGTTAGAAGCTGAACATTTTTGAGGGTAAATGCTGGTGAAATCAAGACTTCCTAGTTGAGCTTAAGAGGAGAGATCACATACCTTTTTGGCTTCATTGGGGAGTGAGTGAAACTTGTCAAAGTAGAGGAGACTTCTTGCTGGACCCTGGGAGGAGCTTGTACAACGTCAAGGCACAGGTTGTAAAGTTCTTCTTCTTTTGAATTAATACAATCAAACTCATTTTTCTCAACAAGTATCTCATGTTATTTGTTTCATGGACTCCTTGACTTTCATGTTAAATATGTTTTATGATATTGGCTTTTCAGGTGCTATTTAATTTGTTTGCCTTGTTTGTGTTTGCAGATTCGCGACAAAGGAGCTCATTTGGATCGAAGGAGCGAGGGCATCCACAAACTTGCGTTGGACCTAAGGTAGGCCCTAAAAACACTTGTTTGCCATTGTTTATAAAAGCATATTTAGAGAAAGATAGTGTCTGGTTGGTTTGCTTGTCATTAGCTCTTCTTTAGATTCTTGGTTGGTTTGCTTGTCATTAGCTCTTCTTTAGATTCTAGGAAGGTCTATCTTGTCCGCAAGATCGACTTATTCCGTGTGACAAAATGGCGACTTCGCTGAAAAGATCACCTCGTCCATTTACGAGCAATCTTTATGAGGTGTAGGCATTATCGGATTCGGTTGAACCCACACAAATGTGTCTTCTGTATAGAAACGGGTCGATTGCTGGGATTTGTAGTTTCGAAAGCCGGCATTCGCGTCGATCCCTCGAAGGTCGAAGCTATTGTCAAATTGCCTCCTCCTTCGAGTCTTCGCCAACTCCAAAGTTTGCAAGGGAAAGCAAACTTTTTACGACGATTCATTCCTAACTACGCCGAGGTTACAAAGGGTTTTACTCGGTTGTTGAAACAGAATACTCCATTCTATTGGGATGAGATAGCTCAGAAATCTTTTGATGCACTTAAACACGCGTTGACCCATGCACCGTTATTGCATCCTCCCAACTACAACCAGGATTACTTCTTGTATCTCGTCGCCTCTCATTCCACCATTGGAATGGTCTTAGTTCAGGAAGATGAATTCGGAACTGAGCATGTGATATATTACCTTAGTCGAACTTTAAATCCAACTGAGCTAAAATACTCACATGTGGAGAAATTGGCATTGGCAGCTGTTCAAGCTGTCCAACGTTTTCGTCACTACATTTTACTATGTAAAACTACAGTAATTTCGGATTGCAACCCTATGATCTACATTTTGACCAAGCGATTGCTAGGGGGCAAGTACTCTAAATGGATTGTTATCCTGCAGGAGTTCGACTTGCAATTTGAGAAATCCAAGTATAAGAAATCTTTAGTTTTTGCGGAGTTAATGTGTGACTTCCCACGTGCTGACACGGAAACTGTGGCGGAAGAGCCCATTGCGGACGAATCCTTGTTTCTGATCAGCACTTTAGATCCGTGGTATGGGGATATCATCGTTTATCTCCAGACCCAATCCTTTAGGCCAAAAATTTCAAGGTCAGAGCGTCGAAAAATTCGATTCCAGTCCCAACAATTCAGGATTATTGGAGATACTCTTTATCGCCGTGGGGCGGAATCTGTGTTTCGACGTTGCTTAACTCACGAGGAAGCTGAAAGGGTTCTAAATGACTGTCACTCTGGAGCGTGTGGCGGTCATATGTCTGGGTTTTCCACGGCCCAAAAGATATTGCGTGCTGGCTACTTCTGGCCGTCTTTATTTAAAGATTGTATTACGGCGGTCTGAAAATGCCACAACTGCCAAATTTTTTATCGAAAGATGCGCGCTCCACCTGCTCCTCTCCACCCTATAATTGTCGTTGGTCCTTTTGAAAAATGGGGTATTGATTTTATTACATGTAACCCTCACTCGGCCGGGGGCATGCGTATATCATCCTTGCGGTAGATTATTTTACCAAGTGGGTCGAGGCGATGCCTACATTTGAGGCAGACGGCAAGACAGGTGCAATTTTCGTGTTCAATCATATAATTGCTAGGTTTGGTGTCCCACAAGCGATAATCACTGATCATGGGCGTCATTTTCAAAACATTATGATGACCGAACTTACAGGCCAGCTTGGTTTGCGTCACGATAGTTCAACCCCTTATTATCCACAAGCTAATGGTCTGGTTGAATCCATCAACAAAGTTTTAGTCATCATGATCCAACGAATCATTGGGATTCATCGGTCGAATTGGCATAACATGCTATTTTCAGCGCTTTGGGCGTACCGAACTTCAGTAAAAACATCAACAGGGTTCACTCCTTTCCAACTAGTCTATGGTTTGGAAGTTGTGTTACCCATTGAATGCAAAATCCCGTCACTGCAAATGGCCATCGAGTTACTTCCAGCCACTTCCAAAGAGGAAAAGCATTTGTTATACTTGGCTCAATTAGATGAGAATCGATGTGATGCTACATTGGCGATCGAGACTCACGCAAAACGCATGAAAGCTCAGTATTATCAAAATGTGACCCCTCGAAATTTTTCGGAAGGAGATCTAGTCTTAGTTTACGATCAAGCTAATGATAAATTAGGTGCTGGAAAATTCGTTCCTATGTGGCATGGTCCCTATGTTGTCAAGCGAAAGCTAGCAAAAGGGGCCTATGAATTGGTAGACTTTGACGGGGACTCTTTGGGTAAACCCAGAAATGGTCTTTACTTAAAGAGGTATTATGCTTAAAGAATGGGTATGGAGATTTTTAGTTAGGATAGTTTTTCTTTCTAGCTGGTGTGTTTTAGTTTAAACAGTGTGCTTAGCTTAGAGAGTGTTTTTTTCGTCATTATTCCTGCTTATCTTGGTTTTACTCTTGATATTGCAAATGTCGATGCCTCTCTAAACATACATTGGTTTCGCTGATGGTGCTTGTCATAATACACGGAACATTTCTTCCGCAGCTTGGGTTATCTATTCGCCCTCTGACGAGTTAGTATCTATGCATGGGGTAAGCCTCGGTCAAACAATGAACAACATTGCCGAGTATAGTGCAATGATTGAGTTATTATCTGAATCTATTTCATTTGGGATTCGGAGTTTGATAGTGAGGTTAGATTCTGAACTCGTTGTATTACAGCTTAATAGAGTGTATGCCATTAGAAATCCAGTGTTATTAAGGTTATTTTTGAGAGTGCGTCTCTTGGAACGTGAATTTGATTATATTGAATATCAGCATATTCCAAGATCTTTAAATACATTAGCAGATGCAATTGCTTCTCGAATGTTAAATAGACATTTGCAATAATCATACATGTAAATTTAAAACCATTCCATAACATGATTTACAAGATAAGCCGGTAATAGTGATATATAAATATAGGAGTGTGTCAAAAAATACATCGTCCTCGATCATAAGTTGAAAAACACCTTATGATCGGCAAAAATGATAAGTACAAAAAACAAAAATGTCATATGTGCCCACAATAGGCGATCATCCTATCACTGGTGATGATCTCGATAAGAAACCACTGCACGGGCCACCTTGCAAAGGAACCTCCTAAAAGGTCCCGGGACCCCAATCACATAGCGCTGAAGTCGACGAGGAATGTCATCTATAGTGGTCTCCGGAATATCTCCTGTCAAGCGCTCGAGATGACCCTCCAACTCGGCCAAAACCTCTGCTGATTCGTCCTGTGGGGCTGGCGCGGCTGCAACTGGTTGTTTCCTCTCGTAAGGCCGGAGAGCGGCTGGTCGCTGTGGACCCACATCTGCATTTGAAACTTTTGCTATCAATTTTGAGACGATGGAAAAATAATATAAAAAATTTTAAAATAGGAAAAATGTTGAAAATGATTTTACCTGAGTCATCCCACTGCTCTCCTGCTGGAAGAACCATGTCTGGGTCACCACAAAAATCTATCCCAGCGTAAGGGAAGTCCTGAATAGAAAAGACCTGGTTTTCTAGCCATTGGAAATACTCAAGTTTGAATCGAGCAACCTCTGTCCTCTCGTTCGGGTGACGGGCCATAACTGCGACCCATCGCATCAGTTTGGGCTCTCGAGGAAGCCCAGCTCCAACAGTAAGGTGCTGCGGGATCAACATGGGAACCCTCTCCAGGCCAAAACTCACAACCAAAGCCCCATAACCAAAGGTCTTTAGTTGTCCGTTCTTGGCCCTGGTCAGTTGGCCTTTTAGATTGGCCAACACAGCATCGCACCAGTTGAAGATGGTGCCTCGAAAGCAATCAACTGCCATACGCATCTGGGATCCGGTGGCAATATGTAATGCGGCAGCCCCGCAAAGTCTGGTGACAGTAAACGCAATCACCATGAGTTCAGGACGGGATATGGTCTTTATGTCTATCCCTTTGTCTCTAGCCTAGCTGTTGCAGTACTCTAGCCGGAGGCTATCAACAGACTGGCCACCTGGCCTAGCCCCAAACAGAGTCAAGTCTTCGCCTCTCTTAGGCAAACCAGTTAAGAAATATATGTCCGCTGACTCGATTTCGAGCTGGTGGCCACCAATGAAGAAGCACTGGTCCTGTATGCTCCATCTGTCAACCAACCACTGTAAGAAATCCACCTGAGCCCTCATGCCAGGAATGGCCCAGAATTTGTACAAGAGGCATGCCCTCAAAGCATCAAGTGAAGGCTGATGATTCCATGCGGCAGCATCCACATCCTCATGCTCTCATTCGCGCCAATCTAGCATGATGTACTCTCTGCATCAAGTATAAAGATAAATTAAATTGCTAGAAATTATTTTGTTTGGTCCAATTTTGAGAATTTTTGGGTTAAAAACCCTTACGACGGGGACCGCACCCTCCGGGTTAGACACAGTGCGTGGGACCGCACCTTGTCTACATGGAAGGTGCGGACCCTTGGCTTTTTCCCAATGGAGAAAAAGTCGGGGTCCGCAGGCCAGCAGTGGTAAACCTGCGGGCCCCCGCGTGCGGGTTTTAAGCCTAAAAACCCTCCCAAAAAATGAAATGAATGACTAAAACAAAAATTGAAACAGTAAAAAATGAAGAGTAGGATGATGTGGATTACCTGGAGAAGACGACGTTCGATTCCGATGGTTGGATTTTCCGCAATCTTCACGGGAAGTTTTCTGAATAAAAGCACTATTTTCTCACCCAAAACTCAAACGGTAAAAATGAATTGACAAAGGTCCTTTTTATAAGTTTTTTGAGTAAATAAATTGCAAATTTGTTTATGTTTCACTTTGGAAAGGTATTTTTGTGACATTTTTATCCATTTCAAACAGGTATGAGTAATGTTTGTGTTTTTGTGCAAGATAACGGATTATTCAGGCAAAATCTATCGTTTTCGACGAAAAAACATTTAGAGTCACCTTTAAGCTCTTTTCTGACTCCTGAAACATGAAAAGATTGCCGAGTTTTTCTTTTAAACTCGTTAAAATGGAATTAAAAGACGGTCCACTTACAGCTCTTTTCCGACCTTAAAAACATGAAAAGATTGCCGGATTTTTGTCGTTTCAAATTCGACATTGGTTATAAAACGACGTGTCGTTGATCACTTTTTTACTTTTTCGGATCAAGGGCACTAATGACGAAAAGTACTCCTTGGTCGTAAAAGATCAAGTGGTTCTCTCAAGTATTATTTTATACTTTTTCGGGCTTGGGAGTCACAAATTTACGAAAAAGGTCAACCCTGGAGTTTTCTTAAGTTTTTTCAGACTCTCTAAAATTGAAAAAAGCCGAGTTTCTCCTATACTGGACTCGTTAAAATTTCACAGTAAAGGACCTATTCAATTACAAACAGGAACGAACCACTCCTTCTTAGGGTTCGAATTTAAACTAAGTTGGACTCATCCGAAGGATGAGCTTATAATCAAGCAAATGTTATCCTCCTCAAGCTTGTCAAAAATAAAGAGGTACTTGCCAGAAATGGTGGGGAAAAAGAGAGAAAAATGAGCCTGTTTGTCATACTTTGTAACCGCTCTTGAACACGACACTTTTATTCACCTGGGTTGGGAAATCCTTTGCCTAACAGTTGATCAAACCACATTGAAAGTCTTCAGCCGGTTTCTGGGTATTAACTTTGGGTCAATTTTCACCAAACCATCTGTCGTGTTGTTATGTGTTCAAGAGGTCACTACCAATAAGCCATTCGTCTGCAAAATATCTATCATCCATCTTGACCATCCCTGAGTGAGTCCTTGCAACTAAATTTCTTCGACTTGATCTATGATTTCGTGTTGTGGGCTTGCCTACGACGGATCGCTTTCTATCGACTTCAGCTCATTATCTAGAAAGATGATCTAGAAATCATCAGTACCTTGAGATCTGCATGCCTCAATGGCAGGATTCTCGCCTTTGATGACAGGTTGCATCATTGACCTTCGATCAAAGGAGTCTGTGACATGTTCGACATCAACACATTTATTCGCATCTCATGGATTGTACTGGGTACTTTGAGAGCCATTGACATCACTGGTGGTTTCTCTCACACTTGTTAACAGTTTACATCATTGAATGGTAATCAAGTGGTTTCTACCATGTTCGACATCAACACGTTCATTCGCATGGATAGAATCGTATTGTTTCGTGAAGTAGAAATGAAGACCCTAGATCTAGTTTCCACAATCCAGGCTGCGAGGAATTTTGTATTCATTATATAATGGACTATTCATAAACAGATGGCTGCGTCCATACTGTGTCCACATGAGTCTATACTTGTGATGTCTTACAAGATCATTCCTGTATCAGAGTAGTAGTTAGTTTTATAAGTTAGGTTTGATCTGAGTATGGGAATGCCTACCTCAGCGATGATATGATCTCATATATATATCTTGCACTGAATGTTTTTAGAGGTTCCAACCGGGCTCTCCACAAGATGATCCTCGAAATGATAAATTACTTCACTCTTCCTAAATGATAAATGAAATCCTCATCTACTACAGACTTCTCACTTTAGGGGACAATCTGTTACACAAGAATATCGTCACCATGATTATTTGTAGTCAGTATGGGTCTATCATCACTTGTATTGTCCTCCTAAGCAAGTCTCACACCTCAGCTCTTCAAATCAAGCTTTGAAAATGAGAGAAAGACATTAAAAATCAATGAAACTCTGGTT
Organism: Pinus tabuliformis; assembly: GCA_031772625.1. Lineage (NCBI taxonomy): Eukaryota > Viridiplantae > Streptophyta > Pinopsida > Pinales > Pinaceae > Pinus > Pinus tabuliformis. The sequence goes on from CM062820.1 coordinate 481,601,880, forward strand.
ATGCACTTTCTCTCACTGTCACTTGCGGTCCCGCACCTTCTGTTTACAAAAACTGCGAACCTGCCCGCTCTGTCCCTAAAGGTGTGGGTGCGGACCCCTGTGAAAGTCAAAAGGCGCAAGTTTTATCTTAAAAAACTCACTTTGGGTTAATTCTAGAGGATTCTAGAAGGAATTTTGACATGGATTGTTCGCTCTGAGGTGGTTCATGCATCCCAAAAGAGAAGGAGCTAATCCCTTGATGAGAGGAGCTATCCCTTTGAAGGAGGGCTTTATCCCTTTGAAGGAGGACCTAGTAACCTCCCTCCATTGCACTATAAATTCAGGCATTGGGCTGGTTGCTGAAGAGGTTAGAAGCTGAACATTTTTTAGGGTAAATGCTGGTGAAATCAAGACTTCCTATTTGAGCTTAAGAGGAGAGATCACATACCTTTTTGGCTTCATTTGGGAGTGAGTGAAACTTGTCAAAGTAGAGGAGACTTCTTGCTGGACCCTGGGAGGAGCTTGTACAGCGTCAAGGCACAGGTTGTAAAGTTCTTTTTCTTTTGAATTAATACAATCAAACTCATTTTTCTCAACAAGTATCTCATGTTATTTGTTTCATGGACTCCTTGACTTTCATGTTAAATATGTTTTATGATATTGGCTTTTCAGGTGCTATTTAATTTGTTTGCCTTGTTTGTGTTTGCAGATTCGTGACAAAGGAGCTCATTTGGATCGAAGGAGCGAGGGCATCCACAAACTTGCGTTGGACCTAAGGTAGGCCCTAAAAACACTTGTTTGCCATTGTTTATAAAAGCATATTTAGAGAAAGATAGTGTCTGGTTGGTTTGCTTGTCATTAGGTCTTCTTTAGATTCTAGGAAGGTCTATCTTGTCCGCAAGATCGACTTATTCCATGTGACAAGTACCTCTACCAGAATCACACTGAAATCAGGATCTATGGCTGTGAGCTAGCCCCCTACAAATTGCCTAAATACCTCCCCATGAGGATATTTTCCCTTGAATACTTTAGGCAAATCATAAGTGCAGATGAGGTCAACTTCCTAGTTGCTAGGAAGAAGACACAATTTAAGATGAAGAACCAAATGGGCCCATGCATCTGCAACACCAGAGAGGCTGGACCTAAGTCTGAGAATATGCTCCAGGGAATGAAGTTCAGGAATAGTTTCATATGGAATTATGACCCTCATGGGGTTATAAAGAAGCTCAGACAAAAGGTCAAGTTGGGACCTTACATCCACTACCCAAGACCTGACATTGAACAATATGTTAATCAGTCAGAATGGGTAGAGAATACATTGATTGACATGGACAGCACAGTTGTGGATGTGAAGAACACCATGACTGATTTAGAGAAATAATTTGAATAGAGCTCTTTCCTGCGGGTTCCAGAGTTGGGAGAGCCAATGAACATCCCTCCTGTCATTCAGACCCTTGTCAATGAGGAGAAGAATCCTAAAAGAAACAGGGATGAAGCATCAAGTTCTGCCATGGAGACCACTGATGAGCAGTTCAAGCTAAACAAAAGGCCCAAATTGAATCCTCTGTTTGAATAGGAGGAAAACATTGCATCAGAAGAAATGATTGACACTGAGGCAATGGGGTAGAGAAGTAAACAGACAACAGAGACAACTGCATCAGCAGAAACACAACAACCATCTACTTCCAACACACAGATCATACAGAGACAAAAGAGTGTGGAGGTGTCTTCCTTTGTCAGGCCAGCTGACAAGGAAACAGATATCAAAGAAAGATTTAAGGAAATAAAAATGAGGAATGAAAAGCTGAAGGCAGACACATATGCCAAGTACCTGAAGATGACACCACCAAACCAGAACAGATTGATGTCATCCTTTGACATCAAAGAAGGAAAAATGCAGGTGTCATTCCTACAGCCCACTGTACAGCAGCCCAAAACCTCAGTAGACTACAAGAAGACCAATTTTGAGGTCTTGGCTAGGGATGTTCATCCCATTGATCAGATCAAATTTCACAAGTAGGCTGGAGAAATGATCTACTCCACCCTCACAGCAAAGGCCATGGCAACATTCAAACTAAAAGATTCATTGGACAATGTGACAGCCCAGTACAAACTGGAAAAGGCCTCCTCCAGCGCCAAAGACACCAGGATAAAGTCCTTGGAAGACCTGGTTATTGAACTAGGCCATGACCCAAAGGACATCAAGGCTGCTGAACAGTTAATCAAGAAGAAGAATGAGGATATTGCAGCCCTCAAGAAACAACTTAAACTGCCTCAGTTACAACACCCAGAAATAAAGGAAGTCTTGGAAATCCAGAAAAATCAGGAAGAGATGATGGACTTAGTGCTGCAACTCAATGACTAGTTGAAGGAGATGGAAAAGGAACTAGATAGCTTGATTCAACTCAAACAAGCTAGTATTGATAGTGCTCCTCCAACTGTCATTCCAACAGTGACCACAATTGTACCTTCCACTCTAGCAGCAGCATTAGCTCCCATTGGTCCAATGGCCACTGCATTTCCAGCATCATCTTCGACTACATCAGCAACAACATTAACAACAACAGGTACCACATGTGATGAAACAAACAGGCTAGTCAAAGCAATGGAAGAAATGTCCATTTAGACCAATGAGATGAACAAATTGAAGGACAAAGTCAGCAGCCTTGAGACAGGTTGCATGCTTGCCCATATCATGCATAAGGAAGAACAACAAAAGGCTGCAAGGATGAATGAGAGGATAAATAGCTTGGAAAAAGAATTGACCTTCACTGAACCAATAGGAAAGGCTAAAGAGAAACTGTGGGCCAATATCATTAACTCTGTCAATGATATTTAGCCATCCATCCAGGTCATATTTGAGTAGATAGATTTAATAAATCAGGCTACAGAAGCCATTGAAAAGGTTAAAATAGAACTTGGAGATATGCCAGAGGAAGCAGCAAGAATCATCCACTTCCTAAAATCCAAGAATAAATATGAACTGCAAGAGCTTGAGATACTTGACAGGACAAGTACAATTTTGGAAGTCAAAAGAGTCCTCACCAGGAGGAATTTGATGTTGAATTTAGAATATAAGTGTCAGAACATGGAGCTAGCCATTGACAGGTTCATGGCTAAATTTGAGCTGTTGAAGGAAAATAGATTACCTAATCCCTTAGTTATAAATGGAAAGTTAATAACATAGGCAGATTACAACAAGAAGATCAAGGAAGTTTCCAAATAATGGGTGATTACTTCATCTATGAAGGGCATGCCAATAGGCAAAGTCTTGTACCAAACTTTTGAAAACTTGTTTTACCTCCAGCATGAGGTAAAACACCTTTTTATTGAGAAGCCCACTTTTGCCAAATATACAGAGGTAGATGAGATATACAGAAAAATGATCAATATCCAATTACCAGATGAAAAAATATGGGAAAAACTGAATGATTTACTATAGTAAAAACACAGTAAATTATAAATGTGCAGTAAAAAGTGAAACAACAAAGTAAAAGGATATTGAGAAGTCAGCAGGATTAAAGTGTATCAGATGAAAGAGTATCAGGTGAATGGTTAAGGTAAAACAGAGCATCCAGTGTGAAAGCCAAAACAACCTAGTAGCATAAAGGGAAAAAAATCAAAGTCTACAGCCAGCAGAACCAAAATAAAAGGGACAACATGAAACAGTTCAATAGTTGTCTCTATCTTCTTGCAAGAAGATATTTCTTTTTTCCTAGATTAGTTCGGAATATAATTTCAGATATTTTGTAATTCCTTTTGTATAATACTTCAAAATTCGAAGTATTATGGTGTGGATTATTTTACATTTGTAGAGTTATTTTGATCTGAAAACCTAAGGGTGATTGTACTATTTTCAAGTCAACGGATTGGAGCAAGTAATAAAAACATTTTGCTATAGGATTCATGAGATGAGCCATTTGCAGTGAAGTACTTTCTTTGTGTGATTTTGTTACCTTTCTTATGTGTTTCATAATCTTAAATGTGTTCTAAATCTGAATGAATTAACTGGAAATATCACTCAGAATTTGTTTAATTACACTCTGTTTTGCACAGTTAGTCATTTACATGTTTTCCTCTGATACCTGGATTTGAGAACCCTTAATTTCTCTCCATCCCGATTGACTTCTTTCATTCCTTCCAAAGTCCGGCCTAGGGAACCCTTAATTGCTCCCGGGATCCGATTTGAAGCCATTCACCATTTAGCCTTTGAGATCTGCAAAAACTCACCTATCTTGCCCTACAGACATTGTCTTTTAGAACCTTGATCCAGTCTTGTTTGTATGACTTTTGACTCCATTGTCCAATGGCAAAAGCAAACCTCTTTTCATCTAATTAAGTGATTCCACCACCCAAATTCAAAACAAAACCCAAGTACAACCATAACTAGCCTAAAATTTATTAACTAAAACAAAGTTAAATTATAAAGAGAGAGCCCTCTCTGAGCATCAGGAAGGCTAGGTCCTGATCTCCAAAAGTGGTTTGTGGTTACCTCTATTATTTCCTTCTTCAAACTTTCAAAGGGAATTTTGGAGTGATAACAGGTTCATTTCTTTGTTTTTCTGGTTGGTTATCATGTTCATTTAGCTATGGTTTGAGTTACTAGTAACTAGAGCCTTGGTTGGACAAACGCTCTAGAGCCCCATAACAACTTGGGTTGAGTTACTAGTCTTGGAGCCTTGGTTGGACAAATGTTATGGAGCCCTTGGTGTGTTGAGTTACTAGTCGTGGAAGCCTTGGTTGGAACAAACACTCTGGAGACCTGTAAGGCTTGGGTAGAGACCAATCTGGTGATGGTTTGTGATGTCTGACCGTGAGGTGGAATCATTGTTTAATGGGTTGAGGTGGTTTGGCCTCTGGAAGCCCTGGTTCGGTTTTAATGGATTGTTCCATGAGATCCCACATTCATGCTTGGAATATGGCACGGGGGTGACTGATTGAAGAGAGATTTGGCTCAACCATGTCTATGGTCGGGTGGTTCGTGGAAGTCCCAAACCTAGTTGGCCTTTGCATCATTAATATGAGGTTATTTATCCTTGTTAATTCATGAGTATTATACTAGTTTATATGTGGATTATATGGTTGTTGTTTCCTTGGTATTTCTGTTGTTATTATGCTAGTTATGAGTATGTATTATGACAATGGTGATGTATGGCTCTCATCATGTTTTTACTTGTAAATGAATGAACAATGTATCTATGGAATAATGGATGATAATGCAGCTAATGTGATAAGGAAACAATGCCTCATAACAAATCTCATATAAGTATGATACCCCTATGCTCAGTTCTGCTGTTAAGACCTATATCTTTCATGTTTGTGACATGTTTGACGAAATGCCTGTCATGGCTAGTAGGGTTCTAGTCTAGTCCTTGTTGATGTTTTTGTAAATGTATCTTTGTTCTATTGTGAAATTTCATTTTTGAAGGTGTCATTGAGTTTTGGGCAGTGACCTGGGCTATGGGCTTGAAAAAGTGGCACAAATCCCAGAGTCATAGGAAAAACACTGGGGAAAAAAATTCCTCGGAAGCTCCCTTACCCTTGTTATGGGAGCTTCTAGAGCCTCCTAGACGCACTTTAGTCCATATCAAGGGAGCATCTAGGGGTTTGATGCACTAAAACTTTAGTTGGTCTCAGGGGTTGGTTACCTTAGTGGTTGGGATGGATCCTGGGAGTTCTATTGTTGATGTGGAAGGTTTGTGTGATGTGTTCTACTGGTTCCACTTCCTTAACTGACATATAGGGAGTCGAATAATATCATAGTAACTTCTCATCACATGTTTACCCTGGTTGGCAAGATATGTGGGTAGGTGTGGGAGGAGTTGTTACAAAGTATTGAGCAAATGAATAGAATAAATGTTGATTAACTATGTATCTATGACCTTTCTTGTTGAATATCTAACACAACCCATGTGTTTCTTATTTATGTCATGACTAAGTAAATAGACATTGATGCCTAAACGAGAGGATATATTAGGTTTTAAGGACTATGTTAGCTATGTAATTTTCATATGCCTACTTGTGTACCTTTATGGGCTCTTATGATGCGCTTGAAGGGGATATGGTAGATAGACCTATATCCGTAGTTGTTATTTAAGTCCCTATTTTTAATAGACCTTGACCAAATAAGAAATATGGTTGAATAGATAGGGGAAGTTAACTTCTCAATCCCTTGGATAACCTTGATGCCTAGTTGGGTGTAAGGAGCTCCTTGCAAGTTTGAATCAACAAGTTTGGACTACCTTGGAAAAGCTATAAGAGTTCTATGTTTGCGGTAAGGATTAGAACTTCTTGTTAGTGGTGGGACCCAAGAGGAAGAGTAGAAGAATTGATTAAAATGGGGAGACTTAAGAGGACAAAGTCTTCTTAGAACATTTGATGATCAATATTGAAGAGTTCACCAAATAACTCTTGAGCCAGTGGAAAGAATAAGAAAAGCTTAAGTGGCCTTGGAGTGAAAGTGTTTGTTCTTTCCCAAGCCAAAAAGGAGGACTTATTATCCTAGATGTATATATTTTTGGACAGCTGAGTAGTTGGAAGGTTTCCCTAGTTGGTGAGAGAATGTTTGACGATATTAGAAGGGGTAGAATATGTGCAATTACCTATCTGGCTTCATTTGAGAAGTTGAAAAGATATTAAAGTAAGAGTTCCATTTGCAGGTATACCATGGCAAGCAAAAATTTGAGGACTGAAACCCTTAATGCAACACTCTATGGAAATTTGGGGATGGAATTCCCCATTGGCTTGGCGAATTCCTTGGAAATTTGGGGATTAAGGCTCGAGTCCCAAACCTTGGTCATATGGTTACCAAGAGGGCTCATCGAGAGCTGACATGTAGAGGGATTACCAAGATACCATAGGATTTGGAAAACAAACTTTATATGGGAATCATCAACATTCCACAATTCTAGTCAACAGACCTGCACTCAACAAAACACATTTATGTCAACCTAACACATCAATTTACAACACCAGAACCTTGAAGTATCGAAGTAATCAAGTATTGAAGTACTAGAATCATTGAGAAGAGATGTCATGATGATGTCACCCATGATGATGTTGTGCTTCCAAGTGGAGGACAATGTCACCCTCATTTGGAATTTTTGGTTTTCCAACTATGAAATTGTGAGTGACAGGTGGCACACATCAAGAGTTCCACATGCAAGAGGACATGTTAACATATGCCACGTGTCATACTGTGATTGGGTGTTAGAGGAATGAGGTGGAAAACTAAGTTTCCATATTGGCATATTGACATATTGACATATAGGATTTTATGGCGAGTTACACTTAGGAAAATATTTGATGTCCTCATATCTCGAACTACATGTTAGTAGCACCATGTATTAGGCATGTTAATGCATGCCATGCATCGAATGTCGATTGGGGTTCAAGGGGTGAGGTAGCATGCTAAGCTATCCCATCATCCTGGTAGCATATTGGGAATTGTAAACAATGATAGTGTACAAAGTTTACTGATATCGAAAATATCGTCATATTGGTGTATTAGCACCTTGGAGGTGTATAAAAATAACATATCACCATCTCAACATATCAAGCCACTAATGTATCGACATATCAGAACATCAGAGGTTTGGACAGTGTAATTTTTATGAAAAATACCTATATGGCGAGGCTCTGGTATGATAGTCAGGTAAAAAAATAGACCAGTGCAGGAGTTGCACATGGAAAATGGTCACAATGTGTCACCACGTGGGTTGTACAAATGGTGATGTGGCCCTAAATGGGTATATTTTCAAGTAGGCATAGCTTTGTGCTCAGAACTTAGAATGAGACAAAATTCATATAATTGGAAAGATCTCAATGAATAGAGGATGATCATAATATCATAAACATGATTTGAAGTGACTAAGGAAAGAATAAATTATGGTAACCCTATCTTCATAATGAACCTAGAAGATGTTGACTCATGACTAGTTCATGAGCCACCCCTTCAAAAATGTGTAAACCATTGGACTTCATTTTGATTCCTCCTCTAAAAAACATAATAATAACATATTAAAACAAAAAAATTATGAGCCATAGTAGTGGAGTACTCCCTTGGAGAAATAAGGACTTGACATCATTTGATTATCTGATATCACTTCATGATTTTATGTTTTCATACAAGTATATGGTGTTACAAGGAGTAATATATGCATGTGCATTTTGATGTGGTAATGAATTCGAAGATCTGCTCAACATTTTTGTCTATCTCTCTCTCTCTCTTTATATATATATATATATATATATAGATAGAGAATCATTGCATAGAAATGATAGTTACAACATGATAAGTCAGCCATAACAATGTATCTTTCACCACCACTCACAAAGTTGATAATATAAGTTTTGGTTGTAGATGCATTATCAATTTGCATGATCATTTTCTTTTGTTTAGGTTCTTATGTGCAAAAAATAATGAGCAAAGAAAGACTAATGCCTTTCAGAGAAACAAAATTTATGAACACAGTGGTGCTTGATGATAGGTTGAAGCATGAAAATTAGTGGATAATACGAGGTTGAAATTACAAATGTTTTCGTGGTTTATTGAGTTTGACATTTGGGAAATGCACACTACTTATACAATGTTTGTGATGTATTTATTCTCTAAGCTCTAGTGCACGATATGACACCCTTGACAAACATAACATAGTTCAAACATGAACAATCCAACACATGGTTCTCAACATATGATTTGATATATATTACACTACTTTATGTTTGTTATGACCTACCTGAAAGCATATCAAAGGTTACTTTTGCTGTAAAATAAGGAATGAGGTATCGATGAGATAATTTCATGCTATTAAAACATTAGGTTTGGTATGATTTTTCACAAGGTATATGTCATTGTTATGTTGCATTATTTACCGCCACAAGATTTTCAAATAACACATAGTTTACAAGCAATATATTGCATGGAAGGTGGTAAGTATGGTAGTGTTTATTGACACGATGCATGTTTAATGCATCAGATCCTGAGGCACACTTTAGGACTCTAAAAAATGTGGTAGTAGTCAACGATCATGCTACCAACTTACCATTGTCTTGATTGCCATTGTTTGAGCTCCTTCTGCGGATTTGAGATATGAAACCTAGTTGAAACCCTAGATCAATGTGTCAATAGTTGGATAAACTATCTGCAACAGTTCCAAGGTTCCTTTGGCAACACAAACTGATTGGTTACAAGTATGTGGAAAGTTTTGAGCTTGGTAGTTGATATATACATGGTTTCTTTTAGAAAGTATGGTTCATGTTTAGTTTTGTTTAGCATGCTTGTTGTGGGTTAATCTTGTCTCCATTGCATATTCCCCTGTTATCATTTCCTTGTGTTGTATTCTTTTATGCATGCAAAATTAAAAGTGCTTCATGTCAGTATGATGTATTTAGTAAATGAATAACACCCAGCCAATGTAGTCACAATTTTGAGTAAAGACCCTCTTACATATTATGCAACAATTTTAGAAATCTGTTGTGTTTTAATTGAATGTATACTCCCTTATTCCAACATTCCATTTCTCTGCCATATTTTATATGCTCCGAGTATTGATTGCACCACCTGGGTCTATTTCCTTTCTCACAAAATAATTATGTAATGCAAAAATAAGGTTCTATATAGTGGTTTTCAAAGTTGTGACTCCGACAGCAAAAGAAAACCTTTGCATAACTAGAAAAGAGAGACCAAATCCTGATGAAAGTTAACCGCTGCATGGTAAAATTTTCTAATGCGTTTCACCCCATATGTCGTTTATCAATTCACTAGGTTCTCAAGTCATTTTTATTATGCCCCACTGCAACATTGAATGTTATTTTCACATTTCCAACTTGTGTGAAGCAACTTTCTACTCCATAATACACTTTACTCGCACCAAGTGTCCACAGGCATTTTCCTTAGCAAACATTTATTGGTGAAAGGCATATCTTATGTTTATATGGGTCTTTTTTTTTATCATATACCCCCCCACACTTGCAATGCTTTGAAGGTCATATATTTTACCATGCATCACTAACCACTTGCCCATGTTCATAGTTCCAAATAATGTCGAAGTAATGTGTCCATCTCTCATATTGGAGTTTTTAACACAACACAGTAGTTATTACCTAATATATTGTTTTTAACCTCTCCTTTCACCATACTTTTTTTTTTTTTTTTAATCTCTGTGACGCCAACATGACATCCCCCTGGCTCATATAAAAACAAATTGATTGGAAAATGCGAGACATAGTATTAATATTTATTATGATGAATGTCTATGTATCCTCCAAAGCATCCTTCTACTTGTCAAGACTGAAAGGTCCTTTGGTATAAATTAATGATTGAAATAGGGGCACGTTCTTGTTTACACAACCATCGACCAATGGATCCCCAGCGTTGTTCTAATGTATTTGTAGACCCATACTCCCTGCATGTTTATGAATTATGGGGAATTCAAATGATCGATAGTTTGATTCAATCCTTTGAAAATTACCTTATTTCATTCACGGATCATGACATTAATGAATAAAACAGAGTCAAAACTTACTTGGAATGATGTTACAATTTTGGTATTTTCCTATACAATCATATAATGGAGAATGTTGCCTCAAAAAATTTCATGGTTATGAGAACATATGCCTTTTAGCTAGAAATCATACTCTTCCATAACCCACTTCCATACAATATAGTGATAGACGACATCATTTCTTATTGCATGTGTAAACAATACCTGTCCTTGCATTATTTATTTTTCATGTTTGTGTTTACAAAGCACCCTAACATTTATGCAAAACATGATATTAGACAAGACTTTTAATTTGCTAATTGTATGCTTACGCTTTGAGATAATGATTGCATAACATATTTCTTTTGGTTACAACACAATGAGTTTCTTTAGCATAGGTTCTCGGGGTGACCGAAGAGGTCGTTGTAGAAGGACAAATGTGTCCTGGAGGGAAAATATAAACAAATGTATCGAGTTTCATATACACTTCGATGTGGACCCTAAGGAGTTCATGCAATTAACTCAAACATTCCATCTATACCTTGGAGGAGTTCCTTCTAATTTTCCTACTCTACATTCCTCAAAGAATTCACCTATACCACACCCCAATATTATGCAAATCTGAAAGACTCACTTGCCTAGAAACAACCCATTCAAGACAATAGCTGAGACCCAAATCCTGCTAAGTTTGCATCTAGTTTTTCCCATTGGCCCACTATCTCTCATCATTCAGTTCCTCCTATTATTGCCACACCTCATGCACCTTATGTACTTTCATAGTCTATGTCCTCCCACACTCACCAACATGTTCATTCTCCTCCTCACATTATGGCTGGAAATCTTCATTTGTTTGTTGTTTCTACAAGTTCCCCTTTTGAAGCCACATCAATACACTCCCACACTAGTACAACAGGAACATTTGGATAGGGAAAGAGAGAAGTCTATTTTCAAGATATGCACCTGGAGATACAAGGAGAATAGAGATGTGAAGAGAAAAAACATAGGGTAGGTTCTAGCATGCATCCTTAGTTATCATGATTTTTCTGTTCAATTTCATCTTTTGTTCAGTTTGACTTTATTTAGACATACTACAGTTTATAGTACACACTATATTTTTTGGGACAACATACTATTTTTTATCATGCCATATTTTGATGATATTACTATTTATGGGAGACACAAGGTTATTTCATATGGTTGTTTATATGATGATGGGTGATGTGATGTTTTATATGCATGGTTTTATGATGATGGATCATTTCTTGATGATGTCATATTTACACATTGTTTATTTTCATGGGAGTCACAAGGTTCTATAAGAACATTTGATGAAAGTAGATGTAATCGAGACTCCATCTACTAATAAAAATTAATTTAATAAAAATACTCCTAGATGATCCTCTCCTGAATTTAAAAATGAAAAGTTCAACTTTATGAGGGGATTAGTTATAAAATAACTACACTGTCCAAGTTCCCAAGGAGGATACAAAATTAGCCATAGGGCATAGAAGGAGGTGATGGAAAACAATAGTGAGGAGAGGTATGCATAAATTTTAATAAGTTGTCATTTTCCTCTGATAATTTTTTTTCTTGAGTACAAGTGCTTACCTATTTTGGTGACAACGAAATCATTCAAGCAGTGATAAGAAGGAAGTAAGCACATCAATTTTAGATTGATTTGATTAAGGTTGTTATTTATTTCTTGCATTAATTGATCTATTAGAAGGTCTGATATGCTTTATATTAGTGCTAATTGGTGTGCTTTTTGCAGAAGTTCTTGATGATTCAATTTTTATCTGAAAGGTCCAAGTTTTCCCAACATACTGTCTTACTTATTTTTGGCATTCAGGTGCCTATTCATGAGTCTATAACATCTTAAGAATTTAGAATAGTTTTATGGTCCATATTCTCACAAAAATTTACAAAATAGTATGTTGTTGTAGGAACTTACAGGGTAAGTTCCTCACACAGAACACCAAAGGACACCACTCACAAACAGATCACAGATCAATACACCAGTATTCTTGACGTGGTTAAAACCCTCAAAGAGGGAAACAATCCACGGCCTGAGCCAACGCGGCCACTTCAGGAAATTTATTAATAATGAAAATTTACATAAGCTTCTCTCATGAATGGTTACCCTACAAATGACCCTCCATGTTCATTAAATAGAGATCATGGACCAATCGGGTGTTAAGCCATGGATCAAGTGTCAATAATACCGAGGAGAGAATGAACCGTCAGATCACTACATATCGTGACCATCGGATTGTAAGTTACAAAAGTACATAGTAAAGAAACACATTTTACCTAACTCTACACTAGACCAAGTTATACTTAACTATTTCTTATGTGTCGGAATTGTTAGTGTCGGTCATGATGCCCTCCATCAGTGATCAAAAAACTCGTTGCATATGCATAAGTAGGTGTCTCATCGATGTCAGTTTTGCATTTCATTAGGCATGCTATAAAACTGATGGAGGAGCTGGTCCTTGTTCCCTTCTTGGCTTTGCTGGATCAGGTCATATCAGTTAATGAACTTGTGTCACGCTTGTTTTGTTTTGTCTTGAAGTCCCAAGTCTTAGGTCTAGGGTTTTGGTCAAAAATCACTACAAGGTCATGAGTCAGAGGTCTAATAGTCCCCAACAAGTCGGAAGGAGGTATGTAAATATGTTTCATGGATATTTTCATCAGGTACAGCTCATTTATACCTTGGATTTAAAAACCATGTTTTTAAAGCCAAGGTCATGTCAATTTTGTAAAAAATAAGGAAATTTCAAAAATTCTTCACAATGCCGGCAATAACCCTGGTCTCCTCGCTAGAGTCCATCAGATGGTCAACCTGCAAAAAGAACGGAGTTAAAGCACTCAAAAGATCAAATTCAGGACAAAGTGAACTCAAAACAGTGTTAAAAGTGAATGTCAAAACAAAAACATTAGAAAGTGGGTTTGGTAAGTTAATTTTTTCAAATTGGGCCTATAAAGGGTAAATTTCCCTCTAAATAGCCTCATTATGCATTTGAGAGCTTGCAAAAACGAGTGAGAGGTCAAAAGAGGCGATTTGCAGAAAGTTGGAGTCATTCTCAGGGGCGCGACCACTCAGGCTCAGTGCGCGACCAGTTGGGTGGGACGCGACCACTCAGCGACCCCTCTGCAGTGTATTTTTCTAAAGAGCACGACCACTCAGGCAGGGCGCGACCACTCAGAGCAAGGGCGCGACCACTCAAGCTGTCTTCTACAGAACCACTCCAAATCGACTAAATCACCCTCTTGCTTGCTCAACTGATCGAGGTAGGGTCTTCTAGTGCGTTTGAATGCTTGAAACATGAAATGATGGGCTTGCATATATATGTTTATCACCAAGAAATGTAAGGAGAAATGGATTTGGGTGATTGCTTGTTCATGTAGGCATTATGCTAGGGTTGATGTTTTTTCAAGGCTTTAAATCCCTATTTATTCCCTCCTTGTTTCCTATTAAATTCACAAATGTCATATATATCTTATCTCAATTGCAATAAATACTAAATCTCTCATCCCAAATCCCTTTACAAAACCCTAATGCCCTTTCATGTATTCTACCCAAACCCTAATACCCTCCACACAGCAAGGATAAAAAATGTTATGTAAAAAGAGAAAAGAGCAATAATATAGCAAAATGACCAAATAAAAAAGATGTTGCTGTGCATAGTCATTGGAAAATAGAAGACATACTGTTGTTGCATATCCATAGCAAAAACAAGAAAAATGCAGCTGTGTATATGTATAAAATGGACATATTGCTGTAAATATTGTTTACAAAAGAATATTGTTGTGTCTCCCCAAAACCAAGCCCTGTTTTCCTCTCTACCCCTTCCCTAAAATCCTGTTCAATTAAGATCCCTTTTCCCTTATGACAAGATGTAAAAGAAACCTTGTTCCCCTATGACTAAATGTACATAAAATCCTTTGAAAAACATTGTTTACCTTATGATGTACATTGAAAAAACAAAAAACTCAAAGGAGCAAGCTATCTATGCTGTCCTATACTCCTGTTGCAAATGCATGTCCTTTCCCTTGATGACTATCATACGTATTTTCCCTAATAAAGTATTTCTTTGCAAATGATTTCCTAATGATGGAAGATGAGATGATATGTTTGACATTTTGTGAATTATCCCTTAAAAATCCCTGTTTTTACATATTTTCCCATTCCTTATTAAAAATCCCTCCCCTAACATTTCCCTTATGATTTTTTCCCCCTTGAAAACAGCATACTTCTCAGCATTTTTGCAGGCAAGGGCATCAGTTTACTTTATCTATTTTCTCCACTTTGCTCAAAAGCACCATGTCAACCATTGAAACCTATGAGCAAGGTGATGACCGGTCTTCTTCCACAGAGGTTGAGGTACAGCGGAGGCCTCGAGGTTGAGGTACAGCGGAGGCAAAGGTGGTCATCATAAAAGAGAGGAGCCCAAGAAATTTTGAGAGTTTTGAGGCATTTTTAGCATTTTTGGGAATTTTACAGATTTTGGCCATTTGACTGGTTTCACCCCGCGCGCGACCAGTCATGGGGGCAACTCAGAACGGGGAAAACTTTGCATTTTTGGAATTGTCATGCAAAAATACACTTGCCTATGGATGGGTTTCAGATTTTATGAAGATTTGGGCTTCCAAAAGCTCAAAATACATGCAAATTTTGACTTTCTGCCCCTTTTTTGAGTTGCAGAAAGCTGCCCTGGGAGAAATGACTTTTGAGGGGTCAAATCAACTCCAAATTCATAAATTCCAGTGGGGTTGGAAAGTAGACTCATAGACCTTTCCAATGCGCTATCTTGCACCTGATTTGGACACCGGGAAGGCCCTCAAACAGAGCTGTCAATGCGCGCGACCAGTCAAAGTGAGGGGCGCGACCACTCAGGGAAATTTCACTGTTTTGACCAGTTCGGCCAGCAAAACACTGTTTTTACTTTGGTTGACTTTTGAGGCATGTAAATGATGGATTTTTGTGTAATTTTCATAGCACTTGGATACATTTACTCTCCTTTGACACTTCTAGAAGTTTCTTTGATGTAAATAGTGAATATTTAATGCATGGATAGAGTACCTAAGTTTTAGAGGCAAGTTGTTTTGACTGCCTATTATCTAGTGCTCAGTTTAGAATTAGTTGAAACAGCTCCTAGGAAGCTGAGCTCAACCCCTAGAGGTGGGGAAAGGAGTTAGATCATCTATATTATGCCTTCTCTTGCTCATTTTCATGGTTGGACTTGTTATCACTTAGAACTATAGTTCATGTATATAAGGTTGTCCATAAGTTTCATATAAAGGTTTTCAGTTTTGTGAATAGGTTTATTGGTGTATGTCAATTTGAAATTTGAATTTCAAAAGGTATTGATGTGAATTCGTGTAAAGAAAAAATCATTAGATACCCTCCATCATTGTTAGTTAAAGCATGTCATGTCATTAGTACTTTGCGCAGTTTCGCAGCGCATGTTTGATTGGTCAGTTTAGCTGCGAAATGATGTTTTTGTTTTTCCGTAGCGTTCTGTTTGTCAGCCATTTAGTAGCGCATCTTGTTAAGTTTGAACTGTCCGCGCTACGAAATCGGGGTTTCAGGGTTTTTTGTAGCGCTCTTCCTTTGAATGTCAAATCCGAGAGAGGTGAGTCATAGGTCTGTTCATGTTTGTCAGTTTACGTCCTCTCCAGGTCATGATAAACCATCATTCTGCCATAAGGTCCAGAGTCATGCATTTGAGTGTCAGTTTAAGGGATTTTACAAGGGATGGTTATATCATAATGGGTTTTTCATAATGTGTAAACATGATTGCTGTATGAGAAGCCCAAGTTCTTATTTAAAGGGATCATTGCAAGCGAGCCTGCACTCCAAAGTCGAGTTTGTTTTCGCGCTACAGCTACCATTAGTTCCCTGTGTGAAAATATTCAAAGCAAGATGGAAAAGAGGGAACATCGATCCGGTAAGTGTGTGAGGACAGAGCCGGAGGGGTTAGATGTTGCTCTCAGGGATGAAGGTGTAGCAAGAGCCTTTCGAAATGCTGGTTGCTGGAGGTTTTGCGAAAAATTGAAGGGAGGACATGCAGAGGTGACGAAGGCTTTCGCATTAAATTTTACTGGACTGAATTCAAAGGTGGCAATGTTAGAGTTTCCTGTGTCTCCTGAAGTTATTTCCACTGTCACTGAAATTCCGAGGGGTGGCCAAGAATGGTTCAAAAACTTCAAGTTCGACATGAGTCCCTGTAAAGAGTTTTTGAAGGAACCTTATGTAGATGAAAACCTCACCAAAGCGGTGCCAAGGAGTTATATAAAAGAACATTATGCTACGCTCCTCACATGCATCCAGAAATACCTGACATGCGAGGGTAGGTACAATAAAGTTTACTCCTACCACTTCAAACTTTTGTTACATTTCACAGGTAAGGTTTCAATAGACATACCTTTCTATTTGTTCAGAAGCATTAGCAAAATGTGTGATAAAATTCAGTTAAAGAAAGATGGTTGTGAAACATCCCTGTTTCATCATGGTCTAGTAAAGTTGCTGGTGTTGGATAGTTTACAAAAGATTGGCAGAGATTGGGATTCATTTGTGTTTATGGCCGGCTTCCCAAGCAAAACAGGCCTCACTCCATTGCCTGTGAGAGAAAGGGAAGAAAGGAGTGAAGAACCTACTTTGGCTGAACTTAGGAGAGAAGTGACAGACCAAAAGAAGCCTAAAACTAAGTCATGGAAATCAGAGAAGTCTGTGGCAGCTAAAGAGACACCTGAATCATCAGTGAAGAAAACTCCTAAGCCATTATCTAAGGAGACATCTAAAGTATCAGAAAAGGAAACTCCTAAGTCATCATCTAAGGAAACACCTCAGTCATCAAAGCAGAAGATTCAGAAAAAGAAGGATGAAGCTAAATCAAGTGAAGTTGAAAAAATTTCAAGGGTGAGAACCAGAGGTCAACTAAACAAAGAGAAAGGTAAGTCAATTACTGTGGAAGAAAGCCCTATTTCAAAAGGTAGTTTAAATGACTTACTTGAAGCCATTGAACTAGAGCAAGATCAGCCAATACAGATTGAACCAATAGAATTTGAGCAAGATCACCCGGTGCAGCCAATGCATATTGACCTCACTCAGTCTTCACCCGAAAGTTCTAAAAAATCAAGGGCTTCTAAAAGGTTGAAATTTGAAGAGCCTAGTAAAGAATATGCTTTTAAGCCACGTAGACCAGTCACAAGAAGGCAAATCAAAGAAGTGGAGAAAGCGCAGAAAGAGAAGGCACCTTTAGAAGTGCCTAGGACAGAGGTACTTGAGGTTTTGACTGGAATAGTTCAAGCAGCCAAAAGTAAGAACAAGGGTAATAGGGTTATCATCAGTCAAGGTGGAAATGTTATTGCTATCAAGAAACAAGCTGGAACAACAAAAGAAGAAATACCTCAGATTAAAAATGTTTCTCAGGAAAGGGCAGTAAGATATGCAAATTATAAAAAGGCTGTAATGAAAGGCAGAACAAGTTTGATGAGTCAAACTGACTCAGTCTCTGATGCATATGTGTGGACGGTGCCAGCTCTGAAGCAGGCAAAAATCATGAAACAGATGAATACAAGCTTAAGAGCAGAAAACAAGGTTTTAAAGGAAGAAGTTAGCAGTTTGAAGATGAAGCTAGGCAAACTAGCTAATTAATCCAAGGGAAAATATGCCTTCCAAGTTTTGGTAAATTTTGGTTATCATCGTTTTGAAACTTTTTGAAGTCCTTACACCTGTGTAAAATAGCTGAAGAAATCACAGAGTTAAGTCATCATTGCTTTAAGGTTCATATGCTTAGTTTTGATTACCTACAGCAGTTTCATAGCGCGCTACAAAACTGCTGTAGATGACTGTTTATGTGAAAAAATTTGAGATTGATGCTGAGGTCAGCGAATCTTAAAGGGATGACTCGAGGCTAGCATGGAGATTATATAAAGCCATTCAGATGTTTAAAAGGTGACAGGTGTGAGTATTTAAGGAAAAGGTGAAATTTTTGTCTTTTGTTAAAGTCTTCACTTTATATCCGAATTTTTAGGGTTCTGGTAGGGTTACCGAGATTTTGAGTGGTACACCTGTTCAGTTTACAAGGTGGCCAGATCATAAGGTTTTTTCTATCATGCGTGATTATTAAAGGATTAAATGGCTTGAAGCATAATCTTTAATGCATGAAGACTAATGGGAGGCAGAGACCGTGAACATAGGGCACAGATTCTTATCAGTTGATGAATCATCCACATATCAGGCATCCGAAACTGCTCATTCAGTGAATGTTCTTCCAGCATGGCTCGGCTATCATTGAAGTGATACAGGTGTCAAATTTCAAGAAAGCATCAATGCACACGAGGAGATAGACTTGAAGTTTCAATGGGAATGGAACCCTCTGTTTTCACAGCGCAATACCTTTGTAATTAATTAGTTTGTTTAGATATGGATAAGATAATTAATGATAGGATTCCGAGCTCCCTTCATGCTTGTTGAGGAGTCTCAGGTAGTAGTATTTTGGTTTTGCTATATATAGAAATGACTCTGATGTAAAAAAGGTTGGACATTTTATACAAAAACAGAGTTATTTGGGCCAATGTAAGACTTGTTACAGTAATAGTAAAACAGTGTTGATTTCTTCTCAAGATTCTCGATGGATTATGTTGTTCAAATATAATGGTGGTGTTTTATATTATATGTTCTTTTACAGCCTTGTTATAGCACAATCACTCAGAATTCATATCTTATGCTCTGACTTCCTGTGTGTTTGGCAAGCTGTGGTTTTTGTGGAGTATGTTTGAACATTTAATGCAAAGAGCCTTGACTTCCATGAAATGACTATGTTTTTCTTGTTTACTTAGTGTATGAGACTCCATAGCCCAATGAGGACCAGTTTGATATGTATCCAACCAACTTTTGTTTTCATGAATGAGTAAAGAGTTAGCCATCTGTTGTAGTGAAGGATTTTTATCAAGAGTCTGTGAGAGAGCCCTCTTTGACCAAAGAGGCTAATCTTTGGTCTAAAGTCTGGTTGAAAGAGTTACATGAAATCTTGCTTGGTTGCAGCCCTTAGTAGTGATTTTGTGATAACGGGACTCTTGAGGGAGAAGCTCCTATTGTATATTTTACTTGTATCTCTGCAATTTGAGGAAAGGGAAGACCAGGGTTTTGCAGACATCATTGGGATTCTTGTGGACTCTTGTGTTGATGGTGTGTTCTCTTATTATAATTGTAAGTGTGTTTATGTGTTCCATCTCTTTCTTTACTGCAGCTTATTAAACAAATGAAGTGATAAAGTTTGAATTCATGCTTGCCATGCTCAGCTTTCAAATTTGTTTAATGTTTATGTTTTCCACTGTCTAGAGAGGATTCAAAGTCATTGTTTGCCCTCTTTAGCTTCTCTTTTTTCTTCCTTGATCATCCATCTCAGCTAAAGGCATCAGCACAAACTCCTACCTTGCCCCAAAGACCCACCTGCAAAAACTGAGCTCAATCCCCGCACCCTGAATCGCACTCCCTCCAATTGCCACCAAAAACACCAAAAACTTTAAATCAACCCCCCTTATCAGTTTACTAGCCTAATATCAGTGTTCCAAATTGGGTCAGCTCATCCTATTGAAAGATCTACTGAGTTTGACCGGAGAGAGCCTTTTCATACCCCGTAGGGCTAGCTACGAGGTGAAATGGTTTGATGTTGCCTTGAAGGTTTACCTTCCTCAGCCTAAGGTGAAATCTCAAGTGCTAACATAGTGGCGACCATACTGGGGAAAAACAAACTTGTTTGTGGGTTGATGTGTTTGTTTCATAAGTCTTAGACGGAGCCTGAAGATACGCCAGGTAGCCTTCGAAAACGCTCTTGTTTTACATCAGCGTTAGTAGATAAACGTTGCTTCAGTCAATCTCCGTGAGCTTGTGAATACAGCACTTCATTTGCATTTTACCCCAGTACATGTATCAAGTTCAGATCTAATTGTTGATAGTGGACAACGATCAGACACTTGAAAGGCTGAAATCATTCACTTGGCGACTCTAAATCAGTTTTGAAGATCAGATCCAAAGACTCCACTGGAGGATGATCCCGACCAGCAGAAACATGAAAGGAGAATATGGCAAGATCAGGTACTCAAGTTGGAATTTCATCCAGGACATTTTGTTCTTTGTTGTAAATTATTTCTTCTCTTTTCCCGAGAATGTCAAGACTGTTTCGCAAAGCATATTGTATTTGAGAAGAGATCCTCGGCCTGCAGTTGATTCTTTCCCTTTGAAGATTGTGAATACCCAAGATTTGCATGCCTTTGAGCTTGATCAAGATCCTTTTTCCGAATTTTGTGATGGCTATCTTCAAGTTGATGAACCTCAAGAGACCAAGACTGATTCTATACCTGCTGTACATACCCCTATACCTTGTAAAATTCCAGATCGGTATAAACCTCTTGCTTTACCTTCTTTTCTTCATCCTTTCCCCAAAAAATATGATCTATACTTGCCGATGTTTGATGGTGAATGTAAGAATGTCAACGCTAAGAAACATGTCCAGAATTTTGACAATTTTCTAGATCTTTTTGAAGTTGATGAAGAAGATGTTAGTATAAGGCTTTTTGCTCTTTCTTTGCAAGCCAAAGTGAAGAGTTGGTTCAAAACCTTGCCTGATGCAAGCATCTCAGATTTCCAGCAGTTCGTCAAAGTTTTTCTCGACAGGTGGATGATCGGGCAGAACCTTTTCTTGATTGTAGAAGAGTATAACCAGCTGAAAAGACTGCCAGGTGAGACAGTACAACAGTTTTCGGCCAGATTTAACCAAGTTTGTTATTCGCTGCCAGTTGATATAAGGCCTACTCCTAGATCTGCTCTCTTGCACTATCCGGGTGCCTTTGATCCGGAGATGGAGTTTCAGCTGAGAGAAAGGGATATTGCAACACTTCACGAGATGCAAAACAGTGCAGTAAGTGTAGAGGCTCATTTGTTGATCCGAAGGGCAAGGATGAAGGAAGAAGAGATGAAAAACATGGTTCCGGTCGAATCTCTAGAGGTAAAGCTTGACGTTTTGGTAAGTGCAGTAGAAGAGATGATGGACAAGATCAACTCAAGGAATGATTATGATGTTCATGGCGCGCTGATTGAAGAAGAACAAGTTGCTGATCCAAAACATTTTGTTTCTTACCCTAGTTGTCATAGATCTGATAATGATTGTTTTGTAGATCACCTTGGAGAAAAGAGATTTGTTGATATGACCTGCATGCTTGATGATATGTTTTATACCGATGATTTGCCTAAGTATGATCAATATGATGATGATTATATTCTCCAAAAAGAAGCTAATCTTGCAGACAAACCAGCAGCTAGTTTGTGGGAGGAAGAAGTTCATTTTCAGCAGTTTGAATACAATGTTCAGCCATCACATATCAGCTATGACATTGATGAGGAAAGTGCAGAAAATTGGGAAGTAAGTGAAGGGTCTTTGCCTCTTTGTTTTGATTCATTTCAGTTCATCAGAGACAATTTTCATGAAATTAGAAATCAGCTGTCAACAAGTCTTGATCTAGACCATCTTGAAGGCAATAAAAACCTTGCTCCAGACTTTACATATTCATATTTGCAGTCCCCAAATGCCATTGGTTGTCAAGTTGCAGATGAAAGCATGGAAGTTGACATATTTGATCAAATGATACAAGAAGGTTCCCTACCTTTTTGTTTCGAATCATTTCAGTTTTTGAAGGGTAGGTTGTATAGTAAATCTTTAAATGGACAGCCTATAACAAATCAGCAATCTCTCAGTGTTAATGTTGAGGACGAGACAAATAACAAAATGCTTGAGCAGCCTGTAGCATCAGATTTGCAGCCACCAAATGAACTTGAAGGGCAGATTACAGATGAAGGTATGGCAGCCGAAATACATGATTTGATGATACAGGAAGATTCTATACCCTTTTGTTTTGAAGCATTTCAGTTTATAAGGCAGAATTCTCATAAAATCTCTCAAGAACAAGATGAACAGATAGAGGGATGTCATACATTTTCAATGGATACATTGCAGCAGTCTTTCCAAGTTTTTCATGATCCAATAGCTGATGTTTTGGATGAGTTTTGCAGTCAAAATCTATCTCCATTGACTACATGTGAGCTTGAAAAATGTGCTGATATGAATTTGATCTAGCAGCCAGTTTCTTCGTCATTTTCAGCAGGGGTCTCATCACAAGGCTCAGATCAAAGTTTGCATGCATGGTATGAGGAAAAGAGAAGTAATCCATTCGATAAGCTAAGTTCCAGTGTGCTTGAATTTCAAGATCCTTATGCAGTGTTTTTGGAGGTGGATAGAGAAGCCATATCATTCAACGGATCTGTTTCTAAGTTGTCATGGGAGTTGCCTTTCAGTAGTTCTCTCTTGTTGGTCATAAGCGAACACTTGTGGAGAATTCGAACAGCAGACGGGATACTTACTTGGTTGCATTGGTTGTTTCATTTCACTTGATCAGGTGATGAATGAAACTGTTAGAGTAGGTTGTGATGAATAAGCTCCACTTTGAGCATCATTTTCAGTTTGTCGGTTGTGTTTAAGTATTGAGTCAGTTTCTAGTTGAGTCATGAGTCCTTTATGAGTCAATTTTTAGTCTTGTTGTTAAGTTAGTTTGTGTCAGTTTTCAGTCATGCATTTCAGCTTGAGTTTATGACTCCATTGCCCAATGAGTAAGGCACTGGTCTGCTCTCCCAGAGGTCTAAGGTTCTTGGCACCTCCAAGGAGCTACCATCCCCATTGGAGCCAATGTTAGTGTCGGTCATGATGCCCTCCATCAGTGATCAAAAAACTCTTTGCATATGCATAAGTAGGTGTCTCATCGATGTCAGTTTTGCATTTCATTAGGCATGCTATAAAACTGATGGAGGAGCTGGTCCTTGTTCCCTTCTTGGCTTTGCTGGATCAGGTCATATCAGTTAATGAACTTGTGTCACGCTTGTTTTGTTTTGTCTTGAAGTCCCAAGTCTTAGGTCTAGGGTTTTGGTCAAAAATCACTGCAAGGTCATGAGTCAGAGGTCTAATAGTCCCCAGCAAGCCGGAAGGAGGTATGTAAATATGTTTCATGGATATTTTCATCAGGTACAGCTCATTTATACCTTGGGTTTAAAAACTATGTTTTTAAAGCCAAGGTCATGTCAATTTTGTAAAAAATAAGGAAATTTCAAAAATTCTTCACAATGTCGGCAATAACCCTGGTCTCCTCGCTAGAGTCCATCAGATGGTCAACCTGCAAAAAGAACGGAGTTAAAGCACTCAAAAGATCAAATTCAGGACAAAGTGAACTCAAAACAGTGTTAAAAGTGAATGTCAAAACAAAAACATTAGAAAGTGGGTTTGGTAAGTTAATTTTTTCAAATTGGGCCTATAAAGAGTAAATTTCCCTCTAAATAGCCTCATTATGCATTTGAGAGCTTGCAAAAACGAGTGCGAGGTCAAAAGAGGCGATTTGCAGAAAGTTGGAGTCATTCTCAGGGGCGCGACCACTCAGGCTCAGTGCGCGACCAGTTGGGTGGGGCGCGACCACTCAGCGACCCCTCTGCAGTGTATTTTTCTAAAGGGCGCGACCACTCAGGTAGGGCGCGACCACTGAGAGCAGGGGCGCGACCACTCAAGCTGTCTTCTACAGAACCACTCCAAATCGACTAAATCACCCTCTTGCTTGCTCAACTGATCGAGGTAGGGTCTTCTAGTGCGTTTGAATGCTTGAAACATGAAATGATGGGCTTGCATATATATGTTTATCACCAAGAAATGTAAGGAGAAATGGATTTGGGTGATTGCTTGTTCATGTAGGCATTATGCTAGGGTTGATGTTTTTTCAAGGCTTTAAATCCCTATTTATTCCCTCCTTGTTTCCTATTAAATTCACAAATGTCATATATATCTTATCTCAATTGCAATAAATACTAAATCTCTCATCCCAAATCCCTTTACAAAACCCTAATGCCCTTTCATGTATTCTACCCAAACCCTAATACCCTCCACACAGCAAGGATAAAAAATGTTATGTAAAAAGAGAAAAGAGCAATAATATAGCAAAATGACCAAATAAAAAAGATGTTACTGTGCATAGTCATTGGAAAATAGAAGACATACTGTTGTTGCATATCCATAGCAAAAACAAGAAAAATGCAGCTGTGTATATGTATAAAATGGACATATTGCTGTAAATATTGTTTACAAAAGAATATTGTTGTGTCTCCCCAAAACCAAGCCCTGTTTTCCTCTCTACCCCTTCCCTAAAATCCTGTTCAATTAAGATCCCTTTTCCCTTATGACAAGATGTAAAAGAAGCCTTGTTCCCCTATGACTAAATGTACATAAAATCCTTTGAAAAACGCTGTTTACCTTATGATGTACATTGAAAAAACAAAAAACTCAAAGGAGCAAGCTATCTATGCTGTCCTATACTCCTGTTGCAAATGCATGTCCTTTCCCTTGATGACTATCATACGTATTTTCCCTAATAAAGTATTTCTTTGCAAATGATTTCCTAATGATGGAAGATGAGATGATATGTTTGACATTTTGTGAATTATCCCTTAAAAATCCCTGTTTTTACATATTTTCCCATTCCTTATTAAAAATCCCTCCCCTAACATTTCCCTTATGATTTTTGCCCCTTGAAAACAGCATACTTCTCAGCATTTTTGCAGGCAAGGGCATCAGTTTACTTTATCTATTTTCTCCACTTTGCTCAAAAGCACCATGTCAACCACTGAAACCTATGAGCAAGGTGATGACCGGTCTTCTTCCACAGAGGTTGAGGTACAGCGGAGGCCTCGAGGTTGAGGTACAGCGGAGGCAAAGGTGGTCATCATAAAAGAGAGGAGCCCAAGAAATTTTGAGAGTTTTGAGGCATTTTTAGCATTTTTGGGAATTTTACAGATTTTGGCCATTTGACTGGTCTCACCCCGCGCGCGACCAGTCATGGGGGCAACTCAGAACGGGGAAAACTTTGCATTTTTGGAATTGTCATGCAAAAATACACTTGCCTATGGATGGGTTTCAGATTTTATGAAGATTTGGGCTTCCAAAAGCTCAAAATACATGCAAATTTTGATTTTCTGCCCCTTTTTTGAGTTGCAGAAAGCTGCCTTGGGAGAAATGACGTTTGAGGGGTCAAATCAACTCCAAATTCAGAAATTCGAGTGGGGTTGGAAAGTAGACTCACAGACCTTTCCAATGAGCTATCTTGTACCTGATTTGGACACCGGGAAGGCCCTCAAACAGAGCTGTCAATGCGCGCGACCAGTCAAAGTGAGGGGCGCGACCACTCAGGGAAATTTCACTGTTTTGACCAGTTCGGCCAGCAAAACACTGTTTTTACTTTGGTTGACTTTTGAGGCATGTAAATGATGGATTTTTGTGTAATTTTCATAGCACTTGGAGACATTTACTCTCCTTTGACACTTCTAGAAGTTTCTTTGATGTAAATAGTGAATATTTAATGCATGGATAGATTACCTAAGTTTTAGAGGCAAGTTGTTTTGACTGCCTATTATCTAGTGCTCAGTTTAGAATTAGTTGAAACAGCTCCTAGGAAGCTGAGCTCGACCCCTAGAGGTGGGGAAAGGAGTTAGATCATCTATATTATGCCTTCTCTTGCTCATTTTCATGGTTGGACTCTTGAGGGAGAAGCTCCTATTGTATATTTTACTTGTATCTCTGCAATTTGAGGAAAGGGAAGACCAGGGTTTTGCAGACATCATTGGGATTCTTGTGGACTCTTGTGTTGATGGTGTGTTCTCTTATTATAATTGTAAGTGTGTTTATGTGTTCCATCTCTTTCTTTACTGCAGCTTATTAAACAAATGAAGTGATAAAGTTTGAATTCATGCTTGCCATGCTCAGCTTTCAAATTTGTTTAATGTTTATGTTTTCCACTGTCTAGAGAGGATTCAAAGTCATTGTTTGCCCTCTTTAGCTTCTCTTTTTTCTTCCTTGATCATCCATCTCAGCTAAAGGCATCAGCACAAACTCCTACCTTGCCCCAAAGACCCACCTGCAAAAACTGAGCTCAATCCCCGCACCCTGAATCGCACTCCCTCCAATTGCCACCAAAAACACCAAAAACTTTAAATCAACCCCCCTTATCAGTTTACTAGCCTAATATCAGTGTTCCAAATTGGGTCAGCTCATCCTATTGAAAGATCTACCGAGTTTGACCGGAGAGAGCCTTCTCATACCCCGTAGGGCTAGCTACGAGGTGAAATGGTTTGATGTTGCCTTGAAGGTTTACCTTCCTCAGCCTAGGGTGAAATCTCAAGTGCTAACAGGAATATCCTAACAACCCCCCTTAAGAACAACTTGGGATAAGATTGAAGGATGTACAAATATGACACAATAGGAGAAGGAAGGAGGAATTAGAGCCTATCCCCCCTTAGTGACAACTTCCTGAACTCCAACCATAAATCGAAGTTTAGTAAACTTTGCCTCTGTGAGAGCCTTTGTAAAGATGTCTGCAACTTGATCATCTGTTGAACAATATTGCACTTCAAGAACATGGTTGTAAATGAGATTTCTGATGAAGTGCATGTGCAGTTCAATGTGTTTGCTACGTTGATGTTGGACTGGATCTTTGCATAGTTGAATGGCACTTTGATTATCACACCAAAGTGTAGGCGGATGCTGCTACTGAAAGCCAAACTCTGACTGTTGGCATTATGATACAAGTGTTGTCCTTGATGGCAACTCACTCAGAGGTTGGTACAGGTGATGGCAACTTAATCAGAGGACAGATCTTAGTACAACAGGCCAAGAAAGTTCACACACGCAGGTTCATTAAGCCCAAGTCGCGTATACAAGAAGGTTCACTATATACCAAGTCGCGTATACGCAGGTTCGCTATATACCAAGTCGCGTGTACACGCAGGTTGGCTTCAGTAAAAGAGCGTGTATGTGGAAAACTTATCTTTGGTCCGTGGCGGTTATTCCTTGGAAGTTGTGCCTATAGTTTTGGATCATGGTGTCTCGACGAACGTGTTGATCCCTAGTTTTGAAGCTGATGGTATTGGGTTACTATGGTTTTGGACCGTGGTATTGTAAAGGGCCTAAGGCTATATAAGGAGAAGATCATTAGGCAAGTGCAAGCAAGCATTGTGTGTCTGATGAAGTGAGAAGATCTGGTATTACTGTTTATCTGTTCGGGACGCTTGGCAAGGGTCGGATCTGACAACGAAGGCATAAGTAATTATTTCTAGATCTGCACGCGGGTTGCCTTTGGAGAAAGCGCGTATACACGTGGTTTTGGTACAGTGAAGTAGTGTATTGCATAATAAGATTTGATATTTCAGGTTGTTGTTGATTCTGGTGGTTGTTGCAGAGTTCTGGGCTCTGGTTTGGGTTCTATGTTCTTGATGACAGGGTTTCAGTGATTCAGTATTGGGTTGTTTAATGAATTATGATGCAAGTATAAGTTGATGATTGTATTGCAGTAATGTTTGTTTTGTACTCTTGGATCCAGTCTGAAAATTGATGAAACGTGGTCCCTGAAGGAAATAAGGTTGTAGGGTCAGCACCTGCGTACTAGTAAATGGATCGGCTAGTACAAGAGCTGAGGGGGTTGTAGCTCCCTTCCAGAAGTAGTTGGAAAACGAGAGAGGGTTGTAGCCCTCTGCAGGTTGTAGCCTGCGTATTGGTAAAGGACTGCACAAGTACATTGTAAAAGAAGTTTCTTATTAAAGAAGAAAGAGACGAATTGCAGCGGGTGGTTTTCACCCACATTGGGTTTCCACCTTATATCATGGTGTTCATGTGTGTGGCTCTTGTGTGATGTTCTGTTCTGTTATACTGCACCTGTTTACTGTTAATATGCTTAATAATGTTCTGATGCATTTACTAAAGATTAAGCTAACTGAATTATAAGATCTCTAGATATACGCTAGTTGCATTAGACACAGTAGCGTGTACACGCGGGTTCACTTAATTGAAGTAGCGTATATGTTTCTGAGTATGAAATTGGAAAGGTTTTACTGATATGATAATACTGATTCACCCCCCCCCCTCTCAGTATTATTTCCAACAATTGGTATCAGAGCGAGTCCTTCAGAGGAAGCTTGATTGCTTGAAGGAAAAGATCCATCAGAATGGCTAATCCAGAAAGAGAGGCACACATCAGGCCACCAGTCTTTGACGGGAACAATTTTACTCACTGGAAGATAAGAACCACTGCATATCTACAATCACTTGGAGCAGAAATTTGGGGAATCGTAGAAGGAGGATACAAATTCCCATCAGCAACTCCTACAGATCCAGCAGAGAAAAAGCAATATGAGCTCAATGCCAAAGCTGTTACTGTCCTATTGAGTAGTTTGACACAATCAGAATTTATGAAGATCATGCATTTCAAATCAGCTAAGGAAATATGGGACAAAATCGTCACAAGCTACGAAGGAGATGATCAGGTAAAAAGAGCAAAGCTTCAAACTCTCAGAATCCGATATGAAACTCTTAAGATGCATAGTAATGAAAGCATAGCTAATTATTTCCTGCGTATGGATGAGATTGTGAATTGTATGAGGGATCTGGGTGAAGAATTTGAGGAAGTTGTCTTAGTTGAAAAGGTTTTGAGATCTCTGTCTGCTAAATTTGATTCTAAAGTATTTGCCATAGAAGAAAAGGAGAATGTGCAGAAAATCACCATGTCACAGCTTCACGGGACCTTAAGTGCTTTTGAAATGCGACAAGAGGTACCACCAGAAGCCGCATTCGAAGTGTCAGAGGAAGAAGATGAGGTAAATTTTGTCAAGAATCTTGAACGGGGAACTGGACGGTTCAAAGGTAAGCTACCTTTCAAATGTTTTCTATGTGGTAGAGTTGGTCACTATGCTGCTAGATGCCCTCATAACAAAGGAAAGATATCTGAAGAAGATGGTAGAAGCTATTATACCCATATTACAAGTTCATTCAATGATAGTGAAGATATTAGAAGTCTCATGGCACATGAAAAGAAGAATGCTTCATCCAATAATAGCAAAGATATTAAAAGTCTCATGGCACATGAAAAGAAGAATGCAGAAACTGAAAAAGTTACCAAATTAAATGAACAATTGGAGACAGTAACCAGGGTAAGGGAGCAAGTGCAGGATGTAGTAAAGGATCAGAGCATAACTATTCAAAGGCTTGAATCAAAGATCCACTCTCTAAAAGAAGATCTTAAAAAATCAAGAGAACAGAACAGAGAATCTCTTGAAGATCAAGAACATGAAGTGATCAAACTAAAGCGACAAGTGGAAGAAGGAAGAAAAGTTGAAGAAGACCTAAGGAATCAGTATCTGAAAAAGGAAGAACAACATCAAGTTGAGGTAAATATCTTGAAAGGTAAACTAGAAGAAAAAGATAAGCTTTTACGATTTCAAGATAGTACTAAAGTCTTGGATGATATTCTTAATAGCCAAAGGTCTCCTGTTATCAAAACTGGTCTTGGTTTTCATGAATATGTTGAAGGTGAATCTAGTTCACAAGGTGAGGCAAGAAATTCTAAGGAGAAATCTGAAATGCTCAACAAGGAACAACCAAGGAAAGAAATTCCTCAAGGAAGATCCTTTAATCCTAACTATGGACGTGATAGATGATTATCTCCTCCACTGAATAATGTTGAATGTCATGTATGTCATAATCTTGGACATGTTGCAGCCAGATGTAGAAGTAGAATGGTTCAAGACCATTACAAAAGATCATTGCATCCCAGGTATTTCAGAGGATATTGCTTTGCCTGCAATGCATATGGACACAAAGCAATTGATTGTGATAGAAGGAACATGAAATATGTAAGATGTTATACATGCAACAAATATGGACATAAAGCAAGGGAATGCAGGAGCAGATTTCAAAATTCAAAACAAGAGGACCATACATCATCACAGTTCCAGGAATTGAAGAAGACAGAGACAGAAAAGTGTGGCATAACTCAGTCAGCTGACATAACAGACACAGGGGAATCTGAAAGTGATGAATTTCAGTATTCCTTGCATACGCTGATATAATGAAGACAAGTCGCGTATATACGCGAGTTACAGGCTGCAAAGTCGCGTATATGAAGAAAGGGCAGCAGAACAGACCCAGGTTCAGTCATGGTTGGCTCAGGCTCAGGGGGAGCAGAATAGACTCAGGAAATGGTTGGCTCACACTCAGGGGGAGCATATACTTCAAATAATTCATTGTTGGCATTATGGTTAGAAGTTGCTGATGAAACTAAATGATACATCTTGTTTTTTGATCAAAGGAATAGTATTGCAGACTGATGCTTATGGTACAGATCTGAATGGCTGGTCTTAGAACCTGCATCTGCTCAGGGGGAGCATGGATAGATTGGTACACTTTGGCATAAACAATGGGGGAGCCAAATCAGAAACTTCAGCATGTACTCAGGGAGAGTATGGACAGCAGAAGGTATACCAAAGAAGAGAATATCTTGGTCCGCCCTTTGCCCTTGATGTCAAAGGGGGAGAGTGACTTGGTGTGGTGGTTGCCATCAAGTCCAAAGGGGGAGATTGTTGGCATTATGATACAAGTGTTGTCCTTGATGGCAACTCACTCAGAGGTTGGTACAGGTGATGGCAACTTAATCAGAGGACAAATCTTAGTACAACAGGCCAAGAAAGTTCACACACGCAGGTTCATTAAGCCCAAGTCGCGTATACAAGCAGGTTCACTATATACCAAGTCGCATATACGCAGGTTCGCTATATACCAAGTCGCGTGTACACGCAGGTTGGCTTCAGTAAAAGAGCGTGTATGTGGAAAACTTATCTTTGGTCTGTGGTGGTTATTCCTTGGAAGTTGTGCCTATAGTTTTGGACCATGGTGTCTCGACGAACGTGTTGATCCCTAGTTTTGAAGCTGATGGTATTGGGTTACTATGGTTTTGGATCATGGTATTGTAAAGGGCCTAAGGCTATATAAGGAGAAAATCATTAGGCAAGTGCAAGCAAGCATTGTGTGTCTGACGAAGTGAGAAGATCTGGTATTACTGTTTATCTGTTCGGGACGCTTGGCAAGGGTCGGATCTGACAGCGAAGGCATAAGTAATTATTTCTAGATCTGCACGCGGGTTGCCTTTGGAGAAAGCGCGTATACACGCGGTTTTGGTACAGTGAAGTAGCGTATTGCATAATAAGATTTGATATTTCAGGTTGTTGTTGATTCTGGTGGTTGTTGCAGAGTTCTGGGCTCTGGTTTGGGTTCTATGTTCTTGATGACAGGGTTTCAGTGATTCAGTATTGGGTTGTTTAATGAATTATGATGCAAGTATAAGTTGATGATTGTATTGCAGTAATGTTTGTTTTGTACTCTTGGATCCAGTCTGAAAATTGATGAAACGTGGTCCCTGAAGGAAAGAAGGTTGTAGGGTCAGCACCTACGTACTAGTAAATGGATCGGCTAGTACAAGAGCTGAGGGGGTTGTAGCTCCCTTCCAGAAGTAGTTGGAAAATGAGAGAGGGTTGTAGCCCTCTGCAGGTTGTAGCCTGCGTACTGGTAAAGGACTGCACCAGTACATTGTAAAAGAAGTTTCTTATTAAAGAAGAAAGAGATGAATTGCAGCAGGTGGTTTTCACCCACATTGGGTTTCCACCTTATATCATGGTGTTCATGTGTGTGGCTCTTGTGTGATGTTCTGTTCTGTTATACTGCACCTGTTTACTGTTAATATGCTTAATAATGTTCTGATGCATTTACTAAAGATTAAGCTAACTGAATTATAAGATCTCTAGATATACGCTAGTTGCATTAGACACAGTAGCGTGTACACGCAGGTTCACTTAATTGAAGTAGCGTATATGTTTCTGAGTATGAAATTGGAAAGGTTTTACTGATCTGATAATACTGATTCACACCCCCCCCCTCTCAGTATTATTTCCAACACTGACAGGATCTGACGAAGCCATAGGGCTTCCTTACTAGCTTCTATGGAACCATGATACTTTGCTTCTGCTGAAGAAAGAGAAATGGCACTTTGTTTCTTGCAAGCCCATGTAACAGGTCCTGAACCAAGAGTGAACACATAACCTGCAGTAGACTTCCGATCATCAGGGTCACTAGCCCAATCAAAATCAGTGAAACCAACCAATAGAGGAAATACTTCTGCACTGTAATGAATCCCAAACTAAAGCGTACCTCGAACATAACGAAGTATTCTTTTAGTTTCTTTCCAATGACTTTCATGTGGGTTTTTCATAAACCAAGCAATAAGGCCAACAACAAAGGAAAGGTCGGGACAAGTATGGGTCAGATACAAACGTTTTCCTGCAAGTTGACGATATAAGGTAGCATCAACTTTAGGGGAAGTACAAGTGACTGAAAGTTTGGCTCCAGACTAAAAGAGAGAAGGGACTGGCTTACAGCCTTCCATGTGAAAATGGCATAGAATATCACATACATACTTGGATTGGGAAAGGGAAATAACTTCCATAGATTGCAAGACTTGAAGACCAAGAAAATAATGCAAGTATCCTAAGTCTGTCATTTCAAACTTCTTTTTAAGGCTGGACTTCACATGGTTTATAAGGTTGGGATCACTACCAGTAAGGATAATATCATCAACATAAAGAACAAGAATGATAAGAGACTTGTCCACTTTCTTGGTGTAGACAGTATTGTCAGAATGACACCTAGAAAATCCAGTTTCTAAAAGAAATCTATCCATTTTGGCATACCAAGCCCGAGGGGCTTGCTTGAGACCATAAAGGGATTTCTTAAGCCGACATACAAGGTTGGAGTCTGTTTGTATAAAGCTAGTAGGTTGTTCCATATAGATTTATTCATACAAGTCCCCACGCAAGAAGGCAGATTTAACATCCATTTGATGGAATTCCCATTTGAAAGAGGTAGTAAGGGAAAGAACAAGGTGGATAGAGTTCATTTTGGCAATAGGGGAGAACGTTTCAGTATAGTCAATGCCTTCAACTTGTGAAAAACCCTTAGCAACAAGATGAGCTTTATGTTTATCAACTTTTCCATCTGGTCTATACTTGGTTCTGTAAACCCATTTTCATCTAACAAGTTTTCGTACCTTTGGTAGAGGAACAAGATCCCATGTATCATTTGCCAATAATGAACGATATTCTTCATTCATAGTTGCGTCCTAATCTGGATGGCCTGAAGCTTCTGCAAAGGTG
This sequence comes from Pinus tabuliformis, assembly GCA_031772625.1. Lineage (NCBI taxonomy): Eukaryota > Viridiplantae > Streptophyta > Pinopsida > Pinales > Pinaceae > Pinus > Pinus tabuliformis. Next base: position 481,635,462 of record CM062820.1, read on the forward strand.
TCAGGATCATAATTCGTTGAAGCTTGAGACAATAAAGAAGAGGCTCTATCGAACTGAGAACATGTACATCGTTGATCTGTAGGATCACAAGCAAGAGCACCTGTTGCATCCCGAGTAGCACAGACCCATTTTGGAAGCTGAGGAGCTGAAGGAGGATCCTGAGAAGGTGGGGGAGGATTGTCATCCTCGCTGTCATCATCTGAAGAAGAAATATTTTCAAAAGTAGAAGGGATAGAGAGAGGTGGCACATCCGCCGAACTAGGCTTGTAGGCCGATATATTTTCAGCAAACTTTACATCTCTTCTAATGATAACATTTTTGGACTTAAGTGGAATAAGTCTATATCCTTTGACATCTTCAGAATATCCAACAAAAATACATTTTTCACTCTTAGGTTCTAAAGCTTTATATTTCTCATCTGGAATATGGGCCCATGCTTCACTTCCAAAAAAATGAAAGTGACTCACATCTGGTTTAATTGAGCTCCATGCTTATTTTGGAGTGATATTCTTTAAAACCTTAGTAGGAGTACGATTTACTATGTAATTTGCACAGTTAATTGCTTCTACCTAAAAATTAAGACTAAGTCCTTTAGATTGAAGCATACAATTAGCCATTTCCTTTAAGGTGTGATTCTTCCTTCCAGCTACACCATTTTGTTGTGGAGTAGATGGAACAATATGTTGCATTTGAATTCCACTTTCAGTGCAAAAGTTGATGAATTTGTTGTTAACATATTCTCCACCATTATCAGATCTTAGCTTAAGAATTTGATGTCTAGATTGTTTTTCAACAAAGGCCTTAAAGGCCAATAACATGTTGAATACTTCACTCTTGATTTTTTAGAATTATACCCAAGTGTGTCTGGAGAAATCATCAATGAAAGTTAATAAATACTTGTAGCCAGAGAATGAAACAACTGGAAGTGGACCACATAAATCACTATGCACAAGTTGGAAAGGGGCTGAGGCGTGCCAAGAGGCACGTTTTTCAAAACTATCCCGATGATGTTTTCCAAGTACACATCTGGAACAAACACCATCTCTGCAAGATACCATTGGAAGACCTGTCACCATATTTTCTTTACGTAGATTCTGAAGGGAGCGATAGTTTAAGTGACCAAATCGCTCATGCCAAATTTTGCTCACTTCATGATTATGAGCAACAAATACCGAGGGAAGATTTGATGACCCAAAGTTGTTAAACTTATACAACCTTGTAGAATCATCGGCAATTCCAGTAGCTAAAATCTGTCTAGGATCTCTTAGGTCCTTAATTATAACATCATGAGGTGAAAATTCAACAATTTTACCTTCACTTGAATGAGTTATCTGATATACAGATAGAAGGTTGCAGGATAAGGTTGGAAAACATAATACATCATTAAATTGACCATTGTCTATATGAACAGTTCCAATCCCCACAACACTAAGAGATCTATCATCACCAACATATATATTTTTGGTGTTACAATCATTTAAAAAAGAAAACATGGCTTTGTTTTTTGCCATGTGATAAGAAGCTCCAGAATCAATGAGCCACTCATGAGAATTAGAAGAAGAAGATATATTTAATGCATATCCAGACCGAGATGTTTGACAACCACATGCAGAAAGTGTTATTCCTGAAGATTAAGTTGAAGTCGAAGAGTGCTCCAAATGGATGTTATGCTTCTTCGTTGCTGCTTCCAAGGCTTCCATCTTCTTAAAGCATTTGGATTTTAGGTGGCCATCTCGATTACAAAAGTGGCAATGTCTATCAATCTTCTTCCCTTTGTTTTTATTTTCCTTATCATTTTGTTGAAATGATTTTTCTTTTGAGAATGAAATTGCTTAGGACCCTTGTTTGGTTTAGGACCATTCTTTTTAGGATACGACTTCTTAGGATTCTTTGAATTTGGTTGCTACTGGGTGGCTAAGGCTTTCTTAGAAGAGTTTCCAAGATAAAGAAGACTAAGGTGTAAGAGTTTTTCTTGTTCTCTTATTAAAGAATCACAAAAGGCATCAAAGGAAGGGGCCTTGTAGTCTTGTCCTTAAGAAATGAAGGCTTCTCTTGTAGAATGGAAGGTGGAAACAAACACAGAGTAGGTTGGTCCGAACTTAGTAAGAATGGAATAGATAAGGTTACCATCTTCTTTCTTAACTTTAACACCTTCCAAGAGAAGTCTAAGGGTCTTGAACTTGGACAAAAAATCTTCAATGGAAGAAAAATTATTGGGGTCCAATGTAAGAAACTCATTTTCGAGTTGATGGGCTCTAAGTTCATTTTTATTTCCAAAATCTTTAGTGATATGTTTCATTGCTTCATTAGGAGTATCAAGTTCTGCGATATGGAATCTATGGTATGGAGAAATAGACATCCCTATCAACCCACATGCTTGATCTTGCCTATTTTCCCATTGGCTACCTTATCTTCATCTTTCAGTTTGGTTTCTTGGCCTGAGGCTATTCTATAAAGACCTTTACTTCTAAGTAAATCCACAGTGTAGGACCACCATTGAAAGTAGTTAGTGCTATCAAGAATAACTTGGCATGGACTTTCCATTTTAATAGAAACTGAAGCTATAGATGTTGAAACTAAGTATTCCAATGGAAAGATCTCGAAAAATTAGGCTGATTAAAAAAAAACAGCTCTAAAAACGGCTTCCGGATGAAGAAGTTATGGCTTTTTGAAGAAAAGTTGTTGAAGATGCCGATGAAGTGCGGGAATGTGCGGAAATTAATGATAATGTTATATTTAAAAAAAAAAGAAAAGATATGCCCTCTTTCCAAAATTAATCTAATTAGCTCAACAAAAAGAAATACTTGAACTCAAGACCTCTATTCTCATAAAGTAGCTTTGGACCAAGTGAGCTAGAAGCTTTGGGGTGTGTGCTTACTTGAGAAAGCTCTTTTTTGCCTACAAAACAAAAAAAACAAAACCCAACATGGACATACAAAAAAAACAAACCTTATAGCTTGAAGTTAGCTTTAGCCGGAAACTAAATATTTTCCTCAATGTTTCTGATTTTCCGAGATCACACTAAGGCGCGGCGGAAAAGAGCATACCCATGAGAAAAATCCTTCCTTTTTGTTTCTAATTTGCACAGATCGCACAGTTGCAGGGCAAAGAGCATACGCAGAAATGAATGGTATAGATTTGGTAATAAAAAAAACAAAGAGCTAAATGAACTGAAATAAACAGAGAGAAAATAACTAAAAACTACAAATAAACATTGTATACCTCCAAATCTTAAAAATGACGTAGCTAGGGCTCCCGGAAACCTTTTCGTGTCAAACGAAAGGGGTTCCTCACTAGAACAGATGCTCCTAACACAATAGAGCAGTCCTCTCAGCCTGAAAGCAATCAGTAACAATATATCTAGGAAACGACAGTCGGATGCAGTTCTATCGGCTTCAGATTTGGATCACCAACGGATGTGGCTCTCAAATAGCTCTGATACCATGTAGGAATTTACAGGGTAAGTTCCTCAGACAGAACACCAAAGGACATTGCTCACAAACATATCACAGCTCAATACACCAATATTCTTAACGTGGTTAAAACCCTCAAAGAGGGAAACAATCCACAGCTTGAGCCAACACGGCCACTTCAGGCAATTTATTAATAAAAGAATGATAATTTACATAAGCTTCTCTCATGAACGGTTACCCTACAAATGACCCTCCATGCTCTTTAAATAGAGATCATGGACCAATCGGGTGTTAAGCCACGGTCAAGTGTGGTAATACCGAGGAGAGAATGAACCATCGGATCACTACATATCGCGACCGTCAGATTGTAAGTTACAAAAGTACATAGTAAAGAAACACATTTTACCTAACTCTACACTAGACCAAGTTATACTTAACTATTTCCTATCTGTCATAATATCTTAATAGTTGCACTCTTACATTTTTAATAAAATCAACACTTGCCAGTCTTTATTTTTCTAACGTATATCTCTGAAAAATTTACTCAATATTTTCTAAATTTTATGAGCGTATCTATTGGAATACATTGTTGAAATTGTTAGTTGATTTGTGCCAGTTCTTGATGTACTTATGTTATCTTATGGTCAATGAAGTACGATTATAAATCTGCAAGCAAATTTACTTATTATTTTGTTTGTACTATTCAGTTTATAATTTGTCTCAATTTTATAGTGCACATATTGTATAAATTCATGTTTTTAATTTATTTACCTGTTGTATATAATTTCCTTCTTTATTTCAACATACTAGTTTACTATACATAATTAGGATCAACACACCTAGGGCAATAAGCATTGGGATTTGTCCCATTATCTCACCTGCCTTGTGAGATTTGAGGTGTTGACAACAAAGCATAAAAGATCCGCTCGTCAACATAAGGTAGGCTCTAGTTATGCCCTATAATCCTAACATGACATCAGGGGGCGGGGTGTGTTACAAAGTTCAATATCCCTTCTAAAATCTAATATTGTCTTCCCCTTGAGTATGTAACTTTAGCTTGGTTCAAGGTGACAATTTTGGTCTCTTTGAAATTAATGGCATACAATGACATTTTCCTAGTTACATTCTTGATCCAAAGTCCGTAAATCTACGAGACAAATCTTCAAACTAGTTGGATAAGTTGCCTTGTATTCAATGCATATGTTCATGGAAATCGAAATATACTCCTTACTTGGGAGTGATCTCCCTGTATTGTTGATAAGGGAAAAGGGATGTTGAGAGTAGGGTTGAGTGGTAATTCCATATGTATGTGGTGTATTTAATCCATTACATCCCATGGAAATTTTCATTTTCCCCTTGAGTTCTTAAGAGATTGAAATTTGCTATAGATTGTGTCTAAACAAATAACACTATATGACTTGTGTTAGGTCGGTCTGGTCAGCCCTCCATTAGAGATCAAAACTCTTTGTGCATTTCAATTTCAGGTGTCTCGCTCCATTCACTCAGCTGCATTTCGCTAGGGGCATGCCATGATCTGACGGAGAAAGTCATGCTAATCATTTTCCCTCATGTCTGGCTCATGCTGGCTCAGGTCTTTGTCCATAATCACCGAAGTTCATGACAGTCAAGGTCTGGTCCTTTACAGGACAAAGTCATTTTTATGTTTGGGTCTAGGAATTCATCAACTTGGTCTTTGAAACATGTCCAGTAAAGCCATGCAGGCCAGAGGGAGGCCATTACACAGCTATGGTTCAGAGAGCTTCATCGTCACGTGGATAGACATCGACTCTTCTTCAAAACTCTGTTTTGAAGAAAAGTCAAACAAGGTCATTTATGACAAAATTTTCCAAAAACTCACCAGTTGCCTTTTTAGATGCAGTTATGATTTACATGGCCAAATGCTCTGTCATACAATCCCTGCAAAGAGGTGCCGAAAATTTCATCATTTGAGCCAAAATATCAAAAGGAAAATGAAAATCAGTGTGTTTAAAAGTCAATGAAAAAGTGCAAAACACAACATTAGAAAAATGGGTTTTCAAAGAGGCAAAAATTAAACCCATCTCCTCCAAGGCTATAAATACATGTTTTGACCCAAAGCAAAGGCATTGTGCTGCTACAAGGCTTGGAGAAAACCTTTGCAAAGGCGTGAGTGTGAGATTGGAGCGTTGGAAGTGATTGGGAGCAGGTTCTAGAGTGCGCGGCGCACATACCCAGGAGCGCGACGCACTCACCGGGCGCGACGCACACGCAGCCAACCTACCGTTGAAAGATTACACAGGCGTGGCACACCGGGAATTGCGTGCGGCGCATATAGACCAGGGGCAGAGAAATGTTGCCAAACCACCCAAAATTTTGGTGAAGGCTATCAAATCAAGAGGTAAGCCTCACGACATCACCTGCTCATCAAATTTTATCAATGATATGGTGTTTTTGAAGATGGTTTGAATGTCACCCAAAAATACATAAGGTCAAACATGAGAAAATCACCAAGAAAACAATGGTTGGGGTTGTAAACTTGTGTTGTTAGTGCCAAGGTATCACTCCACTCACCTATTCCCCTCACCTATCATTTTTCCCATCCTCCCTTACCATTTTTCCTAAAACCCTGCCCTAAGTCACTACCAAACCCTCCCCCTATTCCTCCACTATTTGGTTAACGCAAAATCACCATAGGACCAGCCCATTGGGCAAGCAAAGCTATGGAAGAGGGGTGCATGGTAGAAGGGTTAAAGAGTCAAATGATTAGGAGAAAATTTGGGTGTTTTCACAGTGCGCGGCGCACACACCAAAGAGCGCGGCGCACTCATTGGGCACGGTGCACTCATTGGGCGCGGCGCACTCATTGGGCGCGGTGCACACAGGGCCCGTCCACTGTGTAAATTCGACACTGGCGTGGTGCATACCCAGCGCGCGGTGCACTGGGCATTGCGCGCGACGCACAAAGAGATAAAGCCCAGAAACTATTCAATCTGCCTCAAATTTTTTGGATGCTCACCAAATTTGAAAGGTAGGCCACCTACCTCCATTCTTGCATCAAAATTGAAAGGGATAGCATGGTTGTAGGGGTATAAATCTAATGCAAACATTTTTATAAAGCCAACAAAAGAAGACACAAAGAAGACATAATCCTAGGGTTTATGCTACAGTGACGGTGCTGCCAATATGTTTCAAACCCTACCCCATCAACACTATGCCCAAACTACTCCCAACTCCCTGACAAATCTCTCCCTTTAAACCCCTATTCCCCTTTCATCATTCCCATCCTAATACTCCCTGTTTTATTGTCCCCTTGGTGGCAGATTTTCAGAGCAACTACCAGCTTCATTGGAATTCAAGGGCAGCATAAAACCAAGGGTACAAACAGCAGTAATGGCATCCAAAGTTTCATCAGAGTATGAGGAGGAGACCCACAATGACACAGCTTCGGGAGAAAGGGCCCAAAGGAGACATCACCGGAGTGGCAGACATCTTAGAGATGAGCCAAACACCCTCACCGAGTTGCAGGCATGCCCTCTTGCCATGTCTTGTTTCCAGCACTTAGCGTGTTTTGAGTTTTGTCAGAGGGTGGCAAATGTCAGAGTTCATCATGAGTTGGCCCGTCTTTTTGCACTTCACCTACATGGAGGACAGTCTATCTTGGCTGGGGTCACTTTCACATTGACACCTGAGACCATATCAGTGGCAACAGGCATACCAAACATTGGAGAGCAGTGGCATAAGAAAAAGAAGGTAGAGAGGCATCATTATGAGCCTTACATCAAAGACAGCTGTTTGAGCCACCTCACGAGAGTTTTTCCATTCAGATTTCTGAAAGATGAGTATGCCCCGCTCATGAAATACTTCAGTTGCGAGGGGAGGTTTTCTCGCCTTTATGCATACCACATCAGGTTGCTCATGCACTTTACCAGGGTTCGGATGATGAACCTCCCATTTTTCATCTGCGGGAACATAGAGAGGATGAGAAATTTCATGCAGCACAAGACCCCTCGACAGCAGCTTAATAGTGTGTATCACTTTGCCCTTATCTGGATTTTGGTAGACCATCAGTTGGGATTGCAGGGTATTGCTTGGGAGGACTTCATCTCCCGTGACTTCTTTAGCGCTCCACAGGTGGTTTCAGAGGCAGAGCATGAGGTAGGGGGCCCATCTCATCAGTATGAGCAACATGAGACTGCCACTATGCCAGTATACATCACCTATCAGAAAGGCAGTAGACCCTTATTTGCAGCAGCAAAGCGAGTGTTATCTCCACCCGGGGTGGAAGGGGCCTCGCTTCCGACATCAGCATCACAGGAGCAGGGTAAGGGTAAGGAGCCAGTGCAGGAGGAAGGTCCATCAGGTGAGCGAGAGACCGAGTTTTTCCTCCTCCAGGATGATGAGACAGATGCAGAACCAACAAATGAGGAGCTCACAGAGATCATCCAGGAGCAGCAGTCAGTGATTGAGTCCTTGTCCCTTGACTTGGAGAGGGCCAAATGGAACATGAACTACCTAGAGTGGAGAAACAAACAGCTTGAGGACCAACAGACGATCATGGAGCTGCAGAACATCCGTGAGCATCGCCAAGCTGCTCAAAGAAGAAGGGTCGCGCTCACATCTTTGGAGAAAGCAATAAATGAGGATCGGGAGGCCAACCTTGAGAGGGTCAACATGCATTTGGAGAGGCTGCTGGACAAAGCCAACTAGGACCTTGCTCTATTGAGACATATGGCTTTCCGTTACAGGGTGCGAAACATGAGTGCACAGGCCCGGATAAGGAACTTGAAAGCAAAATTGAGGAAAGCAACAAGAAGGGAAAAACGGGAAAAAGAGCAAGATCGGCTTCGAATCTTGGCTGAGGCTTCCTTGGCCCATCATAGCACCCCATAGAGATCCTCCAGCCCAAATTTCAAAAAATTTGGGGAAATTTTGGTCACTTGGTAATTTTTTGGGTAAAAAACAGGGATTTTCTCCCTGTGCGCCGCGCCACTGGCGCGACGCTAAAATTATAGGGCTCCAATTGAGAAATGGCTTGCAGATTTGGATTCAGCATGGAAAATTATGACTACTGGTGTCCGGGCAAGAGATTTGGGCAAGATCTGGGTCTCCTAAAGGTCAAAAAACACCCAAAAATGGCCTCTCTGCCACTTTTTTGACACACAGAAAGCAGTCTTGGGAGAATGGAGATTTGGAGGGGCAAATGAGCACCAAATTTGAAAATTCCAGTTGGGTTAGAAAGTAGACAGGACAGGCTTTCCAGCAAGCCCACTTGGGAACATTTTGGACACCTGAAAGTGCCCCAAAATAGGTCCCAAAGTAGCGCAACGCACAGAAAAAATGGCGCGGCGCACAGAGGAAAAAATTGCCAATTTGCTTCCGTTTCGCGAAATTTCATTTCGCGACTTCTCCAAGTGGGCCCGCTCATCTACACTTTGGTTTTTTGGCACCAAAGGTGACATTTAAATATTTTTTTCTCCAGATTGGCTTCTATCCAAGTGGTGAAGGAAGGCAAACGGTCACCCCAAGCCAAATGTCATGTTTGCAGCGTTGCACCTGTAGCTGATGGTTGGCTCTCCATCTCCATTTTGTAATGATTCGAGTAACTTCCCAACCCCTGAGAATCCTATCTCTTCCTCACACATTCTATATATTGTATCCAAGTTATTTGCAAACGTTTGGTTGGCTTGTAACTTCTGGGAGACTATGGGAAAGAAACTTTGTTTCTTCACTGTGTATTTTTGATAGAGAATTAATGAAAGGCAGCGGCTCTGTTTCATGAGATTTTTGTGGTTGTGAGTGTAGCAAATGTGTCTCTTATGATTTCATATGTATTTCGTTATGTTTCATAATTCAATTCATGTTCATTTCCAGTGAAATTTTCTGAGTGAGATTAGGTAGAATTCAATTTTATTGCTCTGCCTGTGGGAAAATTTCATGTTCAGTGTTATTCATCTGTTGAAAAGGATTCATGTCACTATGCCCTTTTCACTTTCTTCAGCAATCTATTCATGTCGTCGTACCTCAAACTAAATTATTACATTTTCCACCTACCTTGCCTCACGGAATAATCTGTGCCTTTGTATTAAATTTCCTGTTCTTTGCTGAGCGCCAGTCCCATAACATCCCAGAAGCTCAATCTTTCATAAAATTGTTTCCAGAATCCCTATTCACTTACTAGCCTAAGGTAAACATTGCATTGTCATTCATCTTAGACTGTTTTCGATTATCTATTCACTGAGCATGACTCGGAGAGAGCCCTCTCATACTCTGGTAGGGCTAGCTACCAGACTAAGCGTGGTTTGTGGTTACCCTAATTTTTTCCTTCCTTCAGCCTAAGGCAGATTTCGGTGCTAACATAGTGGCGACCATACTAGGGAACTAAGTTGAAATCAAATCCCCTTGTTTCATAATAATTATAAGCTTCCAGATGATGAGCTTAGGATTGGAAAGGCTGAGTAAGTTGGTTGTGTCCTGTGATTTTTCTCAATAGCACGCTAGCTTCGAGATGATATACCAGAGCCAATCCAGACCCGGATCCTCCTCATATTTACGAAAACCCCAATTTGATCCCAAGACTCCTTCGTCAAGAAAGCACCATAACTCTCGTGTTCAAATCCCATTCATGTCCCGACATTTTTGAGTATCTTGAAGAGCTTGAGTTTGACGAACGATTTGAGATATCACTGTTTGAGTCTAAATCTGAAAGGGCTGTTGATTATATTGTCCCCAATCCACAATTTCTTGTAGACCTCGAAACAGAAAGAGCTAATAGATTAATTGATAATTACATTGCAACACAGCCCCAAACTCCAATTGCAAGCCCCTTGCAAATTGTGCACACTCCTCCAACACCTCCAAGGCCAAATCCACCAAGAATGATGGCTGCCCGTTTTGCACCCCTTGTTCTACCCCAAGTTCTAGATGATATGCCAACGGATTATCAAAGTAAAATCCCGTTTTTTGATGGCACTCCTAACAGCATTACTGCTCAGCAACATGTAGACAAAATGGCAGACTTCTATGAACTTCATGAGATCGATGCGGAGAACGTGGCAATGAGGCTCTTTGTACAAACATTTGTAGGTGATGTGAGGAAATGGTTCAAAGGTTTGTCGGCAGAAAGTATCACTACCTTGGCTGAACTACAAAGACAATTTTTGAACCGGTGGGAAGTGAAAAAGAATCCCCTTCAAATTCTGGCCGAATATGAACAAATCAAACGGAACGCTAGTGAGTCGGTCCAAGACTATTGTGTTAGATTTAATGCAGTCTATAACGAAATTCCAGATCATCTAAAGCCACCTGTGGGACTAGCAATTGTGAAGTTTCCAGATGGTTTTGATGCTGACATGGTGTACCAATTAAGAGAAAGAGAACCAGACACAATGGAAGACATGCAGAAAATTGCGGTCAGCATTGAGGCAAATCTGCTGTCCAAAAGAGCTAGAGCGAAAGCAGAGAAGAAAACCACGGTGAAAGAAGAATCTTCTTCAAGGGATCAACTTCTCTAAAAGGTGGAGCAGATGCTTGAAAGGGTAAAACTGGACAAGCCAGAGCCACAAGTTAGGAATCCTAACTTTCGTGGTCAGCAACAGCCACAATATAGAATAAGACAGAGAGATCAGCGAACTCAAGAGCAGACATCACAACAGCCGGTACAAACACCTTTGCAGCAGAATTTTGTGCATGGACCGGAGTCAGATGAGGACGGGAATTTAATCGGCGAAGAAAACCACTTGTTTACTCCAGATGAGTTGCCTACTTACATTACTGAAGAGGAAGAATGTGCAGTGAATTTAGCAGCACACCAAGACACTGATTTTATTCTAGCTAGCAACACCGTGTTGGAAGAAGAATCAGAAGAAAATCAAAGGGGGTATATGAATTCTTTGTCCGCACAACAGCAACGATATTCACTTAGAAACAGAGATGTGCCGGCCAAACCAATTCAGAAAAGAAGGAGGGTGAAACAACAAAAAATGATTCATCAGCTACACAAAGAAAGGGAAAGGAGGCGGTTGTTCCGGAGAGCAGCAAATCAAAATCAACAGAACAATCACAGCAACCAGCCACATCAAAAGAAAAGGAAAGGAAAGAGATCCCAGTCAAAGAGGTAGAAAAGACTCCCGCTTTTAGTTTAGAGAACAAGATTTCTAAGTTAAAGGTATCCATCCCCTTGACTAAAATAATGAAGAACAACAGTTATAGAGGACAGATTTCTAAAATGTTGAATTTGGACCCAATTTCCAACATGGTAAATGTAGAAGATGATCAACCTGAAATGATTTTTGGACCAGCATCGAATGGTGAGTCTCCTGATAGCGATGTGCCACCCTTCTATATCAGTTTACGATTGCATGATTTTGTGTTACACAATGCCATGTTCGATTCCAAAGCTTCTCACAATCTCATGCCCAAGGCTATCATGGATAAGCTTGGTCTGGACATCACCCGGCAATATCATTATCTTTATTCATTCGATTCCAGCAGAGTAAGGTGTATAGGACTCATCAAAGACTTAGTTGTGAGTTTGGATCAGCTTCCTATGAAAAATGTATTGATGGATGTGGTGGTAGCAGATATTCCTCCAAGGTTTGGCATGCTTCTTTCCAGGTCTTGGGTAGCGAAATTGAAAGGGACACTACAGCTGGATTTCTCCCATGCAACAATTCCGGAGTTTGGACAAATGAGGAAGTTATATCGGGAACAAAAGATGAAATATATGATCACCGGCAAGGAGAAACTTATAAATCATCCTATTAATTATGTACATACAGATTTAGAGTCTTTTGTTTCGTTTTCAGATAGTTTAAATGAGATAGATAGTCAGATAGTAGAAGCAGATGACATTCCGGAAATAACAGAAAATTTCAGAAAAAATTTGAAGAAAGAAAGATAAGAAAAGCAGGAAAATGTTGGGCAATCAGTTGAAAGTAATGGACAGCAAGCAGACAAGGCACGACAAACAGATTTCCAACACTTACAAGAGGAGGAAGAAGGCTTGTGGACCATGGATTTCCATGCAGCAGTAGGAAATGATGGCGCTGGAATTGGAATTTGGGTACGTAGTCCTTTCTCCGCCCCAAACAAAGTGCCTAGCAGCGTGAGGGTTTGCTCTTACAAGCTGGCCTTTGAATGTTCAAACAATGAAGCTAAGTATGAAGCTCTGATTGTTGGCCTGAAGATTCTTAGAAAGCTGAATGCGAAAAGGATTTCAGTATATGGTGACTCCGAGTTGGTAATAAAACAGGTCAGAGGTGAGTATCAAGCAAAACACCCTAGGATGCGGGCCTATCGTAATGCAGTTTTAGACATCTTGAAGTTATTTTCAGAATACACCTTGACATGTGTGCCTCATATACAAAATAGTATTGTTGATGCTCTTGCCAAGGCAGCGAGCAGCTTGAAGATCCCCATGAACTCTAGCAATAAATTTGAAATCCATGTCAAGCATCGTCCAACCATTCCAGACAATCAGTGATATTGGCAAGTGTTTCAAGACGATGAGGAGATTAAGGATTTTCTGCTGAACAAAGGAAAGTTCAAAGAAACCTCAATTGATGTAGAAAATGATGAAGGCAAAGGGAATGGTACAGAGGAAGTGCAGATCAATCAAATGGACGTATTGTAGCTGAAGAATAACATCATTCCTAAAGGCTTGATACCTCTAGAGGAAATTTTCGATCAGGATGATGTAGCCCGCAAGCCAACATTGCAGCCAACAGAGAAGGGTATAGAAGAAGTCAACATCGGTACAGCTACCAATCCAAAGTTGGTGAAATTGTCCAAAGAATTACCGCCAAAGATCAAGGACAAATACATCAGTTTGATGGCTTCATTTGCAGATGTGTTTGCTTGGGATTATTCTGATTTAAAGACCTATGATACAAATATTATTCAGCACACAATACCCATCAAGCCCAATCAAAAACCATTTAGACAGAAGCTGAGAAGGATAAATCCAAAGTTGCTGCCATCTATCGAAAAGGAGGTAAATAGGTTGTACAAGTCAGGTATCATTGTGCCCATCAGATTTTCAGATTGGATATCTAACTTAGTGCCTATACACAAGAAGACCGATGAGATCTGCCTATGCATTGATTTCAGAAATCTAAATAAAGTTTCATTGAAGGACAACTATCCACTGCCCAAGATGGACCATATACTTCAACGAGTAGTGGGGCCATCTCGTATGTCACTACTTGATGGTTATTCCGGATATAACCAAATTTTCGTCCATGAAGATGATAGAGACAAGACAGCATTCACCACTCCATGGGGAACCTTTCACTACGCCAAAATGCCCTTCGGTTTAAAGAATGCAGGTGCCACATTTCAGCGGGCAATGGACTTGGCTTTTGAAAATGAGAAGGATGTGTTTTTGGTGGTGTACTTGGATGATTTGACGGTATTTTCCAAATCTGATGAAGAGCACATACATCACCTAAAGATTGTCTTTCAAAAGTGCAGGAAATATGGTCTATCGCTGAATCCTAAGAAGAGCTTGTTCACCATGGAGGAAGGCAAATTACTTGGGCACATCATTTCAAAGGATGGCATTCGTATAGACCCAGCATGTGTGCAAGCAATTCAGCAAATCGATCTGCCTAGGAACAAAAAGGAGATACAATCATTCAATGGTAAGATGAATTTTCTACGTCGCTTTGTGCCTAATCTTGCAGAACACTTAAGAGAAATGACCAACATGCTTAAGAATGACAGCTAGGTGAAATGGATAGAGGAGGCTGTAAAATCTTTCAACTTGGTCAAATTGGCCCTTTCTTCAGCTCCAGTTCTAGTCAGCCCGGACTACACTCAGGATTTCATATTGTTTTCATTTGCTTCTGAGCACACTATGGCAGCGGTATTATTACAGAAGAGAGGTGATCATGAAATACCCATTGCATTCTTCAGCAGGGCTATAAGGGATGCAGCTTTAAAGTACAAAATCATTGAGAAGCAAGCCCTGGAATTGGTGAAGGCATTGAAGGATTTCCGGGTATATATCCTGCATTCTCACATTCTGGCCTATGTTCCTAATACTGCTGTAAATGATATTTTAGTGTAGACCGATCCGGAAGGGAGGAGAGGCAAATGGATTGCAGCCTTGCCGGAATATGATGTGGAAATAAAGCCTACAAAGCTGGTGAAAGGACAGGGGTTGGCGAAGCTAATGGCCGAATCAAACTTTCATGCCTTAGACATAAATCTGATCGCTGCCATGTCCGACGAGAATGAGGAAGGAACGTCAATTCAGGTATCTGAAATGTTTTCTTTGTCCCCATGGTATTCAGATATAATATATGTGCTGAAAAATCTATCACCACTGCCCGGCATGACTAGAAACAAAGCGATAACACTCAAATTGAAGGCTGCCAAGTTTTGTATTTTGAATTCTGCACTGTATTGGAAAGATCCCGGTGGCATTTTGTTAAATTTTTTGGTGGAAGAGGAGGCAAAGAAAGTCATGGAGGATTTCCACGGAGGAGAGTGTGGGGGTCATCGTTTTTGGAAGTCAACAGAGAACAAAATTTTAAGAGCAGGGTACTACTGGCCTACTTTGTTTGCTGATGTGCATAAGATGGTCAAGCACTGTCATAAATGTCAGATTTTCGAAGGAAAACAGAAATTACAGCCTTTGCCACTTAAGCCTATTGAAGTGAGCGCTCCCTTCCAGCAGTGGGGTTTGGATTTCATTGGGGAAATTCATCCCGCCTCTTCCGGACAGCATAGATGGATCCTTACAGGGACAGACTATTTCACAAAATGGATTGAGGCAGCCCCTATTAGACAAGCCACAGACATGGCAATAATTTCATTTCTCGAAAATAACATCTTGTCTCGCTTTGGTTGTCCAAACAAATTAATCATTGATAATGCAGTAGCTTTCAAATCGAAAAGGATGGTAGAATTTTGTCATAAATATCACATAATTTTGGGTCATTCAACTGACTATCATCCGCAAGGAAATGGATTGGCGGAATCCTCGAATAAATCATTGGTCAACATCATCAAGAAGCTGCTGGAAATAAATAAGAAGAGCTGGAACAAGAGGTTGGTCCATGCGCTTTGGGCAGATCGGATCAGTTAGAAAAAGTCTATTGGTATGTCACCTTTTGAGCTTGTTTATGGAGTTGACATAGTATTCCCTGCCTCTCTTGCTGCCCCAGTGGTCAGACTTCTTCAAGAGGCCGGCAATGAAGAAGATCCCATGCAGAGAAGGCTGAATCAAATGATCCACTTGCAGCAAACAAGAGAAGAAATTTTCAAGAACACATCCAAGTTGCAGGAGAAGATAAAGAAAATCTATGACAGAAAAGCAAAAGCAGATAAATTTTAGTTAGAGGATGTGGTGCTGAAGTGGGATGCAAGGAATGAAGAGAAAGGAAAGCATGGAAAGTTCGAAAATCTTTGGAAAGGTCCTTTCAAAATTGCAGCATATAGGGGTCAGAATGCCTTTCTTTTGAAGCAAATGAACGGGGAAGATTGTCCTGGAGGGCCGATCAATGGTCGGCTGCTCAAGCGGTATCACTGCTGATATATTGACGCTGCTTCCACTGTCATTGTAAATACCATTTTTATTTCAGTTTGGTTTCATTCTGTAAAGTTAGTTTTTGAGTTATTTCAATGTCAAGTAGAGCCAATTTCTTGGTCATTTCAGTTTCATAAATAAGTCAGAGTCCTGTGTTGTTTATCGAAATGATGACTCCATAGCCCAATGGACAAAAGGCACTGTCTAGCTCCTCCAGAGATCTGTTGTTCTTGGCACCTCCAAGGAGCTACCATCCCCCATTGGAGCCAATGTTAGAGTCGGTCTAGTCAGCCCTCCGTCAGAGATCAAAACTCTTTGTGCATTTCAATTTTAGGTGTCCCGCTCCATTCACTCAGCTGCATTTCACTAGGGGCATGCCATGATCTGACGGAGAAAGTCATGCTAATCATTTTCCCTCATGTATGGCTCATGCTGGCTCAGGTCTTTGTCCATAATCACCGAAGTTCATGACAGTCAAGGTCTGGTCCTTTACAGGACAAAGTCATTTTTATGTTTGGGTCTAGGAATTCATCAACTTGGTCTTTGAAACATGTCCAGTAAAGCCATGCAGGCTAGAGGGAGGCCATTACACAGCTATGGTTCAGAGAGCTTCATCGTCACGTGGATAGACATCGACTCTTCTTCAAAACTGTTTTGAAGAAAAGTCAAACAAGGTCATTTATGACAAAATTTTCCAAAAAATCACCAGTTGCCTTTTCAGATGCAGTTATGATTTACGTGGCCAAATGCTCTGTCATACAGTCCCTGCAAAGAGGTGCCGAAAATTTCACCATTTGAGCCAAAATTTCAAAAGGAAAGTGAAAATCAGTGTGTTTAAAAGTCAATGAAAAAGTGCAAAACACAACATTAGAAAATGGGTTTTCAAAGAGGCAAAAATTAAACCCATCTCCTCCAAGGCTATAAATACATGTTTTGACCCAAAGCAAAGGCATTGTGCTGCTACAAGACTTGGAGAAAACCTTTGCAAAGGCGTGAGTGTGAGATTGGAGCATTGGAAGTGATTGGGAGCAAGTTCTAGAGCGCGCGGCGCACTCACCGGGCGCGACGCACATGCATCCAGCCCGCCGTTGAAAGATTACACAGGTGCGGTGCATACAAAGCGCGCAGCGAACTGGGAATTTGATCCGGATTTAAACAAGAACGCAACAAATTACAGAGATAACCATAAATACAGAGATGAGATAACCATAAATACTGAGATGCAGTGGAAATAATACTTCATTTCATTACTGTAAAATACTGAAATGTGCTTACAAACAGAAATGGAAATAAATCAGCTAGGGCGATGGTAGTTTATCTCTGAGAAGAGATATGGCGGCTACATGCCTCTGAATTGTTCCAAAAAATGTTACAATGAGGCTCGAAGGCCTATTTATTGTTGAGAAACAATGGAAAACCCTTCACATCCGCAAACCTAACCCTAGAAGATGAAACGCCAAATTGTGGGCCCCGTTTGGGTAAATTGGTACATCAATTTCCCGGGGTCGTAACTTTGGCATACGATCTTCATTTGACGCGTACGATAGCTCGTTAGAAAGATCTATCCGAGCACTACAACTTTGGGAGGCAACATGGTCCATGGACCCATGTTGCCCCAGATTCCCAAAAAAATGTCGTTTAGGGCCTCAAAACGGCTTCAGAAGTTCAGGACCCAAAAAACTGCTAAAAATAGTAAACTGTGCTACAATTTAGGAAACTGAAAAGACTGAAAGAGACAGTTGTGGGGGTCCAAATGGGATAGGTGGGTGGCCACCAACATCCACCTGGATTAGAATTGCGCGCGGCGCATACAGACCAGGGGCAGAGAAACGTTGCCAAACCACCCAAAATTTTGGTGAAGGCTATCAAATCAAGAGGTAAGCCTCACGACATCACCTGCTCATCAACTTTTATCAATGATATGGTGTTTGTGAAGATGGTTTGAATTTCACCCAAAAATACATAAGGTCAAACATGAGAAAATCACCAAGAAAACAATGGTTGGGGTTGTAAACTTGTGTTGTTAGTGCCAAGGTATCACTCCACTCACCTATTCCCCTCACCTATCATTTTTCCCATCCTCCCTTGCCATTTTTCCTAAAACCCTGCCCTAAGTCACTACCAAACCCTCCCCTTATTCCTCCACTATTTGGTTAACGCAAAATCACCATAGGACCAGCCTATTGGGCAAGCAAAGCTGTGGAAGAGGGGTGCATGGTCGAAGGGTCAAAGAGTCAAACGATTAGGAGAAAATTTGGGTGTTTTCACAGCATGCAGCGCACACACCAAAGAGCGTGGCGCACTCGTTGGGCGCGGCGCACACAGGGCCCGTCCACTGTGTAAATCCGACATTGGCGCAGCGCATACCCAGTGCGCGGCGCACTGGGCATTGCGCGCGGCGCACAGAGAGATAAAGCCCAGAAACTATTCAATCTGCCTCAAATTTTTTGGATGCTCACCAAATTTGAAAGGTAGGCCACCTACCTCCATTCTTGCATCAAAATTGAAAGGGATAGCATGGTTGTAGGGGTATAAATCTAATGCAAACATTTTTATAAAGCCAACAAAAGAAGACACAAAGAAGACATAATCCTAGGGTTTATGCTATAGTGACAGTGCTGCCAATATGTTTCAAACCCTACCCCATCAACACTATGCCCAAACTACTCCCAATTCCCTGACAAATCTCTCCCTTTAAACCCCTATTCCCCTTTCATCATTCCCATCCTAATACTCCCTGTTTTATTGTCCCCTTGGTGGCAGATTTTCAGAGCAACTACCAGCTTCATTGGAATTCAAGGGCAGCATAAAACTCAGGGTACAAACAGCAGTAATGGCATCCAAAGTTTCATTAGAGTATGAGGAGGAGACCCACAGTGACACAGCTTCAGGAGAAAGGGCCCAAAGGAGACATCACCGGAGTGGCAGACATCTTAGAGATGAGCCAAACACCCTCACCGAGTTACAGGCATGCCCTCTTGCCATGTCTTGTTTCCAGCACTTAGCATGTTTTGAGTTTTTCAGAGGGTGGAAAATGTTAGAGTTCATCATGAGTTGGCCCGTCTTTTTGCACTTCACCTACATGGAGGACAGTCTATCTTGGCTGGGGTCACTTTCACATTGACACCCAAGACCATATCAGTGGCAACAGGCATACCAAACATTGGAGAGCAGTGGCATAAGAAAAAGAAGGTAGAGAGGCATCATTATGAGCCTTACATCAAAGACAGCTGTTTGAGCCACCTCACGAGAGTTTTTCCATTCAGATTTCTGAAAGATGAGTATGCCCCACTCATGAAATTGATCATGAAATACTTCAGTTGCGAGGGGAGGTTTTCTCGCCTTTATGCATACCACATCAGGTTGCTCATGCACTTTACCAGGGTTCGGATGATGAACCTCCCATTTTTCATCTGCGGGAACATAGAGAGGATGAGAAATTTCATGCAGCACAAGACCCCTCGACAGCAGCTTAACAGTGTGTATCACTTTGCCCTTATCCGGATTTTGGTAGACCATCAGTTGGGATTGCAGGGTATTGCTTGGGAGGACTTCATCTCCCGTGACTTCTTCAGTGCTCCACAGGTGGTTTCAGAGGTAGAGCATGAGGTAGGGGGCCCATCTCATCAGTATGAGCGACATGAGACTGCCACTATGCCAGTATACATCACCTATCAGAAAGGCAGTAGACCCTTATTTGCAGCAGCAAAGCGAGTGTTATCTCCACCCGGGGTGGAAGGGGCCTCGCTTCTGACATCAGCATCACAGGAGCAGGGTAAGGGTAAGGAGCCAGTGCAGGAGGAAGGGCCATCAGGTGAGCGAGAGATCGAGTTTGTCCTCCTCCAGGATGATGAGACAGATGCAGAACCAACAAATGAGGAGCTCACAGAGATCATCCAGGAGTAGCAGTCAGTGATTGACTCCTTGTCCCTTGACTTGGAGAGGGCCAAATGGAACATGAACTACCTGGAGCGGAGAAACAAACAGCTTGAGGACCAACAGACGATCATGGAGCTGCAGAACATCTGTGAGCATCGCCAAGCTGCTCAAAGAAGAAGGGTCGCGCTCACATCTTTGGAGCAAGCAATAAATGAGGATCGGGAGGCCAACCTTGAGAGGGTCAACATGCATTTGGAGAGGTTGCTGGACAAAGCCGACTAGGACCTTGCTCTCTTGAGACATATGGCTTTCTGTTACAGGGTGCGAAACATGAGTGCACAGGGCCGGATAAGGAACTTGAAAGCAAAATTGAGGAAAGCAACAAGAAGGGAAAAACGTGCAAAAGAGAAAGATCGGCTTCTAATCTTGGCTGAGGCTTCCTTGGCCCATCATAGCACCCCATAGAGATCCTCTAGCCCAAATTTCAAAAAATTTGGGGAAATTTTGGTCACTTGGTAATTTTTTGGGTAAAAAACAAGGATTTTCTCCTTGTGCGTCGCGCCACTGGCGCGACGCTAAAATTCTAGGGCTCCAATTGAGAAATGGCTTGCAGATTTGGATTCAACATGGAAAATTACAACTACTGGTGTCCGGGAAAGAGATTTGGGCAAGATCTGGGTCTCCTAAAGGTCAAAAAACACCCAAAAATGGCCTCTCTGCCACTTTTTTGACACACAGAAAGCATTCTTGGGAGAATTGAGATTTGGAGGGGAAAATGAGCACCAAATTTGAAAATTCTAGTTGGGTTAGAAAGTAGACAGGACAGGCTTTCCAGCAAGCCCACTTGGGCACATTTTGGACACCTAAAAGTGCCCCAAAATAGGTCCCAAAGTAGCGCGACGCACAAGAAAAAATGGCGTGGCGCACAGAGGAAAAAATTGCCAATTTGCTTCCGTTTCGCGAAATTTCGGTTCGCGACTTCTCTAAGTGGGCCCGCTCATATACACTTCGGTTTTTTGGCACCAAAGGCGGCATTTAAAGAGTTTTTTGTCAAGATTTGCTTCTATCCAAGTGGCGAAGGAAGGAAAACGGTCACCCCAAGCCAAATGTCATGTTTGCAGCGCTGCACCTGTAGCTGATGGTTGGCTCTCCATCTCCATTTTGTAATGATTCAAGTAACTTCCCAACCCTTGGGCGTCCTATCTCTTCCTCACACATTCCATATATTGTATGCAAGTTATTTGCAAACGGTTGGTTGGCTTGTAACTTCTGGGAGACTCTGGGAAAGAAACTTTGTTTCTTCACTGTGTATTTTTGACAGAGAATTAATGAAAGGAAGCGGCTCTGTTTCATGAGATTCTTGTGGTTGTGAGTGTAGCGAATGTGTCTCTTATGTTTTAATATGTATTTCATTATGTTTCATAATTCAATTCATGTTCATTTCCAGTGAAATTTTCTGAGTGAGATTAGGTAGAATTCAATTTTATTGCTCTGCCTGTGGGAAAATTTCATGTTCAGTGTTATTCTTCTGTTGAAAAGGATTCATGTCACTATGCCCTTTTCACTTTCTTCAGAAATCTATTCATGCCGCGGTACCTCAAACTAAATTGTTACATTTTCTGCCTACCTTGCCTCACGGAATAATCTGTGCCTTTGTATTAAATTCTTTGTTCTTTGCTGAGCGCCAGTCCCATAACATCCCAGAAGCTCGGTCATTCATAAAATTGTTTCCATAATCCCTATTCACTTACTAGACTAAGGTAAACATTGCATTGTAAGTCATCTCAGACTGTTTTCGATTATCTATTCACTGAGCGTGACTCAGAGAGAGCCCTCTCCTGCTCTGGTAGGGCTAGCTACCAGACTGAGCTTGGTTTGTGGTTACCCTAATTTTTTCCTTCCTTCAGCCTAAGGCAGATTTAGGTGCTAACAACTTGATTGATGAGTTTTATGCAAATTTGTGTGATGATTGTTGCAATAATGAGAGTCACTATTTTTGATGTATATGCACAAAAATTTATATATACCACAAGTTGGATTATTGTAAAATAAGTGCATGGATGAATTGGCATGAGGACCTTCCTTACCTTGTTATGTATTTGAGAATTGAGTTCTTGAGCAATGAATCTTTCATTTTGTAGATCGACTCATGCTTGTGTATGAGAGTATTGACAAATGGAATGGCAGTGTAAGTATGTATGGAGAGGGATGCTTTGGTCTTATATATATCTATATATATATATATATATAGATATGGAACTTAGTGACAAGTTTACCATAGCCCATGAGAGTTTTTTTGGGTAGACCTTGGGCATAAATACTTATGTTTGTACATATAAAGAAAAAATGTATTTGTAGGCCCCCTGCCTTGCCCCGGTTTGAAGACGCAGGTTGTTTTTGTGTGGAAAAGGTTGATCCCTATGTGGAAGGAAGGCCATTTTGTAGAAATAGAACAAGTAGTTTGGTGGCTTGTATATATGATTGATGAAAGTCTTCTTGGAATCCTTAGATCCCTACAACCTAGCCAAATAATGGAGGAATGTTAATCACATAAGTCCAAATAATTTCATGGATGCATAGCCATCCATTCCAAGCATAATGAAACAACCTCCTTACCCTAAACTTGAGTAGCGTAAAACCTTCAAGGCCTCTAAAATCCAATTTTCTGATACTTACAAGAGTTATTGAGTTTCTCTAGGAGGCTAACAAGTCTTAGTTATGACTTAGCAACTTATTGGAAAAAGTTGGGATCCTTTGATTGAATTTTGAAGCCTTAAAAAACTTAGGAAATTTCTCATTTCACAATAGAAAAATATTCCAGGTGAAACATTGTGTGTCACAAAAGAAAAATATTCTTGCCAACACATCTCTGAAGAAAAATATTTTCTCATTGAGATTTTGCTAGCAAAGGGAATAGGTCAGAATGATATGTCATTGAGGATGAATGATCTTCAAAAATGAAAGTGAAAGAGAGATGGCACGATACGTAAAACCTTGTTGAGGCCACATGTTAGCCTACTTCTACTTTAATATCTTATAGGCAATGACGTGATTGGTCACATGATGTATATGAATTGTTGTTTCAATTTGAAAGTTTTTTTTGGACAAGTGGCAGAATATGTGTCGTCCCATCATAGTCTTTTGAAATAATGCAACAGGCCATGTTGTGAATGTTCACTTGTTATCATAACAAATAATATTTGTGGAATGTGATATAGGATGGTGTGTTGCATGTAAAAAATAGTTGACTTGTGATACACTAGGGTTCAAAAATGTTAACCCCATGGAATGTCAATGCACATCGCAAGAAATACACTAAGGTTGTCCCACACAAAAAAAAACTTCAAGAAATGATGCATGGCATCCTTGAAATTTCCCTCAATGTGATAACAAAGTGCAGCTCGAGAAAGTGGTGAAGTGGCAAGTCAACATGAACTGAGAACCACTACACAATGATGACACATAGCAAGAATTATGCACATGTTACAATGGCTTGTTTCACCATAGAAAATGTTAAATCTTTGAATGTGAAATGGAATTGGTTGAAACCTTCATCGCAATTTTTGAACTTTGTAACACTGCAAAATGATAGGGTAGGGTTGCATAAAGTGTCATATGAAGAACTTCTATTTAATGCAGAAATTACTCTCAAAAGAATGATTAGATGTGATGTATCACATCATAAACATTCTTTTCTTTGCAATACAATGACTTGAAGTATGCATCCCCTTTGAATTATGATAATTGTTGAACTTCGAGACTTATGATGTGGAATCCCATGTGTGCCAGTGAGAAAATTCCACATCATCACAAAATAGACATCATATGGACAATGATTAGGCATGAAGAGATTAATATTCAAACTTTCATAGGGTCATGAAATTTTACCCCAAACTCGCATTTTGACAAAATTATAGTCATTGGAAAGCTCTTGACAAGAAGATTTCAATAGTGACATTAGAATTAGTTTTCAAGTTATGTTCTGGAAATGAAAAATTTGCAAGACCCCATCTCCTTAATTATACCAAGGGGGTTGAGTCTATTATACATTATTTTAGGACTATCTTTTCACTTGTGACAGTCTTCTATAAAGTCTACACAACACACAAACCATACGCATAGGTGAGGAAGAAAATGCAGGGAAAAGAAAAACACAAGAGATGAACAAATATATTCCTTATGGTTTTTATAAGGATTTTCACAAGGAAACAATGGAAGTGTGTTGGAGTTGGGTATAAGGGGCATTCAAATATATGAAGATTCAAACCTTGTTATATCAAGATTAAGTGAATCTTTGGAAAAAAGGAACTTGGAAATCCATAGCATTGTTGTGAGAGCATGCGACCAAAAACGTTCCTTTCAATCCTTCCATTACAAACATGATATTAGGGAACCTAACCAAGAAGTTGTTTGTCTCTAAAAAATTCATGTGGGGGATTAGAAGGCTCAATGTAGGTGACAAATTTCAAGGAAAGGACACTCTTCCTCCTAGGAAGATCACGAGTAATATATTCTCTGTTTCCCCTTATTCACAGGAATGATGAATTGATTAAAGACAATCTAGAAAATATTTTTGTTAAAGTTTGCCTATGACTGGTCGATAAATTAGTTATTGGATCTATTTGTTGAATGTTTTTATGAATTTTTTCATGGTAATTCTAAACATAGCACCTATATGAGTTATATAGATAAACAATGCAATATGTATCCTTTTTTATTTTAAGTAATGGAAAAAAATTATATGTAAATCAAACAAACCAAAACAAAAATATCTAAACTAAGAGAGAGATATTCCATGATGCAGCGAAAGGATGTAACCATACCTCACATGTGGGTAAGTCATCCTTTGATTTGGGAATTTGGAAGAAAAGATCATCCAAAGTAAGAAAAAAGATATTTGCAACCACAAGAAAGGAGATATCGACCACCACCATGAGCTATAATCACCCAATCCAACAACAAAGAGGACCCAAATCACATCCAAAAAACAAAAAATACCCCTATATTGCCACCTCCTCGAGAGAGAAGGATGATGGAGATTAAAGCCCAAGCTTGATATAAGATCATGTACAAAGAAAATACAAAAAACATACAAAACCGAAGAGCATGTACACGAGCCAAAATTGTAAGACCCCATCTTAATCCTCGAATTTGTAAGATGTAATTAAGATTGATAATGTTGGGATGACGAAAATGGATATTTTTCTAGATTTCAATTGATGTAAATATTAAATCTTAATTAATATATTTCTAAAGCTAAAGAAGAAAGCAAACAACATGGATTCCAATGCTTGAGAGAGGAAATGTGTAATGAGGATTTGGGGAAGTTTCCTATATTACCTTGAATTAAATGTTTTGATTTCTAATTTGGTAGTTGAACTACCAACTACTCAAAACTATGAGAAGAATGGGGGGAGTGGTATCGAATATCCAAGGTATGGGCTACATATAGTTTTGGAGACTTCTGTTGGCTGTGCAGTCCGAGGAGGGAACCTTGAATTCTCATGGTTGGGCATAGGAATCATGGGGGTGGGAAGAGACAAAGAGAGGGAGTAGGGAGACAAAGAGGAAGAGCGAGGAGAGAATCCAAGGGGTGAAAGGGAAGTTTGTGCAGGTGAACCATAGAAAACATGTGGGAAAAAAAGAGAGAACCACACATGGGTTCTAAACTAATAATTATGAATAAAAGGAGATAAAAAGACTATTTAATCATAGCAATCTTGTGTGGAATTATGAGTTTAACTGAACTGGGTAGGGAAATAAGTAAGGAAGCATTCAACTTGATTTTTAGGGCCAAGAGGAATTCTAAATGTTTTGTCTTAATCTAGCACACAAGGCACCAAGAAAACGAGAAGCATCGAGAGACTGTTTGATCACTGAAGGGCTCCCTTTTGTGCTATACAGGGCCATGTTGGCCATACTTTGTTGTGTTAATAAGCCCTAGCACAATAATTGAAAGGAAAAATCTTGATTTTTGTATGTGAAGGAGAGTGGCCTTCATGTAATCTACCTTGAATTGAATCTTGAGTAAAATTCCTCCTAAGGAATCATATATGGCTCGAGGGTAGCCAACTAGAAGACATTTGTAGTGTAGTTATGCCTATGGCTGGGTGGAGAGTGGCTCTCTCCTCTTTAGTTTTTAGTAAGTTTAAGTGAATCAGATAAGTGTATCTATTTCTCTGCCAATAAAATGAAATTGTTGTTTAGTGTTTAATGATTACTGCATGCTGGTTACTCTGTATGTTTCTAATAATAAGTTGGAAGATGTTATGTTAGTTCACTTAATATGTGATGGGATAAATTTATTGTATGTTTTTTATTGGGTGCTAGCTATTGCTTTCATCATGAATGAATGTTATATGTGTGTTGGTGTGTGTGTGTGTGGAGAGAGGTATAATCCGAACAAGTTACATGTAATGAATATGGGATACGTGATTTAGTAAGGTGAATTTATAAGTTGACTTGAGCTTTGAGTATTTTTATGTATTTTGTAACATGGATGCCTTTATCTGGTCACTGTATGCCGAAACATTTGTGACTATGTCCTTATTTTGAACGAAAATACTTAATAGTTCTTTGATGATGGGAGACCATGTTTCCTCTATAGGTAAGCTAGAAGGCTAGTCCCTTTGTGTGTAAGAATTTGGAATTGATAGGGTGATGTTGTAGTTGTATTCCAAAGGGTGAGAGTAATCTCAACTTCATTGGGTGAAGTTGAGAGGATCTAGCCATTGACTATCTTATGTCTTTCTTTTGTGGAGATGCCAAGTTGAAGGTAGTGTTTAGAGATTATTTCATATGCTGGAGAAGATTTATGAGCTTTCAGAAGTCATTGAGAAAAGTTTCTACCCTATCAGAGTTGATTTCAGTACTCAAAAACCAACTTGGTAGCTTAGCAAAAGTGTTAGAAATTCAGGGATGACCCTTTGAATTTTCAAGGTTGGTGGCAGAAGTTTTGGAAATTGGGGTTTGGAGGATTTATCCCTAGACCTTGGTCATATGTTTTAGCGGGGGTTGGGAAATGACCAAGAGCTTATTCGAAAGGAGCTAAGGCTCGAAGGATAGGATGTTTGACTGTCATGTATTAGGAAGTCAGGTGTCAATAGCATATCAAATAACCCTGAAATGCAACCCTTAATGCTAACATATCATGAATGATTGTTGTTAAGTGGAGAATTTTCCTATCCATTGATGGTCTATTATTGGATTAGGCGAGAGGAGTTTAAGACCATTTTAGACTACCCTTGATGGCCCGATAACCTGACATTGGGGATGTCAACTATTGGAATATTAAGAGATTGAGTGTCGAAAGGTTGAGACTTCTTGCTCTTAGCCTTGAGGATACCAACTATTAGGTTATCTAGTGTTTGGGTATCGAGAGGTCAGGACATTAGTCATGGGGTTTTCCTCCCAATACTATTAGAACTTGATATTTTCTCATGGCACGATGGCATGGCAGGTTGATGTGGCACAATGTTGTATGATGTTGACACTGTTAGAAATTGTAGCAAGAAAGGCTCAATTTGACTTGTGCCTTAGTCAAATTGAGTAATTCGATTTTCCACACGGCATGATGACTTGGATTTCAATTATCTAGAGTGACATGGACTTGTATACTAGTTAATTTAGTAAATTTGATTTATATGCTTGGAGTAGAGTTGTGCATGTAGTGATTGCTAAAATTTAGCAATCTAGTTCAGTTATTTTCAGTTGAACTCAGTTAACTAAGCTCAAGTAATTAATTAAATCCATAGAAGGTTAGTTGAGTAGTAGAACTATTGTTAACTTAGTGATCTCTCAGTTAAACTAGTCAATTACCTAAAAATAACCCAAACATGCATGCAATTTGAATTGCCTAGCTGGGGTGGAGGAAAAGGCACATTGTAATTATCAATTGTATACTAGTTGAGTGTACAGGCTTGGTAATTAAGCACATGATCAATTATGTAACACCCTCCTCCCACATTTACCCAAGTTAATCGATTCGTTGGGGTAAACATGTGACAAGAGGATACTATGATGTGATTCAAATTCCCATGTACAGTTAAGGAAGTGGAAATGACAAAACAAAACCATTCTGACCTTCCACACATGCTACAAAACCTTGAAGAGCCAACCAACCCTTCCAGGTGACGAACCCCTGAGAAAACTTGAAATTTGACTGATTTTGACCCCCAGATACTCCCATGACAAGCCATGCATGCGACTGAGGCCTTCCAGTCACTCCCACAGCAAGGGTATGCCAACGACTGTGGACTTTTTCAGCTAGTTCTTAGCTAGTGACCTCGGATTTTGTGCCACTTTTTCAGGGTCAGAACTCAAGCGACTGCCCAAAACTTCATGAAACTTCCAGAAATGATAAATGACATTGGAACAAAGGTACTAATGCAAACACTTGATCAATGACTTGACTAGATCCCTACTAGCCATGACAGGAATTTCGTCAAACATGTCACAAATATGAAATCTACAAGTCATAACATCATTTCTGAGCATAGGGGTCTCATACTTATCGAAGATTAGTAAAGAAGCATGGTTTCCATATCACAATAGTTGCATTATCATCTATTAGGTCATGTATACATTATACATTCATTTGCAAATCAAAACATGATGAGAGCCATACATCAAGTCTGTCATAAAACATACTCATAACCAACATATAACCAACAAAAATAACAAGGATATAACAACCATAAAATCCACATATAAGCCAATACATTTACACATGAAATACTAAGGAGAAAGATCTCTTATTAATGAATGAAAAAACCAACCAAGTTTGAGACTTCCACGAACCACCCTACCATAGATTGGCTGAACCAAATCTTTCTTTTAGTCAATCACCCCTGTTCCATATTCCAAGCATGAATGTGGGACTCAAAACCAACCCAACACGGGTTTCCTTAGGATTTACCGCAATCCCCACCGGATCACTACGCCCTAAACAAGCATGGATGCCACAAGATTTCTCCACCTACACCGTGTGGAATTTGCTTGTCTCCTAGTCTCTAGGCTTTATCGTATATCCCGCCATACAATGGTCGAGGATTCCTAAGCCTAATCAAGACTCCACCCTCCAGGATTTACCGTATATCCCACCATTCATCGGTTAAGGATTCCTAGTTCTGATCAAGGGCACACACTTCTAGGCTTTACTATATATCCCACCATTCATCGGTCGAGGATTCATAGGCCCACCGAGGCACACAAAATCTAGCTTTACCGCAATCCCAGTTCGGTCCAGGGATTCCTAGGCCTTGTGTTCTTTCTTTTAGAGACCACCTCACTCAATTTCGAAACCATCTGACAATCCAGCTCAACCAAATACAAGAGAACCCATCACACCATGGCTATCTAGAAATGGAAAGGAAAGGCTGAAGAACATTGTCACACTTAGAGAAACCCATGCCAATGACAACAAGAGAACCAAATACACACATGCATGTCCCATGGATGCCAAATCTAGCAAGGAAATCATGCATGCAAATCGATACCTGCAAATAATCCTGTTGTAGTTGTTATATGCTTCTCTTCCTTGCTGGATCCTTGCTTCCTTTTCCTTCTTTTCTTTCCTTGATCCAATGCTAAAGTGCTCCAAGAATACTCTAAGTGTCCAAGAGTGAGAGAGAGAGAGAACAGAGAGAAAGCTCCAAAAATGAACTGACAAAAGGTACCAACTGATCCTCAGAAGCTTTTTTATTAATGAGGCCTATATTTTCTTCAATTTTCCATTATTTTCCTTCATTTTCCTCCTTGCATGCAACCCGTGACCTTTCACCTTCCTTTTTTCATAATTTCCATTATTTTCATAAATAAAATGCCAATTAATACCATTTTGCCTTTCCAAAGCCTTTGTTCCTCCTTGCATGCAACTTGTGACCTTTCACCTTCATTTTCTCATAATTTTCATTATTTTCATAAATAAAATGCCAATTAATACCATTTTGCCTTTCCAAAGCCTTTGTCATTGCCTTTGCCAATTTCCTTTAGCCATAATAACTAAAATGAATACCCACTAGGATATTTTTCCCAACATTCAACTTGGAATATGTGCCCGATGACCTTGGTTATTATTTTGACTTTATTAACTTTATTTTATGGATTTTTTAGCAGGGTTGTTACAAATTCCTTGGGAATTGCAAAAGGAAATAGGGAATTCCCCTATTATTTAGGAGCTCAATTTCTCCTGAATTGTGCAAGGAAATAGGAGGAAGTTGGAGCCTTTAATTGGCTAAGTGTTGGCTAGAGCATGACAATTAGTAGGAGAACATGTTTACAGTGCAGGGTGTGCTTCAGAGTTGAAGCAAGATATTGTAATACTTTCTCATTCTCATTTGGTTAATGAGAATTAGCGGAGGGGTTTTTCCCAGTTGGGTTCCCTTGTAAATCATTATGTTCTTGTGGCTTTGATGGTTGCATGTGTTTCTAAATTGTGATTTCCATTCCGTAGTATTGTAGACGAAATTTGTAGTCTCTTGTTTTCAGTTTGAATTCATCAGTAGTAGCACATTTCTATTAATTTCTACATGGTATCTGTTATCACTTAGATTTTCCTTGAAGTTGTTGGGAAGAGGAAAGGGGTCCGAGGTAACCACAAACCAACTTTTAGGTACAAAATCTAGCTAATCTGTACCCAGAGAGGGCTCTCTCTTTAAGTTTTAGCTTTGTTTTGAAAGATATTAGGCTAGTTATGAAAGTTTAGGAGTTTTGTTTGAGTTTGGGTGGTGAGATTAAATAGCAGAGCGGTAAGACTGACTAGTTTAGGCCATTGGGCTAATGGAGTCAGAGAAGATGGCTTAACTAGATTTGGTTTCTTAACAAAAGATGGTTTCATAGGGCAAGATGGTCAAACAGGGAACAAATAAAGACTTGGGATAGATGGAATGGACTCAAATTGGATGAAAAGCAGTTAAGAATTCTTCAACCTATCTAAAAAGAGGGAACTTGAATGATTACTAATAAAGAGCAGTTGAGTATTCTTTACTAAATAATCAAAATGAACGAACTAGAAAACAGGAGCAATTAAGATTTCATTGTTTATCCTAATTCACAAGAAAACATATAGAATAATAACGATTGAAAACAGAGTGAAATCAAGCATATTCTGAATTACTCTTTTTCGTTTATCATTCAGATATGAAACATAAATGATATAATAAACAAAGAAAACTTTAAAACATAAGGTATAGAGGACTTATTGATCCGATGTTTGATTCAAGAAATCTGTGGAAAGTCCTTTGCATCAATTCTTTATCCAGCAAGCCATACAAAAGTTGGTCCAACAACACTTTATTCCAAAATAATCAATATTACAGCAATGTCTAAGAATCCACCCCAAAATACTTCAAATGAAGAAGTATTTATACTAATTGTAAACTGAAATATCTTGAAAAAATATCAAGATTAGTTTCACAAATATCTCCAACTGTTTACATTAATAGAACTTAAATAAAGGACATTCAAAACTAATGAATCTATTTGGCACTATGTTTATGGATTTATGGTGACAAAGAAGAGAAAGTTGAATTTGATAGCAACTCTTAGTTGATGATGAGGCATCCCAGTCACTAACTGCATCCTTCCTTTATGCATTTTGCCCCAGAAATTCTGCAAACTTAGGGTCCAATGATACGCTTGTATATCTCAATCCGTGATAGATATGTAAAAAGTGAAAGAAATTTTTGTAGATAGGAATGTTTTTGAGATAAACCTCTCTCAATTTCCCAAAATTCATCTCCAGTTGTTCACAATATTCTCTGCAAAAAGATGTCAAAAACAGGACTTTGCACAAACTGAAAAATAGGCTGTGAAGACATGCACTTATCTCCCTCTTGGTAATACCCGTGTAAAAAGTGAGAGAGTTTTTTGTAGAGGAGCCTTTTGGGAACAAAAACCTCCTCCAGTTTCATGAAATACTTCTTGGATTGGCCACAATAATTTCTGCAAAACTATGACTTAAACAAGAAATTTCTAAAGAATGTACCATTTTTGCTCTAATTTCATCTTTTAACCTTAAACTTCTTTTGACTGTTTTTCACTTTTACTTTGGATAAACTTCATTGTAGGTGGTAAAAGTGTTTTCATTTTTGTTTAACCCTTAATGTCTTCACGTTTACTTTTACTGTTTATATTTTACTTTTTACTTTTACCGTTTTGTTTTTTCATCTATCTTCACTTTGACATAAATTTGTATACTTTGTTTTGTAACTGTCTTCCCTGTTGTTTATCTTCATGATAGCTGATTTACTTGACTTGGTCTTCAATCTGATACTCTTTAATCCTGATACACTTTGACTGTTCTTTACTGTGTCCTTTTACCTTCAATGTGTAGTTTAGGTTTTTATTGTCTATTTCAACAGTAAATAGTTTAATTTCCTGTTTCCTTTGCTTGTCTTTTTACTGTATGTTTTATCTTCCATCTCTATTTGAATAGATTTGATAACAATCTTGGAGTAAACAAGTCTTATGACTAGTATTAAGACTGTTTATCCAAGGATGTGGTCTTTTGATCACCTGTAAAACAAAACAAATTGTTAAGAAAGCATTGGTTTGCAGGGGAGGTCGAAAAAGGTCTCATTTGAGCTTGAGAGGTCTATGGAGTGAGTCCAGAATGATTTTCAGGAAGTAAACCATGCTTGAATCAATTAACAGAGGCTTCAGGTGGTGTAGATGGGTTACATAGGGTTTTACTGCACAATCAGATGAAAACGAGAAAAACTGGGGTTTTCGTGTTTAAACGGGTAAATGGTTGATATTGGCGGGTGAATGAAAATGACAGTTGGCAGCAATTGAATGACGAGACATTTTGTCGTTTAGTAGAAGGTGGTAAGCAGTTTATATCGCACTGCTATTAGAGGGGGCGTGGTATTGGGGCTCATCTGCGCAATACCATACGGTGAGTGACGCGTGGTGAGGGTACTGTTTGCAAAACTGCTTCGTGATCACAGACTAACGTTCGGTCGTGGAGCGTTGTGCGATATGCACGACAGTCATTAGATCTCGGAGGCTTGATCGGACGACTATCGGGGAGGCGAGGTGACGGGAGTTTAACGAGGGCGAGCCCAACACAATTAAAGATTTTTTAATCATATTAGGAGCAACGGGATTGGTTGGGAAAGTTATTAATTAACCGTGGGAGTTAATTAATCCTTATTTAATGTGGCGGGGGTCGGGGCTCTTAATTAGTTATAGATTAACTAATTAATCCCAATTAATGATATATTATGGTTATATTTAACCATCAGGGCGAGATATGTAAAAATTTGGGGTTTTGTATAATATACTAATACGGGCATGGGTAATGTTGTTTTATTCGGGAATTACATAATAATAACATTAGTGGTTAATATGACCAAATGAATAGGAAAGCGTTAAGTTTAATGTTTTCCGAAAATTCATTTCATCATACAACACTTATACCTTAGGCTAATGATATATGAGGGTTTCATGTAGATAGAATGTTTTTAATTTTCCTAAAGTAAAAAAGGATTTTACTTAGGAAAATATTTATAAAGGGAATGAGTGACTTTATGAAGGGGTGAATATTGATGAAGGGGATTTAAGTGCTTTAGGTATTTCAAATTATTCGGCCGAGGGTCTGGTCCCTCCAAAAGTCAGAAAAATGCTCTAAGCCCCCTAACTTGTTTATAGGTACATTTAGCACTTAGGGGAAATTAGTGAATTTTTTGGGAAAAATGGAGTAAGGAAGTTAATTAGTTTGACTTTGTCTCCTTGATGTGTTGTCTCCAATGTGAGTTGTGCTTTGTCCAAGTGATGAAAGCAAAAGATTTAAGCATTAAACTTAACCATTCACCACACATCTATTCTGCAACCATCATCTACTTACCCAACCTACTTTATCTTAGCATTTTTACTTCTTTATTAGGGCGCACTTAGACTGGCAAACCCTTATCACACTTTGTTTTCTTTTACATGTAGATATCTATCTAAGTCTAGCCTTATTACATCCAAGGGCTCAGATTAAACTGTTGAGCTCCTTTTATTCACTCTACCTATCTACTTATCTGCCAAGATTAAACAGTTTGGTCAGATTCTATTCTCTACTTTTAAACATGAAATTGAAAATATGAACTAGTCAAGCTTAAACTATTTGACTATTCATGAATTGTGGCATAGGTGACAAGTTGCACACAATCTTTATTATACATAAAAGTAAATAGTAGTGGCATTTAGATTTGCACACTTTCATGGTCTTTTTCCTTTTTTCTTTGGGGTTCATTTTCTTTAATTTTTTTGACCATCTTTTTATTCTTTTTACCCTTTGATTTTTCTTTTAGGGTATACCCTCTTTAAATTTTTAAATTTTTTGATTTTTCGAAAATATGGAAAACCCTTGCAATAAGGAAAGGTATGAACATATTACATAGCTCATCAAGTCAATCATGATATATGACACCTACTGGTATAGGAGCATAACAGTATCAGAGCTCGAAATCACAATAGAAACTAGTCAATAGATCTTCTCCTTCATAAATTTCGATTTGCAGCTTCAGTGAAGTAGGTTTTCTTCCGTGCGGGAAAATGTCGTTCAATGGATTGAGATTGGAGTATGCCTTGGAGGGAACCTCGAATTTCATAGCTTGGAAGGATATGATGGAAGTTGTACTTGATGATAATGGAGTGCTAGAACACACCAAAACTGACATTCCAAAACCAATAGTATCAAATGCACAACAATTAGCCCAATGGAAGAAGGATACCACAAAAATAAGGAAGATCATCTTGGAGGGTGTGAAAGGCCACATAATCTCAAATTTACAGGACAAAGAAACTCCATTTTCTATGTGGAAGACCCTAACCAATCTATTCAAAAATAGTAGTGACGCCAGGAAGTTGGCATTGAGGGACAAGCTTAGAAACATCTGATTACAGAAAAATGAAACCATTCCACATTACCTCTCCAGATTCACTCGGTGTTGAGATGGGCTTGGAGGAGCTGGAGAAAATATACCATTTTTGGAGCTAGTGAGACTAGCTCTCCCAGGCCTTCCAAAATCATGGCATAGTTACCAAGACTATATAAATGGAAGGGACAATTTGTCAAATTAAGAGAGACTTTGGTCTGATTTGGTGTAGGAAGAAATTTGAAGGAACACTAGAGATGGAGTAACATCCAAAGTTGAGGAGGAAGAGAATTTTTCCTTGGTTGGGAAGGGAAAGAAAGCTAAGGGAAAGAAGGCCCAAAGCAAGCTAGAGTCCAGCTAGAACAATGGCAAGAAGAAGGACCTAAGCAAGATAAAATGTTTTCATTGCCACAAATATGGGCATTATGAAACAAAGTGTCTGCACAAGAAGTCTAACAAGAAGCCTTCAAGAGGAGTAGGAGGTGAAGCACTTGCCTCACAATTCGAATTAGAATTCACCCTGATTACATGCATGGCCAACATTGTAATGGGGAGTGTGTGGTACCTAGATTCAGGTGCCTCATTCCATATGACAGGATGCAAAGAATTCTTCAATATCCTAGAGGAGAAGGATCTCCATATGCACATAGAACTTGGGGATGATGGGTGGTACAGTACCAAAGGAATTGGAACTGTAACCTTTAAGAGGGATTCAGGCTCCCATATTCATCTGAAATATGTTATGTATGTACCTAGGCTGAAGAAGAACTTGATCTCTGTAGCTCTATTGGAGGATATAGGTTATGATGTTGTTTTCAGTAAGGCGAAAGCCTTTATGAGACATGTAGCTACTGGGAAAGTGAAGCATATAAGAGTTAGAGTGAAAAATCTCTACAAACTTGAGGTGGAAGCTTATGTTGCACTGAGTAGCAAGGCATAAAAAGTGTATATTCGAGATGTTGGAGAACCCTGGCACAGGCGCATGGGACAATTATACCATGGGGCCTTAAAAATCATGCAACAAATTACCACCGGTCTTCCAAAATGCACCCTTGACCAACATGATGTCTTCAAAGGATGCACATTTGGGAAATATGTCAAATCCATCTTCTAGGGCTGAGATAGCAGAGCTGGAGCAATCTTGGAGTGAGTTCACTCAGATGTATGTGGACCTTTTTCGACAGCCTCTACAACAAAACATAGGTATTATGTAATTTTTGTTGTTGACTTTTTCTAGAAAATGTTGGATTATTTTCATGAGTACAAAGGATGAAGTATTTTCCAAATTTGTTGAAATCAAAGAATTGATTGAAAAGGAAAATGGTAAAAAATTGAAAGCCCTAAGAAGTAACAATGGAAGAGAATTTGTTTCTAACACCTTCAAGGATTTTTGTGCCAAAGAGGTGTTAATTTTTCAGATTGTTCTATGTTGTTTCATTTACTTCATCCCAAATCAATTCTTCATTTAGTAATGCATCCAATTATTAACAATGTTTCCAATCATAAACAATAATTTAAGATAGAACAATATATGCAATGACAAAGGAGACAATAGCACAACCACAAGAGACACCAGATTGGTCAAAGACTAGGGAAAAACCCCACTAGGGGGAAAACCCTTTCAAATCTTCTTCTTATTAGATTGTCATAAAATGTTTCAGTAGAGAGTACAATGAGCCCAATACATAATCATCCAGCACAGATTTACCCAATACAAATCAGAAGCAGAATTCCAGCATTACTAAAAAATAGAGAGAAACCTTCCAACTTTTAGACATCTGCGGTCAATTATCAAACCTTAGCTCAGAACCCAAGTCACACTCAACGAGTTATTCTGTGAGTGACTGTGTCTTCCCAGCCGCTCCCTTAGACATTGTAAGTGAGTGACTATAGTTGGATCTACCCAAAACTATCTCAAAGCCTCGGTCACACTCTTCTAGACATTATGTAGGTGACTGTAGCTTCCTAGTCGCTCTCTGAGTTACTACGAGCATGCAACTGCAATCATATTTGACACGCGGAAAGTGAGCGACCATAAAACAGAAACCCTAAACACATGTAAGCCTCACAACTATAATTTCGGACCTTGCACGAGCTTCCTCCGTCAGACATCTGTGAACCAAACAATAGAAGAAGATAAGAAGATTCTTGACGATGATGTTCAAATGAGATTGAGGTCTCTTGTATTTATAGGCTTCCATGGGGGTCCATTTGATGTTGAGGCTGACCTGTCCAATTGTACATGAATGTGAGGCCGACCTGTCTAATTGTACATGAGAGTGAGGTTGCCCTGTCTAATTGTACATAAGTGTGAGGCCGACCTATCCCAATGTACATGAGTGGGTACATAAATTGAAAAACCAACTTCTACTTGTCCAAATGAGGTGATCTTTAGGTCAATTTTGGTCCTCTTGAAAAGAGGAATTAAATGAAATCATCATCTTTTTCATATGAGTTGTCCAAGGTGTAATTTGACCCTAGTTGCATAAATTAACACTCCCTCTCAACTAGTAATAATTCCACCTGCCAATATCTGTCCATTGATCATCATATCATCTTGTCATATTGTCATCATGTCGTGTACATCTCTGCTCAACTCTATCTGCTGAAACATTCTTGAATCTAAAAGAAGAAGAATCGAGGAGCATTAGCTTCCACCCTCTATCTCATGGGGGAGTCACATATCTCAACCCCATATCGAGCAATAGGATATTCAAATACACAGGGGAGCACATATCAACCCTGGAATCACATCAGGGAGCTCATTCTCAACTTGGAATCACAAAGGGGAGAAAGTCTCAACCCAATCCTATTTCCTATTGATATTCCCATTAATGACCCTCAAGATTCATGAGGTAGAACACTTGCATCATGGTCGACTTGGGTTGTACACCCCAAGTACACTCTCAACCCGTTGGCCAAACAAGGAGTGGTATTCCCAACAATCTTGGCTTGTGGGTATGATTCCAATTGGTGTATACTCTGCATAGAACAGATAGAGGAGAAGCATCTCCAATCCTATGCATAGATAAGGGAGCAACATCTCCAACCCTATGAGTAACAAAAAGGTGAAATACCCTATTTTACATAGATCCCTCAAACCTAGGAGTCCTCTATCTCAATTCCTCACCCTGGGAGCTCAATAGGGGGGAAGAGTTGGCTCAGTGTCCTCGATCATCGCTACCCCTTATCAGGAGGGGTCACATCCATCAGTCCAAGTTTCTCTCTGAAGACCAAGAACTTCCCTTTCTGCAAAGTCTTGGTGAGAATATTTGCAATCTGCTCATCTGTCGATATGTGGTGGAGTCTAACAGCTCCTCTCTACACCATGTCTCGAATAAAGTGATATCAGATCTCTATGTGCTTGGACTTGTCATGAAATACGAGATTCTCTACCAGACGGATCCCACTCTTGTTGTCGCAATATATCACTGTAGTATTTAGGACCTGCTCAAATAGCTCTCCAAAGAGCTTTCTCAACCAAAATGCATCGCATCTATCCATGCTAGTGATAATATATTCTGTCTAAGTGGTATTCAATGCTATAGACTTCTACTTCCTGCTCATCCAAGATATCATGGTAGATCCAAGACTAAAACAAAATCCAGACGTACTCTTCTCGTCAATAACATTTCCTGCTGAGTCAGAATTGATGTATCCATGAAGTTGAACATATGTGGCAGAATATCTCAGACCAAGTGTGATCGTCCCATGCAAATATCTCAAGATGTGTTTGGCAGCGATCACTGTAGTATCTAGGACCTGCTCAAATAGCTCTCTGAAGAGATTTCTCAACCAAAATGCGTCGTAGCTAGCCATGCTAGCGGCAATATATTATGTCTCAGTGGTACTCAATGCTACAGAGTTCTACTTCTTGCTCATCCAATATATCATGGCAAATCCAAGACTAAAACAAAATCCAGATGTACTCTTCCCCTCAATAACATTTCCTACCCAGTCAACATCGATGTATCCATGAAGTCGAACATCTTTGGCAGAATATCTCAGACCAAGTGTGATCGTCCCATGCAAATATCTCAAGATGTGTTTGGCAGCGATCCAATATGCATGGAGAGGCCCAGTCATGAATTGACTCAATGTGTTCACTGCATAGCATATGTCAGTACATGTGTTCACTAGGAACATCAGAGCCCCAATCAACTGTCTATACTCGGATGGATTCGCCAAATTGATTCCTACAACTTCTCCACATAACTTCTTGAAGTTCATTTCCATCGGTGTGGCCATGGACTTTGCATTATTTCATTCCAAATCTCTCTAACAAATTCAAAACATATTTTTCTTGTGAAAGGAAAATCTCACTATGTCTTTGCCACACCTCAAGGCCTAGAAAGTAGTGCATGAGTCCAAGGTATTTCATCTCGAATTTAGAAGCTATTTCCCTCTTGCACTCGATCATGAGAGGCTCACTACCTGTCAAGAATATATCGTCAACATATAAAACCAAAATCAATGACATACCTTGGACTACCTTGAAGTAGAGGTTGGGATCGACATTGCTTCTTGTGAATCCCAGCTTCACCAAATAACTATCTATGCGGGCATACCATGCTATAGGGGCTTGATTTAATCCATACAATGCCTTCTTCAACCCACAAACATGTGTCTTTCAATCCTCTACTTCAATTCCCTGTGGCTGCTCAACATACACTTCTTCTTGTAACATGCCATGGAGGAATGTAGTCTTTATGTCCATCTGATGAAGAGTCCATCCTTGACTTGTGACAAGGGCTATTATTGAATGATTGATTGTGTATTGAACCACAGGTGCAAAGATATCATCATATTCCTCTCCCTCTTTTTGTGATAATCCTCGAGCCACAAACCTTTCCTTGTATTTCTCAATTCTACCATCAATTCCATGATTGATCTTGAATAGCCATTTTGAAGTCACCATAGATTTCCCCTTCGGTCTCGGCACAACATCTGATACATCATTTTTCATAATTGATTCATACTCCTCGACCATAACATCTTTCCAAACTTGTTCTTTTATGACTTCTTCAAATGTGGAAGGTTCAACTTGAATCATAGTGCTCATGGCTGCAACATATCCCTGGTACTTGCATGGTTGTTTCTTTCTCTAAATGATCTTCGAATAGGAACATGTCTCTTAGCATCCCATAGAGTGTCACGAATCCAAAGCGGTCTCTTCCTAGTAGGAGGATCATTTCGAGGAGGATCTAATGGATCCATAGGCTCCATGGGATCGTCAACAATATTAGTCTTGAACTCGGGTATGGAAGGACCATCTAGAATATCCCTGTCATCATTCCTCTTCTCGGGAGGAGAAGGTGGGTGAAGGTATTTTTCTTTTCCAAGAGAAACATCTTCATCGAATGTTACATCCTTTCTAATTTCAACCTTCCTTTGACCAAGAATATATATTCTATATGCTTTAGAATTTTCACAATAACCAACAAACATACCTTTTCTTCCTATAGCCTCAAACTTGTTCCTTTTGTCCTTTGGCACATGAAAATATATAGGGAATCCAAAGATGTGGAGATGTCTAATGTTAGGCTTGACACCTGTGAACACTTCTTCGGGGTCTTGTTTTCCAGTGCTTGATGAGGCACCTTGTTTTGAACATATAAAGTAGTATGTGTTGCTTCTCCCCAAAGGAACTTTGACAACTTTTTATCATGGAGCATGGCACAGGAAGCTTCTAATATATACCTGTTCTTTATTTCTGCTAATCCATTTTGTTCGGGTGTATATGGCACAATAGTTTCCTTCTTGATTCCTTCTTTCTTGCAAAATGCTATGAATTCATTTGACATATATTCCCCAACATTGTCGGACCTGAATACTTTGATTCTCTTCCTTGTTTGATTTTCGATCAAAGCTTTGAACTCTTTGAATATTTCGTAGGCTTCATCATTTTGCTTCAAATAGTATATCCATGTTTTTCTAGAGAAGTCACCAATGAAGGTGACATAGTAGAGATGACCACTAATAGACTGCACATGCATTGGATCACATATATCAGAAAGGATGAGATGGAGGATGTCAGTTGTCTTTTTCTTGCTAGAGGGGAATGGTCCCCTTGTCTTCTTTCCACTTGCACAGCCTGGACATACTTGTTAAAATTGGCAACCAGGGAAAAAAATCATGTGGGTCATCTTATTCATGGCTAATAATATTTTTATTAGATTCCTCTCGTCGAGAGGTGTAGGATTGATATAAATATCATCCAATTCCGATAAGTATTCATGGAGATATGAATTTATTTTGATTATGGAATTATTATCAAGCCGACCTACAACTCATGTAGGCTCAGAAGCCCAACAGTCGCATCTATTCACCCACCAACGTTGTGTATAAATATAAGAGGGCTTTTCCTCATTTGGACTCACTCATCTCATCACATCTCTCTCTCTCTATTGCGCAGATATGAGTCTCTTCTCTACTGCGCTGAAATGGGTCTCTCTCTCTCACACATGTGAAGTCGGAAGCTGTTGAATTTTGAAGCTGCAACTGCAGAAGTAAAGATTGACTTGCGTGGCCTAGAAGATCTCCTCTTTGGAACTGCGCTGTAGGTTCATCTGAATCTCCTTTGAAAGCCGCAACTTTTGGTGGTGGAATGAAGTCAATCCGACGAACGGTTTGCAAGATATCGACTGCCCTAGTTTGAAGCCGGAAACTGCTGAAACTGAAGCTGCAACTGCAGAAGTAAAGATTGACTTGCGTGGCCTAGAAGATCTCCTCATCTGAACTGCGCTGTAGGTTCATCTGAACCTCCTCTGGAAGCCAAAACTTTTGGTGGTGGAATGAAGTCAATCTGACTGTCGGTTTGTGAGATATGGTCTGCCCTAGTTTGATAATGAAGCCGCTAATGCTGATGCTACTGATCTAGGGTTTGCTACTGCTGATATGAATCAGATTTATTGTACTATTTCTCTCTGCTGAATTATTGAAGATAAAAGAAGATTTGATCAAAGGGTTTCCCCACACATTGTGGGGTTTGTCCCTGGCTAGCCGCCACATCTTGTGTCTCTTGTCTTGGCTTGTTTTCTGTCGATCGTTTAATGTTCTATCTGCACTTTACTTTATGTACATGTGATTGCTAATCGGTGGAATATAATAAGAAAAAGAAGTAAACTGTTATAAGCATAGAACATACCATAACTTAACAATACTTCATCATGATGGGCTTGAACATCGAGAATTCCAGATACCAACTTTATTAATTTCGGAAGAGAATCATAATGTAGATGAGCCAATATTCGGTGCCATAACTTGCTTAGGTGATTAGTATTATGAACCAATGCTAGAAGTGGTCTTCCAATGACTCTATAGAGTCCTTCAAATCTTGATCCTAATGTGAATGCATCTCTCATAGGTGAACCAACAGAGCAAGCCAAAACTTTACCCTTGATGAAGGCAAACCTCGTCCCTTTATATTCCAAAGCAAATATAGATACCAAATTCTTCATTAATCCTAGCACATACATAACATCATGCAACAAAACTAATTCCCCAGAATTCAAATGAAATTTGATGGACCCAAAACCTTTCATGGGATGAGTGGAGTTGTCTCTAAGAATAATCTTTAGCTTAGTCTCCCTCTCTACTAGATTAGAGAGAACTTCCTTATATCCAAAGAAATGATGAGTGGCCCCACTATAAACCAACCAACTATCCCACGAATCTGGAGGAGAAGAACTAGTAAGTGCAGAAATAAGAATGACAACATTACTTTCATACCTGAGAAATCTTGACTTCTTTTAAGGACAACAATATTCTTCACAATCGCTTGAGATATCTCTTCTTCTACTTTCGTATCTTTCATTGCGGTCACTTCTTTGATCATATTTTCTTCTTTGATTATTGTATTTGTTGTTGTTGCTTCTAGTGTTGTAATGTGGCCCTTTGTTCTTCTTGGGACAATCTTGTGCATAATGACCCTTCTTGTGACAATTATAGCATTCAATATGAGACGATGTTCTATCATTCCTTCTTTTTGCATTTTGAGGAGGATGATTTCTTAATGGACCTTCTTTTCCTTTCTTCTTCCTTTTTCCATGAGTGATATACACAACAATCTCTCCTTCTTCATGTTTTTGAATCCTTCCTATTGATATCATCCTTGATTCTTCTTGTGTAAGCTTTCCAACAATTTCATCAAATGACAGGGGGAAATTGTTGTTGCTTATAGTAGTAATGAAAGTTTCCCAAATAGGAGGGAGACCTCTAAGAGTTTCAATAACTAATTCCTTGTTAGGAATAGATTCTCCAACTCTCTCCAAATGATCTCTAAGGTGAGATATCCTCATGATATAGGATTGTACAACTTCTCCTTTGTTCATATTGGTCTCTTTGAGTTGATCATTCAAAGTGACCATCTCATTCAAATTGTTGATTTCATACATGAAAACTATCTTATCATACATATCTTTGGACTTCCTTAAATTCCCAACATATGCAAGTAAATGATCTTGTAAACCATCAACTATAATTTGTTTTGCTTTGGACACACCTTTCTTGTACTTTTTTTTGAGAGAAACAAAAGCATTTTCTGGAGGCTCGGGCATTCTTCATTGAATGCAGTCCAACACATCATTGTTGCCAACTATGATTTCCAACCTGAATTTCCATGCAACAAATTTTGATGAGTCGCCCAACTTCTCATGCTCCTTGAGGGTAGAGGAAGACATCTTGACTTTGAGTAGATAAGATCCTTCAACTTTCTAAAGGTAATGGCTTCAATGCTTGTCTCCTTTTGGGCTTGTCCTTCACCTTAGCTCTGATTCCATGTTAATTTTTCAAAATTTTCTATCTTGTTCCAATTACTTCAACCCAAATCAATTCTTCATTTAGCAATGCATCCAATTATTAACAATGTTTCCAATCATAAACAATAATTAAAGATATAACAATATATGCAATGATAAAGAGACAATAACACATCCACAAGAAACACCAGATTGGTCAAAGGCCAGGGAAAAACCCTTTCAAATCTTCTTCTTATTATATTGTTATAAAATGTTTTAGCAGGGAGTACAATGAGCTCAATACATAATCATCCAACGAATATTTACCCAATACAAATCAGAAGCAGACTTCCATAATTACTGAACAACAGGGAGAACCTTCTAGCCTTCAGACATATGCAGTCAACTGTGGTCAACTGTCAAACCCTAGCTCAAAACCCCAGTCACACTCAACGAGTTATTCTACGAGCGACTGTGTCTTCCCAGTCGCTCCTTGAGACACTGTAAGCGAGTGACTGTGGTCAGATCTACCCAAAACTATCTCAAAGCCTCGGTCACACTCTTCTAGATGTTATGTGGGCGACTGTAGCTTCCCAGTCGCTCTCTGAGGCACTGCGAGCGTGCAACTGCATTCAGATACGACCTGCAGAAAGTGAGCAACTGGAAAACAAAAACCCAAAACATGTGTGAGCCTCACACTTGTAATTTCAGACCTTGCACGAGATTCCTCTGTCAGACCTGTGAACCAAACAATAGAAGAAGAGAATAAAATTCTTGATGATGATGTTCAGATGAGCTT
Organism: Pinus tabuliformis; assembly: GCA_031772625.1. NCBI lineage: Eukaryota > Viridiplantae > Streptophyta > Pinopsida > Pinales > Pinaceae > Pinus > Pinus tabuliformis. The sequence continues at coordinate 481,679,669 of CM062820.1, forward strand.
GAGTTCTATTGTATTTATAGGCTTCCATGGGGGTCCATTTGATGTTAAGGCCGACCTGTCCAATTATACATGAGTATGCGGCGGACCTATCCTAATGTACATGAGTATGAGGCCGACCTATCCCAATGTACATGAGTGGGTACATAAATTCAAAAGCTAACTTCTTCTTATCCAAATGAGGCGATCTTTAGGCTGATTTTGGTCCTATCGAAAAGAGGAATTCAATCCAATCATCATCTTCATCATATGGGTTGTCCAAGGTGGAATTTGACCCTAGTTGCATAAATTAACAAGAGGGTATTAGAAGAGAACTAATAACACGCCATAGCCCACAAGAAAATGGGGTGGCTGAAAGGAAAAACAAAAGCATAGTGGGAGCAACAAGAGCCAAGTTGCATGATCAACGGTTGCAATTACATTTATGGGAAGAAGCATGCAACAACACAACTTATTTGCATAACAGGAGCCCTCACATAATACTTGGCATGATCACACCTAAAGAAGCTTGCTTTGGGAGAAAGCCAGATGTATCTCATTTTCAAATTTTTGGAGTTGTTGAAAAGTGTGCAACAAGAAATGCTTGTTGAGAATGCAACAAGATGATGGAGCTTAGTGGAAAGGAGTCGCCTTCACTAAGTGGTCCCGCAGGCAAGTTTTGGCGCAAAGTCTATTTTTAGACTATGTCTATTTTTAGACATATGGATCATGGTCTATGAGTTGCAGGATGCTATTTATGGATGATTGGTCATGTTGGGAAAAATAAATGGACTTCTATTTTTGGATCACAACAGGGGTGATCAGAGTCTATTTTTAGACTGCTAGTCAAAAATAGAAAAGTCAAATATTATTGTCTCATAATAATATTTAGACTATAAACATTATCTTATCCTATTGGAGAACTTCAGTTTGAGCTACAGATGTGGCACATGCAGCTGTCAGAAGGAAATACGCTATTCTTATGAGTCAGTTGAGCTATTGCATGCAGGACTTCAGTTAGAACTCATGTGGTTGAGTTCTGTGGAGTTGGATGTGGAGTTGATGGAGTTGTGTTTAGTTTGACTTTTTTAAACTAGTTGTACTTAGTATAACTGCAAATAGACTAGTGATGAGTTATGTGAACTAATTATTAACTCATAAAGCAACTAAAGAATACATCAGTTAACTCAGTTGCATGTCAGTGCATGTACAGTTCAGTGGAGACAGGTGTTAGAGGTTGAGATTGCTATCAGTTGTGACTATAGTTGTGCATGAGATCTTGCACAAGCAATGTATTGAGTATGCCCATGAGGATTGCACAACATATGCCCAGTAGAATAGCCTATGCTCACGTGATTTCTAGTGTGAGTGATTTTCACAAGGTAAATAGGAGTTTGGATCAGCCATTCATCATTCATTCTCTTGCAGGGTTGTGCAGTGGAGGCAGGCAAACAGTGGAGGAGATTTGAGGCATCAGATCTGAGCTAGTTTGTGTGTAACAGGTGGAGATAGTACTGAGTACTTGTGAGGAGTATTGTACTATATAATGTTACATGTTCTCAATCATTAATATACAGATAGTTTGGGGTTTTCAGCTGTATGCTTTCCCCGGGTTACATACTGTGTTAATGTGCGCATGCAATTGATGTTTCATTGTTTTTGATGCTGCTAAATTGATGATCAACGTAGAGGAGGTTATGTATTATGCATGTATTCTGCAATAGTGTATAATCAGGATAATCTCTGTCAAATATGTGTTTATTATTCAAAATTTCTACATGGTATCAGAGTTGTTGATCATCATATCTACTATTCAGAAAGTGTTTACATTTTATTTCTTCAGGCAGAGTCTGTAACCGGGCCAGGTAGCCTCTGGATTCATCCTTCTTTTGGAAGGTGAGATATCCGGTAAAAGCCCATACAATCAATCTCTGTATGAGAAATACTTTGTTCTCACGAATTCTAGATCAGAGGCGGTTGAGTTTGGAGCTGGTGGAATTCGAATTTGCAGCAGTGTTTTCTTGGTGTCAAAGTTGAAATGTCTTTCAACGGATTGCGATTGGAGTATGCTCTTGAAGGTAGCTCGAACTATATTGCATGGAAAGACAGGATGGAGGCGGTGTTAGATGATAATGGGTTGAAGGATTTCATAGAGGCTGAGGTCCCAAAACCTACTGATGCTGCTGAAGCTGTGGTTTGGCAAAAGAAGATAGCAAAGTGTCGAAGGATTCTGTTGGAGGGTGTGAAGGATCACATTGTGTCCAGCCTGCATGGAAAGGCTTCTCCATACTTGATGTGGAAAGCGTTGACAGATCTATTCCAAAGCAAGAGCAATCAGAGGAAGCTGGCGCTCAAAGATAAACTCAGAAACATTAAGTGTGAGAATGGAGACAGTATGCCCAGGTATCTCACGAAGTTCACCCAGTGCCGGGATGAGCTGGGAAGTGTGGGGGTGACTGTTGATGATGAGGACTTGGTGAGCTTGGCTCTCCTTGGTCTTCCGAAGAGTTGGCATTCCTATCAGGACTCTATCAATGGTCGGGAGAAATTGCCAGGATGGGAGAGACTTTGGTCGGATCTTGTGCAAGAGGAGATCAGACGGAGCACCAGAGACAGTTCTTCATCCATGCATGATGAGGAGAACTGTGCCTTAGCGAGTAAGGTGAAGAAGGGGAAGGTGAAGGGTTCTCTTTCCGAATCTAGTTCTTCCAATGATGGGAAGAAGGTTGACAAGTCGAAGGTGAGATGCTTTCGTTGTCATGAGTTGGGCCATTATGCTACTAATTGCCCAAAGAAGAAGTCCAAGAAGGGATCCGGGGAAGGATCTGAAGGTGAGGCAGCCTCACTTGCTTCGCAGTTTGAGTTGGATTTCACACTCTTCGCATGCATGGTTTCATCCATGGTGGGAAGTGATTGGTTTCTTGATAGTGGAGCTTCTTTCCACATGACCGGTGACAAAAGTTTGTTCAGTACTTTGGAGGAGAAAGATCTCCAGATACTCATAGCGATGGGTAATGATGAGAAGTATAGTGTCTCAGGTGTAAGCACGGTTATTTTTCAGAGGGAGCATGGAGCTCGCCTTAAATTGACCGATGTCAAGTATGTATCAGGGTTGGAGAGAAACTTGGTGTCGATCGCGATGCTGGAAGACAGAGGCTATGATGTAGTCTTCAGTAAGGGAAAGGTTTTCCTTAGACACATCATCACTAGACAGGTGAAGCAGATTGGTTCACGGGTCAAGAACCTTTATGCTCTTGAGGTTCAAGATGCATGCAAAGCCTTGAGCAGCGAGGCAACTGATGGAGACTTGGTGGTTGAGAGGGAGCGTATATTACCTCTCAGCATGCAGAGCCAGAAGAAGTCTCAGACGATTGTGGAGGAGCCACGATTGGTGCAGCAGCTTCAGGAGGTTGTGGAGCAGCCACAACAAGGGAAGCTGAGAGGAGATCGAGTAGAGACATCTACTCATGCAGAGACCTCCAGTAGGGGGAAACTTCGACCCAGGTGGGCAAAGGGATCGCATGCAGCCATACCTCCAGGTAGGAGGTGGGGTGATGTGGATTGATCGTCCCAAGGAGGAGGGGTAGGATCCTTGAGGTACCCAACCTCTTGGATGAGACCTTGCTACGAGAGCCCCGATGTGGAGTAGCAGGAACTGATTGATTGGGTAAAGACAGATGCGGATGGAGCGGCAGAGAGAGCGACAGTGTAGGGAATCCCAGGACAATGCATAGCTAGCAGGCTGCAGCAATGCCAGAGGCACAAGTGTTTTTCACAGTGCTAGGTGGCACAGAGAGGTGTGCAATGGTGTGAGATGCATGGAGATGTTACAGTAGCACAGATGTTAGAGAGGGAGCACTTGTCAGCAGCAAGTAGAGCTTCAGCATCAGAGTATGTTCCTAGCCCAACAGAGTGGTCAATTGGGAGTATTTTTGTTCCAAGTGTTGTTGGAACAAAGTGGACCGGGCAGATGTGTTGCATGCAGAACATTCCAGAGTTACAGGATCGGGTTTGAGAGGAAGCCTTTCTTGTTGAGAGGGAGTGTTGAAAAGTGTGCAACAAGAAATGCTTGTTGAGAATGCAACAAGATGATGGAGCTTAGTGGAAAGGAGTCGCCTTCACTAAGTGGTCCCGCAGGCAAGTTTTGGCGCAAAGTCTATTTTTAGACATATGGATCATGGTCTATGAGTTGCAGGATGTTGTTTATGGATGATTGGTCATGTTGGGAAAAATAGATGGACCTCTATTTTTGGATCACAGCAGGAATGATGAGATTATATTTTTAGACTGCTAGTCAAAAATAGAAAAGTCAAATATTATTGTCTCATAATAATATTTAGACTATAAACATTATCTTATCCTCTTGGAGCACTTCAGTTTGAGCTACAGATGTGGCACATGCAGCTGTCAGAAGGAAATACGGTTTTCTTATGAGTCAGTTGAGCTATTGCATGCAGGACTTCAGTTAGAACTCATGTGGTTGAGTTCTGTGGAGTTGGATGTGGAGTTGATGGAGTTGTGTTCAGTTTGACTTTGTCAAACTAGTTGTACTTAGTCTAACTGCAAATAGACTAGTGATGAGTTATGTGAACTAATTATTAACTCATAAAGCAACTAAAGAATACATCAGTTAACTCAGTTGCATGTCAGTGCATGTACAGTTCAGTGGAGACAGGTGTTAGAGGTTGAGATTGCTATTAGTTGTGACTATAGTTGTGCATGAGATCTTGCACAAGCAATGTATTGAGTATGCCCATGAGGATTGCACAACATATGCCCAGTAGAATAGCCTGTGCTCATGTGATTTCTAGTGTGAGTGATTTTCACAAGGTAAATAGGAGTTTGGATCAGCCATTCATCATTCATTCTCTTGCAGGGTTGTGCAGTGGAGGCAGGCAAATAGTGGAGGAGATTTGAGGCATTAGATCTGAGCTAGTTTGTGTGTAACAGGTGGAGATAGTACTGAGTACTTGTGAGGAGTATTGTACTATGTAATGTTACATGTTCTCAATCATTAATACACAGATAGTGTGGGGTTTTCAGTTGTATGCTTTCCCCGGGTTACATACTGTGTTAATGTGTGCATGCGATTGATGTTTCATTGTTTTTGACGCTGCTAAATTGATGATCAACGTAGAGGAGGTTATGTATTATGCATGTATTTCGCAATAGTGTATAATCAGGGTAATCTCTGTTGAATATGTGTTTATTATTCAAAATTTCTACAGGAGTCATTGTGTATTTTCATGTCTCCAAGGATAGTACGAAGAAATTGGAGTCTACAACTGAGATTGGAGTATTTGTAGGATACACAAAGACTCCACATAACTATAGGGTTAATTTTCCCTCACTTAGGGTGACAATGGTGAGGAGAGATGTCAAATTTGATGAGGAGAAGGCTATGAGATGATCTCTAGAGTGAGAGTTGAATATCCCACCAGAGGAGGAGCTTATAGCTCCAAAGGAGGAGCCTCAAACAAGTCTTCAGGATGTTGTGGAGCAACCACATATGGAGGAGAAGATAGGAGGCTGAGTGGAGGCATTCACTCAACTAGAATCTTCTAGAGAGGGGAGGAAGAGAACCAGAGAAGCTAACAAATTGGTGTAGGATGCATGGGAGCATGAGGGAGCTCCTACATCTTTGCGCAAGCAGAGGAGGTCACCATATAGATACACTGGTTATATGGCTCTCATGACAAAAATCATTGAGACAAAGCCTTCTTCATTTGAGGAAGCAGTTTCTCAAACTAGTGTGGGTTGATGCCATGGTGGAGTATGACTCCATCATGAAGAACAATGTATGGGAGGTGGTGTTGAGGCCAGATAACAAGTTAGTGGTTCGTTCCAGATGGATTTACAAAGTAAGGCATACAACTGATGGGAGCATTGAGAAGTACAAGGCCATATTTGGGCCAAAGGCTTCTCTCAGGTAGAGGGTGTGGACTTGTTGTAGCTGCTACAACACCCTCCAAAATTTTGGCTTACACTCAATTGCAAAGCCTTCCTTGGTCTTGCATACTGTCGTCGCAAACATCGAAAATCATTTCATGAGCTTTCTTGAAGTATTTTGCTCCTCTTTACAAGTTGGGTTAACTTTCATCTTTCGACATGATTGGTTGTCACATAATGCTTAGAAGCCTATTTTGATGGTTTCAAGGGTCTATCTTTGTGTATATGAGTTTTTCTAACTATGTAAACATTTGTCGCACTCATTCACAAAGTTTTGAGCATTGTCGCACAAGTGTCGTCACAGTCGTCCCAAAGTCTATCTTAAGGTTCACACTTGTCGTAACTGGCTGTAAAGTCGCCACATAGAGGGAAATGCATTGTTTATGTGTCTTGGGTGATCTATGTTGTTGTGTCGTCAAGTATTCTATGTGTGAGATCACAATCGAAGTCTTATCATTGTTCACATCAGTCTAATCGGTCTTACACTTATCCATTTCTGAGAAGGCTTCCCGACTAAGCAACTTGGCTTCATCTGGCCTCCCTGAACTACGCATTGTGTAGTTCCAGTCCTCTAGCTGAGACCTTGCCCCTTGACACTATGGAATGCACAATTCCTACCTCCCAGGACTGTTTCACTGTGCAATTTCTGTGCTCAAGCTATATCCTTGGCCTCCAGAATTGCGCAATCCTTCCTCCCAGTCCGACCTTCACCGCGCACTACACAATCACAAGGCTCAAGCTCATCCCCTGAGCCTCTAAACTACACAATTGCGCAGTAGCCATGCCTCCCTTGTCTCCCAAAAATGTGCAGTGTGTCCTCTAAGTGCTCATCCCTCAACCTATCCCACTAGCTCTCAGAATTGCAACAATTTTTTCCCTCGGTCCTGCATGAACTATGCATTGCGCAGTCTTAGAGCTCAAGCCTCACCCTTGGCTACTAGAACAGCGCAGTTATTGGGCCCTCTCTCCCGAAATGTCACCTGGTTTCGGCTCAGCGAATGGATCTGAATGCACTATCTTAGACTAGGGGGTTTTCAGATTAATGTCGTCTTGTCACGAGTGAATTGCAGATGCAGGTACTCTATCAGACCATGACAAGATGATGAATAAGGAGATGAAGGAGGGAACCATGCTAAAGGACACACTTGTAGCTAAACGTACAAGCTGATCAATCAATAAAAGCAAAAGGGACATCATTTTGAGATCGTAACTCAGGACTTAAGATCATCAAAGATTCCTTATCACCAAGTCATACAAAGGTGAAAAGAAGAGCATATTCAAGTAGACACCCATCACTCAGCAACAACAATGGCTTGACATTGCCACATCATCATGCAGTATATGTTAGTAGTGCCATTTCATGTCATGTGTAGTCACATGCCACACCTTGTGGCCAATGATGTAACATATGTATTGTAAAGTGAAAGTCCAAAGGACATGTGGAGAATACGAAGAGTCATGTAAGTTGAAAAGTCATAGGAAGTAAAACAATCATGAGGGTAGTCAAAAGGTCACAAGGAAGGGGAAGCATCACTCCTTGCTTATATATACTCCCTCATTGTATGAGCAGAGAAATTTTTCACCTTGGTTCCTCCTGCAAGGCATTAGAGAGGCAGATCAGTTCTTTTGAGGAGAAAGGAGTGGCTCCAATGCTCCACTATTGGGGCTAGTGATGTTCATTGTATACATGTGTCTTGGAACTATTACTTAATAACAAAAGCCCTATGGGCCAGCGCGTTCTTCATGCATGGATTATGGATATTTGTAATACTTTTTCGTGCATGTTTGTAATTCATGTTTTCTTTCATCTGTGCTAAAGTAGTTGAACTATTTCAGTTATTTTGGTACTTATCATAGTAAGAATGTGCTATTATCATTGTCACATCCTTGTGGACTATTTCGTTGGATATTATACAAATCTTCTTTGTTATTTTGGTTTCAATGACCGTCGCATCTATGGGGACTATTTTGCTTGATGTTGTACTGACCCTTCTTGGTCATGTGTGTCTCTACTAGGGTGGTACTACTGTGTCTTTCTTAGAGGCTCACTTTTCCTCCCCTCTATAGTGAAAGAACTTTGACACACATACGATCAAACACTCACTAGGCAAACCCCCCTTACTTTTCGAAGGCACCATGCACTCCTCTCTCTTGCTGACAATTAGAACCAAGGAATATATTTAAGATATATGGAAACTAGGCTGATATTCCAAATGGGGCTCCTACTCCAAACAATGTGAGGTCTAATTGAGACTTCACATCGGGGAGACCCCTTGGTTGATGGATTTTCAGCACTGTCAACAAGACTATGAGGAAATATTTGCCCCAGTGGAAATATATTCCTCGATTAGAATCATTCTAGCATTAGCTGCGCAGATGGGGTGGAAGATCCACCAGATGGATGTGAAGACTTCCTTCTTCAATGGTGTTGTTGAGGAAGACATTTACATAGAGTAACTAGAGGGATTTGAGACATATGGTAGAGAGACACATGTGTAGACTCAGGATAGCCCTGTATGGTCTCAAGCAGGCACCCTAAGCATGACACACTTAGATTGACACATATCTCAGTGGATTGGGCTTCACCAAAAGTGAAGCATATGCCAATCTCTATCACATTGTGGTAGATGGCAAGTTGCTTATCTTGGTATTGTATGTTGATGACTTGATACTTACAGGGGATGAGCAGTTGATCCACTCTTGCAAGGGGGAATTCGAGATGAAGACATGGGCTTGATGCATTAATTCCTTGGGCTGGAAGTATGGCAGGGTGATGGTGAGTTGTTTGTGAGTAAGGGGAAGTATTCCTCTGAAATAATTCAAATATTTCACATGGAGAGTTGCAAGCCTATGGACACACCTCTAGCTACAAACTGGAGGAAGGATCATGCCTCTTCAGGAGAGGCAATAGATGTTACCATCTATAGGAAGCTTATGGAATCTTTGATGTATCTGGTGAACACAAGTGTCGACATATGCTATGTAGTTAATCAGTTGAGTCAAGCCATGGTGAAGCCTACCAAACTGTATTTGAAGGCAACAATGCATGTGTTAAGATACCTCATAGGCACAACAAAGTATGGGTTATGGTACAAGAGGATAGAGGGAGTGAAGCTCCAAGGCTTCACTAATGCAGATTGGGCAGGGAGTCAATCGGATAGGAAAAGTACTTATGTTGCTATCTTCAGTGTTAGGTCTACAACTATTTTCTGGTATAGCAAGAAATAGAGCTCTGTGGTACTCAACTCAGTAGAGGTTGAATACATGGCTGCAATTCAAGAAACATGCGAGGCCATATGGATGAGGAAAATACTTGTGGATCTTTTCAGTCAGGAGATGGATCCAACAATGATTTATTGTGATAATTAGAGTTGTATCAAACTCTCTAAGAATCCAGTATTTCATGACAGGTCCAAGCACATTGATATCAGGTACCATCACTTGCGAGATTGTGTGCAGAGGAGAATTATGATGCTACAATACATTCCAACTGAGGAGCATGATGCATATATCTTGACAAAGGCATTGTCAAGAGGAAAATTCAAATTCCATAGGTGCAGGATAAGGGTGGTGCAAAATCCCTTTCTTGCTAAGAGGGAGTGTTAGAAATTGTAGCAAGAAAGGCTCAATTTGACTTGTGCCTTAGTCAAATTGAGTAATTCGATTTTCCACATCAGCAAGATGACTTGGATTGCAGTTAACTAGAGTGACATGGCCTTGTCTACTAGTTAAGTCAGTAAATTCAAGTTATAGGCTTGGAGTAGAGTTGTGCATGTAGTGATTGCTAAAATTTAGCAATATAGTTCAGTTATTTTCAGTTGAACTCAGTTAACTGAGCTCAAGTAATTAATTGAGTTAGTTGAAGGTCAGTTGAGTAGTAGAACTGTTGTTAACTCAGTGATCTCTTAGTTAAACTAGTCAATCAACTAAAAATAGCCCAGACATGCATGGAATTCAAATTGCCTAGCTGGAGTGGAGGAAAAGGCACATTGTAATTATCAATTGTATACTAGTTGAGTGTACATGCTTGGTAATTAAGCATGTGATCAATTCCTTGGGAATTGCGCAAGGAAATAGGGAATTCCCCTATTGTTTAGGAGCTCAATTTCTCCTTAATTGCACAAGGAAATAGGAGAAAGTTGGAGCCTTGAATTGGCTAAGTGTTGGCTAGAGCAAGACAATCAACATGAGAATAGGTTTACAGTGCAGGGTGTGCTTCAGAGTTGAAGCAAGGCATTGTAATAGTTTCTCAATCTCATTTGATTAATAAGAAAACAACAAATGGGTTTTTCCCAATTGGGTTCCACTGTAAATCATTGTGTTCTTGTGTTTTTGATGGTTTCATGTCATTGCATGTGTTTCTATATTGTGATTTCCATTCCGTAGTATTGTAGAGGAAATTTGTAATCTCTTGTTTTGCAATTTGAATTCATCATTAGTAGCAAATTTCTATTGATTTCTACAGACACATGGGAAAAAACATTGCCACGTGGAAACACTATGAAAACTGATGTGGCATAAAAGAACAAATCTTCTAGTGGGGATAAATTTGTGTTTAAAGCTTGGATTTAGATGAAATTTATATCATTAGAAAGCTTGTGATGAGCAAAAGACGATGTTGATATAAGAAATGAGTTTGAAGGTGGTTGAAGGAAGAGGAATTTTGACAACCCCATTTTCATAAAGTAACATTGGAGGTTGGGTTTGGAAAACGAGTTACCATAAAAGGCCTTGAGGGGGTTGGGCGTGTGAAAAAAATTACCTAAATATTGGACATTATAAATGTTAGGAGAAACTTCCTTATATCCAATGAGCCATTAGAAGTTGGAATAAGGATTATTTCCAATCCTAACAAATATATGCCCTCCTTGGGTAGATCCAAAATTACCATTATAGCTATCTTAAATATGTTAATTTCAGTGGTTGAGAATTGATTATTGATGTCAATATGGCCTTTGATAATTTTTGCTATTCAATGTTTAGATTTTCCAAATTAGTATGGTGAGGAACATCACTAACCTGCAAAATCATGAATGCTACAAAGAAGACTACAATGGCACATGGAAAATCCTACCACACTGAGTAGACCTTGTGGCAATATTTTTTTTATAAACTGACAAATATTGCTTTGTGGATAATCTTGAGGTAAAGGTTATTACGCAGATACTAAATCCAATGTCATTAGATAGAACCCATATGAATTAAAGTATAACAGAGCTTTAGATGCATGATAACCAAAGCAATGATTACTAAATTCCACATATCCTATCATTTTATAATCATATATATTTGAATTTATTTCTAGGAGCTCTCTCCAAGGCTATTTGAAGATGTTCTTCTCTTGAAAGATCTACACCTGAATTTGAAAACAATATAGGCCATTCTACCCAACATGCCAATAATAATTATACAACCAAATCGAGTAACAATGATAGCCAACCACCAAACATGATGCCTTGCAACAATGAATGCAAATACCATGAATGCTTTGGTTGTAAACACATAAGCTACCCACTTAAGTTTATAGATCACTTCCACTATGTATGGGATTTTGTTTCCCATAGTAGAAATGAAATGATCTATGTGCCTTAAAAATGATAAAAAGTCAATGAATACAATCCACTTCAAGGAGGAAACCTCCTTTTACAATGAATCCAATACAAAAGACAAGATGAGGTGATCCTAAGACTATGTCTCCTTGGTATGTATATATATAGGAGACAAAGGGTACAATTATGATGAAAGGGTACAATGAAAGGTTTTGGCCCACATAATAATATAACAATACAAATGTAATAATCCAATATCTATGGCTCAATAAGGGGTTTTATGTGTTTAGCAACAAATGCAAAAAGGTTTCCCAAAGACTTTTTTACTTTTGAGTAAAAAGGGAGTTCAACAATGATGGACACTGATCCACGTGACATTCTTGAGAAATCAACTTATGATGATCTTTATGATTTAGTATTTAGACTAGGTATTGATGTGTTTTCGACTCTAGAGGCCATTGAGAGTTTCAATGTTAATGTCATTATGTCTATGTCTATTAAAAACTCATATCCATATACATCAAAGTATTTATTTTATGTATCTTGATGTGATTTAACCTATTTGCATTCATATATGAAATAGAAACCAACAAATTTTTACGTATATGGTCCTATTTCCATTGTTGGCTATGAATTTTGATCATCTTATATTTATTTTTCGAAGTTGACTATGAGGTTTTAGCCAAGTCCAAACTGACTCTGATTCCAAGATTGCAAGTCATACAACTTAGCCCTTGAATGTTCTAGAAACACTATTACACTTCAAGATTTGATTAATCAAAACAAGATGGAAAATGCTTTACATATTGTTGTATAAAACTTCAAAGTGTAATTAAAACCCCAAATGCTTCAACTTTGTTAAGTATGTTGTTGCTAAATAAACACAAGCATAACCATTCCTTAACAACATCAACATTTTAGAAGTCTTCAACAAAAGTCTTCAACAAAGCTTCATATGAAAGATTGTTTGGAGACATGTTAATTAGAGAGTTTCTTAAGGAGATTCTTTATGCCATGAGTTGAACAAATCAAACACGTGAAATATTGATGACCTTTCCAGAGAGTTAATGTTGTTAGTGGTCACATTTTCATTATCATAAGTTTCATAAAGAACTCAACAACATAAGAATCTATCAGCATGAAGCTATACATTATGTCCAAGTGGAAGTAATTATTCATAAATAGTTTCACTATAGTACATGTTAAAGCCCATGTAAATGTCCTAGACCCAACACGGGGTGCACTATGATAGGGATGCAATGAGTTAGAAGCCAAATCCTGGAGGGTGTGATTGCATGGGTAAAGTGGTATGAGGCTGGGATAATGTGATCTTTTGTTTAATTTCCATTGTTAATGCACTAATCTTTAAAAGTAACTTGACTTGGTTGTTTATGTTAACAACTCAAAATTTTGATTGTTTTATTGTAAGTCATGTTCTTAGATCCTCTCAATAATTTTGCAATAGAAACTTGGATGGGATTCTGATACGTTTCGATAAAAGATATATTGATGCGGGCGAATAAATGTCATTGCAAGAAAAGTACTAAGAAACATTTAAATAGAAAGGCAAGAAACTTTTGAGAAATATACATCGTACACTATGGATGGTGCTTGTTTTATGGAATAGTTGGGACAAAAACTTATGTGTGTGAGAGATACCCATACTGCGCTCTGGGTAGCATTTGTGTTATGAAATGTAAAGACAAGAAATTCATCTTTGTAAAATATATTTATTACATGTCTTTTTGGTGTGTTTTCTGTGAAAATTTCAAATTTCATGTGATTAACATCATTGCAATCTTAATCAAACAAGTAGATTGTTGAATTTAATAAAAGCTTAAATTAAATTTTAGACTATAATGTCAATCCCACAATAACTTAAAATTAAATAGTTGAAGCATAAAAGTTAATTTCACAAGTAATTATTCCTTCAAATTAGTTTTTCATTCTTTCGAAAAATTTATAGAAAAAAAAACCTCTATAAAGTACCCCAAAACAACTTTGCACGAACACCAAAAATACCCTGAATTAAGAGAAACAACTATTCTATATATGTATGACATGTTCGTATGAATTGTACAAATGCCTAAATGAAGTGTTTGAATGGTTGTATAAATTCGTACAATAATGTTCATAAGACTATATGGAGTTGTCATGGGTAGCTGGAGGAGGAGGGGTCCTTTATGGCCCCAGAGAAATCAAGGTTTTAGAGTATTCATGGGGTTTGGGGAAGATGACAAATAATTAGGTAGAAGTCTATGGCTTACTCTAAGGCATTCTTCTCACCAAAAAATTTCAAGTCTTTTCTCTCATTATATTGGGCGACTCCCTTTTAATAATTCAGTGTTTGGTCAAAGGATCTTCACCTAGAGACAAATTTTTGGATAAACTCCTAAATAATATTAAGAAAGTATCAAAAGATATCCCAAAGATGAGTTCCAAGCACATTCTAAGGGATAATAACCTAGAAGCAAATCAATGTGCCAACAACAGTTGCAATTTGAAGTTTGGAATGTTGATGGTTAATGAGCAATTAAGATCATCCTTCATCCCTTAGTGGGTTAAGCATGAATCCTATGTTCAATTACCAAAAATTGCGAGGGGAGGGGGGGAGGAGGGTGCATTGATAGTCAACGTGGATCTGATGAAATATGTTGTAATCAAGGATTACATTTTGAAGTAGGTTATATGTACTACATGTTTTGTTTAATTTTGGGGCTTTATTGGTCGATATTCACCTCTAAAGACCCATATATGCTTAGTATCTGTGATATTCCACTTCACAAGATAATTTTGGTTCAACAGATTGTAGATGATAGTAAAGATGGAAGAAAATCATAATGTAACACCTGATGTACAACTGTGATCTAGGCACAACTGTTGCAATTAATAAACATATTCTCATTACTATTAAAAAATATGTATGAAGTTGTTTGTGCGTTTGTTTGAGATTATTCATTTCCCAAAAATGTCCCTCTCCTAATTGAAAATGCTCTCTCCCCTCTTTCGCTCAACCTATTCAATTGCTCAAGTATGTTCAAAGCCTACACCTTTCCTTGCCTTTGTACTTTTAGCACATTATTTTTAAGATCACTCCTAGTCTAAGTCATGCATGAGATATAATTTAGACTCAACTAATAAATATAAGAATTTCACTTTTTTACTAAAGTGAATTATAAAATAGAATTACTTTTCGAAAATATATCGAATTAGTTCTCACAGATGCACACTAAACCTATGTAGAATTTATTGTCCAGATTATGATTCTCAAAACTCCCTCTTAGCAAAGAAGGAATTTTGCACCAATTTGTCTATGAAATACTCAAACTTCCCTTCTGCAAAGGGCTTTGTCAAAATATCAATTGCCTACTAATTCATGGGAATATTTTGGAGCTTCACCAGTGCCTTTTGAACCTTGTTTTGTGTGAAATGATATTTGATCTCTATATGTTTCAACCTACTTGTAACACTGGATTCTCAAAGAGTTTGAGACAATTCTAATTATCACAATAAAAAATTGTTGGCATCAACTCCTAATCAAACAATCCTACAAGTAATTTGCAAGCTAGATGGCCACACAACTAGTAGTACTATTTGCCATATAATTTTCCTGTACTAAGCTAAGTGTCACATAAGTTTGCTTTCTGCTAAACCAAGATATTGTTGCTCCTTTTAGGTGATCTTCCTGTCTATTGCATTGCCTGCCCAATTTAAGTCTAAATAACCTTGCAACTTCACTTCACCATCTTGAAGATATCTTAGACCATACTCCATCGTGCTCCTCAAATAACAAAGCACATGTTTGTCTGCTACTTAATGCTTTTGCATTGTCTCCAATATGAACTGACTCACAATGTATACTGCAAAATATATATCTATCTTGGTGTTGACCAAATACATAGTGGAACCTATCAAGTGCCTATACATCGTGGGATACCAACTTTGAATCTAGAGCTATCACCTTCCTTAGATTAGTGATTATGGGTGTGGCCATAAGTTTGTGATCCTCCATCCAAAACTTCATGATTTGAATTACATACTTACCCCACCCAAGAAAAATCTCCCCTGCTCTCTGCCTAACGTCCAACCCTAAGAAGTAATGCATAATGTCGATGTTCGTCATTTTGAACTTAGTTTCCATCTCCACTTTGCACCCTCTAATGAGTTTCTCTACATTTACCAAAAACAAGTGATCTACATATAACACAAAAATAAGTGAATTGTTATGAACAAATATATAATATAAGTTAGAATCTGCTTCACTTTTGGTGAAGTCCATACTCTGCATAAATCCTTCAACCTTGGAATACCATGTTCTCGATGCCTACTTGTGTCCATAAAAAGATTTCTTAAGTTGACTTGCATGGGACTCATTTACCTCAAAACCTTGAGGTTACTCCATGTACACATCTTCCTCAATGATTCCATTAAGGAAAGTTGTCTTCACATCCATTTGATGTATACTCCATCCCATAAACAAAACCAAGGACGTAACAACTCTAATAGAAGCATACATGGGGACTGGAGAAAATGTATCCTTGTAGTCCACTCCCTCTCTCAGAGAACCCTCTCGTTGTAAACCTCACTTTGAACTTTTCAATGCTGCCATCTGCTACATGCTTGATCTTGTAGAGTCACCTAGAACTCAAAATTGATGCCCCCTCTAGTCTTGGCTCATCATCTGAAACATCATTCTTCATGATGGAGGTGTACTCTTCCAACATGGTATCCTACCATACTTGTTCGTCTACTGCTTCTTGAAAACTAGAAGGTTTGAACTCTAGAATGGTACTCATCAATGCCATATTGTCTAGAAACTTCTTTAGAGGTATGTTCTCTGTGAAAGTCTCAACATACTCCTCACAACATTGACTCAGGTCTCCTAATACATGCAGAAGGGGCTCCTAATTCCCCTTCTTCACTTGAAGATTGTTGTACTGCCCTTGAAATCATTGATGACCTTAGCTCAACCTTCATAGCTTCCTACTTGTCATTGTTTGTCATTGGAATAGGCTCAAGGGACTTCTTAGTTGCAACGTCTTCCTCAAACTTTACATCCCAACTCACTTTTGTCTTCCTTTGCTCTGGAATATAGACCCTATAAACCTTTGAAGTCTCATTATAACCCACAAAAAACCTTTCATGTTGGAGGGTTCCAATTGGATCCTCTTCTTTACTAATACATGGATATAAACCAAACAACCAAAGATACAAAAATGACTCACCTATGGCTTCATAGGTCTAATCAATGCCTCCTATAGTGTCTTATCCTCCACAATCTTGTGAGGACACTAATTCTGGATGTAGACTTCTATGTTGCACACCTCTACCCAAAGAAACATTGACAAGTCTTAGTCATGTATCACAGCCTTAGCAGCCCCTTGATGGATCAATTCCTCTTCTGTATAACTTCATTCCGTTGTGGATTGTATGGAATTGTCAACTCCCTAGGGATTCTTTCCCCTTTGCAAAAGCCCTTGAACTCCTTGGAGGTATACTCTTCCCCATTGTTTGATCTCAACACTTTGATCTTCCTCCTTGTCAAGTTTTCAACTAGAGCTTTGAATTCTTGAAACCCACTAAAGACCTCATCCTTAGTCTTTAATAAGTAGATCCAAGTTTCACAAGAGAAATCATAAATAAAGAAAACATAATACATGTTTTATGTTATTGATGCTACTAAGTCTAGAATCCCCTTTAAATCTGTGCTCACTACTTGGAAAAGTAATTTTGGCATGCTTAACAAGCATGCACCCTCTATATACACCATGTTTCTCAATCCTAAACTCTAGAAGACTTGTAGCTAACTCCTTAAAAATAGGAAAAAAATCGTGATGTGGGTGCACCATCCTCTTGTGCCACAACTCACACAAGTTGTCACAATTATGCACCAAAAAGATAGAACAAGTTCACATTGCAATGAATACAAATTACCTTCCCTAACCCTTAATACTTGAGTTGTATCTAAGCTAGAATCCTTCAGTTTGATGACATCCTAATTTTTAAACTCCATTGCAAAGCCTTTATCCTCCATGACCAAAATTGAAAGAAAATTCTTCTTGAACCTTGAAACAAACAAGATATCCTCGACTCTAAAGATTTACCTAACTCAAGCTAGAGGGGAATAGCACCAACTCGTGGTAGTGGGTACGTGGCATCATCACCAAGTTCAACCCGTATTCTTGGGTCCCACTTCTTAAGACTAGATTATAACAATTGTCGTCTTGATGTCATATGTTGAGATACCCCACTATCCACATGCCAAACACTCTCAAAATTGTGCTAGTAGAAAGGCAAGTTATCATTGAGAAATCCTTATTGAAATCGAAAGCAAACTTGTTCATATGAGTTTCTACAAACACCGCTACATGCTTTTGTTGTGGCTTCCTTTTACCCTTCTTCTTCTCTAGACATTGTGATACATAATGAACATACATATGACAAACACATCATTCGATTTTACTCAATTCCTTTCTGAACTATGAGGTTAACTCCTCACTCTTTCCCTTACCTTTATCGAGTTTGTTACCTTTGACCTTATTTGACTAACCAAATAGAGCTAGGTACTCATCACCACACTTCTTAAAAGCCTTTCACTCCATCTGAGCGTTGATGTTTTGGGTAGCATCGAGAGTACTTTCATGTGTGGGGCAAGTGGGCTAAATGATGGGGCTTTACACCCATAGACCCATGGTACGCCCTTTGAAAAAGTATAAGTACAAGGGTGAGTGACTCATTCTCGTGGTTGGTAAGAGAGCATATTGTGGAAGAGAAGGCCAAGTAGGTCTCAGAAACCTTAATGCCCAAGAGGACTTCTGTCAACAAGAGAGCATCTTGTGGAGGAGAAGGTCAAGTAGGTCTCAAACCGCTTGAGGGTTGAGAGGGTTTGTGGATGGAAAGAGAACATATTGTGAAGGAAAAGGTTGAGTAGGCCTCATACCTCTTAAGGGCCAAGAGGGTCTATGGAAGGTGGCTGGCAAGAGATCATCTTGTGGAGGAGAAGGTTGAGTAGGCCTCAGACCTTTTGAGGTTCAAGAGGTCTTGTGGAAGTTGGTTGGCAAGAGAGCATCTTGTCAAGGAGAAGGTTGAGTAGGCATCAAACCCCTCGAGGGTTGAGAGGGTTTGTGGAAGGTGGTTGGCAAGAGAGCATCTTGTGGATGAGAAGCTCGAGAGGGCCTATGGAGGGTTAAGAGGGCTTGTGGAAGGTCGAGAGGGCCCATGGAGGGTCGATAGGTCCCGTGGAGGGCTAAGAGGGTTGTGGAAGGTCGAGCGGGCTAAGAGGGCTTGTGGAGAGCTGAGAGGGCCTATGGAGGGCTGAGAGGGCCTGTGGTTAGCCGAGAGGGCTTGTGAAGGGCTGAGTAGGGCAACAGCTTGAAGTAAGGCCATAACAAAAGGGTAGAGAAGGCCAAGCCCCATTGAAGGGATAATAGAGAGGGATACAGTTGTGTTGAGGAGATCAACACCCAATTTGTTGTGACAAGGAAAGAGAAGGGAGAACTAAGCAAGATCATAAAGACATGTAGGGGTACAAGACATTCAGAGAGAGATTCTCTAAAGTAAGCAAGAGATATGCATGAGTCACTATTGGGGTTTGTTGTGAGTGAGATACTCAACTGTGTCGAGTCCGAGGAAAGAGCACGTAGTAGTAAAGGAGACCCAAATCAGCGAAATTGAGGACATATCTAGGGCTTTGATCCGCTAGATTAGAACTAGGGTAATTATTGTATATGTAATTTCCTTGAGGGCCATTACCCTAGTAAGGGAGCCCAAGTAGGTTATGAGAAGAATTTAATAAAAAACAATTGATTGAGCAAAACTTGTGTGTAATATGTTATTGTGCATGATGTAATTGTTGGTTTTATAAGTTATGTTATGCAAACTTTGTTTCTGGTTAGGCACATCAATGTGTTTCAGTTAATTAATTAATTTGAGACTATTACCAAAACTTTGTGTGTGTGTATACTGAGTCTAATGCCCAAAATATAACACCGAGTCTCCTAGATATAGTCATCCCAAAGCCTTTTAAAGTCAAGAAGGTTTTCCCAAGTACAAATGCCTTTAGCTAATGGTTCACATGAAGTTCGGAAACCATTTAGTGCCATGTTCACTAGCTCTACATTTGCAACCTTATTCCTAATCGCTGCAAGTTGATTATGAATTTGTGTGACATTCATAAGGTAACTAGTGACTATGTTTTATTCGGTCATCTCCATGGATTTGAGTTTATTCCACAATATCATTTTTTTTTGTCTATTTTATGACTATGGTAAAGACAAACCAGGACATCAAACATGTCCTTTGTCGTTTCCTTCTAGGATATGTGAGGGATCATATGGTCCTTTATCTAAGATCATCCGTTTGGCCTTCACTTCTTTCTTATTGTGAGTTACCAGCTGTTACAAATTTGTAGGTAGAGTCACAACATTCTTAACAATATCGTAGATATCATTATCTTTTAGTAACAGTCTAACCCTCAAAGACCTCCCATGCTAAGAAATTTGAGGCACCATCTAATATATATTCAAACTTGAGGCCAACCCATGCCATCTCTATTATCTACTGCGCAAACTCCCAAATCAAAAAATAAAACTTCAAAATTATCTTATTGTTGATCCTTATTCCTTGTAATAGATTTACTATTGCAAATCTCCATGGATCTCAATCAAAAATCAAACATTGGTACCATGTAAAGATTTCAAGCACTAGGTGACTAATGTCCTTATGATCTCCATCAAGCAAGTAGATTGTTGAATTTAATTAATATTACAATTAAATTTCAAACCATAACATCCATCACACAATAGTTATTTCACACATGCACAAGTAATTACTTCTTTAATTCATTTTTGTATTCCTCAAGAAGCTTACAAGGAAACCTCCACACATTGCCCAAAAAATAGCAAGGATGAATACCAAAAACACCTTGAATTGAGCAAAGCGATTATTGTATAGATGTACGACAAGCTCGTACAAACTATATTGGTACATTTACAGACTAACCGCATTACTGTACAAATTTGTATAGTGTTGCCTGTACAATTGTACATAATTATTTCATACGCTAGATAGGATTACATGATGCCTATAAACACCTATTTCTTGGCTTCCTGCACTCTCCCTTTCTTTGTCACTAACCCGCTCAAGTGTGTTCAACGCCTCTACCTTGTCATCTCTTTATACTTGTACTAGCGAATCTATTTTTACGATTTCTTTGACTAAAAATTATGCATAAAACCAGTGTAGATCCATCTTAACTCTAAATATATCAAGCGTCGAAAGGGATCAAATCTCTCGTGGTGCAAACCTCTTTTTCAAGTGGATAACTTGAGGAAGGGTTTGCACCTTGAGAGGTTTGATCCCTCTTGTTGCTTGATAGATCTCAAATTAAGATGGATCTAGGTTGGTTTAAAATTTTTCTCTTTCTCAAAAAAGTTAATTAAAGTAAAATTTTGCTTTTCTCGAAAAATTAATTTATTAAAAATATTAAATATCACTTATTAAACTACTTCTACTTCTAATATTAATACCAATATTCAAAAAAAATATTATCATTTAATATACAATGTTTAAAAATCCTAATAAAAAAATTATCATCTAATATATAGTATTTAAATACAAATTATTTTTAAAAATTCATATAAATTCATTTTAATTTTTAAGTTTTTTTTACATCCCACCCATTCCAAAATTAAAACAACTTTCTAATCTAAGAAAAACATCAATATCTAACCCTAAATTTGGAAACCTTCACCAATGTTGTTCTAACTTCAGAACACACTAATGTTGGAGTAAGGTAATCATCACAACAAAACCCCATTCAACTAAGTGTGCCTTCCTCTTTTTGCAAGGGCGATTTCCCATAACATTGGGGTTTAGGATTTTGTCTTGAAGGATTTGGGGTTTATGATATGTTGAGCGACTCAAAGCTAGCTGGTCTTTGCAGCACTAGCCTTTTAGAAGTTGTAGCCATTGGAAGAAAACACTCTAGATTACCCTGCCGACAAGCGTTTGTGTAGGTACATTATCTCCAAGATAAGGCGATAATCAAAGCCTTGCCCATGCATTAGTTTTGATCAACAAGTTTTTTTTCCTTTTTCAAGGTGTTGAGGCGAGGGGGTGGGGTTCAACTTTTGGTTTCCCTTGTATTGAATTGGATACAATTTGCTCATTTTAATTTTTTCCCTACTATTCACCTGCTCCTATGTAACAACCTGAAAAAAACCTCATCTTTAAGGCTATGTAATAAAGTGAGCAAGGTTGTTCTTCAAAAGTTTTATCTGAAAGACATGCATCCTCATAGCTACAAAGTTTTTGTGTCATGTGTTGTTACTGAGTGGTTCTGTTCGCTGAATCAGATATGAAAATTGCCCAAGGTCTTGATATTTGTGGTGGAAATTAGGTTTTACTTTGATCTAGCTAAATGTGGTGCATTACTCTACACATAATTTTGATTCTTAGCTTCTAAGCTTTTGTTGCCAAATAAGAATACCTTTAAATATGCTACATTAGAGAAGAATATCATTGACAAAACCATGGATTGTTAAAACCTAGAACCCAAAAACTGCCAATGGTAAATTGATTATTTTACAGTGATTTTAATTTAATTATTAATGATGTTTTTAATTTTATTATTTAATTTTTAATTTAATTTAATTTTAATGTAATTTGATTAGTCAAAATATTGACATAACATACCATACCATAACATTACATTACATAACAATATCTCTTCCATACTGGACTGAAGTATCCCTCTTAGTGTAATAAAATTTTAGACACAACTACTAAATATAAAACTTCCATTTTTTACTAAAGTGAATCACAAAGAAAATTACTTTTTCCGAAAATAAAATTACTTTTCAAAAATCTCTTGAACTACTTCTTACACATTCACATTTAAAATTTATAGAAATTCCTTCCTACACTACAATTATCAACAATTTTGGGGTTTGTGGAGTGAGAGTCATAAGTGAGCTCAAGAGAGCTAGGGAATTAGATAATAATGTGAGGCTTTGATTATATTTAGAACACATCAGTTAACACGTGTTCTTAATCAATCTCAAAACAATCTATGGTAGACAAGAGTAGAACCACTCTGCAGGTATGGAAATTTGCCTTAGTTTAAGCCTCGAAAAGTACATATTAACATAGTCCTAACTTTGCATGTTCTCGGAACCAGCACTTCCCATTACTCTTATCAGATTTGATTCACAAGTGTTATTGATTGACTTCAGGGCTTTTCTAGCGTTAGAGGCGCAATGATAAAAAACAAAATCAAAGGTCAGTTGAACTTCAAAAACCAATAAAACTTTTGAGAAAAACAAAGAAAATTGTTTACTGTGGCAAGAATAAAACCAAAACAGCACCTTTTTCCATTGCGATAGGTTATGCTTTATAGATAGATTAAAATCAGAGAGATGATACACATTCACGTGAGTTTCCTCCATTGAATGGGAAATGACAGAGCAGCTTGAAATCAGTAGTCGATGATAGCAGCACTCATGACTTCCAATCTGCCATTTAAGGCGAAGGAATTGATGGTATTAAAATGATTTATAATTACAATGGAAACAACTGTTTCAAATTCCTTCCATCAGTAATTACATTCTTTTATACATGTGTGTTGAGTGGTTTTTTTTTCCTTTGGAAAATATATAGAATATATATGTTTTGGTTTTTGAGGGACATATATTTCAACAATAACAGCTCATAGCCATTACATGGTTCATCATTTCATTTGCGGGAATTGAATCTGGGTTGGGAAGATTCCAATTTCTGTATTCAAGCTTCTGTGATCCATAATGAATTAAACAAAGTCTTTTGGTAGAAATCACATGAGAGAATTTTTTGGCCAATGCATTTCGAACCAACAAGTGTGGTTCATCATCAGGACCAGATGAAAAGGCAGACCATGGCAAAGGCTTAAATAGAGAGCAATGTAGAGACATAATTTCAAGTAACGGCCAAAGAATTCTCTCATGTGATTTCTACCGAAAGACTTTGTTTAAGATCCCAATTATTTCTCCCAACCACCTAACATAATCCCACTTGACATATGTGTCAAGTGCATTACGGTAATTCAAATATACATGTTTGATCACTCGGCAAATAAATAACCTCAGAAATAGGAATAAATAGGCCGGCACAACAAAAATAAGGTCAAAATCAGCAACAGAATCACAATTCGGATTCATGATTTCCCAGTGATTTCATTAGTTCTCAGCACTGGGTGCAGACCATTAAAAGGATATGTAAAAACCTAACAAAGAAATAGGCATTGACTTAAGAGTAGTGCTCCTTCGGGATGTATGGCCCGCGAATCTTGTTCTAACTTGCATTTCAGCCAACCTCCACACTTTATGGTCTATAAATTTACAGATTTCTCAGATCCAGGTGAGATGCATCCTCTTTCCAAAAATTTATCCATCAGCTTTGTTGCTTCCCGTGATTTTCCCTCTAAAAGTAGGTTCTGTTCTACTTTTCTGCAAATCTGAATGTCAGGAATCATGTTTCTCTGAAACATTCGACAAGCCACTTTGTAGGAATCCATCGGTTGGGCTTTCTTCAGAAAGCTCTCCATCAGTATATGGCATGTTTTAGCATCAGAAAGTGAAGCTGTCCTCAACACCTTGCCAAGATATTTGTAAGCCTCCTGCAACATTCCATTCTTGCAAAGTTTCTCAATCAGTAGGTTATATGCATCTCTGAAGCCTTCCCTCTCCATCATCTGTTCCAACAATTGGCACAATGCCTCCACTTTCCCATTCTCACAGAATCTGTGGATCACAGTTCGATAAGTAACTGGTGTAGGAAGCACACCCCTCTTGAGCATTTTCATTGTCATCTGAGATGCCTCTTCCAACCTACCTTCCTTGCCCAGACCATCAATCAAAGTAGTATAAGTTATAGCATCTGGATGACGGTTATTCAAATACATGTCATCCAACAAAGAAAGAGCTACTTCTATCCTTCCTTCCTTGCAGAATCCATGGATCACAGTGGTAAAATTCACTACATTTATGGCACAACCCTTGCACAAGCATTCTTCTATCAATGCCTTTGCTTCATCCACTTTGTGTTCTCTGCAGAGAGAATGCATCAGCAAGTTAATCTCCACTGGGGATGGAATGCATCCCTTCTGCAGCATCTCACTAACGAGTTGGCAGGCTTCTGCCAATTTACCTTCTCTTCGGAGGCCATGCATGACTGCACTGTATGTGATGCTATTTGGTGTCCACCAATCATTCTCACTTTCGTCAAGAAGCCGTTTTGCTTCCAATGAATTGCCAATCTTGCACAGTCCAGTCAAAAGAGTTGTGTAGGTCACAGTATTAGGCTTGTAACCCTTTCGTACCATACTGCGAAGCAGCTTTCTTGCCTCATCAACTCTTCCTATTCTGCAAAAACCATTGATTACTGTGCTGTATGTAACTACATCAGGTATACAGCCCTTAGAAAACATCTCATTCACAATGCATTTAACCTCATCCATCTTCCCAATCCCGCAAAATGCATTGATCACCGCACTGTATCCAACTACGTCAATGTTAAAGCCTTTGTCTTCCATCTCCCTGAGGAAGTCCAATGCTTCTTGCCCATAACCATGCTTTGCAAGCACATGAACCAGAATGGAATAAGTGGTCTGATCTGGAACCAATGCATTCTGCTCCATTGTCTTCAGCATATCTCTTACTTCATCGATCCTCCTATGGTTGCAGAGAAAACTGAGTATTGTATTATAAGTTATCATGTCAGGAGGGCAGCCCCGAAAAGGCATTTCTCGCATCAGCTGCAGTGCTTCGTCCAATCGATGCACTTGACAGAGCCCCTTGACAAGAATGTTAAATGTGATGATCTGGGGAGGGATTCCCATCTGCTGCATTTGATTAAAATATCTCAGAGCCTTATCTAAACGGTTTGACATCACAAGCACGTGGATAACCGTGTTGTAGGTCGAGAGATCAGGCTTGCAACCATATATCTGCATCAGTTTCAACACCCTCATGGCATCCTGCAATTTGTCTGCACGACTGTAGGAGATCATTACATAATTGAAGGCCTCTGGCAGGCATTCATGGCCTCTTCTGATCATCGATTTAAGTACTCTGCGAGCTCCCTGGCATAGCTTAGTCTTGCTCAAAACCTTCAGTAGGGAATAATACACAGCAGTGCCATGCGTATAGCGTGATTGCCTGTCTGCCCACAAGAAGAAGTTGACAGCCACTCTCTCATCCTGCTGGGCTTGCAGCACAGCACTGACTTGGCTAGGAGTTAGTTTGCGAAGTGTGCATCGGAGCTCCTTCTCAAGCTTTGGCTCCCACACATGGCGCAGCTCAATGAGTCTGCATACTTCTTTCACATGTGGGTGCTCAGTTTCATCTTCTTCCTCTTTTCTTCCTCTAACAAAATCTTCTTCTACACCATAACTTCCCATTTTGCTTCTTGACACGGCTGAAAAGTCACATTCTTCTTCTTCTTCAACAGGTCTTCCATATGCATTCTGTGAAACCAGTCTACTAATCTGGAAATGCCCTATACTTCTAAACCCTAGTTCTCCGTATCCAGACCTACACATATCCTTGATTACGCTGAGTTTTGTGCCTTTGGGTTCTGTTTTAGTATAATCTGCTAAACTATGCAGAAAACACCCGGGGTTTCCGCTACTAAGAAAACCCAAAACCCTGGCATTTGCGAAACTTATGATTTGGGCAAGTTTAAAATCCCTCTTCATATTGTTTAAGGGTGATTAGGGCACATTCTGAATCTATCTATCATCATATTTGATGATTTAAAACATAAAAAATTATCCTCAGCTAAAGAAACCGAAATGTCGCTGAGACTAAAACAAGTTCCCAATTCAAATTTCGAATGCGAACAATAAATCTGAAAGTAGCCATGGAATATCTTACCAATTTGATGAAACCTGTCAATTTCAAGCTCCTTGTATTTAAGCTTTTCAGCTTTCACTATTGATTTTTTACCATTCTCAAATATGCCTGTTTTATTATCATATACAAATTGCAGTGGCTGCTCTCAAGGCACGGTACTCTGCTCTCAAGGCACGGTACTCTGCTTCCGCGCCCTGCACGATATCAACGACCCATACATTCTAGTCTCCTGATTTTGATTCTAGTAATGAAGTCCGGACTTCTGAAAGCTAAAATGTACAAAAATCTCAACATCAATTTTTAATAGACCTTGATCGTCACACGAATACCCGATTTGTAATTTAAACACAAATAAGTATAGACGCGCGACATAAAAGCTTAATAAACCTTTAGTGTTACACGAATATTTGATTTGTAATTTAAATGTTCTAGTAATTTGTTTTTTTAAAGATAGCAACAATGGTTAAAAGCATGTTTTTTAATAAAAGATTATAGGTTTTAAATTTCTTTATAAAAAGTTGTAAGTTCTAAATCTGTAAGCTTTAATAGTCAAAACTGTTTGCAGGAAATTTAGATATTAAATGAAAGTTATATATATGTATATATAAAATTTATTTAATATTTTTTTACAAATATATAGCATATGGATTTGTATATGGATTTGTATAGAAATATTAAATAAAAGTTATATATATAATTTTCATTTAATATTTATCTACAAATTCCCACACATAATTTAATATTTTCAAATAATAAATGATTTTGTAATTTTCTTTTTAATAAATGTGTGAAATATATTATATATTATGTTTTATTATTTATAATTAAGGATTTAGTTATCTATTAAAAAATGTGTGTTAGAAAATGATTGTAATATGAGAAAAAATTATTATGAAGAAGTTATTTGAAGTTAACATATTATTTTTCTAAGGTGGGCAAAGAAGGAAGATAGTTTGTGAGTGGAGTATTATATAATTGAGTGAATAAGATGGTGTTTATTATAAATACTGATTTGTATGTGTTTATGATGATTATTACATATTGATTTTGAAATGATCATATGATTAGAGTGAGATAGAGAAGTAATATTATACACGATTGTTTGAATTGTATTTTCTAAATGTGTTAGTTTAAATTTCAAAAAAAATCATTGATAATGTTATAAAAACTCTTCTTGGGTTTTTGTGGTTCATTAATAATGTTATATGTGTCCTCTGTTTATTAGTATTGCCATTGTTCCTAGTCTTAACGACTTAATTGTCCTATGACAATCTTAAGCAATATTGGTTCATTCCTACCTGCCGCAAGGTCATGTGACTCTTAGCAATCAAATATGTGGAGGCAGGTCCCTTATTCGACAAACAAGGGAATTTTACACACCAAGTCCCTTGTTCCACAAACTGGAAATTGACAAATCCTTTTTCAAAAAAGGCATGGAAAATTAGTACACAAAAAGAAGTTAACCCTTAAACTTTTTCTTGAAGCATTGATTGTTTATCTATATATATATATATATATATATATATATATATATATATATATATATATATATATATATATATATATATGGATGGTATTAAAAAATGTTTATAATATGCTCTTGACAATCTGGAATCTCCTTGGGTTGGTTCTCTCTCTCCCCAACCTTGCCTAGCCTCGCCTCCTAAGGCCCCTCTTCTGAAATGGAAATTGTGTTTATCCCCAGATGAATTGAATGAATGGAAAACCCAACAACAAAAATGGATCCTTCATTTTGATGGAGCTTCGAAGAGAAGTCCTGGGGTGGCAGGAGGGGGATGGATTTTAATTAATCCCGATGTAATAGTTGAAATGATGTCAACCTTTCTCCATCAACCTTTCTATTTGGATTTGCATGGTCCAACTAGGATGGATCCATGTATGTTGAGTCTTATCCATTTTCCCAAGGTGATCTCAACTACTTTTTGATGGATAGCTTGTCATCTTGAGTCTCAACCATATTTAAATCCTGATAAACTGACCAATGAGGTTCTTATCGCTCAACAACCATCATGTTTCAAAATGAAGCCCCTTCCCCAAAAACATTGATAAACAAGGCAAACCATTCAACCATATAGATTTAACATAATCCGTCGAGATGTATTTCACTCTCGAGGGATTTTCAGACTTATAAAAGGTTTATGATGATCAATTGAAGATGGTAGGATATGTGTTATTATGGGAGAGTTTCTACCAAAGAAAATGTCAACAAGGAAGGTTACCTACAACATCATGGAATGAGTTGAAAACCATGTTGTATAAAAATTCTATCTAATTGAAGATGAACAAGATATGGAAATCAAGTAGAAAGATCATTGGCAAAACTGAGATTGGAAGGTGGAATAATACATATTAGAGTTACATCAACTATTAATCAAATTGTGAACTGCATAGGACAATGAAGAAACAATACTAAAGTATGTTAGAATGTTTTCATAGCCACATTCAAAAAGAGTTGGTTGTGCTTGACATTAAAGCATTAGATGATGTTCATGCTAAGGATAAATAAGCATATGGAAGATGGCTAAATAGTATCTTGAAGGAAGGTTCATTTAATAATGCCCCCAAACACAAGGACCAAACGCTCCTAAGAATACTTCTAATGCTTCTAAGAAGGGAAAAGGGAAATTAGGAAGGAAGCGTGGAAAACATTATCACAAATGTTGGAAGCTTCATTTGGAAAAATTCCCCAAGAAAGTGCGGAAGTTCCTACTCACTAATGTTGACGTTGAAGATGAAAAAGACAAGAATGATGATGAGGTGGATGATAAATCAACTTTTATGGAAAAGTCACAACATACTCAAGGTAGAGGAAAGTGAGTAGTGTTTCATGTGTAGATGAATATCAAGAAGATGTTAGTCAAGGTTATCTTCAATGCAAAATATCAAAATAACCTCATTTTAGAGGCATTGGTTTACATGTTGGTTTTTCCCACTTAACATCATCTAGATATATACCCACTAGGATGGTACGATTGTTTGGAAGAAATGTAGGATCAATTTTTCAATTTCAATTTCATTTATTAATGAGATTGAAGGTGACGTAGTATGTTTTTGAATTCATTGTTGGAAGTCCCTACCTATGGGATAGGGATGCATTCTTTAAGAGAACATAAAATGCCTATCAATTGGTGAATTCTAGTAAACAATATTTCATAATTTCTCCTTGATATTAGAAAATCAAGTGAAGAGTCTTAATAATGTTATCCATAAATTTGCCTTGTTGACGGTAAGACCCCAAAATGAGTAGAAGATATAAGAAATTAATCAAGTGTTAGAGATAAAAGAATATATTTATATTTTTTTTGATAAATTTCAAAGATGTTCTCTTAAAAGTTACATGTATATAACTCGAGAGGTCAATTTGGAATGAGGTTGACTTGATCTTTGATGCTAGGTTCTCAAGCAATGAAATGTTTAGAAATTTTTTAGTCAATAGTGAATATATTAAGGAGAAGGTAAAATCATTATTGGAACAAGGGGTCATTTAACTAAGTACATTATCATGTGGTTCTATCATGGTATCGGTACCCTAAGAAGGATGTTACATAGTGTATGTGTGTGTGTATTTTTAAGTATTAAACATGATCACCATCAAGAAATGACATCCTCTTCCAAAGATAAATTACTAATTTATCAGTTACAAGGAGTGTTTCACTTTAATATGTTGGATTTAAAGTATATATATCATTAGAGAAGAGGGGGCATGGATTATAATATTTAATACAAATAAAGGGATCTTAGAATAGATTCCATTTATCTTATGTAATGCCCTAGCTATTTTTGTGCGTCAGATGAATGAAGTTATGAGTACCACAACTCCTTCGTAATTGTTTATTTGTATTACATATCAATCTTAGTAAAGCTTGGGAAGAACACTTGCAACCTTTGGTGAGGGTTCTACAAATTTTGAGGGAGCATAAGTCACAAGTTTATCTAAAGAAGTGTGATTTTGAAAAGATGCAGATCTTGTACTTGGAATCCATTAAAAATGGATGAAAATTTACATTTATTAGAATAAGAAAAATGTAAAAAAAAACATTAATGAATAAACATGTGTAGAACAAAATGCAAACAATGACACATACATAGTACATGATATTTTCCTTAGAAGTCCTTGATTAGGAAAACAAACAAAAATAATGTCATTAATCTCTTCTCATAGCCTTAATAAAATAGTAGTTATTCCATGGCATAGTTCTAACCTAATCCACTAACTAGGGTTATGATACAATGGGTATAAAACTAACTACTAAAAACCACCCAAACACACCAACAAGTTGAGATGCACAATCTATCTACAAAGATACAACACAAATCCAACAATCTGCCACTTGTTGAATACTTCACTTAAGGGGATACGTAGAATCAATTACTTGGCCAATCAAGCCCATTGGTTCTTTGCATCAAGAAATTTCCAAACATGAATAGAGTTTGTTGATAAAAATATTCAAAATGTCAAATTTCTGTAACAACATTTTATTGTCCTTAATCATGTCTCTAACAAAATGATATTGTACATTAATATGCTTCAACTTGTCACGATAAGTAGGGTTGTTTCCTAAAAATATTACACTTTATTTGTTACAAGTTATCCTTACAATGTTTTGTAAGTAACCAACATCTAAGGACAACCTTTGCAACCATATAACTTCCTTAATTGCTTGACCAATGTTGACTTTTCAAGTGCAATAAATACAAGCACAAATTTCTAAAATACTGATAATTACTCATTTTATCATTAATAAATTACACTTTAGAAATTCAATCATAAAATCATAAGGACAATAAAGATCACAATGCACAAATAAAACATAAGATTTACCTTGGGAAGACCCACTTGGGGGGAAATCCCAACACCCTTTTCCTTAGAGAAATTCTTCAATTCAACAAGAGATACATCTAATGTTGCTAATCAACTATGAGATCAAATTGATCAACAAGTTATGGTCAAACAACCCTCTAGTCAAGTCAAATCAAGTCAAACTTTCTTCCTTGTAACTTTAGTCCTCTCTGATCTGCCCTAGGCCAAATATTAGCCTCTAGAATATGTTTAGAAACTCGACCTACCCATAATTTCGGCCTTTCCAGAATTTCAACTTGCCCAAAATATGCTACCCATAATTCTCATGTGTCGTTTCAATAGAGAAAGAGAGAGATGCTATAGATGAATTCATCCTTCTTGTCCTTCTTCATCTTTCTCCTTTGCATGGATGCCCATAAATTGTCTTGCTTTTTGTGAGAACAAATGGTGCCTTTGTGGAGGAGGGTGAATGCCTTTATATAGTGTTATGTCTTCACTAATGGGTGTGTGTCTCCACTAGAGCTGACTTGACTTGAGGGAGGGCCGACTTGACTAGTTTGGAGCCAAAAATTCAAAATTCAAATTTTGAATTTTTCTCTTTTAAATCCAACATGAAGAATATGTCTTACAGTAATTCTTTCAAGGGATAATTAATCAAAAGGACATGAAGAACATGTCTTACAATTAACTTATGCATAACAAGGGCTAAAATATAAATTATGAAGGCTGGCCATAGCTACAAAATTCAACACTCCCTCTTAGCTTGGGAGGTATTCATAATGACTAGACAAATGTTCTTCATGCTGACAAATTTCTCTAAGAAAAGGTTGTAACAAATCATCAATAGTATCAACCTCATTCAACTACCATAATTCTGGCCAAATAGCTTTGACATATGGTAGATGAAAAGAATCAAGAGGCTACCACAATTCTTGTCGGTACCTCTAACACATGGTGTATTCTCACCATAATTCTGGTCAGTACTCTTGACACATGGTAGACTAACCATAATTCTGGTCGGTACTCCTAACACATGGTACATCATTAGCATCAACTAGTCACCATAATTCTAGTCTAACTAACACATGGTATACAAAATAGTCTTGGTTCACCATCGTTCTTGTTTGTACCTTACACATGGTGAATCCCCAAAGGCCACACTCTATCTGAGTAATTTTGGGCCTGATGCTAAATGATCTTGATGCTGAAAGACCACACTCTATCTGAGTAATTTTGGGCCTCGAGGACCATTCTTCCTAATTATAGTTAATATACTTGACACAGGAAGAATGAGTGTCCTATGTCGGACCATTCTCCCTAATTCTAGTCATATATGACACAGGGAGAATGTTAATCCACGATGCTATCTCATCAACATTCCCTGCCAATGAGTGAGGCATTCTCAACAACTCCAAGCTTGTCCCTAAAGTATACAAACTTCGTTCCAAACAGAGGATTTGTAAGAATATCAACAATCTCTCCCTTACACAAAATAATTAAATGCTCCACAATTGTAAAAAATAATTCATTAACATATGATAATAGAATAATAGGTTCATTATTCTTGACCTCGAAATATAGGTTTGGATCAACATCACTTTTAGAGAAACCAAGTCTTGTCAAATAGTTACCAATTCACAAATACCATGCTCTTGATGCTTGCTTAAGTCCATACAAGGCTTTCTTCAACATACAACACATGAAACTCTCCTCCATGAACCTCAAAAACTTGAGGTTGTTCAATGTACACTTCTTCTTCAATTATGACATTAAGAAAATTACTCTTTACATCGATTTGATGTAAATTCCAACCCATGGAAGAAGCAATAGAAATGAAAGATCTAATGGTACTGTACTTGGAAACCAAAGCAAATGCCTCATCATAATCTTCTCCCTCTTTCTGGGAGAATCCTATAGCCACAAATATAGCCTTGTATTCATCAATACTATCATCCACAACATGCTTGAACTTGTATACCCATTTTGAGATCACTACTAATTTTCCTTCAGGTCTTGGCACAATCTCCCATACACCATTCCAACATCTCCATCTTCAGGTCTTTATTATTCCAACATCGCATCCTTCCAAACTTACTAGATAGTTACTTCTTCAAAGGTGGAAGGTTCAGAACAAAAAAGATTAGTCATTAATGCTACATAACCAAAATACCTCTTTTGCCTCTTGCTTTCCCTGAAGGTGCCACGTGTTGAAATGTGTAACTAGGTTCAGTCTTCATAATGTCTATTGTAATCATGATTTTATAGATTTGATATTAAAGAGAAAAGAAATTTATTATTTTCATTCTTGATGCATGGGCTTCATGCTCAAGATAAATTTATTTGTAGGTCAAGCACCCATTGAGTGCTCCTAGGTTTGTCATAAAATTATGAAGTCAAAAGAATCATTATCATACATGTAAACCCCTTTGGGCATGTTGTATCTTGTAAAGTTTTTTTTTGTAAAGTCAAAAGTGTCATAAGGACCCTCCACGACCTTATCAAACAACTTAGCCTACAAGAAGGATCAAGTCAGACTCATGGACAACAATTCAACCTCCTAAGAAGCCTATATATAATGGAACCTTGATTTCATTTGAGAGACATTAATTCAAGCAAGAAAGAAGTTCAATCTCCTCAAGAAAGAATCTTAAAGACAAAGAAAAAGGACGAAGTTCAAGGAAAAGAAGAAGAGAAGCAAGATCAAATTTTTGGACCTCTCTCTCTCTCTCTCATGTTAGGGTTTATAAAGTAGCTACTAGACCAACATTGCAGAAGTTACTAGGAAAGTCAAAGTTATTGTAGAAACCACTGGGGAAGTCGAAGTTGCTAGGAAGTCAAAGTTGTTTCTAGGTCAAAATTGCTAGAAGATTGAAGTTGCTAGGGTTCGAAGCTGGGTCAAAGTTGTAGGGTTGAAATTGTTGGAAGTTATTGGGTCAAAGTAGTTGGAAAGAAAATTTTATCAAGAAGGAGAAATGTGACTTGATCTTGAGGGGTCTTTGACAAAGGTCTTAGGTCTTGGAATTTGTCATCTGGACATTCTATAAGAAGAGAATAATTCTTGTGGGTTTTCCTCTCAAGACGAGAGGTTTTGGCCCTGGCTTGCAACCTATATTTTGTGTCCTCTTGTCTCATTGATCTTTATTGTTTGGTAGTTGTTTGATGATAATAAACATAATAATAATCAAGAGAAAGAAGAAGTTAATCAAATTAAGTAAATATACATCACAAACAGTTATCAAAGTATGAGAAATCACCTAATCTAACTGCATTAGTGTGTTTATAGGTATTAGGCACACCTTTCATATTTTTCTAAACCTACATCAATTTGTGTGGCACTACACTAATGAAATTAAATATATAGGATATATAGACATATATTTTGAAAAAATGTCCTATTCTTTTTACAAATATTTTAACATTACTTGTGGATGTTAGTGTTATGCATAAATGTTGTTATGTCTATTAGGTCCACTAACTAGATTTATTTTATTTTTATTTTTATTCTTTTAAATGATTAATTTGAAAAAAAAATAAAAATAACTTACCTTATTGCACGTGGTAGGCTGCACACTAGTGCTATTAAGCATATGGATACTCTTTTATTTTATTTTTAATATAGACTTATCAAGGTGCACCTTTATGGTTACATGTTCGTGTTAATTTAATCTATTTAGCATACCAACAAGCATTTTTTCAACACATGGTCAACATTGTTTTTATAAAATATTATAACCGATGTTGTGCATTGATACATCTAAATATAAATTGTGCATTGACAAGAATTTTTTCAATAGCCCATATTTGCATACAATATTTCAACTTTCTTCCGTGTGAATGGCATGGTTATGCATTAGTGTAGTTAAATATAAATGACACACACAAGATTTTTTTGAAAAAAATCCCATATTTCAATCTACTTTAGTGCAAAGGGGGCTACACACTATTTTAGTTGAATGCAAATACTTTACTGATGTTTTTTTTGGTTGAAAATATGACTGATATATTTTTATGCTTGCAATAGGGTTATGCATTATTACAATTGAAAAATAATTGCATGAGTATAACTATATGTTTTAAGTGAATTCAATAAAAAAAAAATATGCTAAAATTTTTAGTTGTCGATATTTGTTAGAAATTTTCATTAAAAATAGAGAAGGGAGAGTGGTGTAACATACCCAATACCTTTTGTGTATTATTGAGGATGTGGGCTACTTCTTGCAACAATTAATTTTTGTTCAAAGTTTGTCACTTTCATACCATGTCTTTAAATTCTTTTCTTGATACATTTTTTTTACTGTTTAATGTTAATTAAGTAACAAATGCAAGAAATATAATGTAGCTTTTTATAATATAATGAAATTGTTCAGTCACCATGAAACCATAAATTTAAAATGTAGACTTAAACTTAAAAATAGAACTAAACAAATAGAAACTAATATAACCATGACATGAAAAAACATTAATTCAATGCAATCACAACTAAGTCATGAACACTTGTCCTTTTGGGAATTATCTAATAACTAGCTATAAAAGAGGGATGTTCCACTTGACCATATGATCCCTGTTGCATCGATTCATTTTTTTTCTACAATAGAGGCCACCCTAAAGCTAAGACTATGAATCCATAATGGAAAATATTCCTATGGCTATCTTTTTCTCTCTTCATGTAGCCCAATTCCCATGTTAAGACTCAATTTTATGCCTACAATAATCCCAATTCATTGTCGTCTTTTCCAATTATCCTACACAACACAAGGAATAAATCCCCTTCTCTTCTCAATAGTCTC
This sequence comes from Pinus tabuliformis, assembly GCA_031772625.1. Classification (NCBI taxonomy): domain Eukaryota; kingdom Viridiplantae; phylum Streptophyta; class Pinopsida; order Pinales; family Pinaceae; genus Pinus; species Pinus tabuliformis. Next base: position 481,715,640 of record CM062820.1, read on the forward strand.
CTAGGCTATCCCACTTCGCTTTAAGGCTCAAACCCAGGTTATCTAGTAATTCTCACTACTACAATTCCAAGGGTTCTCATATGTAGTTACATTTCTCACTGACCACAATCACCATGACATACAAGCTTCACTTCCTCCATAATTCTTAGTTGTAATTCAAAATGATTTCTACAATAGTTATATAGTTGCTTAATCTCATAATGAGCTCTCCAAAATTTCCCAAACAAGATTATACTTTGACCTATTCCAAATTTCTGAGTGGAACAACTCTAACTCTCCTAAATCTCATAGTCTCTTGAAAACTCAAACTCTCCCAACAATTGATAATTTTATTTCTACCACCAAATGGTAATTCAAATAGAATGATATTTCAAATTAGATTTGTAGTTTAATAGAATAGTCACTCAAACTTCTTGGTATTTTGAATTCCCTTATAATTTGAACTCTCCCCAAATCATTCAAACTCTCCCATAATTAAAACTACCCCCTTTCATCATTTAAATTGGCATATGGTAAAATTGCATGGCATGAAGGCTTAATGTTTCTTTATGGAAATCCTAGATACCTTCTTCATGTAGTTAATCCATTGCTTAGGATAAAATAACTCATCGATGAAAGAGAACTAATTAAATAATGTTAATGACATTTGATAAATTTAAAATAATATTATCTTCTTTTGGCCTCCCTTTATCCCCCCAATCCTCCCTTGACATTCTCCTCTTATGGAATCATAGATCCTCATTCTTTGCCCCTCTTCTTTTATAGTCTATGATGTATTTTATTAATATTCAATGTTCAATTACAAATCACAATTGTCTAACGTATAACCATTCATCATGTACACATTCACATTACTGATCTAGGAATAAAAATTGGGATATAATTTTAGCTTCCCTTGATCCTCCCAATCTTCCCCCGAATTTCCCATGTTATGGAATCATAGCCCCCAATGCTTTTCCCTTCTTCCTTTGCACTTTGTGATGTATATTATTATTATTCATTATTTAGTTACAAATTACAATCATATAGTTTAGAGCCATTAATCATGTACACATTTACATTACTAGTCTAAGAATAAAAAATGGGATATTATAATTGCTCTAGATAATTTCATTTCTGCATTTACATATTAAATTCACCCCACAACATCATAACATTATTCAGTTTTACAAAATTATTCAGCAACATATGTAATTATATAGAAAGAACAATATCATCATCAATGCAACAAAACTTAAAGGAACAATAGAAGAAAAAAATTCACATAGAGGGACACCAAGATTAGTTGAAGACCAAGGAAAAATCCACTATAGGGAAAATCCTTTCAATTTTTTTTCTTATTAGATTGCCATAAAATGTTCAAAAAAGAGAGATAGTATAATGATCCATATCTTCAACCACAAAATCATATAGCAAAATCAACTAATCAACATCCAAGAGATGGAACCAACAACACTAATAATCAAAACCTTGATTCAAAATCACGCGGTCAACTGTCACTGTCTGCGGTCAACTGCTGAATTTTGTGGTCAACTGAAAAATCAAACCTTAGTTTCCAACTGCTTGTAAAGAGTGCATGTGTGTGCAGCTGAAACCCTCTAACCACACTCATGAGCCTGCGTGCCTATGGTTGTAACCGAAAAATTCCTATGTCATCCCTACGGTTGGAAACTAAAACCCTAGATCTCACGTGCGAGCTTCAGAATTTGCAACTTCGGACTTGTATGAACCAATATTCACGAACCACCTTAGTTCTGTGTGAGCCAAACCAAAGAAAGAAGAATGATCATGATGATGTCCAAATGAGGGTCACTTGACTTGTATTTATAGCCATTTGAGGGTGCCCAATTTCTCTTTTGGGTCGACTTGTCCTTTTATGCACATGTGAGCTTCAATTCAAAAATATGCTTTCCCTTGTCCAAATCAAGTGCTTCAAAAGTCAAAATTGGTTCTCTCGAAAAGAGGAATCTAGTCCCATAATTGAAATTTGTCACTAAGCTACGAAATTAACACTCCCTCTTAGATAGAGAGAAATTCCAACTACATCATGTAATCATCGCAAGTATCATGTCATCAAATGATATTCTATCTCAAGTATCTCATAATCAAATGTTGTCATTGCCCATCTTGGCTCATCTCTGTTTATCCCTACTTATCTCTTAGCTGTCTTTACTCATATGTTGAACACTCTCGAATCTAAAAGAAGAATAATTTGACATTGGTGGGGATCCCAAGCGACCACCCTCTATCCATCGGGGAGCCACTTCTACCACCCAAAATCACTGCCAACAAGGAGCCCAATGCTACTACCCAGGAAACATTAGAGAACTTATCATCAGGGAGCCTTGCTCAACATGGAACCACATCAGGGAGCACATATCAACCCTGAATCTAGTGATAATGAGGAAGGTCCTATGGGACACTCTTACCTCATGTTTATGATAATGGGGAAGGTCCTATGGGACATTCTCACCCCAAGTCATCTCATCGAGAAATGAGCGAGATACAACTTACCAAGCAAGGATCATAACCATCCCATTGTGCAATCAATGGGTGAGATACCACTTTCTCTACGCGATAAGGATGACAACCATCCTATTGCTTGCTGATCTTACCAGTAATGACCTCGAGGAGCCATGTGGTAGAACACTTGCATCATAATAAACTTGAGTTAGATACCCAACTTACAAAAGGTAAGGATCACACACACCCAAGCTCTCTCTAAACCCATTGGCTAGACAGGGAGCAACAACCCCATCAAGCCCGACTTGTGGGTATGATGCCAACTACGGTATACTATGCATAGACCAAGATAGGGGAGCAACATATTCCACACTATGGGTAACAGATAGGGGTAATACATTATTGTCCAGAGATCCCTCAACCCCAAAAGCCCTCCGTCTCAATTCCACACCCTGGGAGCTCAAACGGGGGGGAAGCTGACCCAGTGTCCTCAATCAATCCTGCTCTCTGCAGATCAAAAACATATCAACGTGCTCATATCCATTACTTGCTTACTGAAAAGTTTAATCATAATGCCTCATACATTACGGATAGCTGCAGTCCTCTATTTTCATATTCATGTAGGACATCAAATAAAATGTTATATTAGAAAAAATATATATCAAAAAATGATACCTTATTCATCCTCCCTCTCACGAGGATAACAACCGCAAGCCTAAGCTTGTCTCGTACAACAACATTGTCTCAATATACGAAGATATATCAATCCCAACTATATACAAGATTCTCTTCTAATCGGATCACACTCTTTTTTATCGCAATGTATCACTGTCACATCCATAACCTGTTCAAAATAGCTCTCCAAAGATTTTCTTCAACCTGCCTCGCAACTAGCCATGCTAGTAACATTGTATTAAACCTCGGTCGTGCTTAAAGCTACGAACTTCTCATCCAAAATATCATGGAAAATCTCATACTAAAGAAACACCCAAATGTTCTCATCTCATCAATAATGATCCCAAACAACATCAATACATCCATGCAATCATATATCATAGGAAGAATATCTCATACCAAAAATTGATCATCCCATGCAAATATCTCAAAGGGTGCTCAGCGACAACCTAATTTGTATGAAGCTACTTAATCATGAATTGACTTAGGACGTTCTTTGTAAAACATATATCTAGATGGATGTTAGAAGAAACATAAATGCTTCAATCAACTATTGGTTTCCAAGTCATGTCCAACAATGTCTATGCATAACTTCTTCAATTCCATCGAGGTGTCCAAGGATTTGCATTCCCACTTTCTAAAATTTCTTTATTAGCTTCACGATATATTGTTAGACAATTAACATTGTCTGAGTGGTTGGTGACACTTGGTATGTTGGTATTAATGTCAACCAAACATGCATTGAGATTAGGGGCAACAAATGTTGGAAGTATAGATAATCACCATAGTAGCAGACTTATTGGAGAAGCCATAAAATGATGACTATGATGATTGGGAGTCTAAGGATTTGAAAGAATTTAGCTCTGATGCTCCTAGAAGTGGCATAGTTGGATATTTCTCGGAAAGGGATTTCCAATGGTATGTGGAAGTCATGTGGAAGTCTGAAATGGCCTCCTGGATCATGAATTGTTACCAGTCAAAGTTGAGGTGCCCAAAGTGTAAGTGGCAGAGCTAAAAAGTGATTGGAGGAGTCATGACGCATAAGCCAAAGTTGGCAGAAGTGCCAAACTCGACGGAAAATCCTAGAGGAGTGGCCAAAAGGAGTTATGGGTAGACGTGGCATGGACAACGCAGCAATGGGAAGCTTTTTGATTGGCTCAGGCGAAGCCCACACGACGGAGTTAACTTGATGGTGTGGTAATGGTGCATAAGTTAAAGCATTAGGATGAATGGAGTGAGCTGACAAGGAGTTCCAACAGAGCAACGAGAAGAAATTTTATTGGCCAACGGAGGCACCACTTAACAACATGGCTCAGTAGAGTTAGCCTGATGGTATAGCCCCGAAAAAGCCTTAAGGCTTACAAAGAAAAAGCGTTAGGAGACAAGGCATTGAGACACAAAGACAAATCATGGGACAATAAGGCTTTGAGTAGGAGGTCCCCACTTTACAAATCATCCTGGTGGGGCCTTTGATTTGCCAGTGAAAGTGCGGGCAGACCCCATTGGAACAACTCATCTCGCAAGGAAGACCCTAATGGTTTATGAAGGGGCACAAACAAAATGTGTTGGGAAGTGGGTGTCAGGACACGTTGGCATTGACATCCATATAGTCAATGACCAATTAGAAGGGCTCCGGGTGGATCCCACAGTTACATCGTCCCAGAAGGTTGTAGCGTAGAGGTTTTATTAAAAAGGCTACGAGATTACAATGAGCCAGGGAAGCAGGAAGCTCAGAACCCTGGAAGGCTCGGAAACCTGGAAGGTCAGAGCTTAGAGGTTTTAGTAAAAAGGTTATGAGATTACAGTGAGCTAGGGAAGCAAGAAGCCTGGAACCTTGAAAGGCCTGTAAACCCGAAACCCTGAAAGGACGAAACCCTGTAACCTCTTATTAATTGAATTCCTTAAAAGTCCTAGGGTTGCAAGGAACAAGGATTTACAAAGGAAATCACTTGTAGAACCAAGGATTGAGGGACACTTTCTCTCTCCTCTGACAGGACACATGACAACAGTTGCTTGGCTCTCAGGAGCTGATGATGGCATATGACTTCAACATGACATGGTTGTACGAGGGACACATGGAAATCAGATTCGACATTTTTGGGTGGCCTAATGGGCCAAATCTGGGTGACATATGTCACCACTCAGGAGGCACCACGTGGGGTTGATGACGTAAGCATGATGTCACCCTAGCAGTATACCCCAGAGGTCGGAAATCCCATAATCTCTTGTTAAAATAACTTTGTGGAGGCACTGGGACATGGAGCTTCAGGCGATGTGTTGGAGTTTGGTCATGTAGTCTCGAGAACCAAGGGCATAAAGCATATACATAAGGAGATATGCCTTCAGTAGGACCTTGAAGGACTTAGCACCTAAGTGATTAAACGCCAGTTATAGGACCTAGTCCTATGGTGGAAAATAAATAGGAGGTGAAGCAAAAGGGGTTAGAGGTCAAGCTCAGAATCTGATGAGCCCGTAAGAACTTGAGAATTGATATTAATAAAAGTTACAAGGTGTGAAGTTCCGGGATTGCAACATAAAGGTGTATGAAGGAAGAATGGATCGACAAAGTAAATTCCAACATAAGAGTTGGTGTGTTGGAGTAATGGGTTCTGCAAAGATCATTGAGTAAAGGTATCAAGGACCACAATTTGCAGAGAGGATTAGTGGGCACATAATCAGCTGAAGCAACCAATCCTTGAACAAGCTAGCACTCTTCATTAAATTAAACATAGAACAAAGCCATACCAACATACTTGGAGCATTATGGTCAATTTAATAAGCACAGGGAGCCTTGTTGGAGTGTGTAGGTTGATTGAGAATTTATTCTCAGTATGGGAATTCTCTGCATTAAATATAAAGTAGTTGCAGTTGTTGAAGTGAAGAATGCACACAAATGCCCATTTTGTGGTTTAATGCAGCAATAGTGGCCAGGAATCTCCATGAGTATACTCTCGGGTAGTGTGTAAAGTACAATTGAGACAACATCATTCCTCATACAATAAAGGAACAAAAGAGTAGAGTGCAATATAGAATGTGTGAATGTAGAATTATTGAGTGAGCTTAAGAGAACAACGTTGTGAGTGTGAGAAAAGTGGGAGTGAGCCAAGTGTCTATCTAAGATACAATGTTGTAGAGGGTTGTGATTAGAGCTTGAGGAGCAACAAGGAGCACAACCCAAAGGAGATCTACAGAACTAAAGGGAAGAGGCTAGTATTGTAGTAAATCAAATTTATATTTCTATGTATATGTATTTTCCTCTATTTTCAGTTTGAAAATTGTATGAAAATTAGAAAAATGGCTGGGGTAGGTAGTGGCCTGCATTCATAAGAGGTTGGTGCCTCTTGGAAAGTTGTGGCTTGCTATATGAAGGGGGTTGGGGCCTCCTGTGAGTGTGCACTTACAAACAACTTGATGTAATTAAGCAGGTGCTTAAATTACATCATAATAACAAACAAATTGGTGATTTTCTCCCTTTGGGTTTCCACGTAAAAATTCTCGTGTCTATATATGTGTGTGCTACTCATTTGATGAATTGTGAGCATATGTGAATGCCTTATTTTGTTGTTCATGGTTATTGTAGTATGAATGCTCTCTCAAATAACTAACAATAGTGAAAATGATTTGAAGGTTTGTACTTATAAGTTTAAGAACCTCACAATTACTAATTCACCCCCCCCACTAGTAATTCCTTATTACAACATATATTTCCCTTTTCCAAACTTCATCGTGCCAAGTTATTCATTTCAAACTTCAGAGGCCATCTCCTTCTTCCTTTGATCATCAAAGGCTCATTACTTGTCAAGAATAGATTGTCAACATATAAAACCAAAATCAAAGGCATACCTTGGACCACTTTGAAGTAGAGGTTTGGATCGACACGTCTTTCAGGATTTACTAGGTAACTATCAATGAGGGCATACCAGGATCGAGGATCTTCCTTCATACAATGATTTCCGCAAACATAATATTTGACCAAACCAATATGCTCAGCCTTAAACAAATCAATATTATGCAATCAAATCAACCAAGTCTACTTGTCAAACCAGAACAAATATCAAAGCTATGAAAGTTCCTGCCAATATCACTATTAAACCTTTTAATCCAAGTCCCCAAGTAGAGCTCACATCCAAGTACTAAGTTACAACCTTATCTATTTGACCTGTCAACAATTGTTATTTATAATATCAAGCCAGACTTCATCAAGTCATCCTTATGATCATCATTTATGTCCCTAGATGTGAATGCATACACCAAGAATAAGTCATATAAGTTCTATCCATTCATAGTGAGATCACTGCATACTGAATCATAATTGTTTACTCTTCAACCAATGATGCCAATATATAATCAATTATGTCTACATAGCACTATTATTTCACATCAAGGCAAATTACCATTATCAAGAACCAAATCTGATCAAAACCCTAATTCATTATCACTGTGACTTCAATCAATCCATAAGACAAAACATATTTATGAATTATTAAGCATCATGTCAAAATTCCAATATTGCTCATCTATATTAAACCAATAAGCCAAATCTTGTCAAACCCTTGCAACTGTTATCAAATACTGACATATACTAACTTCAATGATCAAATCAAAATAACATACTGAAATGCAAATTCCAGTCCCCTGCAAACACAAGTTTAGTCAACACATTCACATTTATATAGTAAATCAAACATTCAAACTTCCCTGCTCATAGGACTTTTCTATTATCTGCTCCATATATGTAGGACTGCCATACTCTTGGTGTGATCTTGATATCATGCATAAGGCTTCAGTTTTTGTGTCCTATAGGCACAATTGCACCCATAGACCTTCTTTCATGCAGTTGGGAGGCTTATAGCCACACCCTTAAGCCTTCTTCCATGTGGTTGGGGCTTAGACTACGAGAATCCTTCTTTGCAAAAATCAGAACCTGCCAAAACCTTTTTCCACAACATTAGATGTTTATTCACATTTAGAATCCCTCTTCCAACCATCAATTGTCTTCTTTTAAAATAAGAATAGGTGTTAAAATCTCATGAAAATTTTCTCTCTCTAAATGGGAAGCCACTTCAGTCATCACCATTCAAAAAATTAACTTGTCCATCATAGCAGATTTGTTAGATCATGCAATCAAACTATATCAAATTCTAAAAATATATTCATCATGGTCATAACATGTTAACATCAACTAATTTATCAGCACATATGAATATGACATCAAACTTTCATCAAGGGTTAATGTCATATAATTAGGGCAGTTGACAAGTGTATCATCATACTTCAAGGATCATAATCACTACATCACTTCTTTAAGTCAGGGCATCCATTTATACTTTCTAAACTTATTAAAACCTAACAAGAAGGTCTTGAGTATCAATATTATTGTTACACTTTTATCATCAAGGTTATCATGCTTATCACAAACATTAACAATAATATCAAGTTACCATATATATATATATATAAATGTATCTAGCTTGCTTCATAAAATCAAGAAATCCATCATGTCTAAAATGTAAGATACTTTTCAAATATCAAGTGCACCAATATATCACATGTACCATAAATCAAACTTACTTTCATATGCATATATGAGTCATTCATGAAGGTGATATTCCCATCATGCCTTAGGGCTTACCTTGCCATCCAATATTGCAACTGAAACAATATACTATACATACCTTATAACATTCAAATACCTTTGCACTTTGTATCACTTACTTGTCATGGGCAACTGTAGCTCTTCTCTTCTTGCACTAGCTATCTTTTCCTGCACCTCAGATGATCCTCAAGAAGGATCCACTTATCACATCTCATCAGGAGGTTATAAGTATCCAAATACTCAAATATACATGCAGGAAGTATAATCAATGATCAAATCAATAAATCTAAACAAAAGTAAAGACATAAAGAAGTAACATAAACTAAAAAAGTACTTTAATAAGAGGTGATAATCTCCATCTCGAACCAACCTTCAAGAGTCATGATTGTCCATTGTCCATATAACATTGTTTCCTTCATTATATTTTAACCAACTTCATCAGCAACTAAGCCTAATTGAGACTATCCCATCTAGTGCTACATCAAACTTGTCACAAGTTCTAGAACATCTTCACACTAATCATGCTAGTGTTTCTAGATTGCATATCTCAAATCTTTGTCATAATCTAGGGTTTCTTCCAAACCCTAACCTCATAATATCCATCAAACCCTAATAACTAGATTCCCTAGGATTTCCTTCAAACCCTAGTATTCTTTTAGGTCTCCTCCATATTTTATTGCTTCCATCAAAGATGTCTTCATGAGGGTGATCTTAACGAATTTTCTTTAGCCCAACTCTAATACCATCTTAATTTTTCTTAGTGCTATATTTTTCTTTGCTTTAGATTTGCATTTCTTCATTTACATATTAAATTCGCCCCACAACCTGATCACATTATTCAACACATATGAAATTATATAGAAATAACAGTATCATCATCAATGCAACGGAACTTAAAGAAACAATAGAAGAAAATAGTTCACACATAGGGACATGAGGATTGGTCAGAGACCAGAGAAAAAACCACTATGGGGAAAACCCTTTTAAATTCTTCTTCTTATTATATTATCATAAAATGTTCAACAAAGAGAGAGAGAGTACAATGATCCATATCTTCAACCACATAATTATTCAGCAAAATCAACTAATCAGCATCCAAGAGATGGACCCAACAATGATAATAATCAAAACCCTGATTCAAAATCCTGTGATCAACTGTCAATGTCTGCGGTCAACTGCCAAATTCTATGGCCCACTGAAAAATCGAACCCTACTTTCCAACCGCACGCAAAGAGTGTACATTCATGTGGCTGAAACCCTCCAACCACACTCATGAGCCTGCGTGCGTGCAGTTACAACCAAAAAGTCATTCTGTCATCCCTGCGACTAGAAACCAAAACCATAAATCTCATGCGCAAGCTTTAGACCTTGCAATTTCAGACCTGTACAAACCAATCTCCGCGAACCACCTTAGACCTATGCAAGCCAAACCAAAGAAAGAAGAATGATCATGATGATGTCCAAATGAGGGTCACTTGACTTGTATTTATAGCCATTCGAGGGTGCCTAATTTCTCTTTTGGGCCAACCTATCCTTTTGTGCACACGCGGGCTTCAATTCAAAAATACACATTCCCTTGTCCAAATCAAGTGCTTCAAAGTCAAAATTGGTCCTCTCGAAAAGAGGAATCTAGTCCCATGATTGAAATTTGTCAGTGAGTTTCCAAATTAACATTACATTACTAGTATAGGCATAAAAAATGGGATATTACATTACCCTCCCCTTAGTTTTTTCACCATCCTCAGTGGACATCATCACTGTAGATAGTAGTGACAATTTTTACCGAGAAATTTCAAATAATCATAGATATGTTTCCCACATAGCATCCTCTAACACTAGGATTTACTTCTTTAGGGATGTAATGGGTCCATTGGACCTTTACTTACCCTATGGCTCTATTTCTAAGCATAATGACATTTTGTCCAATTTACACATTAGATGCACGTGGAAGTCTCCTTCTAGTTCCACTTAGATCAAAGCCTAATCAATGACATGGTTAGTCATATATATGTTTTTTCGACAATAACACATAAAACACATTATGAACTTTTATGATAGTAGGCAACTTATGCGATTGGCCCTATTCCCTCTAAGATCTCAATGGGCTACATTATCTAGTTGTTAGCTTAGTACAACTCACCAACTTTAAGGAAATTTTATTTTGTTTCACTTTTGTAAACACATGCTCTCCTATTTTTAATTCCCTTGTTACTCTACCTTTATCTATGTAACTCTTTTGCTTGTCCTATGTTTCCTTTAGATTACACTCGATCTCTTGATCAATTAATTTTCCATTTCTTTAAGAAACTCTAGCCCAACTGTCACTCTATCTATTGGTTTGTCCCAACTAACTAGAGTATTACACTTTTTGCCATACAATGCCTTAAATGGGTCCATTTGTAGTGAAGTTTAATATCCATTATTGTCAGAAAATTCCACTAAATTCAACTAATATTCCCACTTGGATAACTTATCCATGACATATTTTCTCAACATGTCTTTAATCACTTGATTGACTCTCTCTATTTTCCCATCTATTTGTGGATGATATTCTATATTAAAGTTTGTATTTGTACCAAAAGCAAAGAATAATCCTTTCCAAAAGTTTGAGGCAAACTTTGGACCTCTACTTTAAATAATTTTAAGATGTATCCCATGCAACATAACAATCTCTCTCAAGTAAATATCTACAATGTCAGTTGCCTTACGAGCCAACTTAAATAGAATAAAGTGGAAAGTTTTGCTTAATTTGTCCACCACTACCATCATTGAATCATGTTTCCTTCTTTTCATGGGAAACATAATGATAAAATCAATAGTTATCAATTCCCATTACCACTTCAAAATTAGTAGTAGTTGTAGTAAACCTATTGGATGTTTGTGCTTATCCTTTATTCTTTTACATTTCATACTCTTGACTTTATACTGATATACATCCTTTTTTATTCTTGGCCAAAATTATTAACTTCTTACTAATACAATTGTCTCCTAGTAATTAAAATGTCTAACCAATGAAACATCATACATTTCTTTTAATACAAGTTTCCTTAATTCATAATACTCTAAGACATAAACTCTATGTTTATGCATAATAATTCCATTCTTTTCCAACTTATAACACTCATACTATCTATAAAGAATGCTCATTAAAGTTAACAACCTCAAATTTCAATTCCCGAGACAAGATTTGCACATACTAATCATTGTAACATGCTTTGCACATACTCTTCCACTGAGTACATCAACAACCTAGTTCTCATTAGCTCTAATATGTTTAATGTCAAAATCATATTCAACCAATGAAATTAACACCAAAATTACTTATACCTACTTATTTAAAAACTAAAATATAATAAAATAAATTTATATATTATAATTAACTAGATATAAGCATTAATAACAATTAATAATATCATAAACGTAAATTGAAATTTTCAAATTTTAAATATTTAAATATTGTAAAACTTAATTAAAATATATTAAATATTCAAACGACTAAAATAAATAAAATGTTAATTATTTACGATTTTAACAATAATATTTTTATATTTCAAAATTAATATATATATATTTTTTAAATATTGGAATCTTACATGTAAGTATTTAAAATTTAAATATTTCAAAAATAATATATATATTTTTAAATATTGGAATCTTCCATTCTTTTAAATAAATTAATAAGTATTTAAAATTTAAATATTTTGATATAGTACAACTTAATTGAAATACATTAAGAAGACTAGAATGTTAGTTATTTGAATGATTTAATAATGTTTTTCTAATTAAGCTTATAAATAGAAAGCAAAATAAGACACCATAGAAACTCTAAAATTTTAATAAATGAATTTTTATTGAGAAGAGTACATAATTATAATTTAGAGCAGAATACATTTATTCTAGAAATTTATTACTCCATAGTATTTTCTTACCGTGGTTTTTTTTTGAGCTTGTAATTTGTTAGTGAAAACCCACAACAAATGTTACATTGGAACAACAACCATACCATATTTCGAATCTTATGTAAAAAAAACTTTGATGCTTATGTTTTAATTGAATATAAGTTCTAAAATTTTAGGGTGTATAGTTCGAGTTTACAGTGAACTATATTTATTTTCAAAATTCCATAGTATTTTCATTTTTTAATAGTGATTTTCTTTTTTGGTTGTAATTTACTAATGAAAAGCATAAAAAAATGTTATATAGGAATAATTTTATATAGAAATTTTAATATTTATATTTTAAAATGAATTAATTATATATATATTTTTGTTTGTTTGTTAATTTTATGTGGTTTATAGATTTCGAGATCGGTGACTATTATGTCTACAAAATATTTGTACTATGTTGAAAGAATTGAACCCATGATTTTTTAATAGAAAATATATTTTATCCACAAAATATTTGTATTATGTCGAAAGTATTGAACCCATGACCTTTCAATAAAAAATATATATTAAATATGGGGACTCAACTAATTGAGCTAACCCTCGAGTTAAATTAGCATTTTATCTTCCTCAAATAATACAACATTTTTGGATGTATAATCTTCATTTCATATAAATATTTCTCTATTAACAAATTACTATCTCATATAACTTAAAATAAGTATAGAGAAATCATAAACCTCATACCTTATTAACATAATAAATAATTAATTCTCTCTCTCTCTCTCTCTCTCTCTCTCTATATATATATATATATATATATATATATGGTTCCTAGACCCCAAAGATCAATGATCGCTATGTCCACTGAATATTTGTACCAACCACGATCCTCACCGCGACAGAGAATTGAACATGTGACCTCCCAATAGCAAAGGTACTTGAACATTGAATATTTGTACCAACCATGACCCTCGCCTCGAGAGAGAATTGAACCTGTGACCTCTCAATAGCAAAGGTACTTGAACAATTAAGCTAACCCTTAAGGTTATAAATCTCATTTTATATTATAAATTCAAATATATATCTTTTCATGAAAAACATTATTTTACATTAAATAAAAACACATATACTATAATATATTATAAAATCTAATATATCATAATCTTTAACTATTTTATAAACCAGTGTAGATCCATCTTAACTCTGGATCTATCAAGTGCCGAGAGGGATAAAATCTCTCGAGGTGTAAACCTTTCCTCAAGTTTTTCACTCAAAAAATAGGTTTGCACCTTGAGAGATTTGATCCCTCTCGACACTTGATAGATCCGAGTTAAGATGGATCTAGGTTGGTTTCAGTTGTGTGCGGCCAAGGAAAATCTATCGAAGATATGATTAATTTTATCAATAATATGTAAATACATCTAATATTAATATAATTATTTTAAATATGCTAAATATGTCTGAGATTAATTTGGTCATTTTAATTTTAAATTTTCTTAGTTACCTCAGTTTGTTGAGATGATAAATATTGTTAATAACTTTAATGATGAAAAATGATGAAATAAATTGTTTGAATGCAAAGTGACAATGTAATAGTTGTGAATGATAGAAAATGTGAATAATAAGAATGTAGTCAATTACAAATAGTCTTCATTGTGATCAATCTCAAACTATTTTCTTCTACTATTCTTATTATCACCCTTGTTAGTTTTGTCATCTTTTCATATTGATTATATGAAAAAGATAGTTGAAATCGTAAACCAATTAAATCTTTAGCTCGAGTTGTTGTAGTAAACATCATACCTTGTCTCTCTTGCTCTCCAATATTAATAAGTTGCATTACTATAACACAAAAACCAATGTACAATTCCAATATTTTTTCTGCTTACACTAAAATCAATGCACATTGTTAATCCAATCACTTTAAAATTAATGTACCATCATACATCCAATTACATGAAATCATAAATCAACATCTACACTGAAATCAATGCATCTAATGAAAGCAATCAAATAAGATTAGAAAACAACTCCTACACTAAAATCAATGCATCTAATGCAACAAAATCAAATAGGATTAGAAATCAACATCTACACTCAAATCGACGCATCTAGTGCAAGTAAGCAAACAAGATTAAAAACCAACATCTACACTAAAATTAATGCATTTAGTGCAAGCAATCAAATAGAATTAGAAATCACCATCTACATTGAAATCAATGCATTTAGTGCAATCAATAAAATAGGATTAGAAATCATTTACACTAAAATCAATGCACTTAGTGCAAGCAATCAAATATAATTAGAAATCAACGTCTACATTGAAATCAATGCATCTAGTGCAAGCAATCAAATGGGATTAGAAATTACCATCTACACTAAAATCTATGCATTTAGTGCAAACAATTTACATTAAAATCAATGCATCTAGTGCAAGCAATCAAATGGGATTAGAAATTACCATCTACACTAAAATCTATGCATTTAGTGCAAGCAATCAAATAGGATTAGAAATCATCTACATTGAAATAAATGCATCTAGTGCAAGCAATGAAATATCATTAGAAATCAACATCTACACTAAAATCAATGCATCTAGTGCAAGCAATCAAATAAGATTAGAAATCACCATCTACACTGAAATCAATGCATCTAGTGCAAGAAATCTTCTTCCCTCTCTCCCCCCTCCATCTATCTCCATGTCTCCCTCCATCTCTCCTTCTTTGTCTCTCTATATCACCCCCCCCAAATGCACATGCTCTCTCACTCCATATTTATCAATCTCTTTGTCCCTCCCTCCCTCTCTCCATCTCTCTCTTCTTCCCTCTCTTAACCTTCCATCAATATCTTTATCTCCCTTTGTCTCTCTATATCACTCCTAAAACATACACTCTCTTTCTCCAATCTATCTATCTATCCCTCCCTCCTCCTCTCCCTCTATCTCTCTCTCTCTCTCTTCCCCTTCTCTCCCGCTCCCCCGATTCTCTCTCTTTCCTTCTCTTGCCCTTCTCCCTATCTCTCCATATTCTTTATCACTCTCTCTCTCTCCACATTTCTTTCTCTATGTATTTCTTCTTACCTCCCTCTCTCTACCCGTCCAACTTCACCTCTTTTTCCCTCCCTCTCTCCACTCTTTCACATCATTTATCTTCCTTCATCTCTCTTCCTTTCTCTCCCACCTCTCTCTCTCTCTCTCTCTCTCTTCACCCTCCAACTTTGTTACTATATCCCTCCCTCTCTCCTTCTCCCCCCCCTTCTCTCCATATCTCCTTCTTTGTCTCCTTATCTCACCCCCAAACATACACTCTCTCTCTCCATCTCTCCCTTTTCACTCCCTCTATCTCTCCACTTCTCACTCTCTATGGCTTTCTTCTTCCCTTCCTCTCTTCCACTCCAACTCCATCTCTCTATCCCTCCCTCTCTCCTCCTCTCTCTCAAGTCCTCTCTCTTGTCCTTCCTCTCTCTCCCTTTCTCTCCTACCTCCCTCTCTCCTCCCCCATCACTCTTTCTCTATCTTTCTCTTTGCCCTCCAATCCTCCCTCTTCCCCCATCACTCTCCTCCTCTCTATAAAGTCCTCTCTCTCACCCTTCCTCTCTCTCCCTTTATCTCCTACCTCCCTCTCTCTTCCCCCATATCTCTCTATCTCTCTCTCCAACTATGTTACTATATCCCTCCCTCTCTCCTCTCTCTTTCTCTCCCCCCTTCTATCCATCTCTCCTTCTTTGTCTCTTTATCTCACCCCTAAACATACACACTCTCTCTCCATATCTCCCTTGTCACTCCCTCTCTCTCCACTTCTTACTCTCTATGTATTTATTCTTCTCTCCCTCTCTTCCCCTCCAACTCCATCTCTTGATCCCTCCCTCTCTCCTCCTCTCTCCCCCTTTCTCTCCTACCTCCTCTCTCTCCCTCCATCTCCCTCTCTCTCTCTGCCATCCAATCCTCCCACTATCTCCCTCCATCTCTCCTTCTCTCTCCCCCCTCCATCTTTGTGTCTCCCTCTCCCTCTCTTACCCTTCTCTACCTCTCTCACTCCTCTCCCTCTCCCTCTCTCTTCATTCCTCCTCTCCCCTCTCCTTCATTTTATCTCCATCTCTCCCTTGTCACTCCCCCTATCTCTCCACCTCTATCACTCTATGTCTTTTTTCTTCCCTCCCATATATATCTAGAGTTAATATATATCATGATATATTAATATATATTATAATATAACAAATTTAATATTGTATTAATCCAAAGTTATTAAATTTAATAATATTAATATTATAATATATTAATATGAATATTAGATTTAATAATAATAATAATATTAATCTTTTAATATTAATATTAAGGTTAATAATGTTTTTTTTTGCATCGTATTAATAATAATTTGGCCCATAGGCTTCACCTAAATAAAACTTCTTTTTTGAGTGTTCGTAAATATAAAGTGGATTATGGAGTAAATATATTAAATTTTATTTATTTATTTACTATACCTCTCATTTATTTTTAATTTTATTTATTTACCATACCTCTTTTATTTACCATGGTATTTGGCCCGTGGTATTTTTGATCTAGGTTGGATCTAGGGGTTTAGGTGTTGATTTCTAATCCTATTTGGTATATTTTTATTTATTTACCATACATCTTTATACCTCTTTTATAAATATGACATTTGGCCCATGGTATTAAAATAGTATTTGGTCCATAGGCTTCACCTAAATAAAACCTCTTTTTTGAGTTTTAGTAAATATAAAGAGGTTTATGGAGTAAATATAAAAATATGTTT
The DNA here is from genome assembly GCA_031772625.1 of Pinus tabuliformis. Classification (NCBI taxonomy): domain Eukaryota; kingdom Viridiplantae; phylum Streptophyta; class Pinopsida; order Pinales; family Pinaceae; genus Pinus; species Pinus tabuliformis. The sequence continues at coordinate 481,733,033 of CM062820.1, forward strand.
TATTTATTTACCATACCTCTAGTTTATTTATATTTTTATTTATTTACCATACCTCTGGAGTAAGTATAAAAAAAGGCTTTATTTGTTTACCATACCTCAAGTTTATTTATATTTTTATTTATTTACCCTACCTCTTTTTTGAGCCTTCATAAACCTCTTTATATTTTAAATTTATATTGTGTTTATACATAATAATAATTAGATTTTTTTATTTTTATTTTTATTTTTTTATTTTTTTTTATTTTTATTTTTTATTTATTTTTTAAATAGGGTCGACATTAGATAAAAAATGTTAAATGCTAGATGTTAAACATTAAAAATGTTAAATGTTAGATGTTAAACGTTACATGTTAAATGTTTACGTTTATGTTTACATTTACATTTACTGGCTGTAGAGTGCCTCTCAGCGCAATTATTGATATTATAAAAATATATTATTTATAAACTAGCCGTTGATTGAACATTGAGTCTCTACATTTCTCTCTCTATTTATACTCATGCCATGATGCCTCTTCATCTTGTCTTGACAATGAACCACACTAGATGGTTCGAAACGTGTCGACAAATGAATTTTGATGTGATTATCGCCGAAAACATGTCTCAAAATCTTGATATAGATCACAGAAGCCTAAATTCAATATTATTAACTTAGCAATATAAAAATTTAAAATTACTTAAATAAAAAACACATAAAAAACACTGCGATAGAGATATCGTACAAGTTAACATATTATAAACACTAATATAGCATGAGTTTGTTTTTTTTAAGCTTTTGGAAGTGATTTCTATTAATAAAAAAGAGTATTACATTGATAACAATTCATGTTCTCTTCACCAAAAGGCTCACCGAAGAGGATAGTTCCTCAACCAGGTGTAAACCCATCAACTTACAAGCTAGACAACAAAATACTAAACTTAAACATGAGCACAAAGGAAAATTGCCTTATCTATCAACTATATCCACCAGTGCCTTGAAGCACACTATGACATGAGTTTGATTAATTAATCAAAAGAAAATGAATAAAGACTACGATTGCCATTGAAACCTCACTCAAGTTGATTTCCAATTTTCTTATATTCCATCTATCCCTCGTCCACATTGATACTAACAATCATTCATTCCCTTGTCATAACTTGTTTCCACTTGCTAGCTTGGTTTCATGTTCAAGGGGAATTAATGGTACAAATGCTTGCTTGGTATTCATTGTTATGGTATTAACTTTTGTCACTCAATTTCTCTCTTTTTGTCTCTGTAATTCTCCCAACTGGTCCTTCTGTAGCCTACCTAGTGTTTCAATCCTCGAACATGTTATTTTTCGTACATTCTTGAACTAATTTTTTTGTGATAGTAAAGCCAAATATTTTTTTTTGATTCTCAAGCTTCCTTATATGTATTGTTACATGAAGTTTTTAGACTTGACTCTCATGGACTTAAAAAAGCTTGAATGCTCATAAAGAAACTCTTGTTTTCCAAGAGTGGTTTTTGAAATGTTAGGCTAGTCTCTATCCTAAGCCTCAACTGCCAAGGGAATTGAGTAATTGTCATTAAATCATAATCTAGACACATAAAAATGACTGTTATGAATGCATTGCAAGAATTATTTTGTTTTATGATGGATGTTAATTATTAAATGGTTAGTTTTTGTATGATTTGTGTTGTCTGACTTTGATTCTGGCTCTGGTTCACAACGACACACTCCAATTGTTGCTAACGCACCAGCAGAAGAAGCACCTCCAGGGAATTCTAATGCAATCTCTCCAGTTATTGTCTTAGATTAGTAGTTCTGCACTTGAATTTGGTCTATGTTTTTGTATATTTTCGGTATGCAGTCTCCGTGACTCTTAGGGCGTATCAAAATTTATATGCTTATGGTTTTCTTCCTTCTCTTTTTTTCAAGCCCAGTAATCCATTGCATGGAGACTCCTAAGGGCTAAGTAGTTAGTATGATGTTACATCTATTTTCTTCTCCTTTTTGGCTCAAGGTGGAACATTGGGAACATGTTATGGATGGTCTATTTGTTTTTCAGCTCCCATGCAGTTTTTTGGGACATGCTTACTATCAATGTAAAATCAATTTCTTTATAATATAAATATTTCTATTAACTTACAAAAAAAAATAGTTCTTGTACTAAAACCTGTGATTGCCAGTGAATCTGGCATTTAATCCTAGAAAAAATTAGATGAATACTAAAATTTTCATGCATTTACTCAGTTGTTTGTGTCACATTAGAAAATTAGTGGTATAAGATCCTGAATGGTGAATTTGGCATCCCATCCTAGAAAAGGATAGCTAGACTACTTAAGTATATATGTGGCTATTAGAAAAACAACAATATCAAATCTTGAAATTGTAGATGAAAGAAAACACTTCAAAACATAAATTACATGCTGAAGAGAAGAGTTGCTTTCAAATTAAGCTACAATAGATTTTATTCACCCACAAAATATGGCAAAATATGTTCCCTAGCAACATCTAAATGTTTCAAATTTCATGCTTCTGTACAAGAATCAATAAAGCATAAATAATAATTAAAATACAACACATAATAGTACCCAACACATAGAGCACATAAATCCTAGAGTCTTACTTACATCACATAGTACCTAGCCTCCAAATCCTGGGAACACTTACTTAGCATCATAGCATAATAAGCATCATCGATGTAGACTTAGGTTTTATGTAGGGTTTCTAGTTTGGACTCACTGCCATATTTGGGGCAAGTTCTTTTTCCATTCTGGTTATGAATGACTTAGTTTGATAGGTTTTCCCTGGAAGTGACAGTGAATTTAACATCCAATCCATGCCTATGTTCCTAATACCGAATCCGAGGGCCAATGTTGTTGCTAGCCTTGAAGGCATACCCTAACAATGTGCTAGTATCACTATTATTCAAACATTTGGCAAGGTCCCTTGCTAACGGGTACCCTATGACAAACAAAGATGATTATCATAGGCGAAGATGATTGTGGGCAAAATCTGCATTTTTTTTCCTCATAACACCCCTAAATGGGCCGAACTCCTGCCCAGTGGAATCTACGACAGGGAGCCTTGACTCTGATGGACTCAAGGAGAATTGAACCCGTGCTACATGACAGAGAGCTAATGACTTAGCAGGAAGGGCTTCAACCAACTAGACTACACATCAAGGCTAATTTTTCGCATCTACATACCTCAACATCTTCAAATCTCAGCGCGGACAAAATATTTTGACTCCCAGGACCTCAAAGATGCACATTTTGATTCGTTTGTTAAGGCCTTGAATCCCACTTTACAATTGCATTTGAGGCTACAATTTTGATTTTTACAGATTATTGTAAGTTTCCATGGTTTATTGATTCAGAACATAGATTGGCAACATACAATTTTAAGATTTTATGCTTCCCTACAACTTCTTCTCATTCAAGGGTGTATTTTATACAATCCAAACAACACTAAATTTTTACATTATATGAAGCTGACTATTGTATCATTCTTTGTCAAAAATGTATATAGAGGATTCATTTGCTCAGATTCATGGCTATGGTGATTCTTTACAGCTTGACAAGACCTTTTATATTTTTAAAGGTTCCTTTCATTATTGTGTTTGATAACAGTAAGAATAATAAACTACCTACAGATTATATCCCAACACTTTTCAAAGGATTTCAATACACAAAATGCAATCCTGCCTTTACAGAAAAGGTAAGGAAAGGAGAAAAAATTCCATTTACCTAATTGATGAATAAATGAGTGAATGAAAAAGCATATTGCAAGTGGATAAAAAAATAAGGAAAAAGCAGTCGCAGTGAACTGTCTCCCTTTACCAGGTTGTTTCCACCCTCATTTCATAGAACTATTCATTGAGAACAAATAAACATTAAGAAAACAAGAATAACACAAAAAATAGGAATAACATAATGTTTTAGATCTCATTTGTTGACATTTTATTTTCATAGCTACAAACCTGATACATGTCCAAGACATTATTAATATTAAAAAGTTACAGATAAAATTTTGATTGGAAAATAGTAAATACCTCCTGGTTGGCTCAAAGAAATTGTGGATGATAGGGATGTTGCCTCAGGACCTGGCTTCATGTCCAACAATGTAGAAGAATTCGTTGGTCTTGAGTTCATCACTAGTCTTAGCTTAGATTTTTCTTCTATAGCAAAGGGAATTTAATGGGCTGTGAACATTATGGTGAGATCAAAGACAATTTTTGCAACCTCCACTTCAGCTTTAGCCACATGTGTGAATGATTCCTATGTGGCAAAGTCCAAAGTTTAGAACTGTAACGAAAATCACTGAATGCAATATTTAGGTTCTTACTTAAAAGGCAACAGAACATCAACATAGCTTAACCAATTTTGAACTTAAGGCTTCTAATCTCCAATTGTCCTTGAGTGCATTATAGGAACTCTCGGCTCAATTTTTGGGTGCCAATAATGGGATGCTTTTAAATCATAGGAAATTGAATGCATTGTTTTGTATGTGGCACTTTTGGGTTTTGTTTATTATTATTATTATTATTATTATTTAATCCATCTAGGTCAATACTTCATGGGAATTACTCAGGCTCCCAGATGGGCATTTTTATTCAACACTCCCCTATAGATTGATTATTAAATTTATTATTTTTTTATGTAATTGTTTAATTTATTTAACGCAAGAGGCCACAATTTTGCCAGGAAAATAATAGAAATTATGTTATGATTTTGAGAAAATACATCATAAACTTTTGAAACTCCTGGTTATAGCTCTCAAACTTCAGGATTTTGGGTGCCACAGGGGTTCTTGATAGTGCTAAATCCATTTATGCCACCGAAAAACTGATTAAACACTGCCACATTGGGATTTCTTGGAAAGTTTCTTGCCAGATTTCCGTGAGAAATTCGCCACCCAGAAAAAATTGTGGCCTTAATAGAAAAGGCCTTTATTTAATGCATCCATTATTATATCTACTCGTTTGAAGGTGTGTACTCTTTATATTCATTTACAAAGATAGATATATTAGGGTTTAATATTTTTTTTCTTTTCTAAATAAATATTCTTTTTGAAAATTCTATTAAAATGAGATCAACTTATCATATCATTACTATTAATCAATAAAACAATAGTATTATATAACAATAATAAATTTTTTTAAAGCTTTAAAAATCCTTAATTAATCTCCAAAACTAGTAGAAAGTCAAAACATTTGATTAGAGAGTAATTATAATATATTTTGCCTACCTAAGAAATTCTAGCCATCTTGTTGTTATGATCCTTGTGCCTTAAAATTGATAAGAAACCAATAATTACAATCCTCTTTGAGGTGAAAACCTCCGTTTACAATGAATACAATATACAAGACAATATTTAATGATCCTAAGACTAGGTCTCCTTAGTGTGTGTGTGTGAGCGAGAGAGAGAGAGGGACAAAAGGTGCAATTATACTAAGGAGACCTAGTCTTAAGATCATCAAATATTGTCTTGTATATTGCATTCATTGTAAAAGAAGGTCTCCCCCTCAGAGAGGACTGTAATGATTGGTTTCTAATCAATTTTAAAGCACAAAGGATCATCACAACAAGATGACTACAATTTTTTATTATACCTACCTATGGTAGAACATCTCTCTCTCTCTCTCTCTCTCTCTCTTTACATGTGTGTGTGTGTGAGGAAAAAGGGTACAATTACAAGAAAATGGGACCATGAGGGGTTCTAACCTACGTAAAAAAAATATAAATGTAATCACTCAATATCTAAGGCTTAATAAGGGGATTTTTTCAATTGTTTATTGTTATTCTTAATACTTCTTCCCATTCCATCAATAATGGTTAACTTGAGGCCTATATAGGGCTTAACATGCTCCTCCCTTTTAAAGAAATGTTGTCCTCAACACTTGACTATTTGTGGGTGTTTTTGCATGAACAACTCATCTTCCCATGTCACTTTTTCCACTAGTAGGTTATTCCATTTGATGAGGTACTCAATAATTGCTTGATTTCTCAATTGCTTATTCTTTGTTTGCAAGATTTCTTTTGGTTCTAGTATTATTTTCCCTTCTTTATTAATCTTTGGTAGAATAGTTTAGACTAGGATATTGTCACCAATTACCTTCTTTAAGAAAGAAACATGGAAGACTAGATGTACACATGAAGATGGAGGAAACTCCAATTTGTAAGCCATACTTTCAATCCTCTGCAAAACCTTATAGGGCCATAATACCTCAAAGCTAATTTTTTGTCCTTCTTTTGTTGTTTGAGGGATATTTGTATCAATTCTCTTTGATGACAAATTGTTTTCTCTTATCATTACCTTATTCGGCCCCAAGAAAAAAAAATTAAGTTGTTTTTGATGCAATTTGGTCATGTTTGGCCTAATAAATGTGTTCCCTAAGGTATTTTGCTGTGCATTTTTAATTTTCAAAAATTTATGAAACAAATGCATTGTAACATGAATTTACCAGAGGCAATATATCTCGTAAATGATCATTTGTTTTAATATCTGTAGGCAACCTTGGAAAATTTCGAGATATTGATTTTGAAGATCAATATCCTTGGATGGATGAATACCCATCCACTCATCGAAAAACGATCTTGGGATACTTGATCAATGTGTTTAGTTCAACAAGGAAAACACAAGATAGTTTGGGGATTTCACGCAGATCCAAATTTCCTCGTTTTGATCCACAATTTAAGCACTAAAGGAAGTCATTTGATCTGATTGCAACATCAAAATAGGCTACAATCACCAACAAATAATATTTTTGGGTATTTTGTTATATTTTTGCTTATAAAAGCAAACAAACAATGTTTGCAAAATAGGGAATTAGAAGTTTGTAATTATAATACTTTGAGAAATATATTTGTAGGCCAAACTTCAGTCTTTTGAAGCTTTCTCCAAGTTTGTTTCACTTAATATATGTTATTATTTAGATTCTCAACTACTAGTAGACAATCTAGTGTGCTTTCCATGGTGTGGAGGGCACCCACAGACCAAAGCTTATGCACTACTTTCCAATCGTTCATTCATTTTGTATATGTTGATATGACCTATGTATTTATGATCAGTTATGTTCATATTCTTTTTCTTGTATATCTTTAATTTCCTTGTTTATATTAGTTGCTTATGCTTGTGTCAACTCACTAGTATATTCATTGCCATATTGTTGTCTATAATTTGTTTATATGGCTATTTATGTTTAATGATTTCAAGTATTGTTTATGAGCTTTATTTATCATAGGGTAGTTGTTTCTTATGAGGATAATCTAATTGACAAGGCTGAGTAAAGCACTGAGAGTGCCATCCACCGCCTTTCTCGTTAGAAAAGGCCCCAACCCTTTTGGCAACATTTTCACTTAGCATGATATGAATCAACACCATAATTCATTGCTTTCAATCATTTATTGCTTTCTTAAATTAGATCAATGATTTGGGTACATACTAATTAAGAGGATGAGTAGAAGACTACTTGAGTGTCATTGATTTTCACTCTCATAAATGGAGAAGGACATAGTGCATTCTCATCTTTTCAATTGGTATTGGGATGAAGTCTATTAGATTGAATAAAAGACTACTAGAGTGTCCACTTGCTTCTATCAACAAGATAGGCCCTAGTGAATTACCAATCTATTAAACCAAAACCCCTTTCATCATTGTTTCAATTCCAATCATTTATATGCATTTGGGTGTGCTTTACATTTCCAATAAGTATCCTTAGTTTAAAAGTTTTGTTTCATGCTTCCTTGAATTAATGTAACTTTTGATTAGAGTTTTTTAGTTTCAATTAGCTAACTTTAACACTTAAATCTAGAAGTGACAACCAATATATCCTAACTCTCTATAGATTGTATTGTGCTTCCAAGTTTACAAACATCTGATTGATATAAATATCATGTCCTAGCTTATGTACTTAAGCTAGCATGACAATCTGTTGATATGGTTGTAGTGTCACAAATATCCAATCCCCCACTTCAAATTCCCTTTCACTGCGATGTTGATATTCTTGTTGTTTCATCCTATTTTGTGCCATAACCAAGTTGTCCTTCACTAGTTTGAGAACCTCTTGTTGGTGTCATATGTGGTCCTCTATTGCTTGAGCCTTTATATTCCCTTTCAAGGGTGATGTGATGTGACGGGGGATGATATCGATAAAGTTCAATAAATTGAGAAATTTTTTATGAAGTATGGAAGGATATGCTGTATGACCATTCATCCAAGGGAAACCATTTGAACCATTGTGTATGTTTATCAGATGCAAAGTAACATAAATATCCTTTTAAACATTTATTCACAATCTCAATTTTCCCATCAGATTAAGGACGGTAAGATGAGCTATGAGCCAATTGAGTACCCAAATAAGAAAATAATTAAATCCAAAAATTTCCAGTGAAAATTGGATCTCTATCACTGACAATAATCTTTGATATTCCATGTAACTTTTGGACAATTTCCATGAAAGATTCTACCACAATACTATTTTTAAAAGGATGAGAAAGAGAGAAAAAGTAGGCATACTTTGTCATTTTATCCACCACTATCATAATGATAGTCTTTCCTTTAGATTTGGATAAACCTATAGTAAAATCCATTGAAACTTCTTCCCAATGTTGTCTTGGTATAACTAATGGTGGAAGGATCCCTGGGGTCTTGATAGTTTATTCTTTATTTTGTTGGCATGCCACACATTCTGCCACAAACTTTTGCACATCTACTTTAATACCTTCCCAAAAAAAATCCTTCTGCATCCTAAGCTACGTCTTCAAGAACCTTGAAAGTCCTCCTACAAGAGAAGTGTGTAATTCCAAAAGAACCTTCTGTTTGAGTTGAGAATTATTACATAAGTATAAGTGATCTTGATATTATAACAAACAAATTTTCCACATAAGTTTTTCTACTGCATCGGGGTCTTCATGTAGTTATCGAATGATCTTGAATATCTTCTCATCTTGCTACCATCAATCCTTGTTTCTTCCACCTAGTCAGATTGTGGAATGGAAATAGCACATAGTAAACCATTTATGCCTTCCTGTGCATCTACCATAATATTTCGTTTTCCCTTTTTGTATATAATTTCAAAGTCACGAACCAACATATTTGTGACCCATTTTTGTTGCTTTTCTAAATATGGTATTTGCTCCAAGAAGTGCTTTAAACTATCATGATCTATTTTTACTTTGAAGTGTCTTACATTAGGTATGGACGTCATTTCTTACCTACATGTAGTATGGTCAACGTTTCTTTTTCATATATGGGTCTGAGTAAGTTCTTTCCTTTAAATTTTCTACTTTCACAGGCAAGGGACCTTCCTTCTTACATCAAAACTGCACCAATGCCATGGCCTAAGGTATCACACTCCACAATGAATATTTTGTGAAGTTAGGTGTTGCCAAAATTGGAGTTGTACACATAGCTTCTTTAATTTCTTCAAAATCTTTGACTACTTCTTTAGTGTAATACAAAGCTCCCTTCTTTAATAATTTTTTTAGAGGTGATGCTATTTGAGCACAATTCTTGGCAAACTTGCAGTAATATCTTGTCAATCCTAAAAATCCTCTAAGTTTCTTCAAGGCATTGGGTATTGGCCATTCCCTTATAGATTTGATTTTTGTTAGGATCCACGTTGACACCATCATGTGATACAATATGACCCAAATATTCCACTTATTTAACCCCAAAGACACACTTGGATGGCTTTACATATAGTTATTACTCTTCCACCTGTGTCAATACCTTGTCAACATGTTGTACAACTATTCCTAAGATTTGTTATAGATTAGGATGTCATAAAAATTACTAGCACAAATTTTCCAAGGAAGGGTTTGAAAATAGAATTCATCAAGCTTTGAAATGTTGGAAGTGAATTTATAAGTGCAAATGAAATACAAGTAAAATCACAATGACCTTCATGTTGTTTGGGTAAATAGGGTATTTCATACCCATGTTAAGGTTTTTCGTTACATCAAAATCTGTAGGCATTAGTAAACCTTTGAACCCTTACCATTACCTTGAGTGGGAAATTAATCCCAAATTCCCAGGGTGGATCCTATTTTGGAAGTTAGTTCATGTGAACAATTCCCAATGAGGTAAGTATGAAAATGAATCCAACGCCCCCCTCAAATGCAACTCGGGGAATTGAACTTGGCCCAAAGCTCTGATACCATGTTCAGGTAAACATGGTATTCCATATAAGATGAACACCTTCAATAACCACTCACACAACCATATCAAAATCACAATGCCAATATTTTTACATGGTTAAAACCCTTTGAGAGGGAAATAGTCCACAACCCCAACCAACGCGACCACTTGAGGAAATTTTATTAATGTAAAAGAAAATAATTTACATAAGAAAGTTCTCACAATCAATCATTAGCCATGTCACTTCATGCCATTTAAATAGAGATCATGGACTAATAAGGTGTTAAACCATAAATCAATAGCCATTAGTATCGAGGAGAATATGAGTCGTCAGATCACTTTATGTCTATAACATATTGTGATTGTCAGATTACAATGCAACTAATGCATACTAAAGAAACACACTTTTAACTAATAGACACATTAGAATAAATTGAACTTAACTAACTCTTAAGTGTCTAAATATAATAATTACACATGTGTTCTAAATTTTTTTTTTGAAATATCTTCTTGTCTCATGATTTGATGATATCTAGAATGAATATCCAACTTAGTATATAAAATTTCTCCATGAATTTCATCTAACAATTCATCAATAACAGGAATAAGAAACTTACCTTTGATTATTATTTTGTTGATTTGTCTATAGTTTGGACACATATGCCATGAACCATCCTTTTTTATAACCATCACCACTGGTGAAGAGAAAGCGCTCTGGCTAGGTTGAATGATGCCTGCCTCTAACATTTATTGAACCATACACTCAATCTCACTCTTTTGTGCATGTGGATATCTATAAGGCCTAATGTTAGGTGGTACACTTCCAGGTTGCAAATGAATAACATGGTCATGATCTCAGATAGGTGGAAGACCCTTAGGCATTTCTCCAAATACCTTAGCATGGTTTTTGATGACTGTGTGGAGATCTAATGGAGCAGAGGATACAAATGTTTGAACATCTAATGAACACATTGTGCAACTACACCTTGGTGTCCCCATTTTAGCAATTTTTTCATGTTATTCGATCTTATCACTTTACTAGGTTTCCCTTGGGTACCTCTAAACTCAATTTCATCTCCTTCTCAGAAAATATTATGAAAAGATGTTGGAAATTAAGGGCCATTGTTTTGAATGATTGTAACCATTGGACCCCTAATATAACAACAATGCCACCCATTTGGCTTGCAATCTTGGGACTGACCAATAAATACTCCCTTACATTTAGCTTAATATTATGGTATTTCCTTGGACAATTTATGGTACCTCAATTTGTAATCATCACTTGAAATTATAGTGTTGGATATACAAATAAATTAAGAAAATTTTCCAATTTGTAATTGATGAAGTTATGGGTACTAACTGAATTAATAAATACTATTATCTTTTTCCTTTTTATATATCCTTATAACTTGAGGGTTTGTGGAGTATTGATGCCGACCAATGCATGAAAATAGATTGTTGGAGTAGTCTTTTTTGTGTCTAGATATTGTGAAGTTTCCACTTCTCAATATTCTTCATATTCACAGTCCCTTTTCTCTTCTTACATTCATTTGCAGAGGATTCAACCTTGTTAGTTTACGAAAGAGAGCATACTTTTCTCTATAATTATTAGTGACCAACTTTTTAGTGGCCATATTTTTACTTTCAACTTTCCTTTCTAGACTGAAAACATGCTCTAGAGATTTAGGTTCAAAGATACACACCTCATGTTGGATTCTTTCCTTTAATGTTCTTGTTGGGCCTTGGAATTAACATCCTATTTACCATCATTTTCCCACATTTTCAATCATTTTCAACCTTATAATCACATTGTGTTACTCCACCTATTGTAATTTTGACTAATGCATGCTACTCTTTCATGCCACCTTAGTTCATGTAGTTTTGCTTGTATTTTGATGAGAGGTTGTCTGTTTTGGGTGAATTTATTAATGAAATAGACAAAGAGGCTCGTTGAAGTATTGTTGCTTGCATGCAATGCTATTTCTCCAAGTTTGTATTGTTGATATTCTAGAACAGGTTCTACTGATGTTATTGTTGTTATGCTAATACTTTGTTTTCTTGATGATGTCATCGGGAGTAAACTCAAGAGCTACTATTCAGTCATAGTCAACCTAGACCGCTATGCCAACAAAATGAACTATCTTTTGATGATCCAACCAACTTGGCTATGACAATTATGATTCTCCGTTGTCAACTTCTTATTAATTGAAGACATTGTTACAATAATCCATTTATTCTCAACAAATTAGCTATAATATGTTGTATGAGGCTCCTAATTTGGACAACCTAAGAATCGAAATATTCTCATGGCTAATTTTGGTTTTAAAATTATAAATAATGTAATTTTATAAAAGAAGAATCCCTTTGCCTCATGCGAGGGTGGCACTACTACATTTTTGGAGAAACTGTGCATCTGTAACTTTTCAAGATTAATACAAACTTCCATGGGTTCATGGCTTAACATTATTCTACTGTCTTAGCTTATGAGTTGTAAATTGCCAACTCCCTGCTAAGGAGGAAGGGCTCTCCTCTTTAGCAGGGATCATTGTATTAGTAAGGTAGTGTACCAGTGTGTTTGATTTCCTCACAATTATTTTTAATATTGTTTATTTGCCACTATTACAAAATTCTATTAATGTATTACATTTAATTACCATTTGGTTTGCAAAATAGTTGATCTCGATTATTGTGTGACAACATAATAAGTGGATCGATCAATTTATCAATGTGTGTTATTAATTATTTTTCTACTACAGTTTCTTAGTTTTGCTTAATAGAATATTAGACATATTATTGTGTACTTGTTACAATATGTTGCACAAATTGTTGAATTGATGATTGCAATGAGTTCATTAGTTGTGTGAAGTTTTATTTGAATGGTTTCTGCAATTCTTTCTAGGAGTGTCATTTCCTTTTCCACAAGTGTGATCTTAAATGATTGAGTGATGCTTATTCTACAAGAGTGATTTTGATTTCAGAACCATGTGCAGAGTAATTGGAATGCTTAAAGTGTGATGATGATGATTTCAATGTGTTGAGAGTGAGGACTTACAATGATTTGAGTTTTGGTTATATGATGTGATCTTATGGAGTTTGGTATTAAACAATGTTAGTTAATGATTTCTACCTTCATATACTTTGCATAATAACCTTGAAATAAAAGACCTACCATGGTTGACAATTTATGTGTGTGCAATTATTTTGTTCTAATTAAAAGACAATTAATTCACCCAACATTTTGGAACCATTGTTGGGGAGGTTATTAGAGGTGCATAAGTGTGACTAGAATTGATTTTGATGCATTGTTAATAGAGTGAGTTAGAAGTGTTCTTGTCTCTAAGGTGACAAGGTGGTAAACAAAATAGGTAAAAACTTGCACATCGCTTCAAAAAACTGAAGCAGGATCAACCTCATAAGGAGTCAAGACACATAGGTTTGCATGAACAATAAAGAAGAAAAAAATGGTGCCCCAAAAAATACTAATTGTATAGGTAAAAGGGGACGTGGAGGAAAGAAGAATCAAGATCTAGGAAGAGTTAAATTAATTCAGGAGTTGATCTCAAAAGCTGAGGTAGAATAATCTACCCTAAGAACAACTTCTAGGAAAACAGGATCCCATAAGAATGTTCCTCAGAGGTTAGAATCTCTTGGATCATCCATGTTGGGAGCACATATTTGGGAGGTAAAATCTTATGAACCTTAAACTTCAAAAGAAAGCTCGAGGATTTCTTTTTCATGTGTATTAGTAGAGGAAGAGTATGAAGACTTATTGGAAGGACAAGGAGGTATATATGAGAATAATTTGGAATATCAAGAATTAAATCCAAAGAAACAAACTCGTGTTCATTTTGTTCTATAATCATTAAGTACTATTAAACAACTTGACTAGCCATTAGAATACCACTCATAGCCAAGGGGACAATGAATCCTTGAACTTATTTGGAAATAGCCTCAAATTTTGAAGGAGAAAAAGATGGAAAAAGAAATAATTACAACCTTTAAATTGCCTATTGGAGACGTGTAGGGGTAGTATTCAATGAAGAATATTCCTTTGTTAGCCCTTCCATCGTTCTAGGGGACAACCTTTGAAGATCCAAACATTTTCCTTTTTGAATTTGATGTCCAATGTAGGAGTTATGATTACACCACAAATGCTCAAAAGTTGAAATTGTTCCTTGCTACTCTGAAAGGAGATGCACTAAGATGGTTTATGGGGCTCAGAGGTGCATCTATTTCCTTATGGGATGATATGAAGAAAACCTTCTTGGAAAAGTACCAAGATTACCATTGGACTAGGGATCAAAGGGAGGAATTATTCAAGATGTCCCAGAGAGAGGAGGAAAACTTGAAATATTATATAAAAAACATTCACTATAATTTGTAGAGATTGAAGGATAGTAATTTGGACAAGGACATTTTTAAGACAATTTTGATCACAGGGATAAAGGAAGACTACTTGGATATGTTAAATCTCTTGGGGAAAGGGAACATATCTAAATAACCCTATGATTATATCATTGTTGTAGTATACCTAGGGGGGATAATATGGGGTACTGAGGGAGGTACCCAAGGGAATAATGTAATGTAATAATGTAAGAATTATAAATAAATGAGCTATAGTTAATAATTAAAGTGGTTAACCCATATTATGCAAATAACCACAAGTAGTTAGGGAATAAAGTGATAAGCCCATTATATTAGATGTATGATATTAAGAGATCCATGGTAATTACCCATGGTATTATTTGTATGAAGCCAATATAGAGGCTAGAGACTTGCCATTGATACATGTCAAGTATTGTTTTGTATTGACAAACATTAGCTTGTGGAGTGATCTCCTTCCTTAAGGAGTAGTTGTATGGTGTTACCCTACCTCAAAGGTCTTATCGATAAAGAAGAATTTTCATTCTAGCAATATCTTGTATTATGTTTTGGGTAATTTTGAAATTTTATTATAATTGCAGGTCAGATATGTTACAAGTGGTATCAAAGCTCTTTATTGGGAAAAACAAGGATTTATTTATTCTTTTCACAGGATTTTTTTAGAAAAATAGAGGCGACGAGTTTGCAGATCAGATCTGGAAATTTTGGTGCAAAATTTTCTAAATAAAATTATAGAACTAAGTTCCTTGTGAAACAATACCCAATTAAAAAAAACATCATCCAAATCGGAGTCCGTATGAGGGAGATATCATTGATTTAAAATTAGTTGTTCTACAGAAATTTTTCTGACGACAAATTGTGGATTATAGATATCTAGTCATTTTTTGCAGTTTTCCATGCATAATTTCAACAAAACATGAGCTCCTCTTGGAAAATTACACAATTTCAAAAAAACTATTGGCCGAATCGGAGTCCGGATGAGGGAGATATCGCGGATTTAATTAATTAATTATTTATTTATTATTATTAATTTTTTTTTTCCAATTTTTTTTTCTAACAACTAGACAATTGCAACGCGGATCTAAGTTTTCCGAGTGCCAAGATTGGGATTTCAATTGCATGGGAAGATTTCCATTTTCGAAAATAGGCTATAATAAGGATTCTGAGCCATAGCGACCGAGTTGTGGCCATTTTAATTTTTCTGCACACAGTATGTAAATTCTTTCAAAACCCTCATTCTACTTCATGGGTTCTACTGTGCTATTTTGAAAGGAAAATATGATGGCACTACTATTGAAGAATTCCTAAAAGCAGAAAAGTCATTATTTCTGAAATTTTGGAAAGAGGTAGCATGGTTTCATTTTAGAGATGAGGTTGCCATATGGTGGGACTCACTTAACATAAAGAAATTGGTAGGCCTTCCTGATGAATAATTTGAAGAAGTCCTTTTGGGCAAATGGTCTCATGCTAGAAAAAATGATAATGAGAAACATAAGGGGTTATTTTCTGTTGGTATTTTCTTATTACATGTTCATGGATGTATTCAGAAAGAGATGATCATTGTGTCTATCAATCCTAGTTGCAAGCACAATTTTATCAAAGTTAATTTGACAAAAAAATTACAAATCCCAACAAAACATATTGCAAGCACATAGTGATCTATATATGAAACTACTTGAGGATTATGATAAATTGTAAGTGACTAAAGTAGGTCCTTTTAAGCCTCTTATGTCAAATTCATAAACATATAAACATGAATTAAAAGTTTAGTTTTTGCATAAAACATGAGACAACATCACCATAACAACAAACACAACACAAAAAAATGATGAAGGAGTTCACCCCTCCTAGGCTACATCTCCTAGTCCAGCTTCCAATGGTTGGGCCTCTTTCATTATGATCATAAAACAATGTTTACATCAAGTTACAGTGCTCAAATGGCTTCAAAAATAGCTCCAATGGCTTCAGAACTATCAAAAACCCCTGTCTAGCCTCTTTTTGCTCCCAAAATGGCCAAAAAAATTGAGAAAGTTATGCCTCTTTCTCTCTTTTCCCGAGTTCTCTAGCTAACCATTTTACAATTCGGCCAAAACCTGGCTTGTGTGCCCCAAACGTGGAAAAGATGCACTAAACCTGGCATAATTCCCGCTCGGCAGGCGAATTTGTAGGACAAATAATGGTGCCATTAAGCCCCTAGTCCCTAAAATCCTGGTCACATGACAACCATATGACCGCATAAAGTGTCGATGTTAGGGGGCTTTGTCTAACTACTGTCTGTGTGTTCCCTTTGTTTTATCACTCACATGTGACCTTGGATTGGCCCCTAGGTTCTAGCTCCTTTCCTCTTCCACACCATCGGTCACGTTGTGGGTCATATGACCCTGGGTTGGCCCTTCCATTTTCGCTCCAGATTTTGAATTGCGTTTGGTAAGATTGTTGGGAATGTGGTTTGTTTTAATGGACACGAGGGCTGGGTTAGGCCCTAGTCCTTGGCCTCCCGCCCGTGGTACTATGGCACAGGGGTGGCCATGGGCTAGGGCTTAGTCTGCCACCCCCCCACCAAAATGCACCAAACATAACATTTATATAATGTTTTATTCATAATGTTTAAACAAGCAAAATGGTGGCACATTGGTGTAGGATTAGGCTAGTTGGAATGAGGTCACAAGTTCGATCCACCGGAGGTGCAATTTGACCCTTAACAAAATTTTAGTGGCCACCAAGATGCCATGTGGAAGCCTCTGGTTGGTCCACCTCATAACCAATTAAAAATGGTCAGCTCATAGCCAATATAAATCTACCAAGTGTCAAGCATATATTGGTCCTCTACTCAATCACTTCCCTATCAGCAGGCCCAGTCAACTATACGAACTGCTGACTGGGAAATCCTGCAAACTGCCTTTTTGAAATTTTAGTTGTTTCCCAAAATGATCAAAACGTGTTTCTGGGAGCATACAACGTCCATTTTGAACAAAAAAAATTGCACCATATTAAAAATGATGAGATATACACGATCATTCAAGTTTTGAGCCATTCCAACAACTTTGGAATTTGAGCATAAAATTGATCCACCAGATCACATAGGTTTATAATGAAAATGTTCAAATTTATAAAGATTTGAAGATTTCTATGGATAAGCATGTGTTGCATTCTGATTTTTATATTTCAAATATGGATAATGTGGATGTTGTTTTGTGACACCCTTGGATGTAATTTGTTGGTACTTTCAATATTAATGTGCAGAAGAAATTCATGAAGCTCTGGTATAAAAGGAAGAAAATTACATTGCAACATATTTCCATGAGGAACCAGGCAGAGGCCGTGGAGGCAGAATAAAAAATCTCTAACAACACTGAATCATTAGATGATGAGCCTTTGATGGTAGACAATCAAACACAAACATCAAACCAGGTACCAGAAAAAGCACCAGACACCACTTAGACAGCCATAGTGGAGGAATTAATGAAAGACATACCATCAGTTAAAGCTTAAGCATATCTCCACCCACATCACCCAACAAGACAACAACCAACAAGGTGGAAATGAATTAGTAACAAGGAAAACAACCCATGGATGACACATAGAGAGGTGCGATGATCCACCCACAACACATCAACATAGAGGAACCACTAGAACCAGCTTCCATCTCAAGCGAGCGAGGCACCAGCTAGATCGAGTATTCACCTTTCTTTGGGATGGCTAGATGCACGTGCATGGTAACAATGGACTACTCTTTTGAGTAGATCTTATTATTTGTGTTCTTCTTATATTTTGTGGATGAAACATGTTTAAGCGGAGTGGAATGTAATATACCTAGGGGGGATAATATGGGGTATAGAGGGAGGTACCCAAGGGAATAATGTAATGTAATAATGTAAGGATGATAAATAAATGGGCTATAATTAATAAATAAAGTGGTTAACCCACATTATGCAAAGGACCACAAGTAGTTAGGGAATAAAGTGATAAGCCCATTGTATTAGATGTATGGTATTGAGAGACCCATGGTAATTACCCATGGTATTGTATGTATGAATCTTATATAGAGGCTAAAGACTCTCCATTGAGACATGTCAAGTATTTTTTTGTATTAATAGACATTAGCTTTTGGAGTGATCTCCTTCCTTAAGGAGTAGTTGTATGGTGTTATCCTATCTCAAGGTTTTTATCAATAAAGAAGCATTTTCATTCTAGCAATCTCTTGTGTTATGTTTTGGGTATATTTTGCAAGTTTATTATAATTACAAGTCAAATCTATTACAATTTCACTTTGGTTGAGAAGCTCAAATGGATCAACAAGAAATAAAACCTCAACACAAGATGCATTCGCTCAAGTACATAAGTCAGCTAATGGTGGGGTGACAAGAGCAAGGATTGGTACTTTATTTAAAAATTTCAAAACTGCTATCATTAGCTCTTTATCCTCTCAGTTGGATATGTTACAGGTGAAACAAAGGAAGATTAAGGATGAGAAAGCTCTATCCATATTATGTCCCAAATGTAGAAAGAAGCATCCTCTTAGGGAACACCCACTTAATAGTATAGAAATTTGTAACATTTGTGAACATGAACATTTTACAAGACAGTTACCGTCATTGACAGGACTAAAGGAAGTTTTCAAGGAATCAGATGAGGAGGCTAAGATGACATACTTCATCAGCTCCAAGAAACCATGGCAAGCTCAGCCACCAGGTATGGTTCAAGATCCTTTATATTCTTTTAATACTTGGTTGAACATGTACAATCCTCAACAACTTTTTCAACAAATGCACTATCCTTTATCCCCTTGGTATTTTCCTAACCTTCCTTTGGTCCAGTATCTAATGAACTTTCCCTAGTGGCCTTCACCTTTAAACCAATCACTTCCATGGCCTCAAAGATGGTGTGGAACCTCTTTCCTAGGAGAACTTCCCGTGTAGTTATCAATGCAGCAACAACAACTACAACTTCCTTCTAATACACCAGTAAGTAACCCTCCCTTACAACCTCAGTTACCTATACATCCTAACCCTAATCCAAATAATAAAGAAGCATAATAGGTTGAAGCACTAATTTTCTCTACTCACTGTATCTCCCCCATTGGGTGTAATGAAGTGCGACTACAATTAGGGAGAATAGTAAACTTGAGAGTTTCCCCTATTATTACAAAAAATGAAGAAAATAGTTCACATAGGGAGGAAGCTCCAAACTAGGGATCATTAGACAAACAACATGTTGAACCCTTTGTAACAACTAATGACACTATTACTATTGAGACCACTATAACAACCAGTGTCACTGATACCACTGTAATAATTGATGTTGCTAAGGCTCTTGTAACAATTGATGCCACTGTTACAGTAGGGATTGTGACAACTGAAGTTGCCATCAATACAAAGACTCTTTTAAATCCAGCATATCTAGAAAGACTAATTGTAGCTAGGTCTACCCCTCAACTCGAGTCCAATTTTCTTAAAGAATTGAATAATTTACATGTTCAAATTTTACTACTTCAAGCAATTAGAGATGTCCCAATTTACGCAATAACAATAAGGGAGATTTGTGTCAAGAAACTCGGTAGTAAACCCCGAGATCAACCCACTATGCATGTAGTGGGAAAACTATCAGATATGAAATTCCACCTACCAAGTATGGAGATCTTGGGAATTCGATTTTAACTATTCATATTGGAGGAAAAACTATTCGATTATTACATTGGTTGACCTAGGTGCTGCAATCAATATAATGACTAGGGAGAACTTTGAGCTATTTGGATTCACCAATCTAAGACCCATGCCTACTATGGTGGGACTAGATGATAGGCCTAAAATTATGCTTGAGGGAATTCTAAAGGGTTTAGTCATTTCATTCGACTCTTGGGAGTATCCATTTGATTTTCTGGTGTTACAACCTAAGACATGCTTGGGAGGACACCCCCTAATTTTATGTAGAGCCTAGTTAGCCACTATAGACACATTTATCACCTGGAGATTAGGTTTTATGACCATATCTGATGGAAATAATACCAAGAACCTCGTCATTTATCCTCTAGATAGGCCAAGTGTTGATTATGAGAGCTATTTATGGCTTGAATTTGCGCAAGAATGGGATGATACATTACCACTCCTTACTATTGGTAAGGCCTTGCATTTTAAAAATGAAACAGAGGATGACACCATCAGTAATTTTATTAATGACCCCTCTACTGTTACTTAGTTAATGCCCTAGTTATTGAGCTGTATAAAGGACAAACCCAATGGGGATGATGCCATTGATGATATTATTACAAAATAAATACCAACTTCTCCAAATCTTAAGAGTATTCTAGTTGAAATTGAGATTGGAAAAACCCTAAATATAAATCCTAATTTATCTCTTTTACAAACAGAGAAGCTACTAGAGTTCCTGAGAAAGTATAAAAAATCCTTTGCATGGGACTATACAGACATGAAGGGTATTCACCCTATTTTATGTGCTCATTATATAGATTTAAAAGATGGTTCCCATCCTTTTTGATAGCCTCATCAAAGAATAAACCCAACATTGAAAGATATTGTTAGAGAAGAACTTCAAAAACTATTAAATGAAAACTTTATCTATGCAATTTCTAACAGTCAATGGGTATCTCCAATTTTTGTTGTGCCTAAGAAATATGGCAAGTGGATAATATGTGTTGACTATAGGGAGCTTAATAAATCCACTTAGAAGTACCATTTCCCATTTCCTTTTATTGATTAGGTCCTTGACACTATGTCTCGTAAAACGTTTTTTTCATTTTTGGATGAGTTTAGTGGTTATAATCAGATCCAGATTACCCCTGAAGACTAAAACGAGAATACCTTCATCTTCCCTTGTGGTACGTTTCCTATAGAGTCCTTCCTTTTGGACTCTGTAACGCACCAACCACCTTTCAATGGGATATGTTGGGAATATTCTTTGATCTCATTAATGACTATTTGGAAAATTTCATGGATGATTTTACACCATATGGAAATTAGTTTGATGAAGTGTTAAATAATATTGAGAATGTGCTTGAATGTTGTATATACACTCATATTTCTCTCAGTTATGAAAAATGCCATATGATGATGAACAAAGAGATTATGGTAGGACACCATCTCTCTACTACATGTATACAGGTCGATACAAGAAAGATTAAGGTAATTTTAATAATTCCTACTCCTGTGACACAAAAAGAGTTACATATATTTTAGGGCATGTAGGATACTAGAAGCGTGTTATATATTTTTTTTTCTAAAATTGCATATCCATTGTTTTCCCTATTTTCAAAAGATAAGGAATTTATATGGACTGACAAGTGTAAGAATGCTTTTTTAGATCTAGTGAGGTGTGTAACAATAACTCCCATCTTACGAGGACCTAATTGGATCTTTACATTCCATATCTCTATGGATTTCTTCGATACAACTATTGGGGTTGTGTTGGGATAACAAGAAGAACTCAAGCCTTATGCCATCTATTACATCAACAAGAAGTCTACCCCTACAGAATTGAATTTTACAGTAACCAAGAAGGAATTTCTTACTGTTGTACATGATATCAACAAATTTATGCATTCTATTACACACTATTAGGTTTTTGTACATACTGATAGTTTTTCTATTTGATTTTTAATGAACAAACCACTTACCAATGGTAGGGTTACTAGGTGGTTACTATCACTGCAAGAATTTCATATCACCATTGTAGACAATCCTGTAAAGAATAATGTTGTTGTTGACTTCCTTTATAGACTTCCTAACAATGATGATAATCTACCTATTGAGGATTCTTTCCCAAATTAATATATTTTTGTGGTTCCCACTTACTCACCATGGTATGTAGATATTTCTAATTATCTTGCTATAGGGAAACTTTCACACCACTTTTGTCCTACAAATAAACAAAAAATCATTCAACAAAGTGCCCAATATTTTTTGATAGATGGTTATCTATTTCATACTGGTCTATATCATCAAATTAGAGGGTGTGTAAGGGAGGAGGAAATCCATGACATTTTAAAAGCTTGTCATGATGAGTCTTGTGGTGGACGCTTTTCTAATTGGAGAACATGTCATAAGGTGCTTCAGATAAGATATTTTTGGCCTACCATATGCGAGAACGCAAGAAAGTACGTGTAAGGGTGTGACAAATGCCATAGGATGGGCAAACTTATCCAATAAGATGAAATGTTGTAACAACCTCAACTTTGGATAGAGCCTTTTGAGAGATGAGCCTCAGACTTTTTTGACCTATAATCCCCCATCTCAACATAAGTCTTATATTTTGGTATGTACATATTATGCCACCAAGTGGGTTGAATCCAAGACATTTAACAAAGCTACTGAATAGGTTGTTTTAGATTTTTGTTTGAAGACATATTCGTTCATTATGGAGTGCTAAAGGAGATAGTTACAAATGGAGGGCCATAATTCACCTCAGAACTGATTAAGAACCTTGTCAAGAAATATAAGGTTCATCACTGGTTTACTTCACATTACAAATCCATAGGCTAATGGACAAGTAAAGAGTTCGAATAAAGTGCCTAAGGCCATCGTTACACACAGTATGGACAGTCACTGTCGAGATTGGTCTGAAAGAATTCTAGAGGTACTGGGCTTACAAAACTACTTGGAAGAACACCGTAGTATTTTATCCATATGAGCTCGTATATGGTAAGAATCTCGTCTTTCCCATTGAGTTCAAAATAAAAACGCTCAAAACTACTTTAGAGGTGAATTTGGAACTAACTACAACACAAAGGCATCGTCTAGATCAATTGAATGAATTGGGAGAGATGCGCTTGGCTACTGTACCATTCACTGACATCATCCAACAACAGTGTGCCGAGTGGCATGACAGGTTCATAAAAAGGAAGGTGCTTCAGAAGGATCTGTTATATGATTTCAGATTGAAGGATTTTAAGGGAAAACTCTGTACTAGGTGGCCAGGTTCTTAGGAAGTGGATATAGTCTTTGACAATGGGACTGTCAAGTAGATATCCATCAACAAGTCACAATTATCTTTGTTTGCCAATGGATGTCGTCTTCAACTATATCATAAAATAACTTCTAAGGATTCATTTGTTGACATTGTCTCATATTTAGATCTCGAAGTCACTACGGAAATGGAAAATTTTCTTGCAACGACAACCATTTTATTTATTTTCTTTTGTTGCCAAAGTAAATAAATAAATAAAATAAAAGTAAAAGTAAAAATAAAATAAAATTCTAATGGTTAAAACCCCATTAGGGCGTGATTAGAAACAATGTTGATTGAAAACCAACTTGCTGGAAATCAACACATTATTTTCTTTGCAGTAACAACTTCACGTTTTCCAAATTTTGTTTCATCTATAATCTATTTCCTAATACTGAAGGCCAAATATTGTTACATACACTAAAATTAGAAGTACTTGTTGATACTGAAGGCTAAATTCTACTACTGACATTGGGACTAAATATACTTGCTGATATGGAAAACTAGATGTTGCTACTAATACTGGAGACCAAATCCTATTAATTGTTCATCATTAAAAAAATGGACGCCAATTGCTAATCCTGATACCGCAACTGGATTGCAGTCTTGCTTGTTGTTAACATTCTTTTGATGTTACAATGGATGATGTTGATGGTATACTACTGCTACCATTGCAATCACATAAAGGGGAACCACTAAGGACATTTTCCATGGTCTCTTCCAGCAAGAAATCACAACCGAGTCAACATTATCCTATTAGCTACTACGTCAACATAATTGGTAAGTACCTGATAAGTAATATCTCTTATTTACTTGCAATGTTGTATTTAAGTGTGACATGACCACCCTGCTATAGTGGCAAAGGATTACCTTTATTTTAGTTTTTGGGGGGTGGGTGGGGGGGGGGGGGTGGTTGGAGGATTCATATTGTACTTTTGTACAATACGCCATCAACACTTTGACATGGCACAATGGTTGATTGAATTTTTCATGTGCAACATCATTCCCAAACTTTCCATCACACCACCTCACCACCTTTACTCCAACGTGACCATTCCAAAAATATGTTCATATTATCAACATTACTTCCCAATTATGGAATTGAAAAGAAACCACATAATGCTCTATTGCAACCACAAATTGCCAAATTTTGCAAAATACAATATCCTCCTCCCAACAAGTAATTGCATGTGACAATTTCTAGACTTGTAACAATGTCTTGTATCAATGATCAAAACTATAGGGGGGGGGGTGTGTTTGTGTGTCACAAGCCTAATTCTACTGATGCACTAAGAGGTTATCCAGGAGCTTACATAATTTTTGAGAATGTAGGTTGGGTGGCATACTTCAGTAGGCTGCGTGGGTTTAATGATGATATTGCTCTAGAATCATTCATAAGAGGAATGCATATAGAATTTACACGGGAATTCATCTCTAGAGTGGGAACCTTACCTTGCACTAGGATGCACTGCTTCAATAGAAAGACTCCAATCCCACTAACGAAGGCCACATTCTTGTAGGAGGTTCAAAAAATAAGGAATAAGGAAATGGGAGTAGAAAAAAATTCACTCCCACACCCTTGGGAGGACGTAGCATACTTCATTCAAAAATTTATCACCTATGAGGGTTAATTCAGGATAATTTTCAATTATCATTTTTAGGTTATGGCACACCTGTGGAGTGGACAACTAGTCAACATGCCTTATTTTATATTGAAGTATTTGGAGGATATGGAACTTTCTATCTAATAATCTAAGCACTCTGAAACTTGTGTAACAAATCATGGGATGATCAAGCTCATCATTATTGACCCATTGGAATGATGGGGAAGCACATGGGAAAGATTGTTTGCTACTGTGAGAGGACTAACCCAAGAGGGGATAAAAAATGAGTCTAAATAGAAAAGTGAAGATGTTGAATATATGAAGTAGGCTGAAGTAGGAGAAGTAATTCCCCTATGGACACACCTATTCAAGACCCTCAAGCTAATATCCTTGAAGAAACCCATATTGTTGGTACATCAACCAAAGATTCCTATGCTGAGGAAGACTTGCATACTGAAGTACCAATGGATGTCACCAATGAACAATTATATGTTGATTTTTGGTAGCATCAGATGTGCTTTAGCCATGAAAATTGGTGGATAGGCTAAGGCACATAAGATATCCAAGACCCAGAAATCGTTTGGAGAAATTCCACCCGCATGAAGATATATTTAAATAATTAATATTTTTAATGGGTTTCCTAAGTCTAAACTTAGGAGAATTAAAATATTAATGTGTATTAATATAATATGGGTGAGAAAGTTCTAAAGAACGAGGATCAAGCTAGATCTAATCTTAGCCATTGATTAGGGACTTAATCTCGGCTATTGAATTGTCAACAGGAAAAGTATAAGAGGAGGCTTGAGGGTCAGTTGGAGATACACCAAATTGATTAGTCAATTTGATTTTTTGGGGTAGGGTTTGCTGAGAAATTGAGTTAGTGATCTGTTGCAGCAAGGGGCAATTTGGCAGAAGGTTGAGAATACATAGCAGAGAGGCAGAGAGAGTGCCAAAGAGACAGCACAGGCATCTTGGGCTGATGCAGAGGCTTGGAGGGCCAGCGCTGAGGACACAGAAGGCCGAGAAGATGACATAGGCAGAAGTAGAGGCTAGCAGAGTTGACGTTGGACAAAAAAAGATGCGCTGTGGTGTTTTCATGGGGTAGACTGAGAACTGAGAAGTAGATGCAGATCCATAGA
This sequence comes from Pinus tabuliformis, assembly GCA_031772625.1. Classification (NCBI taxonomy): domain Eukaryota; kingdom Viridiplantae; phylum Streptophyta; class Pinopsida; order Pinales; family Pinaceae; genus Pinus; species Pinus tabuliformis. The sequence goes on from CM062820.1 coordinate 481,759,223, forward strand.
GGGTGACACAGTTCCAGAGAGAAGCTTGGAGCATCTTTCACTATCTAGCTAAGGAATAGTCAAAGTTACTGTTCGGCTCATCATCCGGCTGCTGATCAACCGGAATATCTGTCTCCGTAGCAAGGTACTTCTACCAAGGAAAATCTCTGAAGGGTGAGCCATTTTTGGCACCCTAGTTGTATTCAGAAAACTGAATAATAATAAACCCTCACTTGCTGCACCAGTTTTCCCACATTGGGTTTTTCCAGGAACGATTGTCCAAAAATAATGGTGTCCCTTGTGGGATTGTCTCAGTTATTTCAATTTCTGATCTATATATGGGTGAAGGTTGCATTTGTGTTTATTTCAGTATTTATATTAATAAATAACTTGTTAATGGAATGAACAAGTAGGAGATAATAAACTAGATAAATGCAGTAGGGATTTCTGATGTGTTAGATTCATAAATTTCCACATGGTATTTGAGCATTACAGTTCATAGGAGAACTGAAGATGCCAGAATGAGAACTCTAAATAATTTGCATAAGAAGCAACTGTCCTAAGAGACAATGCTATTCTAGAGCAGAAGCAGCAAGAGAGGAAGTGACACAGAGCCCGCACCATCATTTCGAGCCAGGAGGAGGGTCATAGTAGAGGCAGAGAGGGGCAGATTAGACCTATGCAGTTCCTGGTCATCTTTCTCAACTAGGAAGGATCGATGTTGTGGCCAGGAGGAGAAGATTCAACCTATGACGAGATTGCGCAGAGCCTGAAAGGCTCAGTTTCTTCAGTTGTCGGGGCTTGGGGAGATGTGGGCAGATTGTGATTTGAGGATATGGCGGGACATTGTTTCTGTCGAAGCATAGAAGTGTCTAAGGAGGCAGGACCAAGGTAGAGGAAGTCACTACATCGACGGATTTATAGCTAAGGAATCCAGATTTGGGTTGCAGTTGCAAGGAGGATTAGAGAGGAGCGGTTCGACAGTTGGCCAAAGGATTTCCAGAAGGGAAATCAGGACTGGGAGGAAGATTTCCAGGAGGGGAGTCGAGACTCAGAGGGAGTCCAGAAAAGGAGCTGAAATGGTAGCGAACAGACTAAGGGATCAGGATAGGTTGGACGAGGCTTCCAACTTTGTCATCTGGAAGGCCAGGATTTTGACAGTCTTGGATCGACATTGCATCAAGGAATATGCCTTGAAAACCATGGCTATCCCAGCTGACCCAGTTGAGAACAAGAAGTATGAGGATGCAATGGCAAGGGAAAAGTGAATGATCCTAGATGGGGTTAAAGATCATGTCATACCACATATTGCTGAGAAGAACACAACAAAGGATATGTGGGACACCCTGGCCACCTTGTACAAGGGCTCTTCCGTGTAGCGTAAGATGCTATTGGAGAATCAAATGCGGTCATATAAGATGTAGAAGGGAGAGGAGATAGATCCATTCTTTCTCAGGTTGTAGGAGATTCGTGTCCAACTTACTTCTGTGGGAGTCTACACCGGATCCAAAATTTATGATCAGGACTACCCTGAATGCAGTCTCCGAGGAGTGGGAGACATTTTTCCAAAATATTTTGGGCATGACTACTCTTCCAAGTTGGGAGGAGATGTGGGCAACTCTTCGTTAGGAAGAGATCAGTAGAATGACTAAGGCGGGGAGTAGTGGCAAGGGGGGTTGAATCAAGAAAGAGAAGGAGGAGGATGTGGCTCTAGAATCTGTGGGACAACAAGGGAAGAGGAAGAAGAAGGACATCTCAAAGGTGAAGTGATTCCATTGTGGGGAGCTGGGACATTATGCATCCCAGTGTCCCAAGAATAAAAACAAGGGAGAGGCTTCTAATTCAAAGGCAGCTCCAGCTAAGGCGGAGAAAGAGGTCGATACTGATGACGATTCTACCATGAGTTCTCATGCACCTCTAGAGAAGAGGTGGGGATACCTCGAGTTGTAGTAAGGAGGACTACATACTAGGGGCAAGATCCTTGAGGTTCCCAAACTCTTGGATCATATTCGGCTACGGGAGACCTTAACGACAATAGCAGGATGACAGGGTGTTGGGTGTGGAGCTTGATTATCTTCTTTATATAAAGGTATCACCACTTTGGACCACAGTTTGTAATGGGGTGGCAACGCCGCTTGTTATGTGCACCGCTAGGGGGGCCTGGGGGGGCGACGACAATTATTTGTAGCCCCCCCTGGAGGGGGATCAGGGGAAGTGACCCCAAAGCTAAAAATAGATGTAAAATTTCCTTGTAAAATGTTGTAATTTCGTAGTCAATCTGGGCTGTTCATTAGGCGGAAATCTGACTGTAGAAGTTATTTTTAATTTAGGGTTTTTTTCCCTAGAAGGAAACCCATTGCTATATATGAGGGAATTGTATTGCATCTATGTAGATCTGTATTCTGAGCGAGAAAGAGAGAGAAGATTGTGTGAGAGAGAAAAGGGAATTACAACGGATCTGCGGTAGGTTGTATCTCTTCAGTTTGCTAGATAATATAAAAGGAAGGATTGGCTGTTTCTCCGTGGATGTAGCCCAAATTGGATGAACCACATATATCCGTGTCTCCCTTGTATTATGCATTTTTTTTGTTTATATTTCTGCAATATATTTTATGTGTTCCATTTCTCTGTAATATATAATTTTATAACAACTAGTATTAGAGCTGAAGGTCTATTTGGCTAATAAACTCACAGGAGAGAAGGGTTCCTGGTTCGTGTGGGAGCAATGGAAGAAGATGGTAGGTTTAGGGTCAAAAAATTTAATGGCTAAAACTACCAGCTGTGGAAGATGCAGATGGAAGATTATTTGTACCAGAAATATCTGTACCTACCATTGAGCAGAAAGACAAAGAAGCCGACGAGTATGACAAACACAGAATGGGATATTCTCAATAGAAAGGCACTTGGAACAATATGGCTGTGCCTAGTAGCATTGGTAGCCTTTAATATTTCAAAGGAAACGACAATAGAGGGTTTAATGTCGACATTGGCCAAATTATATGAAAAACCCTTAGCCTCAAATAAGGCATTTCTTATGAAGCGTTTATTTAATATAAAGATGTCAAAAGGTGGATCTGTTGCTGATCATTTAAATAAATTTAATACAGTTACCAGTCAATTAAGTTCTGTAGGGGTAACTTTTGATGATGAAGTTAGGGCTCTGTTATTTCTATGCTTATTGCCAGAAAGTTGGAATGGTTTAGTTATGGCAATTAGTAACTCTGTCTTTGAATCTAGTACTTTAAAGTTTGATGATGTTGTCGGTGCAATCCTTAGTGAGGAAATGCGATGGAAAATCTCTGGTGAGACATCAGGTAATGCTTTGACTACAGAGACTAGGGGAAGAAAAATGGAAATAGGAAAGAGCCCAGGATATCAGAGTAAGTCAAGGAAAGGCAAATCCAAGTCCAGATTGGGAATAGTGTGCTGGAAATGTGGGAAGAAAGGCTACCTGAAGAAATACTGCAAGTCTCAGAAGGGAAAAGAAGGAGACACACAGCAATAAAAAATCATGAAGCAAATGTGACAGGTGATGTGTTGCAAGATGCTTTGATTATTTCATTAGAAAATATTATTGATGCCTGGGTGGTAGATTCAGGGTCCTCATTCCATGCCACAGCTGATAGGAAACATTTTCATGATTACGTTCAAGGATATTTTGGACAGGTTTGATTGGGTGATGATAAACCCTGTAAAATCATTGGAATAGGTATAGTTTTCATAAAAAAACATAATGGAAATCAATGGCTATTGAAAGAGGTAAGGCATGTTCTAGATCTGAAGAAAAATCTGATTTCAACAGGGCAGTTGGGATGTGAAGGTTGTATAACTACTTTTACAGATAAAACCGGGAAGGTCACTAAGGGAGCCCCGTAATAGAAAAAGGAGAAAAGGTTGGTACATTGTATTTATGCAATGGTATTTCTAGTTCTGTTAATGCTTTAACCTCTATAGGAGTAGATATGACATTGCGACATCATAGGCTCGGGCACATGAGTGAGAAGGGGATGCAGATTCTCCACTCAAGAAATTTATTGCTAGGTTTGAAGCATGTTGATTTGGAATTCTGTGAGAATTGTGTTTATAGAAAACATAAGAGAGTCAGATTCCTCAGAGTTGGGAAAGAAAAGAAGAGCGAAAAATTAGAGCTTGTGCATATAGATGTATGAGGACTTTCTCAGGTATTATTTCTCGACGACTCTCGTTATTATGTTACTTTTATTGATGATGCAACCTGAAAAACATGGATTTATTGTATTCGGAATAAATCTGATGTATTTGATACTTTCAAGAAATGGAAAGTTTTGGTTGAAAATGAGACAGGAAAAAGGTTGAAGTGTCTGAGATCAAACAATGGAGGTGAATATTGCAGAAAACATTTTGATAGGTACCATTCAGAATGGAATTTGCAGAGAGAAGACAGTTCCAGGAACACCACAAGAAAATGGTGTGTCAAAAAGGATGAACAGGACAATCATGGAGCATGCAAGGTGCATGAGATTGCATGCAAGATTTCCTTTACAATTTTGGGCAGATGCTGTAGATACTATTTCTTATCTAATAAATAGAGGGCCTTCAAGTTCCTTGGATGGTGGTATTCCAGAGGAGGCATGGATAGGTAAAAATGTAAACTACTCATTTTTAAAGACTTTCGGTTGTGAAGCCTTTGTCCACATTAATAAAGAAAATAGAACAAAGCTTGAGGCAAAATAAAAAAAATGTACCTTTATTGGATATGGTGTTAATGATTTTGGTTATCACTTTATGAATATGAAAAACATAAAATCATTAGCATCAGAGATGTCATATTCAATGAAAAGGTTTTGTATAAGGATCAGATGCAGGAAAAGAAACAGGAAAAAGAAAACAGAGAATACACAGTGCTTGATGAGATCACATAAAAAGTGAAGGTGCCTGAAAATCATAATGATCAACAACTAGAACAACAACAACAACAAGCACCTCAAACACCTGAAAGTGGTGTTAGAAGATCTACCAGGATAAGTAGATCCCTTGAACGATACTCTCCTTCATTATATTATGTATTGTTGATTGATTCTGGTGAACCAGAATGTTATGAAGAAGCAGTGCAGGTAGAAACCAGGAAGAAGTGGGAGAAAGCCATGAAAGAAGAGATGGACTCCTTAGCACATAACCAGAGTTGGGACTTAATCAGGTTTCCTGCAGGTAAAACAACAGTGCAGAATAAATGGGTTTATAGGTTGAAGGAAGAAGATGGAGGTAGAAAAATATATAAAGCTAGACTTGTGGTTAAGGGGTTTTCATAGAAAAAGGGTATTGACTTTGATGAGATATTTTCTCCTGTTGTTAAAATGACTTCAATCAAAACTATTGTAAGTCTAGTAGCAGCTGAAGATTTTCATCTTGAGCAGTTAGATGTAAAGACAACCTTTCTCCATGGGGATTTGGAGGAAGAGATATATATGCAGCAACCATAAGGATATGAGGTAAAAGGGAAGGAGAAACTAGTGTGCAGGTTGAAGAAGAGCTTGTATGGCTTAAAACAAGATCCAAGGTAGTGGTATCTAAAATTTGACAGGTTTATGTCTGAACAAGGTTATACTAGACGTCACTTTGATCATTGTGCTTATCTCAAAAGGCAAAATGATGACAACTATATTATATTGTTATTATTTGTAGATGACATGCTTGTTGTAGTTTCTAACATGCAGGAAATAAATGTGCTCAAAATAAATTTGGCAAACTCATTTGCAATGAAGGATTTGGGTGCTACAAAACAAATCCTTGGTATGAGAATAACTAGAGACAAGAAGAATCGAAAATTAACATTGTCTCAGAGTGAGTACATAGAAAAGTGTTGAAAATATTTAATATGCAAAATGCAAAACTAGTTAGTATACCTTTAGATAGCCATTTCAAACTAAGTAAGGAGGTGTGTCCCAAGAATCAGGAAGAAATGGCTTATATGTCTAAACTTCCATATGCATCAGTAGTTGGAAGATTAATGTATGCAATGGTCTACACAAGGCCTGATATTGCACATGCAGTGGGAATTGTAAGCAGGTACATGAACAATCCAATAAAAGAACATTGGATGGCAGGGAAGTGGATTCTCAAGTATTTCAGAGGTACCACAAATCAAGCATTATGATTTGGTGGTTCAAACATTTCTCTACAGGGATATGTTGATGCAGATATGGTGGGTGATAGAGATAACATGAGGAGCACCACAGGGTATGTGTTTACTGTAGGTGGAACAACTGTTAGTTGGGTTTCAAAACTGCAAAGTGTTATTTCACTCTCAACGATAGAAGCAGAGTATGTTTGTGCTATAGAGGCTAGTAAAGAAATGATTTGGTTACAAAGGTTTTTGGATGAATTGGGTAAGAAGCATGAGTTGGGCAGGTGATACAGTGACAACCAGAGTGCCATACATCTTGCAAAGAAATCTACATTTCATTCCAAGACTAAACATATACAACTCAAGTACCATTTCATACGATCAATGTTGGAAGATGGACAATTGAAGTTGGAAAAGATACACACTAGCCAGAATCCTACAGATATGTTAACAAAAGTTGTAACTAGGGAGAAACTGAGATTCTGCTCGGTTTCAATTGGTCTTCAAGTATGATGATGAAGATGAGAAACACCAGGTCCAAACTGGAGTCATTGTCCAACAAATGATGCAGCGACAAAGTTGCTATAATTAGTCTCCAAGTGGGAGATTGTTGGGTGTGGAGCTTGATTATCTTCTTTATTTAAAGGTATCGCCGCTTTGGACCCCAGTTCGTAATGGGGTGGCAACGCCGCCAGGGGGGTCCAGGGGGGGTGATGACGATTATTTGGAGCCCCCTTGGTGGGGGATCGGGGGTAATGCCCTCGAAGCTAAAAATAGATGTAAAATTTCCTTGTAAAATGTTGTAATTTCGTAGTCAATTTGAGTCATTCATTAGGTAGAAATTTGACGATAGAAGTTATGTTTAATTTAGGTTTTTTTTTCCCTAGAAGGAAACCTCTCGCTATATATGAGGGAATTGCATTGCATCTATGTAGATCTATATTTTGATCGAGAAAGAGAGAGGAGATTGTGTGAGAGCGAAGAGGGAATTACAATGGATCTGCTATAGGTTGTATCTCTTCATTTTGCTGGATAATATAAAAGGAAGGACTGCTATTTCTCCGTGGATGTAGCCCAAATTGGGTGAACCACGTATATATGTGTCTCTCTTGTTTTTATGTGTTTTCTGTGTTTATGTTTCTGAAATATATTTTATTTGTTCCATTTCTCTGTAATATATAATTTTCTAACACAGGGGTCAGGTGGAGCAAAGTGTAGTGGAGCAACAAGGCAGTGCTTGGGTGTAGAAATCTTAGGAAACACACTGGAGGTTGTAGTAGTGTGAGAGGCACATAGATATATGAAGCAACGTAGTGGCAATAGAGGGAGCACATGATAGGAACAAAGGCAACTTCAACATCATGAGGCTTCTAGACTGACTAGGATGTTAGTATTTGGGGGAAGTCAATAACCTACTTCTCGGTAACTAGGTTGCAGTGAAATAGTGGCAGTGCTAGGGGAAGCATAGGCAACATGTTGAGAGGGAGATGCAATACAGATATAGCAGTGGCAGTGGAAGTGTCATGGGCAGTAGTACAGGAAGAAACAATGCAGGGGATGTGAGGCAACAGGCCAAGCATCAACATAGGTACTGATGCGGAAGATCAATGTGATGTTTCTATAGTGAAACATTGCTAGAGCACATTCCTCACTAAGAACAGTCGAAGTTACTGTGGGGCTCATCATCCAGTTTCTGATAAGCCGAAATATCTGTCTCTGGAGCAAGGTACTTCTGCCAAGGAAAATCTTTGAAGGGAGAGTTGTTTCTAGCACCCTAGTTGTATAAAAAAAACTACATAATAATAAAACCCTCATTTGCTGCACCGATTTTCCTACATATGGTTTTTCCGGGGACGATTGTCCAAAAATAATGGTGTCCCTAGTGTGATTGTCTCAGTTATTTTAGTTGTTGATCTATATATGGGTGAAGGCTACATTTGAGTTTATTTCGGTATTTATATTAATAAATAACTTGTTAATGGAATGAACAAGTAGGATATAATAAACCAGATGATGTAGTAGGGATTTCTGATGTCTTAGATTCAAAAATTTCCACATTAGAAAGTTGAGAGTATGGGGCTTGTCCTAATGTGGAGGAAACATCCCCATAGGAAAAAGTTAAGAAGATACTACTAAATAAGTCTATAGGTGGTAAATTACCAAAGAAGAGGTTCAAGGTCACTATTAAAGTGTCACATGCTCCATCATCCAAAACCCCCATTGCTACAAAAGTGAAAAAAGAGTCAAAGGAGCATTCCAACAAGGAAAAGGAGGAGGAGTCTAAACAAAGACAAGATGACAACCTCCCCTTTGATAAATCTGAATTTGACCTTATGTCTCAACAAGTTGATAATTTAAAAAAGTAAAATGATGATTTAAGAAACCAACTTACATGTTGAAGGAAAAATATCAAACTATGAAACATTCAAGACTAGAAACCTTAGTTGATGCTGTAGAAATGATGGATTCCCCTTCTTCTCCTTCCGAAACAAGAAAAAATAGAAAATTATTATGGAAGGTGTGTGGGGAATTCCTTGAAGAGGCTAGATATACACAAGATAAAATCCAAAATCCTGAAACTATTTAAGTAGGGGTATAAAGAAAATTTTAAGTGAAGGGCATGGATTTTTAAGCTGCAACACAAGAACCTACTGAAGATGTTGTTGCCACACAATAATCATTAGTTGAAGAAAATTAGCCTAAGGCTACGACAAAAGAACTTGTTGAAGATGCTGACGCCACACAAGAACAAACAATTCTATTGAAGACACTACTTTAATAGCATTAGAGATAGTATGAACAAAAAATGATGATCATTTGAGTTCATTATTTTTATTGGCTAAGTTCGGTAAATGGAGACAACTGACAATCTCATTGCAGGAATGGGTAATTTCGTTAAGTGAGCATAGAAAAATAATTCGGGACCTTAAAGAAGCCTGGGATGAGGAATTGATGATTCAAAAAATGAATCTGGACATGATTAAGGAGGAAAGAAAGAAGGATAAGGTGTAAGTGTTGGACATTGCAAGAGAAAGTCTAGCAGTTACATGAAGATAATAAGAAAATGTATACCATTTCATATAACGTATTAAGCTTCAAAAGATCCTCTCCCTCCTATCCCTTGTTTCTACAAGAATTTTTTTCTTTTTTCTTTTCAGAATGTCAACACTAAAAGAAGGATGACCACATGGAATGATTTATATTAAATCCTTTCTTGAGACATTCAAGTAGACCAGTTTTGTAGAAAAACATTTGTTGTGTGAACTACACCTGCATGAATTTGTTTGTTTTGGGGGAAATAACTTTAATATCTCACCCTATGTAGGAGACATCTAGCTAAGGGAATTTACTTATTTTATGCAAAATCAAATAAGCTGGAAGCTAGCTCATGATATTGTAATAGAAAATATGGAAAATAGACCACTATGGATTTGTGAAGAGCTAGGTTTTGGTGCAAAAGTAATAAGAACATATGGAAATTTCCTACAATCTCTAGAGAAGAGGGATAAGGTAATTGGAGTCAAGAGTAATGTCTTAGAGATCTGTTAAAGGAATATTTGACTAATGAGACAAAGTTCATTGCATGGAAACAAATTGAGGTGGGAAGTATGTGATAAGAAGTTGAAAAATGAATATCCATGTTACTTCCAAAATTTTATTCGTGCTCTTTCTAGAATTCCCAAGAATGTTAACTGTATCAGGCAGTGTGGGCATAATTGGCTTGGGTTAAAATTTAAATTTCTAATGATTTGGATTCCTACATTTAAGTATCAACACTAATTTCAATTAAATCCAATAGATGCAGAAATGTGGCGGTTGGATTTGATCATTTCTCAAGGTTATGTGACTCTTCTAAAAGAAACAACAATAACCTACCATTTTTATGAGGTACACTCACATCATGCACTGAAGACTGATTGAAAGGGTATGCATGAAGATATGCAGTTGCTTCAAGTGGGGGGAGATGTTGGGCCTTGGGATTGACATCCTTTTTACCATCATTTTCCCAAATTTTCAATCTATTTCACCCTTATAATCACACTATGTTACTCAACCTATTGGAGAAATAGAGTATTGATGGAGTATTGATGCTTGCATGCAATGTTGTTAGTCCAAGATTAGTATTATCAATATTTTAAAACATATTCTATTGATGTTGTTGTTGTGATGTTGATACTTTGTTCCATAATACTCTGTTTTCTTGATAATGCCATTGGTAGTGAACTTGGTAGCTGCAACTCGGCCATAGTAAACCCAGATCATTGTTTCAACAAAGTGAACTATATTTTGATAATACAACCAACATGGTTGTGTTAGTTATGATTCTTTTTCATTTGAATTTTCACTAATTGAAAACATTGTTAGAACACTCTTTATTCTCAGCAAATTAGTTGTAATATGTTGTATGAGACTCTCAATTTGGACAACTTGATAATTGAAATATTCTCATGCTAATTTTGGTTTTAAAATTAGAAAGAATGTAATTCTATAAAAAGAGAAGCCCTCTGCCTTGTGTGGGGTTGGTACTATTATATTTTGGGAGAAACTGTGCATCTATAACTTTTCAAGATTAATACAAACTTTCATGGGTTTGTGGCTCAATAGTATTATGTTGTCTTAGCTCGTGAGTTGTAAATTACTATCTCCCTACTAAGGAGGGACGATCCTCCTCTTTAGTAGGGATCACTATATTAATAAGGTAGTGTAACGGTATGTTTGATTTCCTTACAATTTTATTTAATATAGTTTGATTGTCACTATTAAAAAATTCTATTAGTGTGTTGCAGTTACTGACTGATTAGTCTGCAGAATAGTTGATCTCAATAATTTGTGTAACAACATGGATCTTAGATTGATCCATTTCTCAATGTGTTATTAATTATTTTGATGCTACATTTTCAATGTTTTTCTTAATAGAATATTAGACAAATTGTTGCGTATCTATTACAGTATGTTGCATAGATTGTTGAATTGATGATTGTAGTGAGTTCATTGGTTGTGTGACATTTTATTTGAATGGTTTCTATAATTCTTTCTAGGTGTGATATTTATTTTACCGCAAGTTTCATCTTGAATGATTGAGTGATGTTTATTATCTAAGAGTAATTTTGATTTCATAATTTTGTGCAAAGTGATTGGAATTCTTAAAGTGTGAAAAGTGATGATTTTAGTGTGTTGAAAGTGAGGAGTTACAACAATTTGAGCTTTGATTGTGTGCCATGATCTTAGAGAGTTTGGTATTAAACAATGTTAGTTAACGATGGCTACCTGCATATACTTTGCGTAATAACCTTGAAATAAAAGACCTACCTTGGTTGACAATTTATGTTTGTGAAATTAACCTATTCTAATTAAAACACAATTAATTCACCTAAATGTTCCCATAAATAGGTCTACCAAGTTATCTGCAGAAATATTATTTGCTATGAGACTCATCTTTTGGAATTGTTGAATGTGTTATGTAACTTCACCTTTTTGTCGAAGATTTACCAATTGACATAATGTGTTACTCTTAATATCCTCGTAATGTTCTATCAATTCCTCTGTGATAATGGACCAAGATATAACATAATCCTTTGTTCTTCCATAGAGCCATTGATACATCAAATATTGGTCTTGTTTTAAAACATGGATGCAATATTTACCTTTTGTAAGAATTCCACTTGGTGTAGATCAAAGTATTGCTCCATTTGAAATATCCATGTTACAGGATCATTACCATCAAATTTCCTCATATCAATCTTCAGAATGTAGTAGTTCCTTGATGCTGACTTGAAGCCTTGGATGTGGATCTTGGATTGAAAATTCATGATTATGGTTTTGCAATTCAAAATTTTTGCTCTCTAATTGTGATAACATACTCCCAAAATGAGATTGATTCTCAACAACATGCTTCTACTTATGTTCATGATTTTCTTGGATCTCCACATCCCTTTTAGGAAGCCTTTCCAAGAGAAGAATTTCCATGGTAATCATGAATTTTTGTATTTCTTCCTTATTTTCATTCATCTTCTTTTCAATTTCTCTTTTAATATTTTCTTGAGAACAATTTCATTCAATTTCTTCTCTAATTGAGATAACCTAAATTATAAGTCATCACTTTCTTCATGTGTCAAGGATAAGCCTTAAGTAGATTTAATTAGTGCAATAAATTTCTTTGGAGTCACATTGGAAAATAAAATAACACTGATATTTATTAAAAAAAATTTAGTCACCAAAAAAAGGGATCTTATAATCAACAATTTGGTCACTAGTAAGTTACGTACCTTAAGTTGGAGAACATCATAATGGCTAAAGATTTATTAATATATCTCTAAGGTTTGAGGCCTTGTGGATCTGAACATTTGTTATGTAATACCCTTATATGTATTTTCTGCAATTCCACACGTGTGAACTAAATTTGATGTGCCCACTGAAAGTTATGGTAACTTTCCCAAAAGTTGTTGATTTTATCACCTCTTCCCACAAGTAAACTTGTATAGCATGCCACATATCAAATTATTAAAATATAATTCTAAAACTTGTACTGTAGATAATTATGTATGTTTCCTGAAATCTCTGAAGATTTCACAACCTATTCGAGATAGATTTCTGGAGTATAGAAAAACCATATCTTCATTGAAGCATATCTCCGAAAATATACCAAACCAAGATCTGTTTGAGACAAATTTCTTGGCGTTTAAAGTCTATTTTTCAATAAATATTTCAAATCATTGGGTGTTTTCTTAACTGGAACTTTCTCCCCATCAAGTAATTAATGTCACCACACCTTTAACACATGAACTATTGTATTGATTTCTAAGCTATGTGTGTCATAATTCTTTTCATTATCCTTAAGCTTCCTTGATTTATGACAAGTCACATGTATATTTTAAGTAAGAAAACATATATATGTTAGTGTAAAAATTTCAGAAAAGTGTACCAAAAATGCTTCACATAAGTCACTAGTGACAAGTGACTCTAACAACAACATGTGGCTGCTTTTGTGCTTTAGATCTGCAAGAAAATGTGATAAAACCCTGCAAGAAAATATATGATGCAAGCCAAAAACATTGAACAGAAGCAAAGAAAAGTGCAATAACCCAATAGGAGGACTTCAAATGAATCATATTATATTAAAACACCCGATGAGGAATATTTACAACATGGGTCTGTAGACCCCCCTCCGTGGGATGGGTCTTTTTGATTTCCTTGTGCTTCAACAATCTTGTTCTTCTCTCTCAAATATGCATAAAACCTAAAAGCAAGATGAAACTCAAGTGTGAGCTCAAATGTTGTGAGATGATAATGGTGACGATGATAATGATCATGGTGAAGAATGAATGGAAAACCCTCTTATTTACAATAAAGTATTGAGTTAAATTAGGAAATGGAAAATAATAAAATATCATTGATCAATTCAAAATCTAATCGTTAGGAATACTTTATTATATTTTTTGGGGAGGGAAAATATATTCAAAATGGTCAAATATCTTTATTTAGAAAATGGTTGAAGTAATTAACAAATAAAATGATTTATGAATCAATTTGTGAGAATTAAGAAAAGTGTGAATTTGAAATAATTATTAAATAATGGTTTAACAATTATTCCAAAAATAAAAATAAAGAATAATAAATAAATAGTGATTTATTTAATTATTCCAAGGTGATTTAGTCAAATGTGTTAAGAAATAATTATCAAATAATGATTTAATAATTATTTCTAGAGAAAATTAAATAAATAATGATTTAATAATTATTTCTAGAGAAAATTAAATAAATAATGATTTATTCAATTGTTCTCATGGTTTTATTTTTAGTTTTAAACATAAATAATTTAATAAAAATGGTTTACTAAATTATTTTCTATGGTGAAAGTGATTTTACTATGGAAAAATTAATCCTACATGGTGTATTTCGATCCACCTAGTTAGAAATGACTAGGTGATCATTTTTTAGGTGATAACAATGTACATATCACAAAATATCCATTTGGGTTAGGAATCTTAAGAATGGTTGCACTAATAGGCAATTCCTTTAATAGCTAGAAGATTTCTTCACATTTTGGTGTCCATTCAAATTTATCTTCTTTTGTAAGGATATAAGGGAATGAGCAATCATAGAGAATCCTTCTATGAATCTTTCATAGTATCCAACAAGCTCCATGAATGAACTTAACTCAACTATTTTCTTAGGTGTAGGCCATATCCTAATAGCTTCAATCTTCTTTGGATCCGATTGTTTCATTAATTAGAGATGTTGTGTATGGGGTAATGAATTTACCTCTAATAATAGGAACACTTTCTCAACTTATCATGCATTTGATGTTCTCTTAGCACTTACTGTACTAACCTCAAGTGCTCTTAATGCCCCTCCTTTGAATTTGAATACATAGGGATGTCATTTAGGAATACAATGACAAAAATATCCAAGTAGTTTCTAAATATTCCATCCATTAATAATATGAAGGTAGTTGGTCCATTTATTAGTCAAAATGGCACTGCTACAAATTCATAAAGTCCATACATAGTTTTGAAAGATAGCTTATTGATGTCTTCATCATTTATGCTTATTTGATGGTTTCCTAACCTTGAATCTATATTTGGAAATATATTTTCTCCTCTCAAATAATCAAAATCAATTCTTGGTAGATTATGTTTATTTCTCATTGTGACATCGTATAATAATCTAAAATCAACGCATAGCCACAAAGTTCCCATTTTTCTTCTTTACAAAAAGTACTAGTGCATCTAAAGGAGAGACACTTGGGAATATGTACCCATCCTTAATAATTCTGCTAATTACATTAGAAATTATTCAATTTGGGTGTACTCATAATGTATCAAGTCTTATATATTATAGCAGCTTCGAGCATCAAAATAGTAGAGAAATCAATATCTTTTTTTGGTGGTGACCTTCTATTTCCCTAATGCATCTTCATACCTTATGACACCAGAAAGTTCTAAATATTTAGGCCTATATTTTATTAAATTTGTACCTTAAAAATGATAAGAAACCAATAATTACAGTCCAATTTGAGGGGATAACCTCATTTTACAATAAATACAATGTTTAATGCAAGAGTTGATGACCCTAATTCTAGGTATCCTTAGTATGTACAGATCACTAATGGTAGAATTACAAGATGGTTATTGTTGTTCCAAGAGTTTAACATCACTATTTTGGATCGACCTAGGAAACAAAATATAGTTGCTGACTTTTTATCTAGGATTCAAAATGATAATAATGATGTACTTGTAGAAGAAAATTTCCCTGATGAATATCATTTTACAGTATCTACTAAATCACCTTGGTTTGTAGATATTGCTAATTATTTGGTTACAGGGAAGTTACCATGATATTTATCTCCTCGAGAAAAAAGGAAGGTAATTCAAATTAGTGCATCTTATTCATGGATAAATGAAGAATTGTATAAAACAGGGCCAAATCTGATCATTCGAAGGTGTGTTAGAGAAGATGAAGTACTAGAGATATTGAAAGATTGTCATGATGAGCCATGTGGAGGACACTTTGCTAAAAAAAGAGCTTCCTAAAAAATCCTTCTCTTAGGATACTATTGGCCTTCCATTTTTAAGGATGCCAAGGAGTATGTCAAGAGATGTGATATTTGTCAAAGGATGGGGAAACCTATTCCATCTGATGAAATGCCTCTATAGCCTCAGGTACTTATTGAGCCTTTTGAAAAATTGGCTTTGGATTTTGTTGGTCCAACCAATCCACCATCAAGATAGAAAAGGTACATTCTTGTTTTCAATGATTATGTTACAAAATGGGTAGAAGCTAAAGTACTTCCTTTTGCTACTAAAAATGTTGTAGTTTCATTTCTTTTGGAGGATATATTTACTCATTTTGGTGTCACAAGGGAAATTGTAACAGATCAAGGTGCTCAATTCACATCCAAATTGGTACAAAAGATAATGGAGGAGTACAAAATCAAACATCAGAAGTCCACTCCATACCATCTGATGAGCACCAATATTGCGACAAGAATGCTGCAACTCCTGGGGCTACCAGCTTTACTTCATC
This sequence comes from Pinus tabuliformis, assembly GCA_031772625.1. NCBI lineage: Eukaryota > Viridiplantae > Streptophyta > Pinopsida > Pinales > Pinaceae > Pinus > Pinus tabuliformis. The sequence continues at coordinate 481,775,331 of CM062820.1, forward strand.
AACCTGGGGTTCATACAAACTTGGAGGTAACAGTGTTGTATACACAAATAGATGTAATGGGTCCACTCTTTGTCACTGCTGAGCTGGGGTGATATACCACTAGGGTTTCTCAAACCAAACTTCTATTGATTTAGAAGAAGTTTGATTACCAATTGAGAAGGAAGAATTTTACCCTAATTGAGAGGATTGTAATGTTACCTACTACAGTAATGAAAGACTGAAATAGATGCCTAAAACACACAACTCATCTAGCTATTTGTTAATATACCTTGATTTCAAAAGCATTATAATTTAACACACGTGAAATCTTAACTACCCTGAGCATGGAATCTGATCTAAACAAGCACTTAACTACTGTGCACATGAATAAACATAACAACCTTTTTCTTTTTATCTTTTTGTAAAAACATGAATGCTAATCCTTCTTGGTTGCATGGCAGGTGAGATAGGTGTGGAAGGAGATGAGTGCAATGGTTCAGATGGCTTGGGAGGCAAGCAGGGGTCTTCTCCTAGCTTTCGTTATGATTTTTTCACAAATTGGGCTCAAAACAAGCCACTACAGATTTTCTTACAGGATGTTCTAGTTCACCTACAGGATCCCCTGTTTTCCTACAGGAACAGGCCGAAAGCATAAGGAGTGATTTGGAAAGTGGTATGGAGCTTAGGGAAGGTGAGGAATGGAAGAAATAAGGCAAGGGAGTGGTTGGAACTCACTCAGAACTCAAACCAAAGCTTTATGATGGTTGGATTTGCTCGATAAGCATGGCAAGTTGTCTTTGTAAAACGATACTTCGAATTGAGAACTTAGTGGCCCTTGGTGATCATGGGTGGATATGGTGTGGCTAAGGCTGATGAGTTCTAGAAAGGGTTGGAAAGGAGGATATAGGATTAACTGCTTGGACATGTGCCCATTATTTATGGTCATGTTCCCAGCTAAGCAGCTGATGTAGGCATCGGTTGTAGCCAACCAGGGTCTTCCCAGAATGAGAGGATACCCAATGAGCTTTGCCTTTGGCTGGAGAACTAAGAAATTGGTAGGGTACTCCCAAGAATCAATGTAGACCATCACATCTTCCACAATCCCCTCAAGGGTCACTATGGAGCGGTCTGCTAGCTGCAACACCGTCGTGGTCTTCCTCAAGCAGCCTTGGTGTTATAGACATATTTGGGCACTGCAACCCCAATCACATATGTCCATAAACCAAGGGCTTCTAAACCCCTAAAAGTGTTTTTTCATATCCTAAAGGAACAAGGTCAGTTGATTACATCATCTCCCAGAAGTTCTCCATGAAAAACTACTTAGAACTGGTCAAAACAGGACCATACAGACTGCTCCATGCATAGGGTGCGATGCATACTAGAAATCCCTTCTGTAGGGTGCGATGAGCGAGAGCAGACAAATGGCAGAAGCAGTGTGCTAGGTGGAAACCCAGAGAATCTTCTAGAAACTGCTCATATGACACTTGCCTCTCTGAGTTCGCCCAGGGATGAGTAAGAGATCTAAGATCTCCAAGTGGAACCAAGAACTATCAGTGAAATGAAACTAATCAAAATCCCAGAAGCTGACTCACTCTCCTAAAAACATCTATATATGGATCCCTCATCCAAGAGATCCAGAGGCTAGAATTTTGTAATTTGTAAGGAAGTGTTGTTGGTTTCTCTTTGAAGACATTGTTGGGTGATCTTGCTTTGTATGAGGTGAAGAGGGCTTTCATGCTGAGAGCATGATGCTGGATCAGACAGCCTGGTTGTAATCCTCTCTTCTACTACTTCTATCAATAAAGCTATTTGAGTTTTCCTCCATATACTTGTATGTCTCTGAATCTTGTTTATGTATGCATTTATATGGTTAATGTACATCTGATCCTACATTATTTATGGTTATAGATCTCTATGCTTTGATGGTATTTTTCTGCCTTGACTCTACAGGTGTTCTTTGAAGCGGGACAAGTAAGAAAGGAGTGGCGAAAGCTTCATCAAAGGAGAGAGGAAACAAGCAAGGAGACTAGTGAAACTGAGGTTGGTGCTCTTTGCTTCTCTCTCATCTATCACTCATAAAGGAAAACATAAGTAACTTTAATCTATTTGTTTCTAAGATAGCTACCCGTCTTAGTGGGACTAGCAGCTCTGAATGGACACTAGTTTTCCCAATAACAAAATGGCGACTCCACTGGGGAGCGAATAGTTTGTTTGTTTTGTTACTGTTGTTTGCTTTATAAACCACAGATGGAGCCTGAAGTCAAGCCAGCTAGCCTTCGAACTACTTTTGCTATGCAACTACAAAGTAGATCAATGTTGCTTCAGTCAATCTCCGGGTTGGTTTATGAACTGAACATCTAGCTTGTAAACATCCTAAGTGCCCTGGTGGTAGCTCAAATAACCTCATTAGATCAGCCCCTATACTTTGTGTTTACTGACAATCATTAGCTCAGCCTAAATCCCTGAACTTAGCTGCAAACTATGAGCAAAAACCAAGCTCAGTCTCATCCCTGGACCATTGCACTGTCTCTTCTTGGCAATCTAGATGCATCGCACCTCTTGTGTGCTATAGGTGAGATGCATCCCTATTTCCCTGTGTTACAGGTGCGATGATCAGATGAGACTGTTTCTGCCTCCAGATTTTGGTTTTTTCTTCATTGTCTTCAGCTTTATTCAGTAGTTTTGTTGTCTGTGATCAGTATATCTCTGTTGAAACCATCTTCCTTTGCATTATTCAGCCTCCATTAGAAGGAATTGTGAATGTTTTTTATGTATTTTTCATCATTTACAGTTCTCCTTTGCAAATAGTAGCTTAATCGAACTGTCGTCTTTTGATTTGAAAGTGTCGCAAGTGTCGTTTTCAGTCAAGAAAAAGAGTATTACAAAGCATTTCTCTTTTAGACAGTCGATTACACTTTTGCCATTGTATTTGATTTGAATCATTAGTATTTCAAGTGTTGAAAGCAATTTGAATTCGAAATCGCAAAGTGTCGTCTTGGCTTTACTTTCGTTTTTTGAAAAGAAAATTGTTAGTACTGTCGCTTTGAAAGAGAATAGTTCAGATCTATACTTTGTTTTCTTTTTGTCATTCTCACATTAAGGAAAACTGAAAAACAATACATGCATGTGCATTTGCATTAAGACTGCATGCTGAAATTGATTTAGGAAAAGTGCATCTAGTGTGTGCTCTCTGCTCTATGTTGAAAGAATTTCATTTCTCTTTCCTTAGTAGCTAGGATTTTCATTGCAAAAAGAAAGTAAACGACTATTTATCATCTTAGATTGCATATTTAGGAATTGTATATCTACATCACGTGGTGAACCTTAAAGGCAAACTTCTTAAGAAAGATCAACTATAAAATAAACTTCAATGAACATAAAAACGCTTTGGAACCTAATGCACAACATTTAGAAGTCTAGGCTAGAGACGTATTCCAACGTCGTAAAGCCTGGTAACTATCGCTTTCATCATAGGTTGGGTGATTCCTCCTCTTTGAGATGACAAGTGCCAGTACGGACTTGTGCTCCCATCTACCGTCGAGTATATTTTGGGAAACCACAATAGGCTACATCCTTTATCCTTAGGAAGCCGTGTCTGTCGCCCTATCGATCGCAATGCACTGAACACAGCATTCGGGAAGATTGACTGTCATACCGTAAAAATTATTTTGCAGTTTTGCGATTGGTTTGGTAATCCCTCTGTCTAGATTCCCAAAGCAGTCACTTTCGTTCCTTTTCAGACTCCTTAAAAGAAAAGGTCCATCTGAGCACTTGTCACTTCAGGCTCATTAAAAACCGAAGGCAACTAGAGTCATCTTTAGCTTTTTCTCGACTCTTAAAAATTGAAAAAGCAAGTTGTGTCAAAGCGTCATAAAATTTATTTTAATCGAAATAATGTCATTGTTCCCTCGTTGGTCTTTAGGTTGAGAAATGGAGTCTACTAATCAAGGATTTCCTCTTGGGGGAAATCCTAGTCCCTTCTCCTCTTGGGGGGATGTTGGTGCTCCACACATGGCCACATTGTCCCTTCTAGAACTCACAATTGGCCTGCCAGTATGGTTTTTCTCGACCTCTGTCGTTAAAAACACCGCAATTCCTCAGCAATCCAATCAGCAACCAGATGAAGTTGCTCCCCAACCTTCTACTTCGTTTGTTTCTCCCTCTCCTTCTTCCTCTTCGCTTGGTGAAGCTAGCAACGCTAAAAACCAAGTAACTGAGAAGAAGAAGAAAGGGAAGGAGAAGAAGAAGAAGAACCCAACAACAAAAGGGGGCAACCGTACATCATCTGGCGAAAATCCACACACCACACCTTCCAAACCTAAATCTCCATGTGTCATTTGCAAGGGAGACCACTATCATCGAGATTGTCCCTGCATCCCATGAATCTTGAGGGACTGGTCTCCCCGCTTGCACAATCCAGTGTCTTCAACCGCTGACGATCATGTTGAAAGCACATCGTCAACTAGTGAAAACGAATTCAATGGACAAAAAGGAAGATCCAAATTTCCTTGTAGATTGTGTGAAGGCGATCATGCCCTCCACCATTGTCCCTTCTTAGATGAAGCTAAAAGAGTCTTGGATAATCGTCTTGCATCACTGCAGCGACTTCCTCCTGGATACAAGAAACTCTTGCCAAGTCCATCGCTAGTTGAAAATCTGACTGACACACCATTGTTGTCGGTCGAAGCACCTATCATTGAAGATAGACCCTTTGAGTCCACACCGGACCAAAGTCAACAGGTCGAGACGACAGTTGACCCAATCTTGTCTTCAGAGGACCCACCTTCAGATGATACTATCACCAAAGAGAATGAGAACAACACCGTTCAAATTCTTTTCGTAAACACAAACTCCGATGAACATGGGGGAAATCTACCCATTCCTTTACCACAGGAAGGAAGTTCGTCAGAGATGTATCCAGCCGTTTATTCGGTCCCTCCTCCAAGCAATCTAGTCATTTCCTTCGATTGGAATCTACTAGGCAGACCCCACCTACCATCTAATGTACCATTCCGAATCATAGTACAAGCCTACAAAATGATCATGGTCGGTACTATTATAGATGAAGGGGCTTTTGTGAGTATCCTTTCCTCAACTGCTTGGAAAGTGCTTGGTTCGCCATCGCTTCTGCCTGAGATTCGAAATCTGACAGGCTTCAACAAAGGAACCAGTCGACTGTTAGGGATCCTTCCAAATTTGCCTATAACTTTGAGAAGGAAAATTGTTCATCTAAACGTAATGGTAGTTCAAGGACCTCTAGATTACAATCTACTCCTTGGGCGTGACTACATTTATAGCATGGGAGCTATCGTTTCTTCACTCTTTCGAGTGATGTGTTTTCCACATGAAGGCAGAGTGGTCCAGCTCGTTGACCAGCTTTCATTCCCTGGTTCAAACACAACTATTAGTCAAATTCCATCCCTAACTGGCCTTTTTTCACAAGGAATGTCTCATCAATCTCCAGTCTGTCCACCTGATGATTGCGAGTGATTCAGTGATTGTGACTGAAACCCAGGAGGCATGCGCCCTGGTCTGCTTCGATAGAAAAACCCCAGATATAAGATAGGTTTCCACGTAGGAATATGACTAGTCTGACAATCTTGTCTGTTTAGGATAATGGATCAGTCTGGAAAAAGATTCCTCCGTCAAAGGTTAGGTGATTGGAGCTAGAATCACCTTCGTCCATTTCGATGGACAGATCCAAGGAAGTGTTTTGTCTGCACATGTGGGTGAAACAATCTTGCTAATGCAAGAACTTCTGAATGGTAACCTGGAAACTCTATTTCATTATACCTGGGGGCATGCAAACCTTTTTGCATGCAAGTGAAAAGTGACCATTTATTTTCTTAGTTTGTAGGCTCTCAACCCTTTAGACTCGTAGGTTGGTCATTCCTAGCTTGCATAATGAAAGGCTCAGGAGCAAAGTTGCGCATGGGGCAAGCTCCCTAAAAAATGAACCTACTGATGAGACATCCTTATTATACGACTGGCACGAGCAGTTTTACGCAAAGTTCAAGCTCGTTAAAAAATAAACCTCGCCACGAGCAGTTTTACGCAAAGTTCAAGCTCGTTAAAAAATAAACCTCGCCATGAGAAGTTTTACGTGAAGTTCAAGCTCATCAAAAAATAAACCTAGCAATGAGAAAATGTTTCCATAGAGTTCAAGCTCATTAAAAAATGAACCCCACCTCCGGTAAATAACCATTCGCATGACTATCAGCTTTTGAACCTTGGTCATGTTCTTACCATCACCTCCACTCTTTTTTAGCCGATCATACGCCTCCATTTGATTGTTTACCCTTTTGAGGAATAGCTGCGACGAGTGATTTTATTAGCCACCCTCTTTCCACTACCATGATTGAAAAGTTCCAAGCCTTTCCTGGAACCAGTTGCTATCCAAAAACATCACTCGTTCCTCAAAAAATGAGTCTCCTTTAAGCTCTTTTCATCTGACTCGTAAAATATGAAAAGATTGCCGAGAAATTGGCCTCTCCAGCTCGTTAAAGCGACCGAAAGTGCTATCCCTCCTCTAGATTTTAATCTTTTTGGACCTGAGGGATTATTACACAAAAAGATCGAGCGCTTGTCTTGTTCGGCTCGTTAAAACTATCGAAAAGTCATCCCTTTCGTATTATTTTACACTTTTTCAGACTTAAGGGATTGCATTATGAAAAAGGACCACTGGAGTTGCCTTTCCATCCCTTTTTAGACTCTCTAAAATTGAAAAGGACTGAGTTATATTTGTCGTTAAACTCGTTAAAACAATAGCGACAAACTTGTCCATGCAGACAAGAGCGAGTTTCACTGTTGCTAGGCTCGTTAAAACATAGCGACAGGTTTTCCTGAAGGGAAAATTATAGAACAAGCATATGTTATCCTCCTCAAGCTTGACAAAAATAAAGAGGTACTGGTCAACAATGACTGGGGAAAAAGGGAAGAAAACTTGAATAGCTTCATTGGTAGCAGGTCGCTCTTGAACATGACACTTTCACTCCGTCACCATGAATGAGTTGGGTTGGGTTATTCCGTTCGCCGGTCACATCACCATTGGTACACCGTACCATCCACCTTAGGGTTAATGCTACCAATCCATTTCAGTGTCACCGGTATGTTTAAGAGAAGTCGCTCAGAGAATTCACCAACCTAGCCAATGTCTCATCCGCTGCAATACCGTCACTCTCCATTTTTCATGACCGCCACCCTGAACCTTATATCATCAAATCGTTTTCGCCTCCACAAAAATCATTTGCTCCGTTCCGTGTCATAGATGTGGGATTCACTTCTTGTTGACATTAGCTCATTATCCAAGAAGTCAACTTAGGAACAACCCTTTCAGTACTTTGAAGCTTGCATGCCTCAATGGCAAGTTTCTCACTTCCGGCGATAGGTTTACATCAATGGCCTTCGACCGAAAGATTTTACGTGGTGTTCGACATCAACTCATGTATTCACACCACGTGAATTGTACTGCAGTACCTTGAGGGTCATCATCATTATCGGTGATTCCTCTCGCGCCTGTTAACAGCTCACATCATTGGCTGGTAATCAGGCGATGTCTTTCCATGTTTGACATTAGAACATCTTTTCACATGGATCGACTTGTACTTCGGGCGAAGATTGAACGAGTTTGAAGACCCTGGATCTAGTTTCATCCATCCGAGCTGCAATATATTCAGGAAAATAAAGACATCAAATGTACATCACAGCTGCACAGATACTCATCCAAACTAAAGGATGATGGCTCTACCAAAATCAACAGTCTGCCACACAAACGATTGTATGCCTTATGTACACGAGTATGAATTTATAAAGCTAAGCATGGGAATGCCCGCCTCATCTAGATCATGAAAATATTATGAAGATAATGTATTGTATTGTATCTTATTATAGGTCACCTTCTAGTTTGAAAAACCTCGGATCCTTATTATAAAGCATTTCACCTGACACCAAAAGGATTTACGACCTCATGCTTTAGGGGGCAACCGTTATAGACATATTTGGGCACTGCAACCCCAATCACATATGTCCATAAACCAAGGGCTTCTAAACCCCTAAAAGTGTTATTTCATACCGTAAAGGAACAAGGTCAACTGATTACATCATCTCCCAGAAGTCCTCCATGAAAAACTACTGAGAACTGGTCAAAACAGGACCATACAGACTGCTCCATGCATAGGGTGTGATGCATCTCACCTATTACACACGGGGGGTGCGATGCATACTGGAAAGCCCTTCTATAGGGTGTGATGAGCGAGAGCAGACAAATGGCAGAAGCAGTGTGCTAGGTGGAAACCCAAAGAATCTTCTAGAAACTGCTCATATGACACTTGCCTCTCTGAGTTCGCCCAGGGATGAGTAAGAGATCTAAGATCTCCAAGTGGAACCAAGAACTATCAGTGAAATGACACTAATAAAAATCCCAGAAGCTGACTCACTCTCCTGAAAACATCTATATATGGATCCCTCATCCAAGAGATCCAGAGGCTGGAATTTTGTAATTTGCAAGGAAGTGTTGTTGGTTTCTCTTTGAAGACATTGTTGGGTGATCTTGCTTTGTATGAGGTGAAGAGGGCTTTCATGTTGGGAGGATGATGCTGGATCAGACAGCCTGGTTGTAATCCTCTCTTCTACTACTTCTATCAATAAAGCTATTTGAGTTTTCCTCCATATGCTTGTATATCTCTGAATCTTGTTTATGTATGCATTTATATGGTTAATGTACATCTGATCCTACATTATTTATGGTTATAGATCTCTATGCTTTGATGGTATTTTGTTGCCTTGACTCTACAGGTGTTCTTTGAAGTGGGACAAGCGAGAAAGGAGTGGCGAAAGCTTCATCAAAGGAGAGAGGAAACAAGCAAGGAGACTAGCAAAACTGAGGTTGGTGCTCTCTGCTTCTCTCTCATCTATCACTCATAAAGGAAAACATAAGTAACTTTAATATGTTTGTTTCTAAGATAGCTACCCATCTTAGTGGGACTAGTAGCTCTGAATGGACACTAGTTTTCTCGATAACACTTGGAGGTTAAGTTTGAGCATTGTGTCCTTTGTCATCACATTAATGGCAACTCTAAGATCAATTAAGGTGTGTTGGACCATTATGCCATTGATGTGGACATCAACTACTGGGCTTCCAAGGTCTAGATATTTTGGACAAATTATCTGCCCCAACATCAGGTCGAACAGTTGTCCTATGACATTGATGGTTGGTGCATCTCTCTTGCGCCTTCCTGGATGCCTAAAGCACTTCTCTTTGATCAACCTATTGTAGAAACACATCCTTTATGGCTTGGAGAAGTGATATCTTCACACATAAATGTTTCAATTCTCCCAGGAGTTCAGTCTCTTATGTGGTAGGCTGGATTGTCATGGATAGTCTCTCAGGAAAGGGTGGATTTGCTTTAGGTTCACTTTCCTCTTTATCTTCCTCAACCTCCCTAGGTGGAGGCTGTATATCTGGGAGAACTTTCCCAGATTGCAAGTTAATTTCTTGAATCTCCACAGCATAAGTTGGGCATGATGGTTCCCCACTATACACTTGTTGAGCCTGTCTATTGTTCGGGTTCGGATTTGGCTGGGTAGACATTTGGGGTTGCCTTGGTGGAGCAGGAGGTAATGGTTGTGGTTGGGCAGGTGGTGGAGGCAGAAGAGCATGAAGAGAGTTGTATTGGGGCCTTTACCCCTGATGAGATGCATTCCACTGAGGTTGCGGCTAAGCATAGGATTGAAATGAATGGGTGGTTGGTTGGGCATGATATTGAGATGTGAAGGACCAAGGAGGAGGTGTTGACCAGGAAGGATGAGAAAGGGGGGCCCCAAGAAGGTATAGAGGTGACTTGGTTGGGGTTTTAGTATGCTTTAGATGTCCCTTACATTCCCTGCTGGTATGGTCTAGGTCCATGCGGCCTCCTTTGGTTTATGTAATAGATCTGTTCAGTGACTCCTTCGGCCCCTTGGTATACAACTTTAAGTCTGGGCAAGGAAGGGCACTTATCTATAGAATGATCTTCTTCACAGACTGAACAAACCTCTATAGAGTTCAATGGCATTCATTCCTAGGATGCCTCCTGGTGCATCTAGGACAAAAGATGGCCAAAGCCCTCTCTGCTTCCTCTTGTTTTCTTTTGATATGTAAGGTATCCATTTGCATGGCAAGAGTCTGCAGCATCTCACTCTTGAAGTCTTCCAGCATGTTTCCAATTTCACCTTTAATGGATGAATTGGAAGAAGAGGTACTGGCTATGGGTTGACTCCCCCTACCTTTCTTTCTGGCTGCTCTATAATGGTTTCTAAAAATAGTCTTTATGTCCTCATAGGATAGCTGGTAGATGCCTCCCCCGGCCAGTAGATGGAGGGTGTCTAAAAGGTCTTCCTGGATTCCCCTAAGCAGGACCAATTTCAGAGACTCAGGGTCAAGTGTCCACCCGGCCCTTTTGTAACTAAGTTGGAACCTCTCTTCATAGTCTTCCAGGGACTCATCACTTCCTATGGTCATTTGGAAGATTTATTCTTTAGTATATTTTGACCTACAATAGTCTCGATACTTTTCATTAAAGGCCTATTGCATCTGAGCCCAAGTTGTGATGCTATTACCAGGTAATCCCATGAACCAGCGCAGTGTTGCGTCCTTGAGAATAGAAGGGAACAGTTTCAACTTTTGCTTGTCTCCTGCATAGTCATAAGTTTGACAGATGACAGAAAACTCAAACAAGAAGGTGTCAGGATCTTCTATAGTCAGACCATGGAAGTGAGGTAGGGCTAAAGGACTTATATTCTTCATTTTGGTGTCCCCATTAGTCTCCCAAATGGGGAAGGTACCCTTTATTCTCTCTCCATTCCCCCTAGCATTTTTGTTTTCAGCCATTGGCTCTAGAGGAATTTTTTCTTCTTCTTCTTACCCTATAAGTTCTTCAAATATGTCTAGTTGTTCACCTAAGGGTTCTTCTTGATTACAACAACTAAAGAAAAGAGAAGGTTGGCTGAGTGAAGCAGTGGGGTGTTGGGCAAAAATTTTCCTAAGTTATCTCTACTCCTACGAGGCATGAAAGGAAATATTTTTTGTTGGTTTTCTGTTTCTTTTTCCCCACAATGAAAGTACCTGCAGAAACTGAAATTGTGAATGAACAAAACAAATTGCAACTAGCTGAAATGAACTTGCTGAATGGAAATTCGTAGAATTGAAAAGGAAAGCAAGGAAATACAGAACTGAAAGAAAAGAAATGACTAGTTTACTTTTGCCGAAATAAACTATTAGCAGAATGTTGCAATAGGAAATAGAAGAAAGCAGTAATCACGGAATACTCTAATGCTTCCCCGGCAACGGTACCAAAAAGTGGTGAGCGGTAGTATTGCAGCAAGAATGCTACAACTCCTGGGCTTCCAACTTTACTTTTATCAACCCGGTAGTTCGTAACAAACTTGGAAGCGTCGGTGCTATACGCACAAGTACTAGTTCTCACTGCAGGTTGTCACTTGGTCAGCTGGCGCAAGATCACTAGGAGCTCAAGCCAACTTCTATAGATTTTAGAAGAAGCTCTACGTGTGGTGAAAGGAAAGAAATATTACTCTACATATGCTATTATAACTGCAAAAAGGAGAAAGACTAGAATGTAAAGCAAAACCTAGTAAACCCTAATTAACAAGCTAATTCTACTTTTGCCAAAAACACTATGAAAACCATGAAATAAATTCCATCACCTACTCAAGGAAGTAAACAACATCTAACCATGCTATTTCTGGAAGTAAATAAGCAAAAAACATGTTTTTGGATTTTTATGTGTTTTTATGTGAATTTAACATGCATTTAATTTATTGTGTGTGAGTGTGGCAGCAAACAGGTGGCGTTAGAGGGCGGTTTTGTAGCTTGGGAGGATATAGTATGGTGTGGATGGGTCCTAGGAGGTCTTAGGTGGCCTTCTAGAGGCTTTTCCCACACTCGGTCTTCAAAAGAAAACCTACAGGAAAAACTACAGGAGGAAAACAGGGAAACTACAGGAGGCCTACAGGAGGAGGCCGAGAGAAATTTTCGTTGTTTTGAGGGTGTGAGAGTAGGTGGAAAAGGTGGATGAAGGTTGGAATGAGGTGTTATGGTGCCTAAGGTTTACCATGAATCACTAGGAGAGAGAAAGATGATTGGGTTTGCTCAAAGAGAGAGGAAGAAGTTCTATGAAAAATGAAGGAAACTATGGTAGAATTGAGGTGAGGTTTGGGAGACCTATAGGGCATGGCTCAGATGGAGGGTGTGATTTCTGGTAAGCTGGCCTACTATTGGAAGAGATCTACTGCATAGAAACTGACAGTGAACCAAGAAAATCAAGCAACCAATGAAATGAGTGCATCCTAGAAAAAAACAGAGTTTTGCATTAAAATGGCCTAAACTATGATGTAGAGAAGGGAATGTTGGGAAATGTTGTAAGAAAGGAAAGCATGCAAAAGGATATTGAAAATCAAGAAGTGAACATGATAAATAAGATCTAAAGTAAAGCAAAACTGGACTATCAACCTACTAAAGGGCTGCAAACACTATAAGTCCTAGGAATGAGGAAAAACTGTGTTTTTGGGGCAGCAAGAGTGTATTTGCCTCAAATCATAGTCCCAGAGGGAGGAAGAAAGGCCAAGGCACAATTGCTAGCCTTTTTAATCTTCTATGATCACTGCTTAACCTTCTACAGAAAGCATAAATGGAAGCAAGCTCCTAAATCATCAAAAGAAACCTATTTTTAACCATAAGACAAATACATCTAACAGCAAATTAATCCACAAACTGAAGTAAAGCATACAAATACAAGTAAAGAGAAGCTTGCCTGCTTGGATTGGGCCCTAACCTAAGAGCTTCAACCTTTTGAGGTAACTCAGTGCTAGCTCAAAAAGGATTCCATCTTCATTATCAAAAAATGGCAAGATTACATAAAACTGTTATAAAATAGTAAGCTCGAAATTTGAGCAGAGTTTTCACAAGCAAAAAAGAGTCGACCCTAGTGAGGCCCTAGGCCTTTCTACTTATACATCTAAAGCTACCAACAGCTTCCTTAAAATCAGGGAGGCTTCGCTCCCAAAACTCAAGCTAACTATCAATCATCTTCCACTTGCTCGACTACCTTCTTAGTGCATGATTCAGCTACTTGTACTCAGAGCTGAATGAAGGGGAATTCGAAGTAAGGGGAAAAAAATGAGGGGGATTCCCTCCTATAAGTCCTCTCCTCTATCTACTTCGAGTTATTGCTATAGTTTGACCATTAAATCCTTGACTTTGACCTCGAAATCCATCAATAATCTGCATTAAATACATGTTAGACCACATGGCATAATAACTAACTCAACTCGCCCTATAAGAATAAATATAATCAGAAAATCATACAATAAGCTAAGAGAATGGTTGATTTGACTAGATTAGGAGGTAAAATGAGCCCATATAATTACCCATTTATGAGGCTTATCAATAGCATCCTCACCTACCATTCCATACGCCCCTTCTCCACTCATTTCAACACCCCTTCTACTTCAGAGCTGAGAAAAATGTGAAAGTTTAAGGGAGAGGAAACTACATGACATCATGTAGACATCCTATAGGAAATCCTATAGCAGCCTATCCCATAAAAGAAACCATGGAGACTACAGCCATCTTTAGCACAATGACTACAAGGATGAGGAAACTCTTCCAAAGCTCAGCAGCAGCAGGAAGATCACGAGCAACAAGGTCCAGCACATGTACATCATCAAAAGGGACAAAGCATCAAAAGAGGAAATATATTGTGAAAATATACAGATTGAAAAGCACAACAAAGTGGCACCACTCTTTAGCATGAATCATCAACGAAGCAAAATACCCACAGGTATGCCATCTTAGCAATGCTCTCTCATAAGTAAGATATGATCAAAACTATAGGAATAATGAGAGAGTTGATTTTATAAGTGAAGATGGCCAATTAACTTAGCCACCCTCAGTCAAATAACGAGAAGAAAAGAGTTAGACAACTACACACGTGGCAAATATCAAATCAAAGGGAATGAACCCAAAAATGGGTAAGGTGAAATGATGGACTGATAGTTGGACCAACGGTCCAAAAGAAGGTGCTTGTACTCATCCATCCAACACACCACCCCACACGATCATCCATAAATATAAATAAAACATTGATTCCCATATGAAGAAAGAAAATACAACTTCGAGGATTCATTGAACGAAGAGGTTACTCTTGGCATTCCTGAAATAGCACCTACAAGAAACAATCAGCATCTACAACAAGTAGGAAACCTACAAGATACAGAGAGATTAGACTACAGAGCTATCTATGGACACTATGGGCAATCAAATCAAGTCTTTTCATCACGAGAACATATCAAAGTGAGGTAGGTTCCATACCTTCCATATTTTCCATCTAAAAAAGAAGAAATCCTCAATTCGGTTAGGAATTTTCAGTGCATCTCAGGATAGAAAAATTGTATTGCATGTCATTAAAAGTTAAATTCCAAAACTTCCTCACCTAGTAGAAGTCTTGAACTATATCCACACAAACCTCAAGAATTACCAGGAAAAGATGATAGGAGGTTTCAATAAGAAAGAACCCGCCAACACAGCAAGAATCCACTAGCATCCTCCTCTGGTGGAAATTTTTACAAGGCATCAATGGATGGGGTTTTTTGAGAGGATGAGAGGATACAATGATGATGTGGCCAGAGAATTTTCCCTCTCATTCATACCCGTCACTAGATCTAGTGCCACTATTGTAATGAAGGGTTTATCAGTAGAAATTACCCCTGAGGTTATAAGCAGAATTACTACACTCGCCCTAGGGTTACCATGGAGAAAAGAAGACAAGACTAACAGCACCCTTGCAAAGAAAAGTTTTTTTTTGGAAGGAGAAGAGCCAATAGAAGACAAAAATGGGGTTAGAAGGGCGAGCATTCCATACCCTTGGAATGAAGTCAGTTACCATATCATCAAATATATTTCATGTGAGGGGAGATATAGTGTAGTGTATGGATACCATTTCAGACTCCTCCTAGAATTGAGATTTGGAGAGAACACACCTCCTCATAAAAAACTAAGTATACCCTATTTTCTTCTACAATCCATGAGAGACATGAGCATCAAGGTGCAAGAGGGAAAACATCAGCAACTAGTCCATCATGGATTTATCAAACGCATCCTTGAAGATGCTATACAAAACTTAATATTTCCTATTACATGGACAACCTTTGCAGACATGCAGGCAGAAGGGGCAATTCAAGCTATTGAGTATGACAGAAGCCATACTTCTAGTGAGGGAAAGAGGAAACAGAGGATGAAAATGAAGAAGAGACAGAGGATCAAAATGAAGAAGAGACAAAGGAAGAGAATGAAGGAGAAATAGAGGAAGAAACAAAAGAAGAAACAGATGAGCAGAGTGAAGAAATAGAGGAAGGAGGTGACAAAGAAGAGGATGAAAAAGAAAATGGAAAAGAGGAAGAAGTATAGAACAATGAACAGAAGTCTACAACTCAAGGCAGAGAAGAAGAAGAATCACCAAGGGTGTCTCCAGAGCCAACAGAGAAAGAGGCAACAGGTGCTCTAACTACCCTATGTACACTTGTGAAATCAAAGGGGAAGACAAAGACAAACACCACTTTACTTCAAGACAAGAAAGATCACAAGGAATAGACAAGGGAGGCCTCAAACCCCTACCAAAACTCCAATTGTCATAGAGGACTCACCAAAACAGCAAGAAAAAATAGTCCCTCTAAAGGAAAAGGAAGGAGAAGGAACATCAAAACAAGATTCTCCCAACTCTCCAATCACCTATGTTAGGAGGCTTGTCACAAGGTCAGCCTCATCAAAAGGGAAAGGTCTCCTACATGAAACACAATCATACCTACAAGAAGCAGAGACAATCCTACAGGAAACTCTTGTTGGGTTGTGTTATATTCTTTCCACGGCTAGCCCACGTAGTTAACTGGGGGGTTAGAGGGGAGGCGGAGCCCACCCTTCGTTGTGCCGATTGCGTAGCAGGGGGGTCACAGGGGGTTTTAGGGGTGTAGGTAACCCCACTCTATGGGGTCCGGGGCAGCGTTCCAAAAAATTTTGGTTTTGGAACCTATGTTAGGTTGGGCGGACCCACCTATGATTTTGTGCATGATTTTCGCACATGTTTTTGGACGCGATGGTTTTCAATCCATGGTTTTGGACGCGATGGTTTTCGGTCCATGGTATTGGATGCTTCGACATGTATAAATATGTATTATAACATTGAAAGGAACATAATGAAAAATCAAGCTAGTAGTCCTGGTTTTGGGATCCAGGGGAAATCTTTGTGTATATGTGTTTTATGTGTTATGCTCTTGCATTGTTTATTTTCTATGTTTTAGAATTTGTATGCAGGTAATTTCTGTACGGGGTTAAAACCTACATTTGGTATCAGAGTTATTTTGGCTTCAAGGGGACGCCTTTGTTGTTGAGGAGTTTCGCTCGGGCCTGTGGTAGACCCTGTTTAGTGGGAGATCTGTGAGATCGATTCTGGTGGTGAAAGAAGATGGCGAGCAGTGGAAAGATAGAGATTGAGAAATTTAATGGTGAGAGTTTTGGGTTGTGGAAACTCAAGATGGAGGATCTGTTGGTGGATAAAGATTAGTGGATCGCGGTAGATCCAGGTACTAAACCAACGAGAGTGTCCAATGAAGAATGGAAGAAGTTGGATCGGAAGGAAAAGAGAACAATACGATTGTGTGTGTCAGATTCAGTATTGCTAAATGTATTAGGGGAAGCTACGACGAAGGCTTTGTGGGACAAGTTAGGGACTTTGTACCAATCTAAGTCTCTGGTGAATAAAATGTTCCTGCGGAAAAAGCTGTATAACTTGAGGATGAAAGATGGAGACTCGGTGACAGAGCATCTAAACGCATTTAATACTGTGGTAATTTAGTTAGCACCTATTGATATTAAAATTTCAAATGAAGATAAGTGCATCAATTTGTTGTGCTCTCTACCAGATTCGTGGGATAGTCTGGTTATTGCAATAGGTAGCAATGTAACTGCCTTGCAGTTTGATGAAATAGTCTCATCCTTGTTGATATAGGATATGAGATGGAAAAATATGGAGAGCCAGAATGGTGATGCCTTGTCTGTACGAGAACGGTCCCAGAACAGAAACAAAAATAAGTCATCAAGTGGGAGATCTAAATCTAGAGGGAGATTTAAATCTCCAGGAAAACCTGTAAAGGTGGTGTGCTGGAAATGCGGGAAGGAAGGGCACTACAAAAGGGACTGTAAATCTAAAGCTCCTAATAAAGGAAAGAGATCTGATGATGCTCCTTTTGCAGAGGCGAAAACCACCTCAGATGAAGGTGGGAATGTGTACTTGGCTTCTTCAAGTACACATGTAGATCACGAGGCATGGTTTATTGACTCAGGTGCATCCTTTCACTTCACTTTCCATAGAGAGTGGTTCTGCGAGTATGAGAAATACGATGGTGGTGATTTCTTCTTAGGGGATGATAGAGAAGACCACGTTGTGGCATCAAAGGCTTGGACATATTGGAGAGAAAAGCCTTCGAATACTTCATGGTAAAGGTATGGTAGAAGGTATGAGTAATAGCTCTCTAGATTTTAGTTTTTGTGAAAATTGTGTATATGGGAAGCAAAATCGGGTGAGTTTCCCCTCTGGTGGTAAGAGAGCAAAACAGATATTAGAGCTTGTGCACAGTGATGTGTTTGGACCTGTGAAGGTTCCATCACTGGGTAAGTCTATGTACTATGTATCATTTATAGATGACTTCTCAAGGAATACATGGATATATTTCCTTAAGAAGAAATTTGAAGTCTTTGACAAGTTTAAGGAATTTAAGGCTCTGGTGGAAAACCAGACAGAGAAGAAGATAAAGGTGTTGAGGACAGATAATGGTGGAGAGTTTTGTAGTAAGGAATTTGAAGAATTATGTAAGAATTGTGGTATACCATGGCAGAAAACTACTCCATATACACCTCAGCAAAATGGAGTTGCAGAAATAATGAACAAGACGTTGATGGAAAGGGCAAGAAGTATGCTCAGTGGTGCCGAGTTAGAACAGGAATTTTGGGCAGGGGCGGTGGAGACAACATGCTACCTGATCAATAGATCACCTTCATCAGTGTTGGAGGATAAGACTCCACAAGAGGTATGGACTACTAAGAAACCCTCTCTTTCACATCTGAGGGTATTTGGATGTGATGCATATGTACATGTTCCAAAGGAGAAATGAACCAAGTTGGATAGTAAATCTAAAAAGTGAATCTTTATTGGGTATAAGGATGGTTTAAAGGTTTATAAGCTTTGGAACCCAGTAACAAGGAAGGTTGTGTACAACCAAGATGTGGTGTTCAGAGAGGTGAAAGATGTTATTAAACATAAATTCCAACCAAAGGAACCTGAGAAGATAGAGTTTGAGCTAAAGGAGGAAGAATCAGACTCTACAGCAGAGGAGGAATCAGAAGATGAAGAGCCACAAAATCCGGGTGTGAGAAGATTAGTTCAAGAAAGAAGGTAGCCAGAAAGGTATAGTCCATCTGCTTTCTATTCAAATTTTGCTTTATCTATTACTGATGATGATCCCAGAACTATGAAGGAAGCAGTAGATTCAGAGCATGGAAAACTCTGGAAAGAGGCCATGGTTGATGAAATGGCATCTTTGCACAAAAATGAGGTTTGGGATCTGGTGGAGTTGCCGGCTAGAAGGAAACCCATTGGTAGCAAATGGGTGTTCAAGAAGAAGACAAATGCAAAAGGAAAGGTGGAGAAATACAAAGCTCAGTTGGTAGCAAAAGGTTATTCCCAGGTGTCAAGAATTGATTTTGGTGATATTTTTTCTCCTATTGCCAAGGTAGCTTCTATTAGATTACTTTTATATATCGTTGCTGCTTTTGATTTTGAGGTAGAACAGATGGATGTGAAGACAACATTTCTTCACGGGGATTTGGAAGAGGAGATCTACATGAAGCAACCTGAAGGCTTTGCGGTGAAGGGTAAGAAAGAGCTGGTATGCAAGTTAAAGAAGTCTTTGTATGGGTTAAAATAGTCACCAAGGATGCAGTATCAGAAATTTGATACATTTATACGGGGACTTGGCTTCACCAAAAGCAAAGTAGATCACTATGTGTATTTTAAATTAATTGGCGACCGTGTTATTTATTTGGTCTTGTATGTGGATGATATGTTGCTGGTTGGAAATAACAAATAAATTATCCAAGATTTGAAGACCCAATTGTCCTCCAAATTTGACATGAAAGATCTTGGTGCTGCAAACTATATTTTGTGCATGGAAATTAAAAGAGATTGGGAAAAGAGGAAGCTCTAGTTAAACCAGAGGAAGTATGTCGAGACAATATTACAGAGGTTTAATATGCAGGATAGTAAACCGGTGCAGGTTCCTATTCCTGTAGGTGTAAAGTTATCTGCTGAACAGTGTCCCAAGACACAAGAAGAGGAAGAGGACATGTCTTTGTTCCATATGCAAGTGTAGTCAGTAGCCTGATGTATGCGATGGTCTGTACTAGACTAGACATTGCACATGCAGTGGGAGTATTAAGCAGGTTTATGTCAAAACCAGGGAAGGAGCATTGGACAGTAGTGAAGCAGGTTTTTAGGTATTTGCGTGGCACTAGTGATTATGGTTTTCGCTACCAAGGAAGATCGAGATTGGAAAAAGTGTTGGATATTCATGGCTTTGTTGATGCAGGATGGGCTGGAGATCTGGATCAGAGAAGATCTACAAGTGGGTATGTGTTTAACCTATTTGGAGGTGTAGTGAATTGGAAGAGTAAGAAATAATCTGTAGTGGAACTATCAACTACAGAGGCAGAATACATGGCAGCCACTCATGCAAGTAAGGAAGCAGTTTGGTTGTAGAGATTGTGTTCAAGTATGGGGTTAGTATAGGGAGCTATAAGGATAGACTATGACAGCCAAAGTGCAATTTTCTTGGCAAAGAACCCTACATATCATTCAAAGACAAAGCACATTGATGTTCAGTATCACTTTGTGAGGGATATGATAGAAGACAAAAAGGTGTTGCTCGTAACGGTGGACACTTTGAAGAATACTGCAGATGCATTGACAAAATCTGTGAGCTCTGAGAAGTTCTCTTGGTCTAGAGAAACAATGGGCGTTGTAGGGCCGGATAAATGACTAAGCTCTCTTGTGGCCCCCTGTGGAAAGAAAACAACAAGTGGGAGAATGTTGAGTTGTGTTATATTCTTTCCACGACTAGCACAAATAGTTAACCGGGGGGTTAGAGGGGGCGCGGAGCCCCCCCTTCATTGTGTTGATTACGTAGCAGGGAGGTCACAAGGGGTTTGAGGGGTGCAAGTAAGCCCACTCTATGGGGTATGGGGCAACGCCCCGGAAAATTTTGGTTTTGGAACCTATGTTAGGTTGGGCGGACCCACCTATGGTTTTGTGCATGATTTTCACACATATTTTTGGACGTGATGGTTTTCGGTCCATGGTATTGGATGCTTTGGCATGTATAAATATGTATTATAACATTGAAAGGAACATAATGAAAAATCAACCTAGTAGTCCCGGTTTTTGGATCCAGGGGAAAATCTTTGTGCATATGTGTTTTATGTGTTATGCTCTCGCATTGTTGATTTTCTGTGTTTTAGAATTCGTATGCAGGTAATTTCTGTACGGGGTTAAAACCTACAACTCTGTCAAACCTACAGGAAACATAGAAAAGAGACCAGGAATGAATTTCCCAAGAAGAAATAGAGAAAGAAGGCCAAGAACTAAAGGAGCCTAACCCATAGCCAAACCTTAGCTCCTACTATAGATTCATTGAATGAGGTAGGGTGATACCACAAAATTTTGTCATTCCTCTATTCTTTGAGCTTGAAAAAGAGAGGGCAAGGACCCACAGGTGGATGAAAAATTCTAAATCAAAAGGGGTAGAGGATGTAGGCCACATGGAGGATAAATTATAGGAGATGGGCAGAGAACTGAGCAGCATAAGAGACAAAGAAGAAATAATGAAATCTCAGCTAGAGGCTGAGAACACATGGCTAAGGAAGCAGCTACAAGAAAGGGAAAGCCAATTGGAAACTATGGCCAGTTTATCCATGGAGGAAATCCAGTGTAGGATGCCAGCAAAGTCATATGCCTTATACCTCAAGGAACAATGGCTACAATTCCAAATAAAGACCCTAGCACAAAGAGGAACTATGTCTTTCCAAGACTACAAACAATTCATTGACCTCTGTGATCAAAGCACCTTGGAGGATAGAGAAAAGATATATGAGTTCTACCTACACAATTTAGCCTTGACATATTTAAATGTGTGGGACCCAAATCCAAAGTTAGGGGACTTACAATTAATGGCCTTGGCATCTTGGATGAATCATGAGGAGGCAAGAGCTATAGAGATGAAAAAGGTATTGGCAAAAGAAGAGGCAGAACCCCTTATGATCAGAGCAGAATAGTCTAACCCAATGGCTGTCATCAGCACTCACAACCTCATTGCAAATGATCCCAAGCTTGCACCAAGGTACCTTGTTGTACAAGAACAGGCAGTCACACACTTTGAATACATGCTAAGATTTCTAGGAGATGACAACCAACAAGCCTACAAAGGAGATGTAACACCTTACCTTACATCCTAAAATTCAGAGTATCATTCTCCTGACAGAATGAGGGAGGCACTAAATAGAACCCCAATGTATAAGCAAGCATTACAAAGACTCAAAGTCAATTGGATTGGCTTGAATCTCAGTCCACCATTGCTTTTAGGAATGTTGGAAGGAAGAAAAGAAGAAGAAGAAAGAAAGCAGTGGGAGGAGATAGAGAAGAAGGCAGGGTTTTATTCACAGGAAGAAGAGACTACAGCAGAAGCATGGAATGTCAGGGAAGCCACCAGAGCAATGAAGGACATGGACATAGATTGAGTTGCTCAGAGGATGAGCAACACTTTCAGTAGGGGGTGATGATGAGGCTCATCATTGGGTAAAATATATGGACCTTAATACACCTCCAAGCTTACTAAAATCAACTCTTCTCATAATTCTTTACATGTTTTAATTATATTTTGCTTAATGAGATGAGTAAAAGTAAGATGTCATGTCTAGTGGTATAATGTGCATTGATTGCAGGTTTTTGGGAGAAAATTATGGCTAATTAGGGTGTAGGAACTCGAATGAGACAAGAAGGAGAGATTATAGGAGATGGATCTTCCTCATTAAATCCTCACTCACTTGAAGATCCCTCAATCAAATCACACCAGCTTGGAGTTGCAGGCAGCTGAGTCATGAGGATCATTGGCAGCCAAGCCAGTGATAGTTAAGAACCAGTTAATCTCAAGATTGGGAGCCAAGCCTCCCTAGATTTAAGGAAGTTGTTGGCAACTTCAGTTGTATAAATAAAGAGGCCTAGAGCCTCATTAGGATTCAGATTTTTTATGCAAGATAGCTAAGCAGTTTTCAAGTTGAAGGATTGTGACCAAACATTGTTATGTATTTTTTGATATGTTAATGAAAATGAGCAACATTCCCTTGATCCAGCACTAAGTTGACTCAGAGGGCTAAATCTCTTAGGTTAGGTCCCAACCCTAGCAGCAAAGGTTCCTCTTACTGTACTTGTATGCTTAATATCTCATAGATTAGTTGTTAAATTATAAGTATTGGTAGATTTGATTAATTTGCTTCCATTTGTGCATAGCTCTAACAGTAGCATCATAGAGATAAGAAAATATTCAAAAAAGGCTGATAATAGGTGGCTCTTACCTCATTCCTCCCTTCAGGGACCATGGCTTGAGGAACAACTCCCATTCAGCCCAAAAAGACAGAATTCTGATTTCTTATGAAATTTAGGGTTCTTCTGCTAATTAGGTCATCCTATTTCAGTTTTAGAAGATAGGTTGTAGTTGTCATTTCTAATATCTTAAGTTTTGTATTAGATTTCATGTTGCTTTCATAGCAGGTTTCAAGCATTTCCATGCATGAACTTGGAAAATACATGACACAAATTATATTTTTGTAAACCTTTCTTGTTTTAAGATGATTTATGGATAAATTCCATCAATGATGTATATGTTGCAGGAGTTTCTACATTGCAAGAAGACCTTATATGATCTACCTCTCTGGTTGGAGGAGGGGGATGAGGATGAAGTTTATTCTGCACTACTTTGTACATTAGAAATTGCCATGGGGGGAAAACCGCAAGATGAGGATGATATGATTGAAAATTTGATTCAGAATCCACCTCCAAATGTATCACCATTAGAAGACATAGTAAGAAAAACCCAAAAAACCCCCCTAACTGATCTCTGTGTGGCTGACCCTACTTCTCTCCATGTTAAAAACATAGAGTTTGGCCTAGAAAGAACATTGAAAATCAATCCATCCCTATCTACTTCCCAAGAGAAGGAGCTATGCAGCATACTGAGAAAACATCTAGATGCCTTCGCCTGGAGTTATAAGGAGATGAAGGGAGTGCACCCTTCAATATGTACTCATCATATATACATCAAGGAACACTGCAAGCCAGTCAGGCAGCCTCAGAGGAGGATGAACCCAACACTTAAAGATATTGTTAAGGAAGAACTGCAGAAATTGCTGGATGCAGGATTCATCTATCCCATCTCTGACAGTGAATGGGTCTCTCCTTTGGTGCTAGTGCCAAAAAAAACGGTAAGTGGATAATCTGTGTCGACTATTGGGAATTGAACAAAGCCACTAAAAAGGACCATTTTCCTTTACCCTTCATAGATCAAATGTTAGACAGTTTGGCAGGGAAAAAGTTTTTCTCCTTCCTAGATGGGTTTAGCGGGTACACTCAGATTTAAATCAGCCCGAAAGACCAAGATAAGACCACTTTCACTTGTCCTTGGGGTACCTTTGCATACCGGGTCCTTCCCTTCGGTTTGTGCAATGCTCCAGCCACTTTTCAAAGAGTGGTATTGAGTATATTTTCTGAACTGGTTCATGATGCAGTAGAAATATACATGGATGATTTTACTCCCTATGGCTCTGACTTTCAGGAAGCTTTAGCTAACCTAGGAAAAGTTCTAGATAAGTGTATTGAGATGAACTTATCCCTTGGTTTGGAAAAATATGAATTTTTGATGACTGAAGGGACCGTGCTAGGTCATGCAATATCTCAACAAGGACTGCAGGTGGACCCCAACAAAATTTCCATTATCCAAAGGGTCCCACCTCCTCAAAAGGTGAGAGATGTCAGCAGTTTCCTAGGCTTAGCTGGATATTACAGGAGATTCATTAAAGACTTTAGCAAGATAGCCTCCCCTTTGTTTGGCCTCCTAGGCAAAGATGTTGAGTTCATATGGTCGGAAAACTGTCAAGAAGCCCTAGATACCTTGAAGAGAAAGCTAGTGACTGCCCCAATTCTCAGAGGCCCAAACTGGGCCCTACCTTTTCACATTCACACAGACGCCTCGAACAAAGAAATAGGAGCAGCCTTATGACAAGTAGATGAAAGTTACCTTATGCCATATACTTCATAAGCAAAAACTTGTCAAAGGCAGAGTTAAACTATATAGTGACCGAGAAGGAACTCCTAGCCATTGTGCATTCCTTAAACAAATTCAGACATTATATCACAGGCTATCAAACCTTTGTGCACACTGATCATGTTGCAATTAGATATTTAATGAACAAACCAGATGTAAATGCACGCATTATTAGATTGTTTCTTTTACTGCAATAGTTTGATTTGACCATTATTGATAAGCGTAGTAAAGAGAATGTTGTTGCTGACTTTTTGTCTAGAGTAAATTTGCCTGCAGGTGAAGAAGGGATGGTGGATGACCAAATGCTAGATGAACACCTATTTGCTATATCAGTACTCTCTCCATGGTTCGCTGATATAGAAAAATACTTGGTTTCAACACAGTTCCCACCACACCTATCCTCAAAAGAGGAGAAAAATAGTAAGGAAAAGTGACCCTTTCACTTGGATTAGAGGCAATCTCTTCAAACTTGGCCTAGATCAGATCTTGAGAAGATGTGTTAGGGAGGAGGAAGTCTTTGACATCTTCCTGACCTATCATGATGGGCCTTGTGGAGGTCATTTTGCAGCAAAAAGAACCGCCTTCAAGATATTGCAAGCAGGCTACTACTGGTCCACTCTTCATCAGGATGTGAGGAGATACACGAGCCAGTGTGATCGGTGTCAGAGGATGGGGAAACCCACTCCAAAGGATGAAATGCCCATGCAACCTCAAGTGACCTTTGAG
Organism: Pinus tabuliformis; assembly: GCA_031772625.1. Lineage (NCBI taxonomy): Eukaryota > Viridiplantae > Streptophyta > Pinopsida > Pinales > Pinaceae > Pinus > Pinus tabuliformis. The sequence goes on from CM062820.1 coordinate 481,800,507, forward strand.
CCATTTGAGAAGTGGGGCATGGACTTTGTGGGGCCTATCAACCCCCCTTCAAAGCAGAAGCAGTACATCATTGTGTGCACCGACTACCTGACAAAGTGGGCAGAGACAAAAGCAATCAAAGCAGCGATAGAGGAAAAAGTAGCTGAGTTTTTGAGGGAAAACATATTCTACAAGTTCGGGTATCTGAGAGAGTTGGTCACAGACCAAGGCAGTTAGTTCACTTCCAACCTGATTGAAGACTTGCTCACACATCATAAGATCAAGCACAGGACTTCCACCCCTTACCATCCACAAGCCAATGGGCAAGTGGAGGTCACTAATAGAGCATTGGAAGGGATCCTAACCAAGGTAGTGAGAAACAACAGAAAATACTGGGCGAACAGATTAGTTGAGGTCACTTGGGCCTACAACACAACATGGAAGACCACCACCGGGTTCACACCCTATGAACTGGTCTATGGGAAGAAGGTTTTGCTATCAATAGAGTTTGAATTCAATACCCTAAGGATGGCAGCTCAGTTGGACCTAGACCTCAGCCATGCACAGAAGGAGAGATTACTTTAGCTCAATGGATTAGATGAATACAGATTGCAAGCCCTTCTCCATATAGAGGTAGTTCAGCTTTAGAGAAAGATATGGCATGACAGAAATATCAGGGAGAAGCAATTCCAAGAGGGAGATTGGGCACTACTCTATGATTCAAGATACAAGGATTTCAAAGGCAAGCTGAGGACAAGATGGCTGGGACCCTACACTGTGGAGAAATGCAATGACAATGGTTCAGTTCTGATCAGAACCATTGATGATGAAGCCATCCCCATGCTTGTCAATGGACATCGGTTGAAAGTCTACAAGAAACCCCTCTCCAAGCGAGAGTTTATTGAAGATTTGAATAAAACAGTGATGGTAATGGAGCATGTCTTAGCTTCCACTTCACCCACTCATTGAAGAAAAAAGAGAAAAAATAATGACTCAAGTGAAAACCTCCATGAGGCGCTTGAGTCCCATCATTGGGTTGAAAACCTCTTCTGAGGCAGCCCAGTGATGTTAAAAAAGAAAAAAAAGAAAAAAAAGGGAAAAGAATAAGATCCCTGGGTGAAAAACTCCCTTGGAGGCACCCAGGGCAGGTAATTAAGGTGAAAACCTCTTTGAGGTGCCCTAGTTGTTTTCAAAGAAACAAAAAAAAAAGAAGAGAGAAAGAAAAAATGAATTTTTACTGCATTTCAGGTTTGCAGGAGGACTACAGGGACCAGAAGAAGGTGCTAAGGGGACGCTGACATTCATACCAGCATCCATCTTATCTTCTCCACACCTTCCTCCATAATATTTGGCATATCTTTCACCCCACTGTACCTCTTCTTCCAAAACTATGTTTTCTATAGGAGGCTCTGTGTTTTCTACAGGAGGCTCCTGTAGGAATTATAGAGAACCAAAAGTGTCTATAGAAGGCAGTTTGAGGGACAAGAAAAGCCTCATGAGGAACCTATAATCCCTCTTACCATCTTCAAACCTCCTTGCCATCATTTCCAAGCTTGCATCACACTCCAAACATCATTATTTTTTTTTTTTTTCCATTTCAAGAAAAAAACACAGGAAAACAATTTTTCAGTTTTAAAATAAATAAATAAATAAAACGAGGAAAAGGCACCATTAGCTTTACCTGAAGCTTACCTACTATCCCTCCATCATTCAACTCCACCTCTGGCATCATTCTCGAGCTCCAAGCACAGGGAAATGGCTGAAGTTTCAAGGGGAGAAGCAGCTACAGGAGCTCCTGTAGGAATTCCTATAGTAGCTGATCCCATAGAAGTCCAGCACCGGTAGGAAGGTACGTCATATCTAAAGATTGAAAAGGCACATGCAGCTCAACTCCAGCAAAAGAAGAACCTACAAAAACACACAACAACACATCAGTAAGCAGAGACAGCATGCATGAAGGAAAATGAAGGCATGCAGTAGAGAAAGCCACAACACCTCACAGTCGATGGCGACAATTACACTCGGATTACAGGTAAGTAACTAAGTCACTCCTCTATCTGCATCTGTGTAATTAGGAACCATAAAAAGGAAATGATATGGTTGAAATTGAAAGAGGAAAAGGTTGCCAGTTAACTTGGCCACCTTCATTTAGTTGACTCCACTTAACCGAAATATCACCCACACGTGCGCACAGTCAACTCAAGCAAAAGATGCCAAGGATAGGTAGTGGGAGGAAGAGTTAACTCTGACGCAATAATGAGGGATGATTACGAGGAGGGGTCATGATGACCAAGCAGGTGGGGACCAACGGTCCTAATTCGGGCAATGTACACCTTGTCAGCTCAGCACTCATAACCGAAAATATCCATAAAAGGTAATGAGAACTCCTCCCAGCGCATTCTCACCACCTTTTATTCAGTTTTCTCCTCATAACTCAGCCACAATAGTCTTCTTATGCCCCCACAGCCTCGTATCCATCATCCTCCATTGATTTCCTCCATATTTTTGCTCTCGGCATTTTCTACAGGAGCACCTACAGGAAATCTACAGGAAATCTTCAGGAGGGACAACGGGCTTCTACAGGAGGGGCAATGAGCCATTTTTAAGGGAGAAAACATTAATTTTGTCACGAATTTCAATCTGAAGAGGTAGGGTTCATGAATTCCCTCTGTTGAATAAAAATGTGAAATAATTGGTCTCAAATTGAAGATGAAATGAGTCTTTAAGAAGGTAGAAATACATTAAAAAAATTCTGTTTTTTAAATAAAAAAACACAGTCCCCTCTGTTTTTCTACGTCACTCAAAATTCTTTGTCTCCACCTCCATATTTGGTTTTTCAAAAGAAGTACAGGTAGTATGACAGGGGGTTTATGAGAAAAGAGCCCACTAACTCCAGTAGACTCCATGCACATCCTCAAGTGGTTGACATATTTACAAGGGCAAACTGGATGAATTTCTTTGAGAAGTTTAGGGGGTTTGATGATGAAATTGCCCAAGAATTTGCTCTCTCTCTAGTCCCTCACACAAGAAATCATGCTATTGTAATCATTATAGGCCTCTCTATTGAAATAACCCTTGAATTCATCAGTAGGGTCACTACTCTTCCTCTTGGGCTGCCTTGGAGTAAAGATGAGAAACCAATTAGCCAAGCTGCCAAGAGGAAAATTTTCCAAGATAATGAAACAGCTGTTGAAGAAAAAAATGGAATTAGGAGGGCTAGTATACCATATCCCTAAGATGAGGTTAGCTACCAAGTGATCAAATACATTTCTTGTGAGGGGAGGCACAACATCGTTTATGGATATCATTTCAGAATCCTCCAAGACTTAAGATATGGCATGGATACCCCAGCACCTCAAAAACTTAGTATCCCTTACTTTCTCCTTCAGTCCCTAATTGACTCCAGCACCAAGGTACAAGCAGGAAATTCACAGCTACTGGCTCACCATGGCCTAATCGAGATCCTAGTAGAAGAAGCCCTCCATACCCTTACAATCCCTATAGCATGGGAAGTTTTCAGAAATATGATAGCTGAGGATGACATCAAGGCATTAACCTATGATGTCAGTCCTGCTGTCAGTGAGGAGGGAGAACAGCAAGGAGGAGAAGATGAAGCTAGTGGTGACATAGTAGAGCAAGAAGGGAAGGAGGAAAGAAAAGAAATAGAACAGGAGGTAGAAAAAGAGACAGAGCAGGAGAAGGAAAAAGAGACAGAAGAGGGAGAAAAGGAGGTAGAGAGGGCAGAGCAAAGAGAAGAGTCCCTTGAAACTTGGGAAAGAGAAGCAGCAACTGCCCTCACTGCCCTCAACACACCAGTCAAGCAGAAGCAGAAGAGGAAAAGAAAAACCTCCATGTATTTCAGGGCAAGGAAGAGTACCAGAATTAAAACAAGCAAACCTCAGCCCTCATCAAAGACTCCCATTAACATTGAAGATTCACCATCTTCCAAGGTGAAAGAATCTCCTTCCAAGACACCCATAACCTATGAAAGGGGGACTACAAGATCTGCTACATGGAAGGGAAAGTCAATTCTACAGGACCCCAAACCAGACCTACAGGAAGCTAAAACAGTCCTACAGGAGACACTGTCCAGACTACAGGAGACACAAAAACTTGAGGAAAAGATAGGAGGACAACTAGAGGTGAAAGAGGAAGCACAAGAGCTACAAGAACCTGACCCCTAGCCTAATCTTGCCTCCTATTACAATCTACTTGAGGGAGGCAAGATAATCCCATAGAAATTTGCAATTCCACTATTTTTTGAATTGAAAAAAGAGAGAGTGAGAACGCATAGGTGGATGCAGATAGCGAAGTCCAAAGGAGTTGAGGATGTTGGCCATATGGAAAACAAACTCAAGGAAATGGGTAGGGAATTGAGTGCTCTCAGAGACAGAGAAGCCATCACAAGAAGCCACCTTGAGAATGAGAATGAAATACTAAGGAGGCAGCTGCAGGAGAAAGAGACTCATTTGGCATACATGGCCAGCTTATCCATGGAAGCATTACAATGTAGAACACCAGCCAAATCTTATGGCCTCTATCTGAAGGATCAATGGCTTCAATTCCAAATAAAAACTTTGGCACAAAGAGGCACAATGCCTTTCCAAGACTACAGGAAGTTCATGGATTTGTGTGACCAAAGCACCTCCGAGGACAAAGCAAAAATGGTAGAATTCTATCTACACAACATGGCCCTCACAGACCTAAATGTGTGGGACCCCAATGCCAAGGTAGGGGATCTGCAATTAATGGCCATGGCATCATAGATGAACCATTAAGAATTGAGGGTAGTAGAAATGGAAAGATTGTTAATAAAAGAGTAGAATGAACCATTGATGATAAGAGCTAAGCCATCAGATCCTATGGCACTCATCAGCACACACAACCTGCTTGCTAATGACCCTCAGATTGCCCCTAAATATCTAGCCAATCAGGAACAAGCCATTGCACACTTTGAAGATATGTTTAGGCTACTTGGGGAGGACTGTGTGCATGCATGCATGAGAAGATGGAACACCCTACCCCACAGCTTGCAGATTAGGGAATACCATTCCCCCATGAGGCTGAAGGAGGCATTGAAAAGAGTGCCAATGTACAAGCGCTCCATGCAAAGGCTGAAGGTCAACTGGATTGGCCTCAAACTGAGTCCTCCACTCATATTAGGCATGCTGGAAGGCAGAAGAGAAGAAGAAGAGGAGGAGTAGTGGAAGGACATAGAAAGAAAGGAAGGATTTTATGGAGAACATGAGCAGACCACAGTAGAAGCTTGGGATGCTAGGGAGGCCACCAGGGCCATAAAAGGTGAAGAGATTGACTAGGTTGCTCAGAGGATGAGCAACACCTTCATTAGGGGGGTGATGATGAGCCTCATAAATGGGTAATTATATGGGCTCATTTTACCTCCTAACCTAGTCAAATCAACCATTCTCTTAGCTTATTGTATGATTTTCTAATTATATTTATGCTTATAGGGTGAGTTGAGTTAGTTATTATGCCATGTGGTCTAACATGTATTTAATGCAGATTATTGATGGATTTTGAGGTTAAAGTCAAGGATTTAATGGTCAAAATGCAGCAATAACTCGAAGTAGACAAAGGAGAGGACTTATAGGATGGAATCCCCCTCATTTATTGCTCCTCACTTCGAATTCCCCTTCATTCAGATCGGAGTACAAGCAACCGAATCATGCACTAAGAAGGCAACCGAGCATCTGGAAGATGATTGATAGTTATCTCGAGTTTTGGGAGCCAAGCCTCCCTGATTTTAAGGAAGCTGTTGGTAGCTTCAGATGTATAAGTAGAGAGGCCTAGGGCCTCACTAGGGTTGACTTTTTTTTGCTTGTGAAAACTGTGCTCAAATTTCGATCTTACTATTTTATAACAGTTTTATGTAAGCTTGCTATTTTTGATAATGAAGATGGAATACTTTTTGAGCTAGCACTGAGTTACCTTAGAGGGCTTAATCTCTTGGGTTAGGACCCAATCCAAGAATCCAAGTTTCCATTTACTTGTATTTGTATATTTACTTCAGTTTGTAGATTAATTTACTGTTAGATGTATTTCTCTTATGGTTAAGAATAGGTTGCTTTTGATGATTTAGGAGCTTGCTTCCATTTATGCTTTCTATAGCAGGTTAAGCAGTAATTAGAGAAGATTCAAAAGGCTAGCAACAGTGCCTTGGCATTTCTTCCTCCCTCTGGGACCATGATTTGAGGCCAAGACTTTCTTGTTGCCCCAAAAACACAGATTTTCCTCATTCCTAGGACTTCTAGTGTTTGTAGCTCTTTCGTAGGTTGATAGTCTAGTTTTGCTTTGCTTTAGATCTTCTTTATCATGTTCACTTCCTGATTTGCAATAGTCCTTTTTCATGCTTTCCTTTCTTACAACATTTCCCAGCATTCCCTTCTCTACATCATAATTTAGGCCATTTTAATGCAAACCCTGTTTTTTTCTAGGATGCACTCATTTCATTGGTTGCTTGATTTTCTTGGTTGACTGTCAGTTTCTATGTAGAAAATCTCTTCCAGTAGTAGGCCAGCTTACCAGCAACCACACCCTCCATCTGAGCCATGCCCTACAAGTATCCCAAACCTCACCTCAATTCTGCCCTAGTTTCCTTCATTTTTCATAGAACTTCTTCCTCTCTTCTTGAGCAAACCCAATCATCTTTCACTCTCCTGGTGATTCATGGTAAACCTTAAGCACCCTAAAACCTCATTCCAACCTTCATCCACCTTTTCCACCCACTCTCACACCCTCAAAACAGTGAAAATTGCTCTCGGCCTCCTCTTGTAGGCCTCCTGTAGTTTCCCTGTTTTCCTCCTGTAGTTTTTCCTGTAGGCTTTCTTTTGAAGGCCGAGTGTGGGAAAAGCCTCCAGAAGGCCACCTAAGACCTCCTAGGACCCATCCACACCATCTTACATCCTCCCAAGCTCCAAAACCGCCCTCTAATGCCACCTGTTCACTGCCACACTCACACACAATAAATTAGATGCATGTTAAATTCACATAAAAATCCAAAAATATGTTTTTTTGCTTATTTACTTCCAGAAATAGCATGGTTAGATGTTGTTTACTTTCTTGAGTAGGTAATGGCATTTATTTCATGGTTTTCATAGTGTTTTGGCAAAAGTAGAATTAGCTTGTTAATTAGGGTTTACTAGGTTTTGCTTTACATTCCAGTCTTTCTCCTTTCTGCAGTTAGAATAACATCTGTAGAGTAATATTTCTTTCCTTTCATCACACATAGAACTTCTTCTGAAATCTATAGAAGTTGGCTTGAGCTCCTAGTGATCTCGCACCAGCTGACCAAGTGACAACCTGCAGTGAGAACTAGTACTTGTGCATATAGCACCGACGCTTCCAAGTTTGTTACGAACTATCGGGTTGATAAAAGTAAAGTTGGTAGCCCAGGAGTTGCAGCATTCTTGCTGCAATATTGGCACTCACTAGCTACTTTTGGGTATGCCTCCTCTTTCCTTTTTTCCTTTTTTTTTTGTTTTGTTTTTTTTTTCTTCTCTTTTTTGTTTTGTAATTTTTTTTTTTGAACTGCTTCCTTTGATGGATACAAGGGCAACATGATGAAAGGTATTGGTTGTGGTGTGGTAAGGTAAATGATTTTTCAAATTTAAACAGTGGCTTGTGTCACCACCCTGCCATTGGACTATTTTTTCTCGTGGTTTTCATGATCGCCTGTAATTCCTACAGGAAACTCATGTAGGATTATAGGGAATCCTGTAGAAAACACAGAACTGTTTGGAACTGATCTAGAGTGGTGTATAGATGGAATACTAGGGCCTTAATGGAGGATATGAGATGGGTGAATTAAAACATGGATTTTATGGGTCTCGTTGTCCTCCTCATGCTGTGCTTATACTCCTATTGCAAACCTGCAAAACATAATTGTCATCTTTTGTATCTTTTTCTCTTTTTTTTTTGAAAAGCAACTAGTCTTCCCCAAGGAGGTTTTCGTCCTAGTTGCCTGCCTTGGGTTCCTCAAAAGAGGTTTTCACCCAGAGATCTTTTTATTCTCATTAATTTTTTTAACACTCTTGGGTCATCTCAAGAGGTTTTCAACCCAACAGTGGGACTCAGGTGCCTCATGGAGGTTTTCACCCGAGTCTCTTTATTTTTTGTTTTTTTTTTTCTTCAGGGACTTGGTGGGGTGGAAGCTGAGACTTGCTCTACCACTATCACTATCTTGCTGATGCTATTTATGAATTCTTGCTTTGATAAGGGCCTTTTGCATATTTTTAATCTGTGCCCATTGACAAGTAAAGGGATAGCCTCTGCATGAATGGTTCTTATTTGTACAACACCATTATCATGACACTTTTCTATTACATAAGGCCCTAACCATCTAGTCCTTAACTTGCCTTTGAAATATTTGTACTGGGAATCATACAGCAAAGCCCAGTCACCTTCTTGAAACTGTTTGTCTTTTATATTCTTGTCATGCCAGATTTTCCTTTGGACTTGATTCACCTCTGTGTGAAGGAGGGCCTGCATCCTAAATTCATATAACCCATTCAGCTGGAGCAATCTTCCTTGTTGTTCCCTTGTGATATCTATATCCAGTTGTGCTTCCATCCTTAAGGTGTTGTATTCAAATTCAATGGACAACAGGGCTTTCTTCCCATAGGCTAGCTCATAAGGAGTGAAGCCAGTGGTGGTCTTCCAGGTGGTATTGTAGGCCCAGGTGGCCTCAACTAATCTATCTGCCCAATCCTTTCTGCTGTTGCTAATCACCTTGGTCAGAATTCCTTCCAATGTTCTATTGGTTCCTTCCACTTGACATTAGCCTATGGGTGGTAAGGGGTGGATGTTCTGTGCTTGATCTTGTGCTGGCTTAACATATTTTCAATCATGTGAGATGTAAATTGACTGACTTGATCAGTGACCAATTCTCTAGGGTACCCAAAATTATAAAACACATTCTCCCTTAATAATTCAACCACTTTTTCTTCTATTTCTACTTTGATGGCTTTGGTTTCAACCCATTTTGTTAAGTAGTCAGTGCAAACAATGATGTACTACTTTTGTTTGGATGGAGGGTCAATGGGTCCACTGAAATCCATGCCCCACTTGTTAAATGGCTCGAAAGTCACTTGAGGTTACAGAGGCATCTCATCCCTTGGGGTAGGTTTCCCCATCCTTTCGCATCGATCACACTAGCTAGTATACCTCCTCACATCTTGGTGAAGAGTGGGCCAGTAATAACCAACTTCTGTGGTTCATCATCAGGATGAGAATGATTGAAGAAGTCAGAGATGGGATATGGTGAATAAATAGGTGAAGATGAGGGAGAGTGCAGGACCGACAAGATTTAAATAAGAGTGGTTTATTAATTAGATTTAGGATGAAAATTATTAATTTTTATAAATATTTTATTACTATTATCATTTATCTTTTTATTTATTTGTATTGTGTTTAAATCTTTTTTGACTTAATCATGGTTTTCCGTTATGAATGGACTTATTAGTTCATTTGTATATAAATGTTTATTTGTATTTATTATGCTTTGACATAATTTGTTTTGTTTGTTACACTAATTGCAAGTACTTGATTTAATGTATTAAGATATGTATGTTGATTGATTTAATGTATTAAGATATATATATATATATATATATATATATATATATTGATTTACTATATATTATGTTTTGATTTAATATATATTGATTTTGATATATATTATGCTTTGTTTTATTATCTTGTGATATATATATATATATATTGATTTAATATGTATTGTGTATTATGTTTATTTCTTTATACCTATATATGTATATTGATTGGTATTGGTATTAATGTATTAAGATATGTATATTATTGATTTATTATGTTATGATATATATGTATATTTTTGTTTTAATATATATTATGTTATTGTTTTATTATATTGTGATGTATATTTATTGATTTAATGTGTATTATGATTATGTTATAATTACCTACATTGTTTTGAATATGAAAGCTTAGTATATTTCTTTTTATACCTATTTTTATGTATATTGGTTGATTTAATATATTATGATATATATATATATTAATTTAATATTGTTATGTTATAAATAATATTTAATATATATAGAATTTTATTATGGAAATTAAATTAATTGGATGTGGTGAAGGGTATATTGCATTATGAAGGTAAGGGAAATTGATCAGACATAGGGATGAAAGGGGAATGGAAACGGGGGACTAGGAAGTGGCGGAATCCTTTATTATTGTGGGAATCCAGTTGTCGCTTATCTTCCAACCGTCATCGCGATTTAGGTTATCAGGGTGTTTTCTTATTTCAATAGCTTCTCTGAATTTCCTATGGTGGTAATGCTCAATTTTGGCCATGACACAGGAGTTTTCGATGCAAATGTGGTGATTGGTTTTGCTTGAGTGTTCAGCTAAGGCTGAAGTTTTGGAGCGGTTACGGTTAATATCCGCAGCATGTTCTTGAATCCTTGTTAATATAGATCGACCGGTTTCCCCAATGTATGACTTTCCACATGAACAAGGGACCAAGTAGACCCCTTTGTGGTGTTTAGGGTCAATAGGATCTTTCACTGATTTAAGGCATCTACTGATTGTTTTCAAAGGTTTGAATGTGGTTTTTATTTTATTCTTTCTTAAGATGTGAGCAATTTTATCAGTGGTGCCTAGAATGTAAGGGAGGTGAACTGTACCAGCATAATCATCCCTATGATGCTTGTTCATGGGATTTTCAATCTTCTTGAAAGCCTTGATCCCTTGGTGTCTATTGTATCCATTCTTCTTGAAGACTTTTAAGAGGTGGTTCTTTTCTTGTTCAAAATTATCATGATCTGAGATACGAATTGCTCTTGTTGCTAAGGTGTTTAGTACCCCAAGTTTCTGAGCTGGATGATGGTGAGAGTTAGCATGTAGGTAGTGTTCGGTGTGACCTTTTTTGCGATAGACCTGGTGAGAAATAGTGCCATCTTGGTTCCTTTTGATGAGGATGTCAAGAAAGGGAAGACAACCATTTTCTTCATTCAAACCTTTGAAAACAATCAGTAGATGCCTTAAATCAGTGAAAGATCCTATTGACCCTAAACACCACAAAGGGGTCTACTTGGTCCCTTGTTCATGCAAAAAGTCATACATTGGGGAAACCGGTCGATCTATATTAACAAGGATTCAAGAACATGCTGTGGATATTAACCATAACCGCTCCAAAACTTCAGCCTTAGCTGAACACTCAAGCAAAACCAATCACCACATTTGCATCGAAAACTCCTGTGTCATGGCCAAAATTGAGCATTACCACCATAGGAAATTCAGAGAAGCTATTGAAATAAGAAAACACCCTGATAACCTAAATCGCGATGACGGTTGGAAGATAAGCGACAACTGGATTCCCACAATAATAAAGGATTTCGCCACTTCCTAGTCCCCCGTTTCCCTTCCCCTTTCATCCCTATGTCTGATCAATTTCCCTTACCTTCATAATGCAATATACCCTTCACCACATCCAATTAATTTAATTTCCATAATAAAATTCTATATATATTAAATATTATTTATAACATAACAATATTAAATTAATATATATATATATCATAATATATTAAATCAACCAATATACATAAAAATAGGTATAAAAAGAAATATACTAAGCTTTCATATTCAAAACAATGTAGGTAATTATAACATAATCATAATACACATTAAATCAATAAATATACATCACAATATAATAAAACAATAACATAATATATATTAAAACAAAAATATACATATATATCATAACATAATAAATCAATAATATACATATCTTAATACATTAATACCAATACCAATCAATATACATATATAGGTATAAAGAAATAAACATAATACACAATACATATTAAATCAATATATATATATATATATATATATATATATATCACAAGATAATAAAACAAAGCATAATATATATCAAAATCAATATATATTAAATCAAAACATAATATATAGTAAATCAAAATATATATATATATATATATATATATATATATATATATATATATATATATATATATATCTTAATACATTAAATCAATCAACATACATATCTTAATACATTAAATCAAGTACTTGCAATTAGTGTAACAAACAAAACAAATTATGTCAAAGCATAATAAATACAAATAAACATTTATATACGAATGAACTAATAAGTCCATTCATAACGGAAAACCATGATTAAGTCAAAAAAGATTTAAACACAATACAAATAAATAAAAAGATAAATGATAATAGTAATAAAATATTTATAAAAATTAATAATTTTCATCCTAAATCTAATTAATAAACCACTCTTATTTAAATCTTGTCGGTCCTGCACTCTCCCTCATCTTCACCTATTTATTCACCATATCCCATCTCTGACTTCTTCAATCATTCTCATCCTGATGATGAACCACAGAGGCTGGTTCGAAACGTCGATGCACTAAAACAACAGATGCGATGAATCCGGAAGATACAACCACACAGAATACAAATCGCAGAAGTCTCAAATCCATAAATAACCAACTTGTAGTACCTGGAATGTTGTTCTTTTGGCTACAAAGTGACCTCCACAAGGCCCATCATGACAGGCCAGAAGGATGTTGAATACTTCCTCTTCCCTGACACATCTTCTTAGAATTTGATCCAGACTTAGCTTGAAGAGATTTCCCCCAATCCAAGTCAATGGGATGCTCTTTCTTATGATTCTTCTCTTTTCCTTGGAGGACAAATTTGGAGGAAATTGTGCAGACACCAAGTAGTTTGTTATGTCAACAAACCATGGAGAGAGAACTGAAATGGCGAATAAATGTTCATTTGGTAATTGAACATCAACCATTCCTTCCTCCCCTATAGGCAAAGTTAATCTGGATAAAAAATCTGCAACAACATTCTCCTTACCAGGCTTATCAATAATAGTTAAATCAAATTGTGCAATAAAAGTAACCATCTAATAATCCAGACATTTACATCAGGTTTATTCATCAAGTATTTAATTGTAGCATGGTCGGTATGTAAAAATGTCTGGTAACCAATAATGTAATCCCTAAAATTATTCAATGAATGCATAACACCTAGGAGCTCTTTTTCAGTCACTTTGTAGTTAAACTCGGCTTTCGATAGATTCTTACTGATGAAGTAAATGGCATAAGGTAGCTTGTCATCTATCTAGCCTAGAGTTGCTCCTATAGCTTTGTGAGAGGCATCATCATGAATATGAAAAGGAAGAGACCAATTTAGGCCTCAGAGAATAGGTGCAGTAGTCAACTTGTCCTTTAGGGTGTCCAGGGCTTCTTGGCAGCTTTCTGACCATGAAAATTTAGAGTCTTTGGCCAATAACCCAAATAAGGGAGAAGCTAACTTGCTGAAATATTTCATAAATATCCTATAGTATCTGGCTAACCCTAAAAAGATTCTGACATCCCTATGTTTCTGAGGAGTCGGGGCCCTTTTGATGATGGCTATCTTATTTGGGTCTACTTGCAGTCCTTCTTGGGATATTGAGTGACCTAAAATAGTCCTTGCATGTTAGGTCCCTATAATACTAGTGATTACCCCATTACTATTGTAGGTGTATCCCTTATTAATATTTTTGTGCCCCTATTGTACCCATATTGTTATTACTGTGCCCCATAGAATCCCTCTATTGTTATTTTTGTGGCTTTATATTATTATTGTTAGGTTGGCTAGGCTATATTGTGATTCCTTAGACTCCTATATATAGAAAGGAGGTTTTTTCATTTGAATCATCCAAGAATTGTTCATTTATGTAATGTAAAGGAGGTTTCCCCCTCGAAGAGGCTGAATTCTAAGGCGTTGATCTATCTTTTTGTCTTTTTGGGGGCTGGTTTCATAACATTTGGAATTAGAGCTTTGGATTCTAGGGTTTCACTGCTCCAAACAAGTCATCGTGGAATTTTCGCTATAACTTTTTTTTTGCGACGTTTCAGAAGCGAAAAAAAAACCATTTGAGACAAAATCACACGGAACCTCAGGTCCCAATTTCAGAGCTTTTCGCACTATATTTGCGGAGATATGATACGAGGAAGTTGTTCTTTTTGCAGACTCCTGAATTACATTCCAAACAGGTGACCTGGGGAAAATCGTCATAACTTTCTCTCTGAGCATCGGATTGAAATTTTGTAAGAAGGTACAGAAAGAGGACGGACTGTAGTTTCTTGTACATATCTTTTAGAGCCAAAGGTTGAAACAGTGACACGTGGCACTTCATACAAGTTCGCTCTTCTAGAAAGGTTTATAATCAGGTCATCTTGGGAGATTGTGCATAACTCTTCCTTGGAGAATCCAATTTGGATCAGACTGGTGGCATTGGAAAGAGGACACAGAGGGCTACTACAGGTCGAAATTTCATAACTGGATGATCTGAAATTACAGAGATACATCAGATTCAATATCAAGCTCCTACAAAGTGAAAAAAGGTGTGTAGTTTTTTTTAAATTTTTGCTTAAGCTTGGTTTGAAAAATTAGTTTAAAGGAATTTAGGGCATAGTAAAGCATTATTATCGATAATTGATGCCTCGAGGAAAGAAAATGTAAACACCTAGTAAGCAACCTGAAAGCTCTAGCATGACTCATGAAGAAGAGGAAGAAATGCAACATGATATATCAAAATTACGAGACCAAGTGCAACAAGTGTCACTTGCACAAAAAGTAACAGAGTCTAAGATGGATGGTTTAAAGAAAGATGTAGAAGCTAAGATAGATGGTTTAAAGAAAGGTGTAGAAGCTAAGATGGATTGTTTAAAGAAAGGTGTAGAAGCTAAGATGGATGGCATGGAAGCTAAGATGAATGGCATGGACGTTAAAATAGAAGGCATGGATGATAAGATGGAAGAATTGAAGATAAATATGAATAAGCTGCTACAAGAAATGGTCACTAATGGTGAAAGGGTAGTAAAGGAAACTCATGATGAAAACAAAAGAAATGTTAATCATGATTCCATAGACTCTAATGTTGGATCGAAGACCCACCATATTCCAAAAATCGATATGAGGAAGTTTGATGGCAAGGATATCGCAACATGGATACTACAGATGGAGCAATTTTTTGATCTCAATAATGTGCAAAACACACATAAGGTATGTATTGCAACTTTATATTTGGAACCAAATCAGTTTGTATGGTATCAATGGCTTTTCTCTCGTAAACAAATTATCACTTGGGAAATTTCTACGGAAGAATTGACAGCACATTATAAGGATACAAAAAGCAACACTTTTTTTAGCCAATTGAAAAGTCTCAAACAAAAGGGTTCGATAATGGAGCACATTAAGGAATTCCAAAAATTGAACATAAGGGTAAAAAATATTCCAGAGGAGCATAGGATTGATGTGTTCATATGGACTTTAAAGGATAATATCCAACATGATGTTCGCCTTTGGGAACCTAATTCATTAGAGAAGGCATTCAGGTTAGCAAGAAAAATAGAAAGCAAAATTATGGCAACCAGGAAGCATACCACTCACAGCTATAAAGATGGAAGTGTTGTTTCCCCTAGTCTTCCACAACGTATAAGGTTGACACCACAACAATTGGAATAAAAAAGAGAAAAAGGGCTTTGTTACAGTTGTGATAGAAAATACACTAAAGTTCGTAAGTGTGCTGAGAAGAAATTATTCTACATAGATTGTGAAGAGGAAGAAGAAAAGGATCAAGAAAGGTCAAAAGAAGAGGATATACTCCAGGAACAAAGCCTAGATAAAGAAGAAATGAATCCGACCATATCTTGTATTGCATTGGCTGGAATTACCACTCCTCAAACCACCAAGATAGAAGGACAAATCAAGAAGAAAAAGGTAATAGTGTTGATTGATTTAGGAAGTACCCACAATTTTATTCATTGTAAGATAGCAAAAGAATTGAATTGCTTCCTATATCCAGCACCAGAGTGTCAAGTGATGATAGCAAATGGAGGAACGGTAAATTGCTCTGGAAAGTGCCATAATATCAAGCTATCCATAGGAGAATATGTATTGACTAGCCCAATGCTTTCCATTCCAATGGGAGGTGCTGATGTTGTACTAGGAGTCTAATGGCTACAATCCTTGGGTATAATAGCTTTTAATTTTCAAAAAATTTTCATGAAATTTTCTGCGGAAGGAAAGGAAGTTGAATTAAGGGGTATTGCAGGGAAATCGGGAAAGATAATCAGCTCTAACGGTATGACAAAGCTTCTAAAAAAGGAACAAAGAGGTGTAATTTCACAATTATGTTCGCTAGATGTTTCCACATGGGAATCATCTATTTCTCCAGATCTCCAAAAAGTCTTGGAAAATCATTCCAAGGTATCTGAGACTCCCAAAGGTCTCCCACCTATTTGTGATCATGATCATGCTATTCATCTGATTCTAGGAAGTGTTCCTCCAAACATCAGGCTGTACGGGTATCCCTATGCCCAAAAAAGTGAAATTGAACGTATGGTTGCAGAAATGCTAGAGGCTGGTATAATTCAACCTAGTCAAAGTTCTTTTTCTGCTCCAGCAGTATTGGTGCACAAGAAGGATGGATCATGGCGCATGTGTCTGGATTATAGGGAGCTCAACAAGCTCACTATTAAAGATAAGTTTCCCATTCCTGTCATTGATGAATTACTGGATGAATTGCATGGATCAATTTACTTCACCAAGTTGGATCTTCGTTCAGGATATCATCAAATAAGAATGAAGACCGAAGACATTCCGAAAACAACATTTAGAACTCATGAGGGTCATTATGAATTTTTGGTCATGCCTTTTTGCCTTACCAATGCACCTTCTACATTTCAAGGTTTGATGAATTCCATTTTCAAACCCTTCCTTAGAAAATTTGTGTTAATATTTTTTGATGATATACTAATCTACAACAAGTCTTGGAAGGATCATGTTGAACATGTTGACAGGGTGCTACAACTATTGGAGGAAAAACAATTATATGAAAAAAGATCCAAATGTTTCTTTGGAGTACAAGAGGTGGAATATCTGGGTCATATTGTATCTCATGAAGGAGTTAAGGTAGACCATAGCAAAATTAAAGCCATTAAGGAATGGAAAATCCCCACATCCATAAAGCATCTACGAGGATTTCTTGGGTTGACAGGGTATTATCGCAAGTTTGTTAAGAATTATGGGAGAATAGCCCACCTCTAACAACATTATTGAAGAAAGATGCATTTTCATGGACTCCAGAAGCAACAAAGGCCTTTGAACATCTTAAAGAGGAAATGTGCCAAGCACCAGTCTTCGCTACACTGGACTTCACAAAAACCTTTATTGTGGAATGTGATGCTTCAGGAAATGGAATTGGTGTTGTTTTAATGCAAGATGAAAGACCCATTTCTTTTGAAAGTCGTCCAATCAAGGGAAAGTTTTTACACAAAGCTATTTATGAGAAGGAAATGTTGGCAATACTACATGCACTTAAGAAATGGTGACCCTACCTAATGGGAAGACACTTCAAGGTAAAAACGAATCACGATAGCCTTAAATACTTTTTGGAACAAAGATTATCCTCTGAAGAGCAACAAAAGTGGGTCACAAAGATGTTGGGTTATGACTTTGAAATCATCTACAAAAAAGGGAAGCAAAATGTGGTGGCAGATGCACTCTCAAGAAAGTATGAGGATGTGGAAGCATTGTTGTGTGCCATTTCTATTATCCAACCGGATTTGATAAACGAAGCAAGGGAGGAATGAAATAATGATGAAGAAGTGTGGGCACTTATTCGAAATTTACAACAAGATTCCAGTACATCTAATACATTTAGCTGGCAAAATGATTCATTATGGTACAAAGATCGCTTATACCTCTGTAAGAATTCCCAACTCAAACAAAAGATTCTGATGGAATTGCACACTTCTCCCTTAGGAGGGAACTCAGGATTTTTAAAAACTTACCATAGGGTTAAGAAGGAATTTTTTTGGGATGGCCTTAAATCAGATATTCAAAAGTTTGTGGATGAATGTTTGGTTTGCCAACAAAATAAAGTTGAAACAATTAAGACCCCGGGTCTATTACAACCTTTATCCATTCCAAGCCAACGTTGGGAGGAGGTTTCAATGGATTTTATCACAGGTTTACCCAAGTCTGAGGGAAAGAGTGTCATCATGGTGGTAGTTGACAGACTTACCAAATATGCACACTTTTGTGCATTATCACATCCATTTAAAGCCAGTACAATTTCTACTCCATTTATGGAAACAATTTAAAAGCTACATGGAAACCCAAAGAATATTGTAAGTGACAGAGATCCCATTTTCACTAGAAATTGTTGGACAAACTTGTTTTCTTGTCTTGGTACTCAGTTAGCTCATAACTCATCTTATCATTCTCAATCTAATGGGAAAACTAAGATAGTAAACAAATGTTTGGAAGGATATCTTCGTTGCTTTGTATCTGATAAACAGATGCAATGGGTCAAATGGTTGCCTCTGGCTGAATGGTGGTATAACACTTCCTTCTATATAGCAACAAAAATTACCCCATTTATGGCACTTCATGGATATCAGCCACCATCCATCACATCATATTTAAGAGAAAATTCTAAGGTTCAAGCAGTGGAACATCACATCAAACATCAACAACAAGTCCTCCAACTCTTAAAGGATAACCTCGTGTTGGCACAAAATAGAATGAAACAATAGGCAGATCAACATCGTAGCGAAAGAAGTTTTGATGTAGGTGATTGGGTATTCCTACGGCTACAACCATATAAACAAATGTCCCTCAAGCAAGCTAAGAAGGATAATAAATTATCACCAAAGTATTATGGTCCGTACAAGGTGTTGCAAAAGATTGGTACTATGGCATACAAATTGGAGCTTCCTGCAGCTTCTCGAGTGCACCTAGTTTTCCATGTTTCATGTTTAAAGAAGGTTCTAGGCGACAAGCTACCAGTTCAAACAATATTGCCAGAACTTGATGAGGAAGGAAAAATTATATTGAAACCAGAAGCAGTCACAGAAACAAGAACTCGACAGCTACGAAATCGATCAATTTCAGAGTATCTCATTAAGTGGAAGAACTTATCTGCTGAAGATTCCACATGGGAGGACGAGAATTTTATACAAAAGCATCAAAAACTACTCAAGTGTTGAGGACAACACTTTTTTTGAAGGAGAGGGGCATGTTAGGTCCCTATAATACTAGTGATTACCCCATTACTATTGTAGTTGTATCCCTTATTAATATTGTTGTGCCCCTATTGTACCCATATTGTTATTATTATGCCCCATAGAATCCCTCTATTGTTATTTTTGTGGCTTTATATTATTATTGTTAGGTCGGCTGGGTTATATTGTGACTCCTTAGACTCCTATACATAGAAAGGAGGTTTTGTCATTTGAATCATCCAAGAATTGTTCATTTATGTAATGTAAAGGAGGTTGCCCCCTCGAAGAGGCTGAATTCTAAGGTGTTGATCTATCTTTTCTATCTTTTTGGGAGCTGGTTTCATAACACTGCAGTCATTAAGAACTCACATTTTTCGGGACTAAGGGATAAGTTCATTTCAATGCATTTATTCAGCACCTTACCCAGGTTAGAGAGAGCCTCCTGGAAATCACACCCATAGGGTGTGAATTCATCCATATAAATTTCTACTGCATCATGGACTAGCTCTGCAAAGATACTCAGGACTGCTCTCTGGAAAGTGGCAGGGGCATTGCATAGACCAAAAGGAAGGACCCTATAAGTGAAATTACCCCAAGGATAGGTGAAGGTGGTTTTATCTTGGTCCTCTGGGCTGATCTAGATTTGATTGTACCCGCTAAACCCATCTAAGAAAGAGAAGAACTTCTTCCCTGCCAGACCATCTAACACTTGGTCAATGAAAGGTAGAGGAAAATGGTCCTTCTTTGTTGCTTTGTTTAACTCTCTGTAATCAACACAAATCCTCCACTTTCCATTTTTCTTTGGAACCAACACCAGAGGAGACACCCACTCACTGTCAGATATAGGGTCAATGAATCCTACATCCAGTAGCTTTTATAACTCTTCTTTGACTATATCCTTGAGAGCTAGATTCATTCTCCTTTGGGTGTGTTGGACTAGTTTGCAACCTTCTTTGATGTAAATGTGGTGAGTACACACTGAGGGGTGCACTCCCTTCATTTCTTTGTAATTCCAAGTAAAGACATACAAATGCTCTCTTAGCATATTACATAACTCTTCTCCTTGGTGTACACAGAGAGAGTGGGGTTGATTTTCAATGCTCTTTCAAGGCTGAATTCTATTGTATTAACACAAGTAGGGTTTGAGTCAGCTAAGCATAGATCAACTTGATTGTTGTTCTTGGTTTCCTTCACTACTTTCTCCAGAGACATGGTGTTGGGAGTTGGATTTTGGTGGATGCGATCAATCAAATCATCTTCATCATATTGTCCTCCTCCTATGACAGTTTCTAGGGTATAGAGTTGGGAGGAGTAGACTTCATCTTCTTCCTCATCTTCTAGCCATAAAGGTAAGTCATGTTCTAAAGATGGCTGAGCAGGAGGGTACAGGACCAACTGCTTGGATAGATGCCCATTTTTGATAGTCATGTTTCCAACCCTGCAACTTATGTAGGCATCGGCAGTGGCTAACCAAGGCCTCCCAAGTATGAGAGGATAACCATTAAATTTGGTCTTAGGATGGAGAACTAAGAAGTCTGCAGGGTACTCCTAGGAGTCAATGGAGACCATCACATCCTCAACAATCCCCTCAGGGGCTACTGTGGATCGATCTGCAAGCTGAAAGACTGTCATGGTATTTCTTAATGATCCCTGGAGATTAAGCTTGAGCATGGTGTCCTTAGTCATTACATTAATGGCAGCGCCAAGATCAATCAGGGTATGGGGTACAATGGTGTCATTGATGTGTACATCTACTATAGGGATTCTAGGGTCTAAATACTTTGGGAAAATTAACTGCCCTAGCATTAAGTCGGACATATGTCCAATGAAAATAATGGTAGGGGTGTCTCTTTTTCACCTCCCTGGATGTTTGAAACACCTCTCTTTAATCATCTTGTTGTAAATATGTACATCTTTAATAGCTTGGAGAAGTGGGATTTTGACACATAGATTTTTCAATTCACCCAGAAGTTCATTCTTCTCTAAGGTATGCTGGGCTGGATAGGTTAATCTTTCAGGAAAGGGTGGTGTATTCACTCTAGGAATACTTTCCTCTCTTTCCTCCTCACTCTCCTTAGGTGGAGATGGAGATTGGTTATCTGGGAGCACTCTCCCAGGCCTAAGGTTGATTTCCTAAAATTCCACAGCTTAAGCAGGGTAGGATGTCTCTCCACTGTAGATCTGTTATGCCTGTCTGTTGTTCGGGTTCGGATTTGGTTGGGAAAGCATATGAGGTTGTTTAAGTGGAGTAGGGTGTAAAATTTTTGGTTGAGATGGAGTTGAAGACAATAAACATAGACCATTGTTGTATGGGGGCCTCCACTCTTGGGGTGGTGCATTCCACTGAGGTTGTGGAGGAGTATATGGATGAAATGGCTAGTTGGTCGGTTGGGAATGGTATTGAGGTGCAAAAGACCAGGGAGAAGGTGTAGACTAGGAGGGATGAGCAAGGGGGCCCCAAGAGGGAATGTATGTGTTTTGATTAGGGTTGTAATATGCATAGGATAACCCTTGCATGCCCTACTGGTATGGTCGAGGCCCATGAGGCCTCTTTTGATTTATGTAGCAGAGCTGTTCAGTCACCCCTTCAGTTCCCTGATGCACAACTTTTAGTCCAGGCAGAGAAGGGAACTTGTTTGTGGAGTGTTAGAAAATTATCTATTACAGAGCAATGGAACACATAAAATATTGCAGAAATATAAACACAGAAAATGCATAAAACAAGAGAGACACAGATATCTGTGGTTCACCAAGTTTGGGCTACGTCCACAGAGAAACAACCAGTCCTTCGATTTATATTATCTAGAAACTGAAGAGATACAACCTACAACATATCCGTTGTAATTCCCTCTTCACTCTCAATCTCCCCTCTCTTCCTCACTCAGAATATAGATCTACATAGACTCAATACAATTCCCTCATATATAGCGAGGGGTTGCCTTCTAGGGAAAAAACCCTAAATTAAACATAACTTCTACTGTTAGATCTCTGCCTAATGAACGACCCAGATTGACTACAAAATTACAACATTTTACAAGGCAATTTTACATCTATTCTTAGCTTCGAGGGTGTTGCCCCCGATCCCCTAGCCCCCTAGACCCCCCCTGTAGCGAATATTTTACGGGTGGCGTTTCCGCCCCATTTAGAACTGGGGTCCAATGCAGCAATACCTTTGAATACAAAAGATAATCAGGCTCCACACCCAACAATCTCCCACTTGGAGACTGATTATAGCAACTCCACCGCTGCTTCATTTGCTAGATAATGGCTCCACTTTGGACCTGGTTGTTTTTCATCTTCTTCATCATACTTGAAGACCAATTGAAATTGAGCAGATTCTCAGTTTCTCCCTGGTTA
The DNA here is from genome assembly GCA_031772625.1 of Pinus tabuliformis. Lineage (NCBI taxonomy): Eukaryota > Viridiplantae > Streptophyta > Pinopsida > Pinales > Pinaceae > Pinus > Pinus tabuliformis. Next base: position 481,822,961 of record CM062820.1, read on the forward strand.
CAACTTTTGTTAACATATCTGTAGGATTCTAGCTAGTGTGTATGTTTTCCAGCTTCAACTGTCCATCTTCCAATGCTGAACGTATGAAATGGTACTTGAGCTGTATATGTTTAGTCTTGGAATGAAATGTAGAGTTTTTTGCAAGATGTATGGCACTCTAGTTGTTACTGTATAACTTGCCCAACTCCTGTTTCTTACCCAATTCATCCAGAAACCTTTATAACCAAATCATTTCTTTACTAGCCTCTGTAGTAGCAACATATTCTGCTTCTGTTGTTGAGAGTGCGACAACACTTTGCAGTTTTGAGATCCAACTGACAACTGTTCCACCTACAGTAAACACATACCCTATTGTGCTCCTCCTATTATCTCTATCACCCACCATATCTACATCAACATATCCCTGTAGAGCAATGTTTGAACCACCAAAGCATAATGCTTGATTTGTGGTACCTCTCAAATACCTGAGAATCCACTTCACCGCCATCCTATGTTATTTTCCTGGATTGTTCATGTATCTACTTACAACTCCCACTGCATGTGCAATATCAGGCCTTGTGTAGACAATTGCATACATTAAGCTTCCAATTGCTGATGCATATGGAACTTTAGACATATGAGCCATTTCTTCCTGAGTCTTGGGACACTCCTCCTTACTTAATTTGAAATGGCTAGCCAAAGGTATACTAACTGGTTTTTCATTCTGCATATTAAACCTTTTCAACACCTTTTCTATGTACTCACTTTGAGACAATGTTAATTTGCGATTCTTCATGTCTCTAGTTATTCTCATACCAAGGATTTGTTTTGCAGCACCCAAATCCTTCATTGCAAATGAGTTTTGCAATTTTCTTTTGAGCACATTTATTTCTAGCACGTTAGAACTTGCAACAAGCATGTCATCTACATACAATAACAATATAATATAGCTTCCATCATTTTTTCCTTTTGAGATAAACACAATGATCAGAGTGACATCTGGCATAACCTTGTTCAGACATAAACTTGTCAAATTTTTAGATACCACTGCCTTGGAGCCTGTTTTAAGCCATACAAGCTCTTCTTCAACTTGCACACTAGTTTCTCCTTCCCTTTTACCTCATATCCTTGTGGCTACAGCATATATATCTCTTCCTCCAAATCCCCATGGAGAAAGGCTGTCTTTACATCTAACTGCTCAAGATGCAAATATTCAATTGCTACTAGACTTAAAATAGTTCTGATTGAAGTCATTTTAACAACAGGAGAAAATATCTCATCAAAATCTATACCCTTTTTCTGTGCAAACCCTTTCACCACAAGTCTAGCTTTATACCTTTTTCTACCTCCATCTTCTTTAATGGCTTGCTCCCACTTCTTACTAGTTTCTACCTATAGTACTTCTTCATAACATTCTGGTTCACTAGAATCAGTAAACAATACATAATATAATGAAGGAGAGGATCGTTCATGGGGTCTACTTATCCGGGTATATCTTCTAACACCACCTTCAGGGGTTTTAGGTGCTTGTTGCTGTTGTGGTTTTTGTTCTGGATGTTGATCATTATGATTTTCAGGCACCATCACTTTTTCTGTGATCTCGTCAAGCACTATGTATTCTCTGTTTTATTTTTCCTGTTTCTTTTCCCGCAGCTGATCCTTATACAAAACCCTTTCATTGAATATGACATCTGTGCTCCTAATGATTTTGTGTTTTTCATAATCATAAAAGCGATAACCAAAATCATTAACACCATATACAATAAATGTACATTTCTTTGATTTTTCCTCAAGCTTTGGTCTTATTTCTTTATTAATGTGGACAAAAGCTTCACAACCAAAAGTCTTTAAAAAAGAGTAGTTTACCCTTTTACCTGTCCATGCCTCCTCTGGAATACCACCATCCAAGGAACTTGAAGGCCCTCTGTTTATTATATAAACAACAATATCTACAACATCTGCCCAAAATTGTAAAGGCAATCCTACATGCAATCTCATGCACCTTGCACACTCCATGATTGTCCTGTTCATCCTTTCTGACACACCATTTTCTTGTGGTGTTCCTGGAACTGTCTTCTCTCTGCGAATTCCATTCTCAGAACAGTACCTATCAAACTCTTTGCTGCAATATTCACCTCCATTGTCTGATCTGAGACACTTAAACCTTTTTCCTGTCTCATTTTCAACCAAAGCTTTGCATTTCTTGAAAGTATCAAATCCATCAGATTTATTTAGAATACAATAAATCCAGGTTTTTCTGGTTGCATCATCAATAAAAGTAACATAATAATGAGATCCACCAAGAGATGATACCTGAGAAGGTCCCCATACATCTGTATGCACAAGCTCTAATTTTTCGCTCTTCTTTTCTTTCCCAACTCTGAGGAATCTGACTCTCTTCTGTTTTCCATAAACAAAATTCTCACAGAATTTTAAATCAACATGCTTCAAACTTGGCAAAAAATTTCTTGAGTGAAGAATCTGCATCCACTTCTCACTCATATGCTTGAGCCTATGATGCCACAATGCCGTATCTTCTCCTGTAGAGGTTAAAGCATTAACAGAATTAGAAATACCATTGCATAAATACAATGTACCAACCTTTTCTCCTTTTGTTATTACCAAGGATCCTTTTGTGACCTTCCAGGTTTTATCTGTAAAAGTAGTCACACAGCCTTCACCTCCCAATTGCCCTGTTGAAATCAGATTTTTCTTCAGATCTGGGACATGCCTTACCTCCTTTAATAGCCATTGATTTCCATTCTGCTGTTTTATGAAAACTGTACCCATTCCAATGATTTTACAGGGTTTATCATCACCCAATTGAACCTGTCCAAAATCTCCTTGAACATAATCATGAAAATGTTTCCTATCAGTTGTGGCATGGAATGAGGCCCCTGAATCTACCACCTAGGCATCAATAATATTTTCTAAATAAAGAATCAAAGCATATTGTAACACATCAACTGTCACATTCGCTTCATGATTGTTTTCTTACTGCGCGTCTCCTTCTTTTCCCTTCCGAGACTTGCAGTCTTTCTTCACGTGTCCTTTCTTCCCGCATTTCCAGCACACTATCCCTGATATAGACTTGGATCTACCTTTTCTTGACTTACTATGATATCCTAAGCTCTTTCCTCTTTCCATTTTTCTTCCCCTAGTCTCTACAGTCAAAGCTTTACCTGATGTCTCACCTGAGCTTCTCCGTCACATTTCCTCGCTAAGGATTGCATTGACAACATCATCAAACTTTAAAGTACTAGATCCAGAGATAGAGTTACTAATGGCCATAACTAAACCATTCCAACTTTTTGGCAATGAGCATAGAAATAACAAAGCCCTAACTTCATCATCAAAAGTTACCCCTACAGAACTTAACTGACTGGTAACTGTATTAAATTCATTTAAATGATCGGCAATAGATCCACCTTTTGACATCTTCATATTAAATAAATGCTTCATAAGAAATAGCTTATTTGAGGCCGAGGGTTTTTCATATAGTTTTGCCAATGTTGACATTAAATCCTCTGTTGTCATTTCCTTTGAAATATTAAACGATACCAACGTCGCTAGGCACAGCCGTAGTGTTCCAAGTGCCTTTCTATCGAGAATATCCCATTCTGTGTCTGTCATACTCGTTGGCTTCTTTGTCTTTCCGCTCAATGGTCGGTACAGATCTCTCTGATACAGATAATCTTCCATCTACATCTTCCACAAATGGTAGTTTTGGCTGTTGAATTTTTCGACCCTAAACCTACCATCTTCTGCCATTGCTCCCACTCGAACCAGGAACCCTTCTCTCCTGCGAGTTTTTCAGCCAAATAGACCTTCGGCTCTGATACTAATTATTAGAAAATTATATATTACAGAGAAATGGAACACATAAAATATTGCAGAAATATAAACACAGAAAACACATAAAATAAGAGAGACACAAATATACGTGGTTCACCGAGTTTGGGCTACGTCCACGAAGAAACAGCCAGTCCTTCGATTTATATTATCCAAAAACTGAAGAGATACAACCTACAACATATCTGTTGTAATTCCCTCTTCGCTCTCAATCTCCTCTCTCTTCCTCACTCAGAATACAGATCTACATAGACGCAATACAATTCCCTCATATATAGCGAGGGGTTGCCTTCTAGGGAAAAAAACCCTAAATTAAAGATAACTTCTACCATAAGATCCGCCTAATGAACGACCCAGATTGACTACGAAATTACAACATTTTACAAGGAAATTTTACATCTATTCTTAGCTTCGCGGGTGCTGCCCCCGATCCCACCACCATAGGGGTGCTGCCCCCGATCCCACCGCCACGGGGGAGCTCCCAAACGGTCGCAGCCGCCCCCCCTGGACCCCCCCTGTAGTGAATATTTTATGGGCGGCGTTACCACCCCATTTCGAACTGGGGTCCAATGCAGTGATACCTTTGAATACAGAAGATAATCAAGCTCCACACCAAACATGGAGTGGTTTTCTTCACAGACCAAGTTGATTTCTATAAGGTTTAGTGGACATTCATTCCAAGGGTGCCTCCTTATGCATTTGGGGTAGAAGATGGCTAATGCTCTCTCTGCTTCCTCCTACTTCCTCTTGATTTTCATAGTTTCCATCTGCAGGGAAAGGGTTTGCAACATTTCACTCTTAAAATCTTCCAACATGTTTCCAATTTCACTTTTTATAGATGTGTTGGAAGAGGATGAGATGGCCACTGTTTGACTGACCCTACCCCTTTTTCTAGCTGCCATAGAATGATTCTTAAAAACGACCTTGATATCCTCATAGGGTAGCTAGTAGATGTCCCCTCTTGATAGCAGGTTTAGGGTTTCTAGGAGATCTTCCCTGATCCCCTTCAGAAGGACTAACTTAAGTGACTCAGGATCAAGTGTGCACCTGGCCCTTTTATAGATAAGCTGGAATCTTTCCTCATAATCCTCTAAAGACTCATCCTATCCCAAGGTCATTCTAAAAATTTCCTCTTTGGTATCTTTGGACCTGCAGTAGTCCCTATACTTGTTGTTGAAAGCTTGTTGCATCTGAGCCCAGGTGGTGATATTATCCCCAGGTAAACCCATGAACCAACGTAGAGCTTCATCCTTGAGAGTGGATGGGAATAATTTCAACTTTTGATCATCAAAAGTGTAATCATAAGTTCTACATATGACAGAAAATTCAAACAAGAAAGTATCTAGATCTTCTGAGGTCATGCCATGGAAGTGAGGAAGAGCAGAGGGGCTTATGTTTTTCATCTTGGCATCCTCATTAGTTTCTATGATGGAAAAAGAACCCTCAATTCTTTATCTATCTTCCCTTTCATTTCTATTTTCAACCATTATGTCAGTTGGAATGGGTTCTTCTTCTTCCTCTATAAACTCTTCAAAAATCTCTAGTTGTTCGCCTAAGGGGTCCTCTAATTCACAACCATCGAAGAACAAGGAAGGTTGGCTGTTTGAAGTGGTAGGGGTATTTGGTAGAAATTTTTCTAAGTTATCCCTATTCCTACGAGGCATAAAATGAGTGTTTTTGTCTTTTTTTTTTTTTCAAGCTTTAAGACTGATTGCAGAATTGAAAAGACAAACTGAATTGAAACTAACTGTTGAATGAAATCAATTGCTGAATGGAAAGGAAAGCAAACCAACTTACAACTAATTTTCAAAATGGAACTAATAGCAGAATGAAAGAGATATGAAATGGAAGAAAGAAAGAAGAAATCACATCTACTGAAACACCTCCCCAGCAACGACGCCAAAAAGTGATGAGCACCAGTATTGCAGCAAGAATGCTGCAACTCCTGAAGCTACCAACTTTACTTCATCAACCCGGGGTTCGTAAAAAGTTGGAGGTGACAATGTTGTATACACAAATAGAGGTAATGGGTCCACTCTTTGTCACTGCTGAGTTTGGGTGATAGACCATTAGGGTTTCTCAAACCAACCTTCTATTGATTAGAAGAAGTTTGATTACCAATAAAGAAAGGAGAATTTTACCCTAACTGAGAGGATTGAAATGCTACCTACTGCAGTAATGAAAGACTGAAATAGATGCCTAAAACACACAACTCATCTAGATATTTGTTAATATACCTTGATTTCAAAAGAATTCTAATTTAACACATGTGAAATCTTAACTACCCTAAGCATGGAATCTGATCTAAACAAGCACTTAACTGTTGTGCACATGAATAAACATAACAACCTTTTTTTTTCCTTTTTATCTTTTTGTAAAAACATGAATGCTAATCCTTCTTGGTTGCATGGAAGGTGAGATAGGTGTGGAGGGAGATGAGTGCAATGGGTCAGATGTCTTGGGAGGAAAGCAGGGGTCTTCTCCTAGCTTTCGTGATGATTTTTTCACAAATCGGGCTCAAAACAGGCCACTACAAGTTTTCCTACAGGATGTCCTAGTTCACCTACAGGATCCCTTGTTTTCCTATAGGAACAAGCTGAAAGCATAATGAGTGATTTTGAAAGTGGTATGGAGCTTAGGGAAGGTGAGGAATGGAAGAAATAAGGCAAGGGAGTGGTTGGAACTCACTCATAACTCAAACCAAAGCTTTATGATGGTTGGATTTGCTCAATAAGCATGACAAGTTGTCTTTGTAAAACGATAATTCGAATTGAGAACTTAGTGGCCCTTGGCAATCATGGGTGGATATGGTGTGGCTGAGGATGATGACATAAGGTCTTCTTGCAATGTAGAAACTCCTGCAACATATACATCATTGATGGCATTTATCCATAAATCATCTTAAAACAAGAAGGGTTTACAAAAATATGAGAAAACATAATTTGCATCATTTATTTGCCAAGTTCATGCATGGAAATGCTTGAAACCTACTATGAAAGCAACATGAAATCTAATACAAAACTTAATATATCAGAAATGACAACTACAACCTATCTTCTAAAACTGAAAGAGGATGACCTAATTAGCAGAAGAACCCTAAATTTCATAAGAAACCAGAATTCTGTCTTTTTGGGCTGAATGGGAGTTGTTCCTCAAGCCATGGTCCCTGAAGGGAGGAATGAGGTAAGAGCCACCTGTTATCATCCTTTTTTGAATATTTTATTATCTCTATGATGCTACTATTAAAGTTATGCACAAATGGAAGAAAACTAATCAAATCTATCAATACTTGTAATTTAACAACACCAAAATCAATTTAACAACTAATGTATGAGATACTAAACATACAAGTAAAATAAGAGGAACCTATGCTGCTAGCGTTGGGCCCTAACCCAAGAGCTTCAGCCCTCTGAGTCAACTCAGTGCTAGATCAAGGGAATGCTGCTCATTTTCATTAACATATCAAAAAATACATAACAGTGTTTGGTCACAATCCTTCAACTTGAAAACTACTTAGCTATCTTGCCTAAAAAATCCGAATCCTAATGAGGCTCTAGGCCTCTTTATTTATACAACTGAATTTTCCAACAACTTCCTTAAATCTAGGGAGGCTTGGCTCCAAATCTTGAGATTAACTGGTTCTTAACTATCACTGGCTTGGTTGCCAATGATCGTCATGACTCGGATGCCTGCAACTCCGAGCTGGTGTCATCTGATTGAGGAATCTTCAAGTGAGTGAGGATTTAATGAAGGAGATCCATCTCCTATAATCTCTCCTTCTTGTCTTATTCAAGTTCTTGCACCCTAATTAGCCATAATTTTCTCCCAAAAATCAGCAATCAATGCATACTAGACCACTAGACATGACATCTTACTTTTACTCATCTCATTAAGCAAAATATCATTAAAACACGTAAAGAATTATGAGAAGAGTTGATTTTAGTAAGCTTGGAGGTGTATTAAGGTCCATATATTTTACCCAATGATGAGCCTCATCACCATCCACAATCAAATGGACAAGTATAGTCCACCAATAAAGTAATTGAAGCAATTCTCACCAAAACTATGCATTTGCATAGAAGAGGATGGGCAGAAAAGCTTCCAGAAGATTTATGGGCATACTGTACCACATGGAGAAACACTACAGGGCACACTCCCTATGAAATTGTTTATGGGAAGCAAGTCCTTTTTCCTATTGAGTTTCAAGTAAAAACTTTCAAGACAATAGTTAAATTGGGTCTTGATCTTTTAGAGGCACAAAAACAAAGAATGGAGTAGCTAAATGAACTTGATGAGATAAGATAAGATGCAATCCAAAGAACCAATCTAGTTCAACAACAAAGATCTAGATGGCATGACAAATATATGAAAGAAATCAAGTTTCATCCAGGAGATTGAGCATTACTTTTTAATTCAAAGTTCAAAGATTTCCATGGGACATTTCAAAATCATTGGCTCGGGCCTTATGAGATTGAAACATTCTTTGATAATGGTGTAGTTAGGATCAGAACTATTGATGAAGAAAGGATCACCTTTCTTGTGAATGGTCATCGATTAAGAATCTATCATAAGCCATTGACAAAGGAGGATTTTATCAAACATTTTCAAGACAACACTAATTTCCAGTTGGTTAAGAAGGATTTTTCTTCTCCTCCAACTTGACTCATAAGCCTTTTTATTTTCTAATAATAATAATAATAATAATAATAATAATAATAATAATAATAATAATAATAATCATATTTGTATAACATGAAAAGCAACACTGTTGGCATGTTTATACAAAAAATTTAGGATGAAAACCAAGTAATTTTGGCATCCTAAATTTTCTTTCCCACTCCCATTTTCTTTCTATCCCTCTTTTTCTTTCTAGAATAAAGTAGCTACAAAATTTCTAAGAATATGTAGCTTTGACAAGATTTTGTAGCTAATGTTCGATAGGGACTTTTAATCAGCGCAATTGAAGAAATTATCAAATACATCCTCGAAAGCACCTGAAGGCAATACAAAAAGGAGAAATCAAATGTTAGAATCATCAATTCAAAAGGTATGCAAATATTTAATTTAATAATAAGGGTCAAAACATTAGTGTATGAATTATATGGACATTATACCACCAGTTCAAAAACCATAATCAGAGCAATTGAAGAAATGATCAAATCCATCCTCCAAAGCACCTGAAGGCAATACAAAAAGGAGAAATCAAATGTTAGAATCATCAGTTCAAAAGGTATGCAAATATTTAATTTAATAATAAGGGTCAAAACATTAGTGTATGAATTATATGGACATTATACCACTAGTTCAAAAACCATCATTGCCAAAAGTAAGGTGAAAATATCTTGTCATATCAAAATAAAAGTCGTAAACCACCCATTGATTCCTCATGATTACACAACACTCGTCTCAAATTCCGAATTCATTGTTGAAATCAACCAACTCACATCCATTCATACCCTAATAGTCACTTCACTTGTTTTTCCCCTCGCTCTCATTTATACTCCCAACAAAGCCATTATCTAGAAACCCTGACTCATACCCTGTCAAGAAGCGAATTCTGAGGTAAAACTTCTCAACCATGGGTGTCATAGTAAGAACAGAACCAAATGGAAGAAAATTCATGGAAGGATATCCACAGGTGAAGGAAATGCTGCAAAAAGCACAATGGCTAGAATTCGTGGAAAAGTTTGATGGTTTTAACAAGGACATAACCAAATCATTTGCTAGAGATTTTGATGATGTAGATGTTGAAATTGGAGACATCAAGTTTGCAATGATAGAATCTCTTATTGCTGAAGCTACCAGACTGTCAAGAGTAGGAGAGAAATGATTTGATAACAAGGGCATTGAAGGAGAAGAATGGAAGACTTTCTTGAAAAACCCAGGTATGGATATCACTATTTTTAAGAAAGGAATTCCCAGTACAACACTTAAGGGTAAATGGAGAAATTTGTTGCTAGTAATTCAAAAATTTGTCACCTGTGAAGGAAGATTTGGTTGTATGTTCTTTTACCACATTCATTTGATGATGCATTTTCTCGAAGAGAATGAAATCAATCTTCCTTATTTTCTGTTAAATAGATTAAGGAAAATGTCTGGGAATGTTCAGAAAAGGATCAAATTCATAGAAAACACCATGTATCACCACGACCTTATAAAAATACTCATTGAATTTCATCTTGAAAGACTAGGAGATAATTGGGATAACTTCCTAGTTAGAAATCATTTTAAGGAGGAGGATCAAGAGCCACCTAGTAGCAACAAAGAAAAAAGAGGAAGGAAGAGAATATCTGAGAATCCTATTAAAAACTTACCTCAACAACAACTACAAGAACAATCAGAAGATGAGACTCCTATTGCAGAAATTTTAGGAAGCATTAAAAGGAAATATGTTAGAAGAAAGAAATCCAGCAAAAAGGAAGAAATCACATCCAAGAAAACAAAAGAAGCTAAAACATAGAAGAAAAGAGTTAAAACTAAAAACCCTCTTCCATCAAATGTAAGAAGAAGCACTAGGCTTAATAAAAAACCATCTCAATAATCTACATATGTTGTTAATTTGGAGGAAGAAGAGAAAATGAAAGTTCCATCACCTACTGTCATCTCACCTATTCATAGCCCAGGCCGAAAAACACCAGAAATAGATCCAGTACAACAAGAAATCTATGACTACATTGAGTCTCTGGAGAGGAGAGCTGCAAAAAATACATCTTGCTCTATAGCCCATGAAAAGAAAATTCCAGTCTAATAGTTCACAAGAACACCCACTCGTGAAAACTCTGAAACAAGAAGTCTTTGAGTTGGAGACACTGAATAAACATTTGAAGAAAGAACATGAGACATTAAAGATGCAAAATGAGATACAAAGGACTGAGAATGATTACATTCTTCTACATATGGGCTTATGGTATGAAAAGAACAAGAAGTTAAAGAAAAAGAATGAATCTCTAAAAAGGAAGGTCATGAGTCTAAAATGCAGGATTTTGATGAAGAAGCCTAGAATGACAGTTGCAAGAAAGAAGATAAAAATGACAAACTTGGATGTTTTGACCCAAGTGTCTGAGAGAGAGTAGTGACAGAGAAAGAATTACAATTTTGAATTTTTGCATAAGGACATTCAATGGCCTCCGTGTGGGGGAACATTGAGCCTCATGATTGCTTCATTTTGACACTCTCCCTTACCTATTTTTCCTTTCTTTGACCATCATCATCAACTCAATAGGCATCAAACTACAAGGTTTTTGACATGGTAAGGTATTTAATTGTCTTATCTTTCATATTTAATAATGTTCCTTATTATTGAGTTAATATTTGTATTAGCTATCGAATTTGCACGATTCTGTAGCTAATCTATGTTTCTGTAGCCAATTCCAAGGTTTACCAGGATCAGAGGTGCCAACTAAGAGGAGAAAGATATGGAAAGGTGGAGATTGATCCCTTTAACAATTTCCTCCTATTCATCCAAACCAGATCATAAAAGGATTGTTCGATTGCGTGGTCAAAGGGTAAAGTCAACTTGTTGCTGAATAGGCGAGCGAGAGTTCGAAATTCCCGCGCTTCACAATTTTCTTTGCCAAATAGAAAATCGTGAGCAATGATATCTTGATATTTGTTAGAAGCTTAATTTAGAACTCTGTTAGCTAAGGTAGGTGTAAAAGCCTCAAACAATTATTGACACAGGCTTTTATAAATACCATGTAACAAACATGAACAGGAGGTTAATTTTATATATGCAACAATATTGTTTCAAACTCTGTTTTATCTGTTAATGAAGAATGAAGCTTTGATGCATAGCTGATTGTTTGATTAAAGTTCTGTGACCACCTGTTTGTGGAGGGCCCCCACAAACAGTGAAGGTTCTGCATTTTCATATTTTTTTCTTTAACGTTTGTTGTAGTTATTTACATGTTTTAGAATCGTTTTGCAGTCTTGATTTCAATTAGATAGCGATAGCAAGATTTCACTAATCATTCCTTTTTCAAGTTGATTTATAATGATGCTAATGGTAGTGTAATCACTTTTCATAGATTTCTTTATGATTTCATAGTGTTTCATTTCAGAGCTTGAGTGATTTCTTTATAATTTCATTTTACAGTATTTCATTTCAAAGCATGAGTGATTTATTTATGGTTTTCATCTCAAAAACATGCGTGATTGATAATGAGTAAATGTGTGGTTTTCATTTTGAATAGAAGTCAATTTCATTTTGGTTTTTATGCAAAAGATTGCTAGAATGTTAGATGGATACTTATGCTTTTAGAGATTAAATTTGTGTTGCAATAGATCAGTTGATTTTTCTTAATGAAATAGTGTGAGTTTGTTTTAAGTTTCATTTTTCAAGTGTGAAGAGCATTTATTTGATTTCATTAGAAAGGAGTGAGGAAATTTTAGGAATATTTAATGTGTTAAATCCATTTTCTTTGAAGAGTAAGATAGGAATGAATTACATCCTTAGAAGTAATTTTCAATAACTCAATCATGCACATGAATAATCTGATTTAATAGAAAGGACTTCTAGCATATATAGTGCACTTGCACTTCACAAGTTTACCAACTCCAGTTGATAATTTATGTAACAATTTAAGACAATTAAATTGACAAACACACTCCATGATGGCCTTGATCTTCTCTTGGTCAAAAACTACTCCGTCCTTTGAGGAAATGTGTCCCAAATAGGTGATTTATGACTCGAAGAAGTCATATTTACTAAGCTTTGCATAAAGTTTGTGTTCTCTTAAAAATTGTAGCAATGCAACTAAATGTTCCTCATGCTCCTCCTTGGTATTTGAATAGACCAATATGTCATCCACAAAATCACTACAAATTTATCCAGGTAAGGGCACAACACGTTGTTCATTAAGCACATAAAAGTTGCAGGTGCATTTGTAAGCCCAAAGGGAACTACCACAAACTCATAATGCCCATACCTAGTCCAGAATGTTGTCTTATGGATGTCTTCATCTTTAATGCACACTTGATGGTATCCAAATCTTAAATCAATCTTGGAGAAGACTACTGGTTGCCTTAGTTGATCAAATAAATCATCAATCTGTGGTAGAGGGTATCTATTCTTAATGGTTACTTTATTCAACTGTTTATAATTGATGCACAACCTGAGTGTGCCATATTTATTTTTCACAAATAATGTCGGTGCTCCCCATGGAGACACATTTGTCTTATGTATCATTCGTCCAACATTTCTTTGAGCTGTAGCTTCATCTCAATTAGATCAAGGGTTCTCATTTTCTATGGAACCTTGTATGTTGGGGTTGTCCCTAGAAATAATTTAATGGAAAATTCCACTTCTTTGTGAGGAGGAACCCAAATATTTCTTTAGGAAATGCATCTTGGAATTGGTTTAAAATGGGATGCGTCATTAGAATGTCCTGTCCATCACCTTCAACACTGGTGTTAGCTTCATTGGTGTTGTTAATTTGAATAGTAAGTAAGATACACCCCTTCTTGCAACTTCTTTTGGCATGCATAATTATAATTAACCTCACGAACATGGTTTTTAATTTCCCTTGCAATATTGTCCTCTCCCTAGACTCATCTAAGCATTCTATGGCTTTCTCAAAGCAATCTACCTTGGTGTGATGCATATAAAACCAATCCATTCCCATGAGTGCATTGTATGCTCCTAATGGTAGTACATTTAAATTGGAAATAGTTGCCATGGAATTCAACTCTAATGGGCATGATCTTACCCAAGGTTCCACTCTTTTCTTTGCTCCTGTGGCAAAATTGACCTGCCATGATTCCTCATGCAATTTCTTGGCCAATTGGAGTTTCTCCATGATTTCTGGGCTAACATAGTTGTATTCATATCATAGATAAATTAAAATAGAGATATTTTGGTCACAAGTCTTACCTTCCATCTCAATTATGGATGCTTGATAGTCGGTTTGTTTGCTGTCCAATGCTGCATAGATCTTGGGTATGCTCCGGGCCACTTCCTGAACGGTTTTGGTCTCTCAGATGTTGTACGACTTTGACCCATCATTTTTGTGCTATGGGAAATCCTTCCTCAGGTTATTTCCCCCACAAGTCCAACATTTATGTGGTACTCTACCAAAATTATTGATCTATTCTCTCGTGGGCTAGGTAGTTCAACCTCTATTCTTAGAATTAAATTTCTGTTGGGGTTAGTTTTGATTCACTAGAGTCGAGCCTTCTCTTTTTTCGTAGATTGCGACCTCCACTCCTTCTTATTCCTTTTTCCTTTATATCCCAGACCACCTCTCACCTTCTAATCACTCTTGGATTCTGTTATGTGTTTTAATTGTTCATAACAATGCTTGAATTTTTGGATTGCATCTTCTAGTGTTTGTGGCTCATTGAATTCGATTATGTCTTACAAGGATTATGGTATTCCACTAAATGAATCTTTTAACCTTTGCCTTTTCATCCTTGAGGTAAGGAACATACCGTAGTTGTAACCACTTCATCCCACATTTACCCACTTTTACAAGATCTCCAGGGTAAACATGAATTGAATGTTACTATGACATGACTTGACCTCCAAGTTCTAGTTATGGAAGTGGGGTTTCCTAACCAAAAACATACAACCATCCTTGAGGGGCACTATATCATGCACATGACTGATAAAAACCACTGGTGATCAACCCCTGAGCTAGAACTTTCATTTCTTAGGATTTACACCCCAACCACATGCTTGACACCCTATGCATGCGGTTGGAAGGCTCCAACCACACTCATAAGCCTTCCTGCATTCAGTTATAACCAAAATTCTCTAGTTCAGAGGGTGCAATTGCAAGATTTGTGCCACTTTTTTAGGGTTGGCCTATAGGCCACTGCCCAGAACAACCCAAAACTTTCCAAAAATTTCTAGAATCAAATCTAGGATAGTCATAAGTCTAATCAATCAATAATATAGCTACATCTTGTCCACCATGCCTAACACATGATAGACATTTCGTCAAACATATGGGAAACATAGTATCTATAGGTCATGAAAGAATATCTGATCATGATATTCTTCACTTCATCAAAGAATCATTAAGAAGGATTAATGGCCCCTCAATCTCACCGCAACAACACTTGTTAGCACTTGCATACATCAACCATTCAGTACATTCTCAAATCATGAACAAGATCCATATAAAGAACAAATCATTAAACCATGCGTATAACTAGCATATAATGATAATAAAATCCATTAAAAACTAGCCATAAGATCAGAATAATAACCAGTACACATGCACATCAATCACAATAAGAAAATTCCTCATATCAATTATATGCAAAAGTCAACCAAGTCAGGGACTTCCATGTACCACTCGACCATAGTTTGGGATGAGCCAAATCTCTCTTTCATCCAATAACCCATGTGCCATATTCCAAGCATGAATGTGGGATAATTTTGGTTAAACCAAAATAGAACCAACCATGGATTCCAGAGGCCAAACCACCTCAATCCTCAACCACAGTGATTTCACCTAAACTGGTCCAAAAATCACTAACATCAAAACAAGCTTGGATGCCTCCGACTTCCTTCACTAGATCTAGAGGAATTTTCCTATCTCCACCCACATGTCAAGAGTTCCAGGAGAAATCCCATCTCCACCCTTGACGCTTGGGAATTTTCTTGAGACCACCTCAACCAAGATCCAAGTACACCGACCATCCAAAGCTTAATTAGATAGAGAACCCACTACACAATGGCTATCCAGGAAATGGAAAGGAATGTATGAAACCATTGTCAATCAAGGAAAATCCCATGTTAATGACAACAAAATAACCAAAGAGCCACATTCATGTACCATGCATCCAAATATTAGCAAGGAAATCACACATGCAACCTGTTACCTTCACTATACACTTTTTGTAGCTACTGTTTGAAGCTTTTCATTGAGCTCCCTTTCTTTCCTTTGCTTGCTTTCTTATCCAAGTGATTCCTCTTCCTTCTCTTAGTGCTCTATTTCTGAAAGTGATCTCAAGCTAGAACTTACAAAAGCTCAATTGATAAAAGCTGCGAATTGTTTCTTTGATGCCTTATTATCATTGATGTCTAGTCTCTTCCTTTTCGTTTTTTGTTTTTCTTAATTTTCCTTAAATTTCTCTCTAATATCCCTTGCATGCATATTTGTGTCTATTTACCTTTCTTTTCTCCTATTTTCCTTTGTTTATTATATTAAATTTCCATTTATTACCTCTTTTCCATTGCCAATGCCTTTGCCAATTTCCATAACCATTAATAAACCACAAGTGATTCCCACTACAATGTGTACCCACCATTCAACTTGGAATATGTGTCCCATGACCTTGGTTTTTATTTCATTTACAAGAAAAATAAACCGGGGTCTGTTACAGTAGTAGCTCCAGGAATTTAGTGATATAGTCTTCATTAAACATCTATCCCATTCTAAGCTCATATAAATCCTTGGCTTTGGTGTCATAATATCATTTAGATAGATACTTTCTCCTAAAATGTCCCTCAAACTCAACCCAAGACAAATTTTCTTCTCTTATGCTTTTTACATTCTTTAAATCTTCACACCAGATGTAAGTTTTTCCTTTCAAGCTGAAGGTAACCACCTTTTATTTCGTACTCTCAAATTCATCATGAACTATGAAAAACAATTTCATCCCGAGCGGCCATGCTTCAACATATTTTGCTAAATTATTTTGGTAGATACACTCTCTCCCTTCCCTTCCTATGATGATGATGACAATGATGATGTGGTATCGTGTGAGTAGTATCACACTGTTGTTCATGGGTTCTTGACGTCTTCTAAGGAGTATTTAACATAATACCTCCTTCCACAATGTCTTCACTTGGAAAATTGTTCTCATTTCTATATTTTCTCTAGTTTTCCCCATTGGTTCTTTTTTATTGTCCCAAAGGACTTTGCATGTACCTATGGATAGTCCCCAACTCATGTTGCCTATGCCTTTGCAGGTTTGATGAGCTTTGTAGGATAACTGTGTTGACTTCTATTTGTTTCTCTTATGCCCTGACAAGCCTCTTGTTTTCATCCTTACAACTCCTTATTTATTCTCTCAAGCTCCTCAACATGTCCATCCAATTAGAGGAGTCTGCCCTCCTCATTTGCCAACTCATGTTTCCTCTTTAATTTTTCTTCCTTCTTCATATCCATGTTGTGATTTATCAGAGCTATACAACACCATTTTACTATTCATTCCTTGGTCTGTTGGTTCTATATTATACCACCCTTTGTTGTTCTTTTGGTATTTGAACTTCATCTCTTAGGGCCTTAATGTAATTTATGCATTTTCATATACACACATCACTATTATATTTTAACAAAACTCAACGGCAACATAATAAGCAATATCACCTTGGCTTGTTAATGGAAATCAACTAGTGTAAACTAGTTGCAACATTACACCCGAGTTAGTGAATTTTTATCAAATAAATAATATAAATCACCAATAATATGCCACATGCAAATATCACCATAAAACACACTAAGAAATACATAAAATGAATACACAAACAACCCGGTTTTGAAGATCTAATGTCAAACCTTTGCTTGGTTACTTTTGCGATAAAGCCCATACATTCCAAGTGTGGAACTTGGAAGCTTTGATACCACTATGTAACATACCCCCTACTATCCCCAACCCTAAATAAGGTTAGAAGGAGGCAATTACTATGTTGACCCAATCTCCAAGGTCCAGTTATGGAAATGGGGTCCAAATTTTTTGACCTTTTCTAACTTCCTTAAAACTTAAAATGGATTACGTCATTGTGTTTGTCTCGCTGAGACCTTTCCAGTGATATCATATTTGCCTCGATCCAACTTTCGGGTCAAAGGATATGACTAATTAAAAATTGGCCCATCTTATAGTGCCACATCATCTATGTGCCATGTGGTGCCCACATGGCTATCTAAGTCGTGGGGCACATGGCAGTTGCTGAACCGTTCATACTTGTTAAAACTCTTAGCAGGTCCTATTACATAATTCATCCAAATAGATGTATATATATATGTATGTATGTATGTATATCTATATATATATATATATATATATATCTCTCTCTCTCTCTCTCTCTATATATATATATATATATATATAAGGCATAGTACGCAGTGTAGATCCCTCTCCCTAGCACCTCATCTCGAAGATTAAATCTTAGGAATCTCTTAGGTAGTCTCTTGAAAGCTCTTTCAAGTTATAAACTTCCGAGATTGCATGGAACTTGTGGATCTCGCTGCTAACGTAGCCCAATACCTTCACACAACTGCAACCTTTCACATCACAATATATACATTGATCCATTGTGCCATGTATGCCCATAAATTAAATTTTGAGAGTTTTCCACAGTGCCTCCACACAAAATCTCTTGGCCCCTATCTTCAAACCCCTGACATATATGAAATATATAAATACTTTGACCTTTTGGCCCTTAGAACTTGGTCACGGTCGTTCTATTTCACAGGGCCTATTACGACTGAACACCCAAGCCCTTCGATTATCGAGACTCAACCTTATATATATAAGGCTTGAATATGATGTTTTCTCAAGGACTTAGTCCAGTCTTGGCTGTAGGGGTTCTGATAAGAGTTGGGGCTTGACTCATACATATGATTTCATAAAATCCCTCAGTCTGCAACCTACAAAACACACATATACAAAGATACAAACAAGTGCCATCTCCCCTAAGCTTAACTACGACTCAACATGGCCTAGTTTTACTCATTTACATGCTAGTATAAATAAACTTAGCAACCCAGCAGCTGGAAGAATCAAACATTTCAATGCGAGTAATTAGTCCGAAATAGAGATTTCCTATCTCTTTTACACACAACTATTTGGACCCATTCAAAGACTTAGATTGAATATGAGAATGTCCCATTCCTAAATATTAACTTAAGCAGTCATCGACTATGTTATCAATTAATATTAATAATACAAGAACATGAACACTCATTAATATATCATTTCCCAGGGATCAACCATCCCTCATCATTTGTTTAGTGTTTAGTAGGATTTATTCACATAAGAATTTAACATTCCTCAAGTAGACAAAAAGTCATATTTCATGACATATCACATGGGCTAGGTTGGGACATGAATCCATATCAATATAGGCCTTATGATCCAAGTGGATATTGGTGGCCACCTACCTATTCCACTTGGACCCCCACCAGAGTTTCTTAGTTTCCTTAATTGTAGCATAGTTTACTATTTTTGGTAGTTTTTCAAGTCCTAAACTTTAGGAGCCATTTTGAGGCCCTAAACGAATTTTTTTTGGAAAATGGGAAGACACATGAATTAAAATAGGAGTATGTAGTTGAAGGTTGTAGTCCTCGGATATATCTTTCTAACGAGGTATTGTACGCATCAAACATAGATCGTATGCCAAAGTTACAACCCAGGAAGTTGATGTACTAACTAACCCCAACGGGGCCCACAAACTTTTGGTGCTTCATCTCCTAGGGTTATGTTTTTGGATGTTTATGGTTTTTCATTGTTTCTCAATAATAAAAAGGTGTCTTAGCCTCATTATAACACAATTCAAAAGGCATGTAGCTGCCACATATATTCTCATAGATAAATACCATCACCCGAGCTAGTTTCTTTCTATTATGCATGTAAACAATTTTTTAGTATTTATTATTAATGAATTGAAGTTCAGTTTTCATTGTAGCTCGGTGTTTCTGTTTAATTTTGTCTTTCATTTCATTCCTACATAAATCTATATCAGTTGTATCAGAGCAGTCTACTGTTTCTCAGTATTTCTGTTCATGTCCCCAACAAGGTTGGGGTATAAGGAGTTAAGACTTGAACTAGTTGAACCTTTTCTATAATGGCCTTGTCAACCCCAATGATCTCCCAAGGTGGAAGAAAATAAATATGAGGGAGCAGGAGATCCTTTCAAAATATTGCTTGAAGAATCCCTCTAGTGACAAAGGAATGAGATGATGGATAAATTTTCCCAAATCCTTCGACGGGTATCAGCGGGCGAAGCATCTTCATCTGACAACCACCTTGGAGGCACCACTCCCTTTAAGGTACAATTTAACTTTGGCATTCCCATATTTGAAGGCCAGATAGATGTAAATGTTGTAGATAAAAGGTTAAATCTATTGGAAGGGTATTTTTTGGTTCATGATTTTTCCAATAGTGAAAATATTACTTTTGCACTCCTTAAAGCTGCCCCCACATCAAGGATTGGTGGAAAACCTACTGTGAGCAGAGGGACGAGAATGAACCCTCATTGTTTTTAGCCACGCCCATTTGTAATTCTTTCCGAGATTCCATCAAGTAACAATATTACCCTGTCGAGAGCTATGAAGCTAAGTACATAAAGTGGACCAAACTACAGCAGGGAAGGGACCAAGACTTGTCAGAGTTCACAAATATTTTTCATAGGCTTTTCACGAAGTTGGGGATCAAATATTTTGAGAAGCATATGGTACTCAAGTACCGTGGCTGTCTACACAAATACATTCAGGACAAGATAGAGTTCCTAGACATTTCCTCAGTCAACACTGCATACTGATATGCCGTTAATATCGAGCAAAAACTTAAGCAGAAGAAGCTAGACTTTGGATTTGCAAATTTGAAGCAAGGAAAAGGCACCCCAAACCACAAAACAAAGGAAAAAGCCAAGTTAAAGTGACCCATGAAAACCCATTGAAGCCACAAACAAAGAATAACACCACGAAGATGAAGAAGGACAGAGGGAAGTGGTGTGAGTTCCACAAGAGCCCCACTCACGACATAAGGGAGTGTTGCACCAAGTAGTCACTGATGGCCAAGATGAAGGCTTCAGAGTCAGATGCATGTTTCGACTTTGAGTCAGATCATGCCAAAGTGAATGATAAAGGGAAGCAAATTATTGATGTGGTGCCTAATGCCACCATTTTCACCACTGAGGTCCAGAAGATTGAGCCCAAAGATCCAGAGGAAGGGGACATCTCTTCCACTCACAAATGTGGGTGAAAGGGTCTTTGTTGCAGTTCATTATCAGTAGTGGGAACCAAAATAACATCATCTTAGCAGAGGTCTTTAAGCGGTTGGGCCTACCGACCACACCACACCTGCATCCATACACTATGAGGTGGCTCCACTAAGGACAAGATATCCGTGTCAGTCAATAGTGCCACCTTCCCTACAACATCAAGCCCTTAAAAAATGAGGTACTGTGTGATTTTTCTCCTCTTGAAGCTTGTGGTGTGTTATTAGGCCAACCATTGATCCAGATTTAAACAGGAACGCAACAAATTACAGAGATAACCATATACACAAAGATGCTGCGGAAATAATACTTCATTTCATTAATGGAAAATACTGAAATATGCTTACAACCAGAAATGGAAATAAACCAGCTAGGGCGATGGTAGCTTATCTCTGAGAAGAGATGTGATGGCTACATGCCTCTGAACTGTGTTACAATGATGCTCCAAGGCCTATTTATTGTTGAGAAACAATGGAAAACCCTTAACATTCCAAAACCTAACCCTGGGAGATGAAACGCCAAACTGTGGGCCCCGTTTGGGGGTAAGTTGGTACATCAACTTCCCGGGGTCGTAACTTTGGCATATGATCTCCGTTTGACGCGTACAATAGCTCATTAGAAAGATCTATCCGAGCACTATCATTATTGGAACGAGCAACATTGGTCCATTTGTTGCCCCCGGATTCCCCAAAAAACGTCGTTTAGGGCCTCAAAACGGCTCCGGAAGTTCAGGACCCGAAAAACTGCTAAAAATAGTAAGTTGTGCTACTATTAAGGAAACTGAAAATGCTGAGAAGGACAATGGTGGGGGTCCAGGTGGACTTGGCAGGTGGCCACCAATATCCACCTGGATCATTCCTCCCCCCTTAGGAAGCAATGGTCCCCATTGCGTTGAGCTCCTCCATGAGATGAGGAAACTTCTGCTGAACTTGTTCCCTGGTGAGCCACTTGCCCTGCTGAAGGAGTTGGCCTGCTTTGACAACTCAATACAGTTGGATATTCTGTTGGCGAGTGTTCTTGATCTGTGTGTCCATGATCCGATCAGTTGCAGCTTGTTCCATGCAATCTGGGTTTAATTTTGTGGGTTTGAGCTGTTCTGCAATGTCGGATGTGTCTAGCAATGGTGGAAAGTATGGCCGAAGGCGGTCCACATTGAACACTGGGTGCAGGCCAAGGAATGGGGGAATGCTGAGCTCAAATGCATTGCCTCCCATAGCCTTAGTAATGGTGTAAGGACCATATCGGAGTGGTCTCAATTTCCGATAGGCTCCAGTAAGGCGTTCCTTTTGCAAATGCAACCAGACTTTGTCGCCCACCTGAAACTTGTGTGGCACCCGATGTTGATCATGTCGCTGCTTGTACTTGGCATTTGATTTCTCAAGAATTTCATGGACCTGCTGGCGAATATGTTGGATGCGCTCAATGAAGCTGGTGGCCTTATCTGTTTCAGACTGGACATGAGCTGAATTCATGTGAGTAGCTGCAAGTGGCATGGCCACATCAATGGGGCATAGTGGCTGGAATCCCAAACCCACCTGAAAAGGGCTATGGCCAGTGGAGCTGTGAAGAGCTCGGTTGTAGCTGTGCTGAACATAGGGGAGGCTCTCATCCCATGTGCGTGGATGCTTTGAGTTATACATCCGCAGAATGTGCACAATCATCCTATTGACAACCTCTGTCTGGCCATCAGTTTGAGGATGGAAGGCTGTGGACTTCGTGAGTTTGGTGTCCAGCATTGACCAGAGTCTGGACCAAAATGTGCTGAGAAACCGACTGTCCCAATCTGAGATGATAGACTGTGGGATCCCAAAGTGCACCCACACTCGTTCAAAGAAGAGTTTAGCAGTGGCTTCTGCTGTGATTTTCTTCTTGCAGGCCACCATAATGGCCATCTTCGAGAACCTGTCGACGACCACAAAAACACAGTCATTTCCATGCTTAGTGGAAGGAAGGCCTGACATGTAATCCATGGAGATGGATTCCCAAGGTCGACTAGGGGTAGGCAACGGGGTATAGAGGCCGTGCTTCTTAATGGCCGGTTTGGCAATGGCACAGGCAGTACATGATCGGATGTACTTCCCAACATCTTGTCGAAGATTCGGCCAATAGAAATAATTTTGCAGTACTGCCACTGTTTTCTCGACCCCGAAATGCCCAACAGCTCGACTGTAGTGTGCTTCCCAAATAATCTTGGCACGCTCGCTTGAAGGAACACAAAGGTGACCGAGGTGGCATAATAGGGCATCCTGGAGGTGAAAATCTGCAACCTGCCGACCCTCCAAGAGTGTCTGGTATGTGTGGCCGAATTCTGGGTCACTTTTGTAGAGAAGTGGCCAATCAGAAGTCTCGTGCCCACAAGAGTTGAGCACGGTGGTTAGCGCCATGATCGGTGGTCGACTGAGGCAATCTGCAACATTATTGGTGCTGCCCTTTTTATACTTGATATTCAAGTGAAACTGTTGCAGGTATGTAGACCACTTCTGATGGCGATCATTCTGCAATTTCCCTTGGGTCTGTATGAACTGTAGAGGCCGGTGGTCTGTGTGGATGACCGTTTCCTTCCCCAAAATGTAATGCTTCCATTGTCGGCAGGCCTGTACAATGGAATACATCTCTTTATCATAAGTGGGGTACTTACTGTGTCTGAAAGTGTTTCACTGTGATATGCCACTGGATGTCCATGTTGAGTAAGGACTGCCCCAATAGCATAGTCAGAGGCATCTGTCTCGACCTCAAATGGTTGTTGTAAATCTGGCAACGCGAGCACTGGTGCCGTGCAGAGGCGATCCTTCAACTCCCTGAATGCCTTCCGTTGAGATTCAGACCAAAAGAATTTTTCTTTTGCCCCGCCCTTGGTGACTTGACTCAAGGGCCAAGAAATATGAGAAAACCCCAACACAAACCTGCGGTAGAAGTTGGCAAGACCGAGAAAGCTGCGGAGCTCTGTTAGAGTGGTTGGAGAGGGCCAATCCCGAATGACTTGGATCTTGGCTGGATCGACATGCACCCCCCGTTCATCAATGATGTATCCCAGATACTGAACCTGGGTCATGCCAAAAGTGCATTTCTCCAAATTGGCACATAGCTTGTGTTGCCGCAGTGTTTGGAGAACCTGTCGGATGTGGTGGAGGTGCTCTTCCCAACTCTGGCTGAAGATCAGAATGTCATCCAAGTATACTACTACAAAGGAGTTGGTGAATGGCCGCAAGATGTCATCCATTAGCCTCATAAAGGTTGCAGGAGCATTCGTCAATCCGAAAGGCATGACCAACCATTCGAAGAGGCCCTCCTTGGATTTGAAGGTAGTCTTCCACACATCGGAGGGTTCGATTGGTACCTGGTGATATCCCGACTTCAGGTCGATCTTGCTGAAATATTTCACCCCCTTTAGTTGGTCTAGGAGGTCATCAATCCGCGGGATTGGGTACTTATTATGAACAATGATCTTGTTCAGCGCCCGATAGTCAATACAAAGTCTCCACGTCCCATCCTTCTTCTGTACCAACACGATCGGGCTCCCACAGGGCGATGAACTCGGACGGATGTGACCTTTCTGCAGGAGCTCCTGAATCTGCCTCTTGATTTCATCGTTCTCCAGAACGGAGCGCCGATAAATTGGTCCATTGGGTAGCGGCGCACCTGGGGTCAGATCGATGGAGTGCTTGACTTGACAGTGCAGAGGAACCCCTGCCGGGGAGGTGAAGATGTCCTCGTACTCCTCCACAATCTTGTCCATCTGTAGTTGTCGTGCAGAGGGGCCCCGTTTGGAGGCCGCGGCCACTATCTTCTTCTTTCCTTGAGGGCGTATCATCAGGAAAACAAATTTCCTGGTTTTGGAAATGATCTTACTGCATTGTTTTGCAGTAATCAAAGAGAGGGCGGCAGGTGGTGCTACCTCTGGTATCCTGAACAACTTATTTCCCAATGTAATAATAACAGCACGGGGCCTTGATTCATACACAACATGTCGCTTCCACAAGTATGGTTGTGCTAGTAATACATCACAAACTTCAAGGGGAGCAATGTCACACAATACCTCATCCGTGAAGGGCTTGATGTTGTATGGAAGGCGACACTGCTGGCTCACGCGAAGATCTCGTCCTTGGTGAAGCCACCCAATGGTGTATGGTTGTGGATGTGTTGTGGTCGGTAGGCCCAACCGCTTCACGACCTCTGCCGAAATGAGGTTCTTTTGACTCCCGCTATCAACAATGAACTGTATCGGGGAGCCCTTTACCCACATCTGGGAGTGGAAGAGACGCTCCTCCTCCTCTGGATCTTCGGGTTCATTTTTCTGGATCTTTGCGGTAGCAACAGTAGCGCTGGGGTCCGCATCAATGATCTGCTTCCCTTTTTCATACCCCTTATCGGGTTCTGACTCAGAGTCGGAACATGCATCTGATTCTGAAACCTTTAGCTCGGCCACCAGTGACTGCTTGGCCCGACACTCACTTGTGTTGTGAGTGGAGCTCTTATGGAACTCACACCATTTTCCAGTGTCCTTTCTCGGCTTCGCGGCACTGTTCTTTGCTTGCAGCTTCGGCTGGTTGTCTTGGGCTGTCCCGCCTTGTCTTTGTCCTTTGTTCTGTGGTTTAGGGGCACCTTTCCCCTGCTTTGGATTCGCAGATCCAAAGTCTCGCTTCTTTTGTTTAAACTTCTGCTCGACCTTGACGGTATACCGGTATGCTGCGCCGAGCGAGGGGATGTTTAGGAATTGTATTTCTTCCTGGATGTACTTGTGCAGGCAGCCACGGTATTTGAGTATCAAATGTTGCTCCGAATCCTTGATACCCAACTTTGTGCGAAGGGTATGGAAAAGATTGGTGAACTCCGGCACGTCTTGGTCCCTTTCCTGCCGCAGTGTGGTCCACTTTATGTATTCATCCTCATAGCTCCCGACAGGGTAGTACTGCTCCTTGATGGCATCCCGGAACGAATCCCAGGTGGGTGCGGCTGAAAATAGTGAGCCAATACTTTCATCCTT
Organism: Pinus tabuliformis; assembly: GCA_031772625.1. Lineage (NCBI taxonomy): Eukaryota > Viridiplantae > Streptophyta > Pinopsida > Pinales > Pinaceae > Pinus > Pinus tabuliformis. Next base: position 481,848,730 of record CM062820.1, read on the forward strand.
CTGCTCGCAGTAGGTTTCCCACCAGTCCTTGACGTGGGGGGCTTCTTTGAGGAGAGCAAAAACAATCTTTTCCCGACTCGAAAATTCATGAACAGAAAAATAACCCTCTAGCAGATTTAACCATTTATCTACGGCATCTGCGTCTATCTGACCCTCGAATATGGGGATTTCAAAATTAACTTGTACCTTAAAGGGCGTGGCGTTTCCAGAGTAGCTGCTGGAAGCCGATGCGTTGCTTCTGGGTAGCCGCTGAAGGATCTGGGCAAAGCTGTCCATCATCGCGTTCCGTTGTCGCTCGAGGGCTTCTTCGAGCAAGATTTTGATGGGATCTCCTGCCCCCTCGTCTTTCTTCTCATCCGCCATGGGAGGCCGTCGGGATTTGCGAGGTTGGTCTTGCAAAGGTTCAACCAGTTCAAGCCCTAACTCCTTATATCCCGACCTTGTTGGGGACATGCAAAGAAAAATAGAGAAAGAGCAGACCGCTCTGATACCACTGATCCGGATTTAAACAGGAACGCAACAAATTACAGAGATAACCATATACACAAAGATGCAGCGGAAATAATACTTCATTTCATTAATGGAAAATACTGAAATATGCTTACAACCAGAAATGGAAATAAACCAGTTAGGGCGATGGTAGCTTATCTCTGAGAAGAGATGTGATGGCTACATGCCTCTGAACTGTGTTACAATGAGGCTCCAAGGCCTATTTATTGTTGAGAAACAATGGAAAACCCTTAACATTCCAAAACCTAACCCTGGGAGATGAAACGCCAAACTGTGGGCCCCGTTTGGGGGTAAGTTGGTACATCAACTTCCCGGGGTCGTAACTTTGGCATATGATCTCCGTTTGACGCGTACAATAGCTCATTAGAAAGATCTATCCGAGCACTATCATTGTTGGAACGAGCAACATCGGTCCATTCCATGGACCCATGTTTCCCCCGGATTCCCCAAAAAACGTCATTTAGGGCCTCAAAACGGCTCCGGAAGTTCAGGACCCGAAAAACTGCTAAAAATAGTAAGTTGTGCTACTATTAAGGAAACTGAAAATGCTGAGAAGGACAATGGTGGGGGTCCAGGTGGACTTGGCAGGTGGCCACCAATATCCACCTGGATCAACCATACTTGTGGAAGTATCATGCTATGTATGAGTCCAAATCTCACATTGTCATTATTTCTTTAGGTAATAAGTTATACAGGATATCGGAGGTAGCCCCGCCTACCGCCATCTCTTTGGTCTTTGCTAAGCAGTGTAGTAAGATCATCTCCAGATAGATTTTATTTTTTTGTTCTCTGATTCATTCTCAAAGTAAGGGGAAGATCGTGGCCACATCCATGGCCCATGGGAAGGGTTTGAACACGTAGAAGAAGCAGGTGGATAAGGTCATGGAAGAATATAGGGACATCTTCTCCTGCCCCATAGGGTACCCTTGCAATGTTAGGTCAAGCATTCAATCGATTTGACTCATGGAGCACTTATTCTCAATGGGCCGATATATCATCGCTCCATCCTGGAAATTGAAGAAATCAAGTGGCAGATCCAGGAGTTGTTGTAGAAAGGGCACATCCGACCAAGTTCCTCATCTTGTGGGAGCTCGATTGTACTTGTACAAAAGAAGGATGGGACTTGGAGGCTCTGTATTTATTATCTGGAACTAAAAAAAATCATTGTCAATAACATGTATCTAATCTTACGGATTGATGACATTCTTGACAAATTTAAGGGGGCCAAGTATTTCAGCAAGATCGATTTAAAGTTTGGATATCACCAGATTCCAAAAGAACCTACAAATGTATGGAAGACCACCTTCAAATAAAAGGAGTGCCTTTTTGTGTGGTTGGTCATGCATTTTGGGTTGATAAATGCCCCTACAACTTTTATGGGGATGATGGATGACATATTGCAACCCTTCACCAAATTGTTCATGGTTGTATACTTGGGAAACATCCTCATCTTCAACAAGAGTTGGGAAGATCACTTGCAACACATTCGACAAGTCCTTCAAAGCTTGTGGCAGCACAAACTATGTGCCAACTTGGATAAATGAACATTTGGCATGAGTCAGGTTCAATATATGTAATACATCATTGATGAGCAATTCGTACATGTGGATTCAATTAAAATCCAAGCCATTCAGGTTTGGATAGCTCTGAACACTCTAATAGAGCTTCACAACATTTTGGGCCTTGCTAATTTTTATCAGAGGTTCATGTTGGGATTCTATCATATCACTTGGCCTTTGAGTCATGTTACCAAGGGAAAAGTGAAAGGAAAGTTTTCATGGTCCAAGTCCCAACAAAAAGCGCTTGTTGAGCTGAAGCACTGCATTTGGTATGCACTTGTACTCACATTTCCATACATGTAACAACCATTTGAAATTGAGACAGAGCCTCCAATGATGTTATTGGTGCATTTCTCACCTAGCAAGGGTATCCAGTGACCTTTCACAATGAGGCACTTTACGATACAATTAAGAAATATGTAGAAATTCTGACTGTATATTAACCTGATAATGCAATATAACTAAAGCAAAATACTTTAATCTACTTCTACAATCAAACTTGTGGAAGCTTAATAGATTTGAGCAAGATCAAGTGGAACACATATAACCAGAAGAAGAATCAATTCAAATGAAACACAAAAGAATACTCAGAGGAAAGCCTCAGCTAAAAACCCCACTATCTGTATTATCATACAAGTTGGAAATATCTCAGAATTACATAAAGCTTTAGCTCTCATAGCTAGCCAACTCTATGTACAATCCTCACATATGCTCACAGGAAAATTAGACTTCTCATGAGTCCTCCACACTGCCCTCCAAGCTCCTATTTCCTAGCACAGTTTTTCCTGGGTGATCCTACTGTTACCATGTGTAACACTGATCACTGACACTGATCTCACACCCTGTAAAACTATGCAATCCTCAAGGAACCTTGTTCCTTCTGCATGGATGAGTTTCCTTTATAGGAAAACTCATGCAACTGATAGTACCTTATCCCTGTCTTTAATCTCAACCGGGTCTTTCTCAGAATAGACATGCATGAGTTTTTGATGAGGGAATCTTCAGTTATCTGGAGTACACTTGTTGAGTGCATGCATGCATCAATTGAATGATAACTCACAATTAGTTCCTCAAATAGTTTGGAACTAATTTAACTGGACTTAACTCAGTAAACTGAGCTAACTAATTACAACTCAAATGCAACTCAACCTTATCTCCTTAATTAAGGGATAATCTCCTTAATTTAAGGGATAACTGTTGCATGACTTCACAAAGACTTCTAACTTGAATTTCTCCAACTAATTAATCCATAATGAATTAATTAATTATTTTTCAAGAAGCTGGTGAGACTAAATTCGAATTTTAATTCACAATTTTAATTCAAGGACAAATTAAAATTGGAATATTCTGGATTCTATTGTTAACAATTCTTGTTTCTATTTTCAACACTCCCTCTCAACAAGAAAGGAATTCAACTTGATCTCGATCCTGAACCTTTGGAATGTTCTGCATGCAACACTTCTCTCTAGTGTTGTTTCTCCAGCAACTCTAGAAACAAAAAACATCCAACCTAAATCAGAATGATGCCTCTGTCATCAAAGTCTCTGACTACTATTGCCTCTATCGACTAAAAACTTTGCACTTCTGCTGAATCTGCCTCTCTGCACTGTTGTCAATCCTTCTCTGCGCTCTTTAGTATCTAACTGCTCTAGCCTCTGTCACTTTGATCTCTGGCTGCATCAATCCCACTGATTCCTCCTGCTACTATGTACTTTGGGCTCCCGTAGCAAGGTACGATCCATGAGATAAAACCTCTCAATGGACCTTGCCCAATTTCAGCCTTCTTGGGACTATCACTTCAGATCGCCCCACCTCACACCTGGAGGTATGGATGCATGTGATCCCTCTGCCCACTTCTCCAATTGTGGCTCCTCCAAAATTATCTAAGACTTATTCTGGGACTGCATGTTGAGAGGTAATTTACTCTCCCTCTCAACCACCAAGTATCTAACATTTGCCTTTCTCCTCAAGGCTTTGCATGCATCTTGAATCTTAAGAGCATACATGTTCTTAACTCGTGAACCGATATATTTCACCTGTCTCGTGGTGATGTGTCTAAGGAACGCCTTTCCTTTACTGAAGACAACATCATAGCCTTTGTCCTCCAACATCGCGAACGATACCAAGTTCTTCTTTAGTCCAAGCACATACTTCACATCTGTCAAGGTGATAGGAGTTCCATGCTCCCTTTGAAAAGCAACTGTGCCCACTCCTGAAACACTATACCTTTCATCGTCACCCATCTTTATGCGCATCTTGAGGTCTTTCTCCTCCAAGGTATTGAATAAACTTTTATCGCTGGTCATGTGGAATGAGGCTCCACTGTCAAGATACCAAACACAACCCGCCATCAATGACCCCATGCATGCGATGAGGGTAAAGTCCATTTCGAACTGAGAGGCTAATGCCTCACCTTCCGATCCTTTCGAGGATCCCTTCTTAGACTTCTTCGATGGGCAATTAGTTGAATAATGTCCCATCTCATGACAATTAAAGCATTTCACTTTAGACTTGTCAACCTTCTTCCCTCCATGAGAAGAATTCGATTTGGAATGGGAAGCCTTCCCCTTCCCTTTCCTTCCCTTACTTGCTAAAGCCAGATTTTTTTCATCATCATTCTTTGATGAAGAACCATCTCGTGTGCTTCTCCTGATCTCCTCCTGCATGAGATCTCACCACAGTCGTTCCCAATCCAACAGTTTCTCCCTTCCATTCACAAAGTCCTGGTAGCTATTCCAGCTCTTTGGAAGGACGAGGAGAGCAAGGCTCACCATATCATCATCGACAGTAGTTATTCCCACACAACCAAGCTCATCTCTACAGGTGGTGAGCTTGTTCAGATATGTGGAAATAGTATTGCCCTTCTTCATCTTGATTTTTCGAAGCTTGTCCTTGAGCACCAATTTCCTCTGGTCGCTATTGTTCTGGTAGAGGTCCTTCAATGTCTTCCACATTGAAAACAAAGTATCGTTCCCATGGAGACTCGAGACAATATGGTCTCAAAATCCCTCCAGGATGATCTGTCTCGCCTTCGCTACACACTTCTTCCACTCAACCAATTCTTGTGCATTAGCTGCAGCTGGCTTTGGGATTTCTTGATCAATGAAATCCTTCAAGCCATTGTCTTCTATTACAGCTTCCATTATATCTTTCCATGCTATGTAATTCAAGCTACCTTCCAAGGCATACTCGAGTCTCAAGCCATAGAACTCTATTGACCAACCTAAAGTATGAGATGAATTCGATTTGTACTTGCAACCCTGAACTTCAAACTTTAAATTCTCTTCTCAGTATACTGTTCACAACTCTGATAACCTTTGCTCCGATACCATGTAGAAATTCTGACTGTAGATTAACCTGATAATGTAATATAACTAAGGCAAAATACTTTAATCTACTTCTATAATCAAACTTGTGGAAGCTTAATAGATTTGAGCAAGATCAAGTGGAACACATGTAACCAGAAGAACAATCAATGCACATGGAACACAGAAGAATACTCAGGGGAAAGCCTCAGCTAAAAACCCCACTATCTGTATTATCATACAAGTTGGAAATATCTCAGAATTACACAAAGCTTTAGCTTTCACAGCTAGCCAACTTTCTGTACAATCCTCACAGATGCTCACAAGAAAAATAGACTTCTCATGAGTCCTCCACATTTCCCTCCAAGCTCATATTTCCTAGCACAGTTTTTCCTGGGTGATCCTACTGTTACCATGGGTAACACTGATCACTCACACTGATCTCACACCTTGTAAAACTGCGCAATCCTCAAGGAACCTTGTTCCTTCTGCATGGATGAGTTTCCTTTATAGGAAAACTCATGCAACTGATAGTACACTGTCCATGTATTTAATCTCAACTGGGTCTTTCCCAGAATAGACATGCATGAGTTTCTGATGAGTGAATCTTCAGTTATCTGGAGTACACTTGTTGAGTGCATGCATGCATCAATTGACTGATAACTCACAATTAGTTCCTCAAACAGTTTGTAACTAATTTAACTATACTTAACTCAGTAAACTGAGCTAACTAATTACAACTCAAATGCAACTCAACCTTATCTCCTTAATTAACGGATAATCTCCTTAATTTAGGGGATAACTGTTGCATGACTTCACAAAGACTTCTAACTTGAATTTATCCAACTAATTAATCCATAATGAATTGATTAATTATTTTTCAAGCAACTGGTGAGACTAAATTCGAATTTTAATTCAAGGACAGATTAAAATTGGAATATTATGGATTCTATTTTTAACATTTCTTGTTGCTATTTTCAACAAAATACCCCACTTATGGTAAATATATGTATTCTATCATGCAGACATACTGACAATGGAAACATAACATTCTGGGGACGAAGGTGGTCATCCACATAGATCACCAACCTCTTTAGTTTACACAGACACAAGGGCAGTTGCATAATGATTTACATCAGAAGTGATTTACATTTCTACAACAATTCCACTTGAACATTAAATACAAGAAGGGAAACACCAATCATGTTGCAGATTTCCTCAGTTGGCCCCTAGTTGAAACATTGACTACTGTTCTCAACTCTTGTGGCCATGAAACCTCTGGATGGCTGCAACTATACAAACATTATGCTGAGTTCCCCACCACATACCATATGTTGGTGGATGGCAAGAAAATTTGTAGATTTCCACTTCCAGGATGTATTATTATTCTACTTGGGCCACCTTTATGTTCCTTCAAGCGAGCGTGCCAAGTTGAATTGGGAAGTGCACTATAGTCAGGTCATAGTACATTTTAGTGTGGAGAAAATTGTGGCCATACTACAAAAGTATTTTTATTATTCAAAACTTGGACATGATGTTGGAAAATATATCAGATCCCGCATTGCATATGCCATCACTAAGCTAACCATCAAGAAGCAAGGCCTATAAACTCCCCTGCCTACTCCCAACCAACCCTAGGAATCCATCTCCATGGACTATCTGGGCCTCTTGTCTACCAGGCATGGTAATGACTGTGTATTTGTGTTCATGGGGAGATTTTCTAACATGGCTATATTGGCGGCCTGCAAGAAGAGTATCACAGTAGAGGACATTGCTAAACTCTTCTTTGAATGAGTATGGGTACATTTTGGGATCTGACAGACCATTATATCATATCAAGATAGTAGGTTCCTGAGCACATTTTGGTCAAGCCTATGGACATTTTTGAACACCAAGCTCACAAAGTCGACTGCATTCCATCCCCAAACTGATGGCCAAACATAGGTTATCAACAAGATAATAGTGAACATGCTACACATGTACAACTCCAAGCATCCACGAAACTAGGATGAGAGCCTCCCTTATGTGCAACACAGTTATAAAAGAGCTCTCCATAACTCTATTGGCCATAGACTCTTTTAGGTGGGTTTTGTAGGTTTTAACCCCGTACAGAAATTACCTACATACGAATTCTAAAACACAAAAAATAAACAATGCGAGAGCATAACACATAAAACACATATACACAGAGATTTTCCCCTGGATCCCAAAACCAGGACTACCAGCTTGATTTTTCATTATGTTCCTTTTAATGTTACAATACATATTTATACATGCTGAAGCATCCAATACCATGGACCGAAAACCATCGCGTCCAAAACAATGTGCGAAAAATCATGCACAAAACCATAGGTAGGTCTACCCAACCTAATATAGGGTCCAAAAACAAAATTTTTCGGGGCTCTTCCCTGGACCCCATAAAGTGGAGTTACCTACAACCCTCAAACCCCCTGTGACCCCCCCCTGCTACGCAATCAACACAAAAAAGGGGGGGCTCCGCCCCCCCTTTAACAACCCAGTTAACTACGTGGGCTAGTCATGGAAAGAATATAACACAACCCAACATTCTCCAACTTGTTGTTTTCTTTCCACAGGGGACCACAAGAGAGCTTAGTCATTTATCTAGCCTTGCAATGCCCATTGTTTCTCTACACCAACAGAACTTCTCAGAGCTCACAAATTTTGTCAATGCATCTGCAATATTCTTCAAAGTGTCCACCTTTACCAGCAACGCCTTTTTGTCTTCTATCATATCCCTCACAAAGTGATACTGAACATCAATGTGCTTTGTCTTTGAATGATATGTAGGGTTCTTTGCCAAGAAAATTGCACTTTGGCTGTCATAGTCTATCCTTATAGCTCCCTGTACTAACCCCATACTTGAACACAATCTCTGCAACCAAACTACTTCCTTGCTTGCATGAGTAGCTGCCATGTATTCTGCCTCTGTAGTTGATAGTGCCACTACAGATTGTTTCTTACTCATCCAACTGATTGCACCTCCAAATAGGTTAAACACATACCCACTTGTAGATCTTCTCTGATCCAGATCTCCAGCCCAGTCTGCATCAACAAAGCCATGAATATCCAACACTCTGTCCAATCCTGGTCTTCCTTGGTAGCACAAACCATAATCACTAATGCCACGCAAATACCTGAAAAATCGTTTCACTGATGTCCAGTGCTCCTTCCCTGGTTTTGACATAAAACTGCTCAATACTCCCACTGCATGTGCAATGTCTAGTCTAGTATAGACCATTGCATACATCAGGTTACCAACTGCACTTGCATATGGAACATGGGACATGTCCTCTTCCTCTTCTTATGTCTTGGGACACTGTTTAGCAGATAACTTCACACCTACAGGAATAGGAATCTTCATTGGTTTACTATCCTGCATATTAAACCTTTGTAGTATTGTCTCGACATACTTCCTCTGGTTTAACCAGAGCTTCCTCTTTGCCCGATCTCTTTTAATTTCCATGCCCAAAATATAGTTTGCAGAACCAAGATATTTCATGTCGAATTTGGAGGACAATTGGGTCTTCAAATCCTGGATAATTTCTTTGTCATTTCCAACCAGCAACATATCATCCACATACAAGACCAGATAAATAACATGGTCACCAATTAATTTAAAATACATACAGTGATCTGCTTTGCTTCTGGTGAAGCCAAGTCCCCGTATAAATGTATCAAATTTCTGATACCACATCCTTGGTGACTGTTTTAACCAATAGAGAGACTTCTTTAACTTGCATACCAGTTTTTTCTTACCCTTCACCGCAAAGCCTTCAGGTTGCTTCATGTAGATTTCCTCTTCTAGATCCCCGTGAAGAAATGCTGTCTTCACATACATCTATTATACCTCAAAATTAAAAGCAGTAGCAATGGATAAAAGTAATCTAATAGAAGTTACCTTGGCAACAGGAAAAAAGATACCACCAAAATCAATTTCCGACACCTGGGAATAACCTTTTGCTACCAACCGAGCTTTGTATTTCTCCACCTTTCCTTCTGCATTTGTCTTCTTCTTGAACACCCATTTGCTGCCAATGGGTTTCCTTCCAGCCAACAACTCCACCAGATCCCAAGCCTCATTTTTGTGCAAAGATGCCATTTCATCAACCATGGCCTCTTTCCAGAGTTTTCCATCCTCTGAATCTACTGCTTGCTTCATAGTTCTGGGATCATCGTCAGTAATAGATAAAGCAAAATTTGAATAGAAAGCAGATGGACTATACCTTTCTGGCTGCCTTCTTTCTCGAACCGATCTTCTCACACTCAGAGTTTGTGGTTCTTCATCTTTTGATTCCTCCTTTGTTGTAGAGTCTGATTCTTCCTCCTTAAGCTCAAACTCTATCTTCTCAGGTTCCTTTAGTTGGACCTCATGTTTAACAACATCTTTTACCTCTCTGAACACCACATCTTGGCTGTACACAACCTTCCTTGTTACTGGGTTCCAAAGCTTATAACCCTTTAGACCATCCTTATACCCAATAAAGATGCACTTTTTAGATTTACTATCCAACTTGGTTCATTTCTCCTTTGCAACATGTACATATGCATCACATCCAAATACCCTCAGATGTGAAAGAGAGGATTTCTTACCAGTCCATACCTCTTGTGGAGTCTTATCCTCCAACGCTGATGAAGGTGATCTGTTGACCAGGTAACATGCTGTCTCCACCGCCTCTGCCTAGACTTCCTGTCCTAACCTGGCACCACTGAGCATGCTTCTTGCCCTTTCCATCAATGTCTTGTTCATTCTTTTTGCAACTCCATTTTGCTCAGGTGTTTATGGAGTAGTCTTCTTCCATGCTATACCACACTTCTTACATAATTTTTCAAATTCCTTACTGCAAAACTCTCCACCGTTATCTGTCCTCAGCACCTTTATATTCTTCTCTGTTTGGTTTTCCACCAGAGCCTGAAATTCTTTAAACCTGTCAAAGACTTCAGATTTCTTCTTAAGGAAATATATCCATTTATTCCTTGAGAAGTCGTCTATAAAGGATACATAGTACACAGACTTACCTAGTGATGGAACCTTCATAGGTCCAAACACATCACTGTGCACAAGCTCTAATACCTGTTTCACCCTCTTACCACCAGAGGGGAAACTCACCCGATTCTGCTTCCCATATACACAATTTTCACAAAAATCAAAATCTAGAGAGCTATTACTCATACCTTTACCATGAAGTATTCGAAGGCTCTTCTCTCCAATATTTCCAAGTCTTTGATGCCACAGCATGGCCTTCTCTCCAGAGACCACTAGATTTTCTGCTTCACTTTTAGGAACCACGGAACTATTGCACCCATCAACAACAGTGCTACCTTGCAGCTTGTACAAATTTCCAATTCGAACTCCCCGTATCAATACTAGTGCCCCCCGAACCATCTTGCAGGTGCCCTTCTCGAACACTATTTTTACACCTGCATCATCCAGCTTGCTTACAAAAATCAGATTTCTGGCCAATGCAAGAATATGTAGAACACCCGAAAGTGTTCTAACCCTTCCACCTTGCAACTTCAACTTTAATTTTCCGCAACCAATGATTCTAGCCTTCCTATCATCCCCTCAGAACAAATCACCACCATCGTATTTCTCATACTCGCAGAACCACTCTCTATGGAGAGTGAAGTGAAAGGATGCACCTGAGTCAATAAACCATGCCTCGTGATCTACATGTGTACTTGAAGAAGCCAAGTACACATCCCCACCTTCATCTGAGGTGGTTTTCGCCTCTGCAGAAGGAGCATCATCAGATCCCTTTCATTTATTAGGAGCTTTATATTTACAGTCCCTTTTGTAGTGCCCTTCCTTTCTGCATTTCCAGCACACCACCTTTACAGGTTTTCCTGGAGATTTAGATCTCCCTCTAGATTTAGACCTCCCACTCGATGACTTATTTTTGTTTCTGTTCTGGGATCGTCCTCGTACAAACAAGGCATCACCATTCTGGCTCTCCATATTTTTCCGTTTCATTTCCTTCGTCAGCAAGGATGAGACTATTTCATCAAACTGCAAGGCAGTTGCATTGCTACCTATTGTAATAACGAGACGATCCCATGAATCTGGTAGAGAACACAACAAACAGATGCACTTATCTTCATCTGAAATTTTAATATCAACAAATGATAACTGACTTACCACAGTATTAAATGTGTTCAGATGCTCTGTCACCAAGTCTCCATCTTTCATCCTTAGGTTATATAGCTTTTTCCACAGGAATAATTTATTCACCAGAGACTTAGATTGGTACAAAGTCCAAAACTTGTCCCACAAAGCCTTCGCTGTAGCTTCCCCTGATACATTCAACAATACTGAATCTGAGACACACAATCGTATTGTGCTCTTTGCCTTCCGATCCAACTTCTTCCATTCTTCATCAGACACTCCCGTTGGTTTAGTACTCGGATCTACCACGATCCACTGATCTTTATCCACCAACAGATCCTCCATCTTGAGTTTCCACAACTCAAAACTCTGACCATTAAATTTCTCGATCTCTATCTTTCCACTGCTCGCCATCTTCTTTCACCACCAGAATCGATGTTGCAGATCTGCCACTAATAGTGTCTACCATAGGCCCGAGCGAAACGCCTTAACAACAAAGGCGTCCCCTTGAAGCCAAAACAACTTTGATACCAAATGTAGGTTTTAACCCTATACAGAAATTACCTACATACAAATTCTAAAACACAGAAAATAAACAATGCGAGAGCATAACACATAAAACACATATACACAGAGATTTCCCCTGGATCCCAAAACTGAGACTACCGGCTTGATTTTTCATTATGTCCTTTCAATGTTACAATACATATTTATACATGCTGAAGCATCCAATACCATGGATTGAAAACCATCGCCTCTAAAACCATGTGCGAAAAATCATGCACAAAACCATAGGTAGGTCTGCCCAACCTAATGTAGGGTCCAAAAACAAAATTTTCCTCTATCCCCACCCAGGTTCGTTCCCGAACGGACTGATCTATCTTCTCAAATTCCATTGGTTCGAATCCATTCTAATTTCTCGATTCTTTTACCTGGCACGGTTTCACTCAGTATGGTACGCTACGGTAAGGTATGATTCACTCGGTACGGTCAGGTTCGCTCGGTGTAGGTGGTGTTACCTACACCGCTCAAACCCCCTATGACCCCCCCGCTACGCAATCGACACAACGAAGGGGGGGCTTCGCCCCCCTCTAACCCCCCGGTTAAGTACGTGAGCTAGTCGTGGAAAGAATATAACACAACCCAACATGTTTGCTATTTCAACCCTTGTGTCTAATTGATGTTGCCATGCCTCATGCGATGACATAGGCAAAATTTGCACATGTACAATCCGAGGCTGATAAAGCAACTAGGTTTATTGAACACATCCAACAAATTTGCTAGTAGGTGCATGAGATCTTGGATAAGTCCATTTCCAAGTACAAGCAACAACATGATCAACATTGAGTGCCACATAAGTTTCAAGTGGGTGACAAAGTTTGGTTGGATTTGTAGAAAGAGTGCTTTATTGAGGCCCATCAAAATATCCAACCAATTTGATACGAGCCTTACACCATCACCAAGGCCATGGGAGACAATTCTTTTTAGCTCCACATTCCTCCATTCCTTGGTCTGCACCCAATGTTCAATTTAGACTACCTTCAACTATACTTTCCACCATTGCTGGACACATCAGACATTGCAGAACAACTAACACCAACAAAGCTCAACCTAGACTACATGGAACATGCCACAACTAATTAGATCATGGACACACATATCAAGAACACTCGCCAATAGAAGATCCAATTGTATTGTGTTGTCAAAGATGGTCAACTCCTACACCAAGGCAAGTGGTTCACAAAGGACCAAGTTTAGTAGAAGTTCCCCATCTCATGGAGACACTCAACGCAATGGGCACCATTGCTTCCTAAGGGGGGAGGACTGATCGAGGTGGATATTTGTGGCCACCCACCTATTCCACTTGGACGCCCACCACAATTTCATTCAGTTGTTAATTTTTCTTAGGGCTATATTGTTCTTTTCTTTTATAATTTCATTTCTTCATTTACACATTAAATTCACCCCATAACATCATAACATTATTAAGATTTACACATTATTTAGAAACATATGCAACTATATAGAAAGAATAATATCATCATAAATGCAACAGAACATAAAGGAACAATATAAGAAAAGCATTCACTTTCAAATTCTTCTTATTATTAGATTTTCATTGAATGATTCAACAAAGGAGAGTATAATAATCCATATATTCATCCATAAAACTATCCAATAAAATCAACGAATAAATATCCATGATATGAACCCAACAATTTTAATACTCAACACCCTACATCAAAAGCCTGAAATCAACTATCATTATCTGCGGTCAACTACCGAACCTTACGGTAAATGAGCGAAAACTTCGGTCAATAGAAAAATGCAACTTTAGGTCCCAGTCGCAGGGAGGAAGTGGGAATGTGAGTGACTAGGAGATTTTAGTCACTCCCTTGAGCCTGCAAGCCAACAACAAGTTGAATATGTCCTTTGGTAAGCCTGCGACTGAGAAAGAAAACCCTAGAAAAATACGCGTGAGCTTCAGACCCTACAATTTCACCTTCGTGCGAACCCATTTCTCTATGGACCTGCCTTAGACCCATGTGAGCCAAATATAAGAAATATAGTAGAATAATGATCCACTATGATGTCCAAATTAGGTGGGTGTCACTTGTATTTATAGCCTTCCAAGGGTGTCCAAGTTTCTTTAGGGTTGACCTGATCAAATATGCACATTTGGGCTTATAATTCAAAAATACACTTTCCATTGTCCAAATTTGATGATATTTAGGTCGATTTTGGTCCTCTTGAAAAGAGGAATTCAATGCAATCATAATATACATCAAATGAGGCATCCAAAGTTGAATTTAGCCCTAATTTCCAATTTTAACACTCCCTCTCGACTACGGAAAATTCCACCCGCATCATGTCATTGGTATCCTATCATCAAATCATATCCAATCTTAAGTATCTCATCATAAAATGTTGTCATTGTTAAAATTGGTTCATCTCTTGCTTGTTCCTTCTTATCTTTTGATTGTCCCTGCCCATATGATGAACATTCTCGAATCTAAAAGAAGAAGAATTTGACATCGGGGGGAGGGGAGCTCAATCTACCATCCTCTATCCATCAGGGAGCCATTAGTACCACCCATAATCACTACCAGTAGGGATCCTAATGCTACCACCTGAGAAACATCAATGGGGAACTAAATCTACGACCCTCATTAACATCAGAGAGCCTAACTTAATTTGGAACAACATTAGAGTGCACATCACTACATCAGGGAGCTTAGTCTCAACCCAAAAATGAATAGGGGAGAAAATATCAACCCAAAATCACATCGAGGAGGAAATATCAACCCAGAATCTCATGGGGGAGCTAAAAATATACAACCCCATATTGAACAATAGGTGATATAGGGGAGCAATTCTAGACCTATCATATTACCTACTGATATTCCCAATAATGACCCTCAAGAGTCATGTGGTAGAACACCTACATCATAATACGAACTTGGGCAAGATACCCGACTTACCAAAAGGTAATTATCACATGCCCCCAAGCCTCCTCAACCTGTTGTCCAGACATGAAGGGACAACCCCAACAAGCCCTGTCTGTGGTTATGATGCCAATTGGGGTATACTCTGCAAAGACCAAGACATGGGAGCAACATCTTTTACCCTATGGGTAACAAATATGGGTTATACTCTATTTTCTAGTGATCCCCAGGAACCCTCCATCTCAATTCCATACCCTGGAAGCTTAGAGAAGGGGGAAGAGCTGGCTCAATGTCCTCGATCAATGATGCTCTCTGTAGACCAGAAACATATCATCATGCTCATATCTGGTAATCATCACGTCTCAATAGCAGTAGTCTCCTGCTCATACAAGAAATCAAATCAAATATTATATTAGAACAAATATATACATATCAAAAAAAGGATACCATAGGCATCCTCCTTCTCAAGGAGGCAAAAACCACAAGCCGAATCTTGTCTTGTAGAGCGACACTGTCTCAATATATGAAGGTATCTCAATCCCAACTATATACATGATTGTTTTCCAATCGGATCCCACTCTTTGTCATCGCAATGTATCCATGTCAAATCAATAACCCGCTCAAACCTCTCCAAAGAGATTCTTCATCATGCCTCATGGTTAGCCATGCTAGAAATATCGTACTCAACCTTGGTCATTATTAAAGCTATGGACTTCTTATCCAAAAAAATCATGGCAAATATCATACTAAGGAAACATCTAGATGCACTCACCTCATCAACAATGATCCAAAACAACATCATTACATCCATGCAGTCACATATCACAGGAAGAATGTCTTAGACCAAAAATATATCATCCCATGCAAATATCTTGAACGATGCTTAGTGACAACTCAATGTGTATGAAGAGGCTCAATCATGAATTGACTTAGGTTCTATGCAAAACACACACACACACACACACACACATATACATATGATGTTGACACGAAACATTAATGATTCAATCGACTATCAGTTGGCAAGTCAGGTTCAATAACATCTCTTCATAACTTCTTGAAATTCAATCAGAGTGTCCAAGGATTTTCATTTCCACTTTCCACAAATTCTTCAATAGCTTCATGACATAGATTTTCTTTTCCAAACTTCAGAACGCAATCCATCCTGCCTTTATTTTTCATTTTGAACTTCAAATTCCATCTCTCTATTACTTTGATCATTAGAGGCTCATTACCTATCAAGAATAAGCCATCAGTATATAAAACCAAAATCAAAGTCATACCTTGGACCAATTTTGAAGTAGAAGTTTGGATTGACACATTTTCCTGGCTTTACTAGGTAACTTTCAATGCAGACATACCATGCTCGGGGAGCTTTCTTTGTACAATGACTTCTGCAAACATAACACTTTACCCCACCAATATTCTCAACCTTATATAAATCAATATTGTGCAATAAAATCAACTAAGTCAACTTATCAAACCTTTAGATTCCAGATCAAAAACTAATATCAAAATCATCAATATCACTATATAAATTTCCAGGTGATAGGTAGAGCTCACATCAAATTCTCATTTACCAAGCAATATCAATCCAAACTTCGTGAAGTCATCCTCACGATCATAATATAAATAGTTTTTGTCACTAGATGTAAATGCATATACCAAAGATAAGACATGCAGGTTCCATCAATTTATGGTGAGATTCCTTCATAGTGAATCACAACTATTTATACTTCAACCATTATGCTCAGGAAAATTAGGCCAATACAAAACCATTATCAAATACTTATTAGTCACTAAAAGTTACTATTCCCACATAATATTGTCATCAAGGAAAATCATCAGTCATAAAGTACCAAATTAGATCAAAACTCTAACTTGTCATCACTGTGAATTCAAATAATCCATAATCCAACACATATCTTTGAACCATCAAGAATAATGTCAAAGTTATAAAACATCATCAATCTTTCAAGCCAATAGGTCAAATATTGTTAAATCCATGTAGTTCTTATCATATACTGTTATACACTAGCCTCAATGGTTAAATCATAATGACATATTGATATGCATATTTCGGTCACCTTTAAACATAGGTTTAGTCAATACATTCACATTCTCTATAGTAAGTCAAACATTTAAACTTCCCTGCTCATAGGACATTCTGATGTCCACTCCATATCTGTAAGGTTGTCATACTGTTGGTGCATTCCTGATTTTATGCATAAGGATTTAGCTTTGTGACTTACAAGCATAACCACACCCATATGCTTTCTTTGATGTGGTTGAGAGACTACAATCGTACCCTCAAGATTTCTTCCATGCAGTTGAGGCTTAAAGTAAGGAAAAATCTATCTTCTTAGACCAGAACTTGCTGCATACCAACAATATCAAATATTTGTCTATTCATGCCCCTAAATCATACTTCAACAATAAAGAATTTTTTATAGATATAATGCAAGTGATAGTAGGATTGGGGATCTTATGGAGAGTTTCTCCTTCTTAATGAGAAACCCCTTCAGCCAATATTATTCAAGTCATCAACCTGTCTATAATATTGTCAGGCATCAACAAAACTGTTAGATCATAAAGTCAAGCTATATCATGTTATAAAACATATATCCATCATGGTCATAACATATTAGCATCAACTAATTCATTATCACATCATGACATCAATATTTCATCAAGGATTAGATTCAAATAGCTAATAGGAGTATAATTCAAGAATCATGATCACAACATCACTTCTTTATCACATAAATCAATCCATAAGATCAGGGCATTCAATTTTATCACTTGTCATAATTACTAATCACATCAAAACTTAACAATGGTCAACAAAAGATCCTGAATATCAATCTCATTGTTACACTTGTATCATCATGGTTATCATGCTTGTCACATGGATTATCAATAGTATTAATCTACCATATATAAGAATAAATGTGAAAGCCTACTTTATGGGATGAAGATATCCAAAATAGTAGATGTTAGCTAATCAACATTTCTAAGTAGCTTCAGAGAATCAAGAAATTTATCATGACTAAGAAGTAAGATACTTGTTCAATACCAAGTGCACCATTTCATCATAAGTACCATGAATCCAAATTACTTTCATATGCATGCATGAGGAATTTGTGAATGTGACATTCCCAATATTACAGTTGAAACACAACATTGAAACAATACCATATGTACCTTGTAGTATTCAAATACCTGTGCACCTTCTTATTTGTCATAGGTAGTTGTATCATTTTGTCAAATTTTCATCAAGTGCCTCTTTCCCTTTTCCAATGCTAGTTCTTCTCTTCCTGCACTAGCCATGATCCTCAAGAAGGATACACTTGTCACAACTCATCAGGAGGTTAGAAGCATCCAAATACTCAAATATACATGCAGGAAGTAGAAGTAATAATCATAACAATAATAAGATCCATAAGTCTAAACAAAAGTAAATACATAAAGGAGCACCATAAATCAAAAGGTACTTATCTTCATTGAGAGGTGATCATCTCCCTTTTGAACCAACCTTCAAGAGCCATCACTGTCCATTGTCCACTTGGTGCCTTCAATATATATTCATCAACTTCATCAGCAACCAGGCCTAATAGAAACCATCCCATCTAGGGCTTCATCAAATTTGAAACAAGTACTTTAACATCTTCCCACTGATCATGCTAGGGTTTCTAGATTTCATATCTCAAATATTTGCCATAAACAAAGGCTTTTCCCAAACCATAACATCATACTATCCATAAAACCCTAAATTTCCTAGGGTTTTCTTCAAACCCTAGAATTCTTTTAGGTCTCCTCCATCTTCTCATGCTTCCATCATGGGTGTCTTCACAGGGGTGATCTCAATGACTTTTCTTCAGCCCAACTCTAATTCCAAGTTAATTTTTCTTAGGGATATATTATTATTTTCTTTTATAATTTCATTTCTTCATTTACACATTAAATTCACCCCATAACATCATAACATTATTCATATTTACACCATTATTCAACAACATATGAAATTACATGGAAAGAACAAGATCATCATCAATCAACGAAACATAAAGGAACAATAGAAGAAAAACATTCACACATATAGACATTAGGATTGGTCAGAGACCAAGGAAAAATCCACCATGTGGAAAACCCTTTCAAAATCTTCTTCTTATTAGATTTTCATTGAATGATTAAGCAAAAGAGAGTACAATGATCCATATATTCATCCATAAACCTATCAAGTAAAATCAATAAAACAATATCCATGAGATGAACCCAACAATGTTAAAAATCAACACCCTGCATTAGAATCCTAAAATCAACCGTCACTATCTGCAGTCAACTGCCGAACCTTGCGGTCAATGAGCAAAAACTTCAGTTAATAGAAAAATGCAACTTTAGGTCCCAGTCGTAGGGAGGAAGTGGGCATGTGAGCGACTAGGAGCTTTCAGTCGCTCCCTTGAGCCTACAAACCAGAGACCAATAGAATCCATCCTTTGGTAAGCATGCGACTGAGAAAGAAAACCCTAGAAAAATATGCACAAGCTTTAGACCCTGTAATTTCACCTTCATGCAAACCCATTTCTCCATGGACCTACCTCATACCTGTGTGAGCCAAAAACAAGAATGATAATAGAATAATGATCCATGATGATTTCCAAATGAGGTGGATTTCACTTGCATTTATAGCCTTCCAAGGGTGTCCAATTTTCTTTAGGGTTGACCTAATAAAATATGCACATGTGGGCTTATAATTCAAAAATACACTTTCCCTTATCCCAATTTGATGATCTTTAGGTTGATTTTTGTCCTCTCGAAAACAGGAATTTAATGAAATCACCATATCCATAAACTGAGATAATCAAAGTGGAATTTGGCCCTAGTTTCCAATTTTAATATCAATTTCCTTAATTGTAGCATAATTTACTATTTTTGGAAGTTTTTTCGGGTCCTAAACTTCTAGAGAAATTTTGAGGCCCTAAACAACGTTTTTTTGGAAAATAGGCATATTCATGAGTATTTGAAAGTGTCTTGTAGTGCTCAGATAGATATTTCTAACGAGGTATCATTCATGTCAAATAGAAATCGTATGCCAAAGTTACAACCCTAGGAGGTTGATGTACCAACTAACCCCAACAGATCCCACAAACGTTTGTCGCTTCATGTGCTAAGGTTATGGTTTTAGATGTTTATGGTTTTCCATTTTTTCTCAATAATAAAAAGGCATCTGAGCCTCATTGTAACACAATTATGAAGGCATATAGCCGCCACATCTCTTCTCAGAGATAGATACCATCGCTTGAGCTAGTTTGATTCCATTATGTTTGTAAACAATTTTTCAGTATTTGTTATTAATGAATTAAAGTTTAGTTTTCACTGTAGCTTTGTGTTTCAGTTTAAATCTCCATTTCATTTCATTCCTACATAAATATGGATCACCTTAGGTCAATACAAAAAAATAAACTACTCCATACCCATGCCTTTAAAGCAACCATGCCCATTCAGACAAGAATGCCTCATTCCTCAACATTACAAGCCATGATAAAGCAATACATTAAACAATCATACATCTAGATATGGGGGTCATAGACAAACACTTATATTGATAATTTGAATCAGGAAACTGAGATTGGGACTTCAACTCTCCCCCCAACCTTAGATAACCTGCAACCAAGCCATCCTTGTAGTTGTTACCCCCAAGCCAGATTCCAGAGCTTGAGGAGGAGTGCTTCCAGAGAAACAATTCAAGAATATCATTTGCAAAATGGTGCACCAAGGCCACACCAACTTCATCCACCATATTTCAATAACAAGTGAACAATTCTTTTCAATTCAAGGGAAGCTTCAACAACAAACAAGTTACCATGGGAGTGTGGAGATCACCCATATAGGTAGTTCCACAGAGAGAGAAATGATTGATGCTCCCAACCCAGGGCCACACCCAGTGGTTCAAAAACCCCTCAAGTACCTAGGTGTCTCTAACTCCTGTGTAGTGGGTTCATTAGTTTGGAAGATTCCTAGTGGGTTCAACAACCCTTGATCAAGCCACACACAGTGGCTTCAATAGCTTCAAGCCAAGCCACTTACTCTGTAATTTATATTATCCCATCCAGTAAGCCACACAGAGTGGGTCCAACATTTGTGATGCTATAGAGGGAACTCTTTCATTCAAAAACAAAACTTGATTTGGATAGAACCAAAAGTCCCCCTTCCCCTGCACATCCCTTTCTTAAGTAATTATGTTTCAGGCTTCTGTAATTCCACTGCTTGTCCCTTCATGTTACATATCATTGTCTCTTCTGGGTGTGACTATACTTGCCCCTTCAGGTTCCACAGAGGGAATTATATTCATTTAATCTAGCCACTAAAAGATGCATTCCACTGCCTCTATCTTCTAGCACAACTTGACTTCATTAAATTCAACTCTCTCTTGTGCAAACCTTTTATGAGGGTTACGTATGGTTCCAAACCACTCCTTTTTTTACTGAATTGGTTTATTTAAAGACAAGGTTTCTAAAACTTCTATCAACATGTTTCCTCAATCAATTCTCCTTCTTCAAACTTTGGAATCCATGTACCAATTTCTTAGGTATTTTTAATTTGACAAAAATAGAGATAATAATTACAACATGAGGGAATTTGCTAGCGCTGTCATGCTCCACAATGAAGGTTTTTGTGAAATCAACGTGTCTAGTATGGGTGTTGTACACATAGCCTCTTTAATTTTTTCAAATGCTTCGATTGTTTCTTTAGGACAAGAAAATGCTTCCTTCTTCAATGGTGTTGTTAGAGGTGTTGGAATTTGACCATAATTCCTGATAAACTTGTAGATATATCTTGTCAATTTTAAGAATGCTTTGAGTTTCTTCAAGGCCTTTGGGATTTTACATTCCCTCATAGATTTCATTTTTTAGGGTCCACTATGAGACCTTCATGGGATACAATATGAATCGTACATTCCACTTCCTGAATCCCAAAGGTGCACATGGAAGGATTTACATATTGTTGTTGCTCTTCCTATAGTGTTATAACCATGTCAGCATGTTGTACATGCTCTTCCTAAGATTTGTTGTAGATTAGTATGTCATCAAAAAATAATAACACCAATATTCTAAGAAATGGTTTGAAAATAGATTCCAGAAGAAGAAGCTCAACAAGATTTGAAATGTTGAAGGTGCATTAGTAAGTTCAAATTACATAACCAAAAACTCATAATGAATTTCATGTGTTGCAATGGATGATTTGGGAATGTCTTATTTTCTCATTATAATTTAATGTTATCCATAATGGACATTTAAATTAGTAGATAAAATTGCTCCATGTAATTCAACTAATAATTCATCAATGATAGGAATCAAAATCTTATCTTTGATTTTCATTTTGTTGGGTTGTCTATGAACTTAACACATATGCCATGAACCATCCTTTTTAATAGCCATCGCCACTAGTGAAGGGAAAGTTCAAAGCACTTTAGCTAGGTTGAATGGTGCCATCCTTTGACATTTTTAGAACCATACACTCAATATCATTATTCTTTACATATGGATACCTATAAAGTCTAATGTTAGGTGGTACACTTCTAGGTTACAACTGAATAGCATGGCCATGATCTCGAGTAGGTGACAGATCTTTAGGAATCCCTCCAAATACCTTGGAATATTGTTGATATGCTTTTGGGGATTCACTAGATAAAAGGTTATATATGTTTGAACATATAATGAACACAATTGTGCAATTACACCATGATATCCCTTTTTTAGTAATTTTGTCATGCAATTAGAACTTATCACTGTGGATGGTTTCCCTTGGATATCTCGTAGTTCGAATTCCTTTCCTTCTAAGGAAAATATCCTAAAACGATGTTGAAAATTAAGGGCCATTGTTCCCAATGATTGTAACCATTCAATCTCTAATACAATATCATCACCACCAATTTGGATTACTATCATGGGACTATCCAATAAATACTCCCCTATATGTTATAACATCTTTTTCCACCCTTATCATTAAATGCTTATATTGGCTTGAGAAGAATCCATTTTCCCATGTAGACTTAACATCATATTAAAAACTATTTTTTCAAAATCCATATGTGACCTCACCAATGTAAAGTATGTACAAACACGGTCCGCCTTAAATATTCATGTGTAGAACTTTTTAAAATATGAATATCTATATCTATATCTATATATATATATATATATATATATATATATATATATATATATATATAGATATATATATATATAATTTAGTTATTTTTTTGGGCGAGGTTTATGGGTTAGGCTAGAAGCCCACCTACAGGAGCCTATAGCATGACCAACCCAACCAATTTATGGTGGTATAAATACACACCTTGGGTTTCCCTCATATGCATCCTAGTACTTGGCATCCATACTCTGCCAAATTTTCCCTAGATTAGGTATGCTTATCTTGTGCTTTTAAGAACTCCCCTATCTCCAACAAACCCTAGTTTCCTTGCTTTGATGTTGTGCACTCCTTGCATTAGGTTTCTATTACTAGAGAGGATATCTTCAATGGCCCAAGTAGGAAGGATCTAGAGGAAGGTTCTGTTGGCACTGATAACTAGGATAAGGTTGTATCATAACTACTTGTCTACTATTATTTTTCAATAAATAAATTCATTTTTCATTAATGTGAATGTCCAATAGTATGATTATGGACATGATACATGATTATATGCTTTGAATTATGTGATATGTGCTAGATTTCCTGATTATCTTGGCATATTGCAGGTATGCAACCTTAGAATTAGAGGTTAAGATTTGGACCCTATGAGATATACTCCAAATGTAGGACTTACGGGTGAGTATCGCTTGCTTACTTTTTGAATTTGAAGTAGTTGACATGATTTTATGAGTTTCTTTGTTGAATTTTGCATTATGATCTATTGGGGATTTTAACCCTAGTACTAGGAAAGTTTGCTACGAACAGAATTGGTGAAACCAAAAATTTTGGGTTTGATCCCCAATGGAGTCACCAATTTGTTTGCAAGAAAATTTTGTTTGAATGAAACATGTACATGTTCCTCATGGAGGGTCCATCTCAATTTCATGGCCAGGAATTCCATTCTAGCATATATCATGTCTAACAGGTATCTAGGCATATAAAATTTAGATTGTTGTCCCTCTAGAGATTTTTGGGAATTCTCAATGTTATATTTCAAGTTGTTCACAAGGATGTTACCCCATTTGAATATTATACCTTCAACAACCCTTGTGTATATTAGGGACACCTAACTTTCTTGAAAGGTTTTTGTGTTTTCTTGGACATATAGTCTATGGATCATGGTAGCCACAAACTAGTATGAAGTCTTAAGAATGTTGATATGATATTCCATTCTGGATCATATTTTTAATTATATTTTACCAGCCCACCACTTCTCCATGATTTCCTTGGGAAAGGCCTTAAAACCTTTCAAGAAATACTGATCCAAAGATACACCTTCTTTGGGAAGATTGTACTATACCTATATGTTGGATGTACTGAATGAGGTCAAGATTTTTCCATTATTGTCTCTAGTCATGGAATCCTATGGATCTGTGTGGTGCACAAGCCATTCTATTACCTTAGTGCAAAGAAATATAGGTGGGTGGATTGCTACCTTTGGTAACCAAGATATGTTTACTACCTAATAAACTTCAATGTTTGGCCCAACTACATGAAATTTATCTTTCTGGATTTTTTTTTAAATTTTTGGCCAATTGTAAGTAACAATTTTATCTATGAAGCATGGGATATCCTGTAATTATGGTTCAATAGGATTTTATAGATCTTCCTCATTTGTATTTTTAGTTACAGGTTCCTTTCCAACCCTTAGGTGTGGACATGGCTTCCCTAAAAACATCAATAAGCAACAAATACCCATTATAGAGTTAGCCTTTAAATATGAAATGAAAAGGACTAGGGATTTTCTGTCTCTGGCCTAACTGGGTTTCAACAAAAGAAAATTTAAATGGGGCAAAGAAAGGATATCATCTTCTATATCCCTACCACAATGGTTGAATTTTTTCCTCTGTAAAAGGTACTTAGCATACAATGTATATGTCTAGGGCTTATGTGTCTCAGTTTTCCATGAAATTGGATCTAGGATGTATTGGCTAGACTAATACTTTAGTGGCTGAATCATTTGGGAGTATGAAAATGGCTCCAAAAAGGTAATCATAGGTGATTTCAAGAAGAAACCCTAGGTATCAGGAGGGAATGCGTGTTTAAGAGTTACCTAGCTTTGAAAAACTCTTTATGGGTTTATTACAGTAGAGGACTATCTATGTTTAAGAGTTAAAACACTTGTAGAGGAGATAAGGCACAACTTCAAAGAATATTGGATATAAAAGGGGAAAACAAATCCTATAGACAGTAAGCTAGGGAGGTCGAATGGCCCAATAATAATCTTAACACCAATTTTCTAGCCAAGAAAATGTGGTTTTCCTACCAATTAAAATTGAATCATATGGCACACAAGTATGTTGGGCTACTGAGGGCATAATCTAGGAAGAGAAGGAGACAAAAAAAATCCCTAAAAATCATGAAAGACTATTAAAATCATACAATCACTTGCTTACTTGGTGGTGGCAACTAATTATAAGTCAAATATCCTTCAAAATATATATACTTACTATGTAAAAATCATGGTAGGAAAATCAAAATAGTTAATTCCAAATACAACAGTGTAAAAAAATTACCTTAGGACTGAGTTGTTAAGATAAACAACAGTCAAGGTGGAGGACTTCTTATATCCAAGTAATTTTATTTACTAAGAGGCCAGGTGGATCAATTTTCACTATCCATAGAGTGTGGGTCGAGTGACTTAGAGTGCATTCTATGAGCTCTTTGATATTAAACAATGTTAGGCTATGACTTATTGTTATCCTTTGTATGGTTACCTTCTCCCTCTTTTAACTCTTCATTGAATTATTAAATGAATGTGTAAGCTCCAAATATGATTTGAAGTTGAGCGAGTTTCTTTTAAATAGATTACATTGAAGCTTGATGCCTAGGCTATCGCCATAGCACTAGATTGGCCATTAGTTAAGCACTATGTTTCTAGCTAAGTTTTTAGTTGAGCGACCAATTGTGTGAAGGAGGCCTTCAAAAAAGTTTTGAAGCATGAGTTATAACACGCGATCAAGGGACATACCATTGGATTTGTGGTTTGATAAGCATTGTAGCATTATGCTATAGGCTTAGCATCAACCATATCACATGTTGAATGCACTTGTTTTAAATTATTGAGGATTAAGTTACACTTTTCCTTGGTTTGGGTCAGTAGCTTGGTGGTCAGCTAAGAGTTATAGCGTTGAATTGACTATCATGTGGGCAATATATATGATGAGGGTGAGACCCTTTTTTATCAAAGCTTTGATGTTGATCTTTGTCTATCTTCCATAATTCTAGGTTAGTGGTTTTCCTAACAACATGGTGCTGGATTAGCCACCAAGCCAATGCTAAGTCTTATGAGTGGGGTCGATTTTTTAAACTTAAGTTGAGGCCTTTTTAAGTGCCACAACATTGAGTTGAGGGTTAGCATGGTGCTATAGCTCTGGCTTACCCATCAAGGGAGTGATACATGTAAACATTTTATCTTGTCAAACAATGCAATGTGTCATTATTTTGTTGATTAAGGAGGCTATGTGGCACTAGATTAAGGGTTAGACAAGCATCACACTTGTGAGAAAGACTTAAAAAAATAGGTTTATTGTTGCAAATATTGATTTTGTAGCACTGGAAGAAGAGTTTAAGGAATATTTTAATGAAAAATATCAATTTAATTTTTCAAATTTGATCATGAACATGATTGGTTTCCTTGAGTTACCTCAAAAGGTGAAGTCACCAATAATCTCTTAGTGGTTCATGCCTCATATCAGTGCCATGTCAAAAATAATTTGGTTGCCAATAACTCAAGGTAGGAAGCTCCATTGAGGACTGCCATGAGTAGTCAAAAGGTAAATATGATGTTTATATTTAGAATAGTTGGCTACTCAGTTCCTTCTAATCAAAAGTGACTTGAAAGAATTGAGGAGGGTGTTGCAACAATTACAACACTTGGTGAAACATTGGTAGGACCCTTTAATGTCTGAGTCTATCCAAGAATCTTTCTAGAATAATGTAATTGGTGTGCCAGATTGATCTATTTTTCCTACTATAGGGGTCAATTTCCGAGAATTGTGGAATGCTCAGTTGCATGACTTCCCTTTTGTTGATTTTAGTTGTAGCCCCGAGAAGACGAGTTTAAGTTGTAATTGTTCCCATTCCTTCACTTTTAGACTCACATGCCACAAACAAAATGATGCTTTAGGAGATTATGATCTTAAGCATTTAAGAGTGAGATCCTAGTGTTTCCTTGTTTCTATCAAGTTTCCATGGCCCCGATGGAATTACCATAAATCACAAGCATTGCTTTGTTGCCAGTGAGCATCCACAACCCCGACGAAATTACCTCTATGTCCCCACTATCTAGGAAATGTTTCTCATGCCTTTAACTTGTAGTCCTGTTTTTCTTGTTTTATATAGTTGGCTTAATTTGCCTCGAGGTGGATGAGTGGATCTTGAATAACACTTGGGATAATTTCTGTTTGTAGAAGATTTTCAGAAGAAAACAGTGTAAAAAAGTTTAGCTTGTCCAGCATTTTGGGTGGAAACTCCACCCATCATTAGGGACTCAAAAGCTTTGATGATGATTGAACAAGTGGTGAGAAGCCTTTAAATAGTCAAGAACACAAAGTAGCTTTTACATGAATATAGGTCAAAGGTTAAATTGAAGAGAACTTTTATTAATTAAGTAATGTACAAAAGTAACTGAAAGAGGAAAATTTTAATGATTAAAGGGTAAAATTAGGGATTTATGAGTAAAATGGGGGGGAAGGAATAAAATAACCTCCTTTGAAAATTAACAAAAATAATCAAATAATCAAAAGATATGAGAGACATAAAGAGTTATGATGAAAAAGAAATATATGTAAATAACAATCAAACTAATGAAACATACCAATTTAAATAAAATATATAGAAACTGAAAGGATTGCTTGCTATGATATGTCTCTATGGCATACTGCTCGAGCTTAAGTCTTCCTATTGGGTTAAGGCACGGTTAAGGCCATGGGTGAGATCTTATCTAGGTGTTTAATGCTTCTCAGCTATGACAATAGTCAGATAAGATTCCACTTACCATTGTCATTGTTCTTATAGTGTTCCCCACGTAGTAGAGATCATATTACTTGTTAACATAATTAAGATTTGTGATATTTATGAGCTTGTATTAGTCACATACAAATTGAATGGTTTGATTGGTGTAGCGCCATAATGTAGTAGCCCTGATAAGAGATCATTTATGGAAATATATGTGTGGAGGAAACTGCTAGATAAATTATTTATAGAAGGCAAAAAACCAAATTCAAATAGTGCAGAAAACAAGATGAAAATAAAATTTCAAAATGGAAAGAAAACTAAGTTTATGTACAAGTGATGACATATGCTATTGTTATGCAAAGTATTTTTTGATAACTCGACCATTGACTTGTTAATGTTTCGAAATTAAGTGTCACTCCGACACTGCATCAATATCTTCAACCTCTTGGTGGCTAATGAGAAGTAATGTGAATGATATCCCAGGGTTTATAGCCGCATGAGTAGGGGTTGAACCCATGCCAAGGCTGGTACAACTCAACCCTCTCGTTTTGCAAAGGAATTGCATCTGACTAGGAAGAGTCCTACAACTCACAACCCTGACAAATAAAAGGAAAGAAAAAAATATAATTACCCTAACCCTAAACGAAAAATCATTTACAAAAAAAAATCAAAAGACAAAAAACTATACATACAAAGAAAAATGCATCCTGACATGTAAATGTATTCATTAAAACCAACAAACATAAATTGAAACCCAGACATACAACGTAGCAAACTAATCAATATTATAAAGTTTTCGAACTTAAAACACTTAGAGCCTTAGTTGCGTTAAACTTACAAATTAAAAAAAATAAATTGCCAATATTCTTATCGAAGAAAAATTAAATATATTGTACTCCCTCTTTCTTTAAAGTGGAATATTTTAAATACTTAAATTGATTAATAGAGGTAGAGGCATGTGTTATGTATTAATTATTTCTTGTATAGTTTAATTGTTGCTTTATGTATTTATGTTTG
This sequence comes from Pinus tabuliformis, assembly GCA_031772625.1. Classification (NCBI taxonomy): domain Eukaryota; kingdom Viridiplantae; phylum Streptophyta; class Pinopsida; order Pinales; family Pinaceae; genus Pinus; species Pinus tabuliformis. The sequence continues at coordinate 481,877,840 of CM062820.1, forward strand.
TGAAATTATAATATTAATCAATTACATGAAATGTATAGTTAAGTACGTATTGAATAAGATTAGTTAAAACAACAACTAAACATAAGAAACATGGTCAAGAAATAGAATATAAACAAAATATAAACAAAAAGAATTAAAGTAAAGAAGCTAATCTTAAAATAAAATTAACAAATTAAATAAAAGAAAACACATACAAAGTGTAAAAAGTTAATAATAACAATTAAGAAATTATCTACAAGGACATGGGTTAGCATAAAGAAAATAAAACAAAATAAAATTTGTTTAATAAAGTAAAATTTATTTTACACCACATCTTAAATAACATTTAAATGTAAAAACATAAGATTGTACAAAGTAATGTATTTATAAAAAAAATTGAATTTCCAATATTATTTTTTAAAAAGATAAACCAAAATGGCTGAAAAAAGATTGAGCCCTGGTATAACCAACAAAGAAATTCTTTTTATTAAGCTTTCGACATGATGGTATTTGTATGTGAAAGTGATACATAGTGAAGAAGATTAAGGCCTGGTATAACTAACAAAGGAATTCTTTTTATTAAGCTTTCGACATGATGGTATTTGTATGTGAAAGTGATACATAGTGAAGTTTAATTAATAAATAGGGAAAAAATACCCTATTCAGCAAAACCATCACATAGTTAATATCAGTTTATTAATAACAATAGTGGTAATAATGAAATGTGAAGGATCTATACCTTTGTCTGTTGTTAATTAGTATAAATCTACATTCATATTCTAAGAAGTACTCAGAGACGATGCATCCTGCAAACCAACAATGATGTCATACAAGCAAAGATCAATACATGAAGATGGAACTAGAAAATAGAAAGGAAAGACCTTACTGATTGGTCATGCCCTCACTCACAAATTGGGCAGCATTTGGGTATAAAAATTGGGAATCCTTTCTTGAAATTGATGGATGGCTTTGGTCTTCCTAAAATGGCTATTGAATGGGTTTTTTTAATTCTTCATTTGGAATTTAATATGTTTGATATCTGTCTTCAATATATTTATGCATACATATTCCACCCAACTGAGATTTAATAAAAATATATATCCTATATTTGGAAAGTCTCTGCTACACTAGACTCATTACTTTTGAAATATGTTACAATTTCTTCAACATAGTGCCAAAGAATTAGAATCGACCTTGTAGTTTAAACCCCAATACCAAACTTCACTAGCTGAAGATGAAGACTCAAAGGCTTGGGCACTTTCGATCTTTTTGGCCTCATACTTTGAAGCTGTCTCCCCCACATTCTCGATATAAGGTTGTCAGCTCAACAATCACACCAATCTATGTTGGAATGTCATGAAGAGCCTTTCTTGAAAGGAGGAATCCCATGTTGCAGAGTATTAAATGAACAAATTGTACAACCCATGATAAACAATACATTTTCCTTCCAAATGTGTGGCCAATTAAATCCCTATATATAATGAAGCGTTGGCCATCTATTATGTATAAATATGAGAGCAACAAATTGGCATATAGAGAGAAATCACCTATAACTACCATGCTGATTATTCCCTAGATCAGCCCCTCCTTGGTGTTAGCAAATGATAACAAACATTATTAAAATATCATCCTGGCCACTGTTGTGTATACCACTCTCTGCTACCTCCAACAACATGATGTAGGATTATCTTGTCATTTTCACATTTTTCCTGCAACCTCTCAAATGCAATTGAGTCAAGCTTCCAAGTTGCAAACCTTCCTTGTTTTCTCGTTAATGGTTGTTACATGTTTCATTCCAATCTATTTTCTCATAAGGCACTGTATAAAGCTCCTCTAAAGACATAACGATTCTAGTAAGAGGACCCACAAATCTTTGTCCATACAGATATAACGCTGGAAAATGAAACACTCAACAGTGACACCCATTCTCTCTAAATGGATTGGAAGAAAATATGAGAGAAGCCAAATTTATGGGGTTAATGGATTGTTTTCAATCCAATCAAATACTCTACTGATTGATATCATGTTTACATTTGTATTTTGTAGAGTTATATTTTCAAGGTTAAGCATACACAGAGTGCAAACTATTGAACCATGCATGAGGCTTGTTCAGACAGATGGTTCCTTGATCTAGGACTCCAAACTTTTTTTTTTGAATTTGTAAAGTCAGTGTAGTTAGTGGACATGCGGAGATCTAAATATTGAAGTAACGTCTCCAACAGGTTGCAGTCCTGGAAGTCTATATGCTGGAGACTTGTCAAACTTCCAAAGTGCATTGGTGGTGATGTCTACGGATCACAGTGGATAATTAGTTTTGTCAAGTCCAAAGGCTCCTCTTTATCTGCATAGTTGCAGTCTCATACTTCATCCAAGGTGAGATATCCCTGACAAATGTAGGGCCGAAAATCATGAGGGTTCTCGTCAACCGAACATTGATAACGCTTCAAAGCCCTTTGGAGACTGCCCTCCATAATGAACATATGTCCCACATTTATTGTGAATAAATTAAAAATATTTTACATAGACTACCAACACTCTCGCTCCGTCGGAATTTCATGGGGTCCTTTGGGGCGTCTCGAAACGTGACTTGAGTGCTTGTGTAGGGTCATACATTTACGCTGATATATACTTGCATATGCTTTTATCTTTCCTCTTTATAAAGAAAAGAGCATTTTATGCATATGTTTTTATCTTTATTTTTTATAAAGAAACAAAACATTTTATCCATGTGATATATGCTTGCATATGTTTTTATCTTTCCTTTTTATAAAGAAAAAGAGCATTTTATGCATATGTTTTTATCTTTATTTTTTTTATAAAGAAACAAAACATTTTATCCCACATGGATGGTGGGAAGGTATACTATGTTGTAAATATAACATTGTTGTAACCTATCAAATTTAATTGGGACAAAGAAAAGAAAAAGAGGATTTTATGCATATGTTTTTATCTTTATTTTTTTATAAAGAAATAGAACATTTTATCCCACATGGATGGTGGGAATGTACAATCTATTATTAATATACCACTGTTGTACCCATCAAATATAATTTAGTACTTTGTCCCCAGTTTGCGAGTCTTGGAACTTGTCGAGTAAGCTTGCTCCTTGGATGGTGCGGATGGTAATGCATTTTTATACTTCATTTGTTTTGGAAATTTGAAATACCTTCCCCTTGTGCAAATTTGATTCTTAAATGGTGCATAAGATTGCTTCTTGGATGGTGCGGATGGTAATATATCTGGGATGGTAATATATTTTTATACTTCATTTGTTTTGAAAATTTGAAATAGGGAGAAATTTGAAATACCATCCCCCTTATGCAAATTTGACTTGATTACAATGGATATCACACACTTTTTTCAAGACTTGAAATTTGAAATACTTTTCCCATTATGCAAATTTGACTTGATTACCATGGATATCACACACCTTTTTCAAGACTTGATTACAATGTATATCACACACCTTTTTCAAAGCCCTGATGCAAATTTAATTTGATTGGATATAACATTTTTGTAACAAAACATTTATACTAGTAAGATAATTTTGAGCATAATTCCTTCTTAATCGAGAAGGTCTTTCTTTTGCTTTAAGACTCGTGAGAAATTAGCATTTTGGAAATTTGAAATAATTCCCCTGATGCAAATTTGACTAAGACTCGTGAGAAATTAGCATTTTGGAAATTTGAAATAATTCCCCTGATGCAAATTTGACTTGATTACACACCTTTTTCAAAGCCCCGATGCAAATTGGACTTGATTATAATGGATATAACATTTTTGTAACAAAACATTTAGACTTGTAAGAGAACTTTGAGCATAATTCCTTCTTAATCGAGAAGGTATTTCTTTTGCTCTAAGACTCATGAGAAATCAACATGAAAGACCATATCACATTTACACCAATAAGACTAGGAGAAAATATGGGCGAAAATGTTATGAGGTGTAGGAGGTAGATTGCAAAATTGAGGCACAAACTTAGGATGCAGTAAAGCGAGAGATGTTAGTTGAGCTTGAATGGTAAAACATTGATGAAAGTGTCAATAACATGACAGGGAGAAGGTGAACCTTTCCCTCAAAATCTTGAAGATGGTAGGTTCTTAGGCCAAGTTTTTTAGCTACAATGTAGGGACTAAACCATAGAAATTGAAATTTGGTATGTTTACCTTTTTCTTCATGAAGTTTGTCCCATTTAAGTACAGGGTTTCCTACTTGGAAGTCTTTTTCACTGGTGGACTTATTATTGAACTATCATTTTATTGTTTGCTAGTTTGTAGCAAACTTTTGCCGAGCTTTTGTTCTTTCTTCTCCAAGTTTAAGCAAATTGTTGATTCTCCTTTACATGATTGGGCATGGTTGTCATAGGGATTTTGGGATAACTACATAAAGGGTAAGAAGGAATTGGGCAGTATTATAGGCTCCTTTCCATAGACCAAAAAATATGGAGAAGTTCCCAATGCAACTTTAGGTGCAACTTTGTTTTTCCATAGTCAATTTGTTAGGGAATTATGCCAATTTCTTTGTTGATTAGTTATAGTTTGCCCAAGGATGTAGATCAAGTTTTTGTTACTAAATTCACCCAAATCATTACCTTGCAGTTAATAGTTGGCATGATTTTTCAGAACGATTCTTATATCTAATGCAAATTCTGTGAGTTTCAAATATGAAAAATATGTTGTATTATCAAAACCAAAGAAACAAGAATGTTGAACCTAGTTATGATGATCAATGGTGTATCCTCTGTCCACTGGATGTATTATTTGGTGGTTGTCAAGATGTGTCGATGTTATTTTGATGAATGAGGGTAGATTTCATTGATAACATCCAGTCTCCACTGCTGAAAATGTTCTTCTATCTTTACCAATTGTAGGGGCACGCCATGCCTCTTTTCTCGAACAACACACTTTTGAAATGTTGGAATTTTTTTGGTATATGCATGCAAGTCTTTGAATACTATCGGAAAGTATGACCCAACTCTAAGTATTTTGTGGGCTATAGTCTCACTAGTGAAATGCCCGCCCATTGGTCCATCATGTAACTAAGAAATAACTTTGTTGGCTTTGTCCTTTTCTAAGCAGTGCAATACAACTCCACTGTACTTTTTTCTTAAGAGTACTCAATTTTTAAGCTAATATTGTAAAGATTTAAGTCTTATTGCTCTTCGTTACTTTTAATTTAAGCTTGAGGGCATGGTACCTAGTTGAAGGTATTGTTTTCAATTATGGTACTAAGAATATTCATTATGGAGAACACATGGGTGTTCAGGTAAGTACATAAATGATATATTCTCCTAACCTTATTTTCTTTCACTTTTAGGGTCTAGATCCTCAGCTGAAATTCTGCATAACTTGTGGCATTTTATGGTGTGAATAGGTTTAAATTCTAGATCGTACTTGTTAAAAATTGCCATTGTTAAACTTTACTAGAGATAAATATAAATTAACCATCAATAGCAAAAAATCATGAACACACAATGCTTATACAGGAAAACACCAATTTGATGAGAAAATAACTAACATAATATTCTATTAGTGTCCCTTGGAAAAACTTGTCCAAACCAACCAAGAGAGGCTTCACTACTCACATCCCTGGCCCTTTACAATGAAATATTCCCAAGCCTTTTAAAGGATTCATTACATGCAATCCATGGAAACAAAGCCATGGAAAACCAAAACCATGTGCCCAAGACCACCATTGTTGACCGAGTAACTTTGATTCTTTCACCAAGTCAAGTTCTACCTAACAATTCACCCTTGAACCTTGACTTGGGGCTCCCCTTGATCAAATTTGGCCAAGCTGACCAAGTGAGACAACATCGCTCACTCCAAGGCATATCCACCTCAAAGTTCATATCCATAGTATCTTTAATTCAACATTCCCCTTATCACCTAGGTCTAACTCTATACTTTACTAGTAATTTCCCACAAGTACATATGCTTTACTAGGTATTACAACTATATGCCCATTTACATGCGATTAAAAGAGTTTCAAATCCATATATATATATATATATATATATATATATAATATATATATATATATATATATATATATATATATATATATATCTATATATATATATATATATATATATATATATATATATATATATATATGTATGTATATATATTATTCATTATTTCCATCTCAACACTATTCATCTCTAAGTCTTACAACTCATCATTCTTCACATTTCTCACCCTTGACGTTTTGATTGGTCCAATTGGAGAGAGTCCCCTAAAATTGTGTCAGATAAAGTCAAGACACGTAAATTAAATAGAATGGGTGGCCATTCCATGAACATCCAGTAAAAAAGACATACAACATTCCTTCTCTCTCAATTTTATACTCGAGGAGTGACACATTGGGGGTAGTGGTTGCTCAAGCAATTCCACCCTAGTAAAAGCTTCTCTGTAGTGGTTGCACTTGAATGATCTGATTGACTTTGACTCCTACTAGTTTTCTATGCATTTCCACTACTCAAGAATCTATTCTCCTTAAGCTCTTCCATTGAATTCATTTTTCCACTCATGATCCATGTTTAGCGCTGGATCCAACTCTAGATTCATTTCAACTTCTGGTTCTAGCTTGAGATCCCCTTCCTACATTTCACTACCTCTATTTTGATTTGTCATCTCATCAACTTTTCTTGAATCCCTACTACTTCAATGACACATCTCATGGCCTGGTTATTAGAGAAATCCACCTTTCCTAGATAGATGGTGTGCTCCATTATGTTTGGGTCCTTCTTGAACTCAAAAGGAGGAAAGTGCTCGATAGTTCCCACCTTCTTAATGGCCTTAATCACCTTCACCTCTCCCTCTCTTAGAATCTCAACACCTATCATAAATACGTAACTTCCAGTCATTTCACAATAGTTACAAGGCTTATGTGATTCTTAATTGAAGCATCCAATAGTTGTGCTCCTTTAGATTTAAATGAAATAGCTGTCTCTACTTTGATGATATTAGAGGCTAACTTCACATGATATAGGAGATGAGACTCATGACTGAGGGCAAGGTTGGCCTCCATTAACCTTCTGCAAAAAAATTGACTCCTTCACGATAAATACTCTGCTTCTTTCACCATTCTCAAGGGAGTTCTCTAAGTTGATTCCACTGCCAAAACCAACAACACAACCCTTATTATCACCATTTCCAATCCCATGGAACAGATAATACAAGGCTTATTTGATCTTTCCATCACCTTTGTGATATACCTTCATTTCCTCTCCCATTGGATTTTTCATCTCATACTTGCCCCATAGGCCCAGCATACAAAAAATTACTTCTACAACTGTAGGAACACAGAAACTGGCATCTTCATGAATCTAATAACCTTGGTCTAATATCAAATGTAGGTTTTAACTGTATACAATTAATTTTTGGAAACATATTCTTAATTATCATATAAAATATTCAATGGAAAACATACACATTAATGAAGTGATTTTATCTTGGAAACCTAAAATCGAGAAAGCTAATAATATTTTTCAATATATTTCCTTCTATACAGTATTACAATACAATATATATCCCTTGGAAACCATGAATCAACAATCCTTTTACCCTAGATTAGAATACAACCATAATTCCTTAACTAAAACTACAAAACCATGGGAAAAACCATCATGCACCACAAAATCACTTTCAGCAAAATTTATGTGCTGAAAATATCCAAAAAGAATGCAAAAAACCACCCAATTTTTTTTTGGGGCTTTTGCCACCCCTGTGACCCCCCTAATTCACTTTCAAAAATGTATAACACATGTGGATATTCATGAAAAGAATATAGCACATACTTAAAAAGAATCCTACAATGAAGTCATCCAATTTCCTTTCTACTTTCCCAATTATTATAAATATCTTAATGCAGGGTGAGGTACAATAATTTTGATGCCACTTTTTAGGATGTATTGTAACACCACCCACCCCTTAAGATAGGATGTATCTTAGGATGTGGGAGTGCTACCCTTTTGACCCAATCTCCAAGTTGTGTTATGAATATGGAATTACAATGACCACTTTTCCTCAAAATATTTGAATCTTAAAACTAATGCCATCATTTCATTCGACTCGTCAAGAGCTTTACATAAATATACATTTTACCTCAATCCAAATCCCAGGTAGAAAGTTATGCCCCATATAACTTTATCCCATCAAGGAGGTCATGTCATTAAGATAAATCTATGTGGCATCCACATGGACACGATTGGCCTTCATGATGGCATGTCATCACTACATGGGGTACACACATCATATCAATATAAATGCATCCTTTTAGTTCCCCAATATTGTGTTTCCCCGAGTTGGTATCACTTGTGTCAGGTATCATGTTCCTTGGGATCACTTCCTTAGTACTGCATTCCCCAAGCCGATATTACTTCCCTTGGGTACTATGTTCCTCACGATCACTTCCTTGGTATTGCATTTCTCATGACGATATTATTCATCTCCCTAGCATCACTTCCCTGGGCCAATATTCTTTACTTCCCAACATCACTTCCCCGGGTCGGTAATGTTTACTTTCCCTGGTTGTTAATTCCCTCAAGATCATGTTCCCCAACATCATTCCCCTCAGGTGCCATGTTTCCATGTATCATTTCCATTGGAAAATTATTTTATAATTACTGAGCGGGGGTGGGAAGGGAGGGGGTGAATCAATATTTAATTTCAATTAATCCTCAATTGCACATTCAAAAATTTATAAACGACTTCCCTTCAAGCAACTCGTGTGTGTTCGCGCTTTTAGTGAACATAAATAGTGTATATGCAGGCTACTTGATTTTTCACAATTTTGCATAGTTATATGAGACATTATATCATTAGACATACATTATTCAATATCTTTGAGTAGTATTCAACATAAGAGCAGATAAACCATAACACATAATCAACACATAGGAATTCCTGAATTTTTAGGTGGAAACCCAATTTGGGAGAAAACTACCACTACTATCATCTCTGTCTTCTTTCTTATTATGAAGAAAATATTTTTACATCTTGTACTGGCATAAAATATTATCAATACACAAGATCCTACCTGCAGGAGGCTACAACCTCCACAAATTCTCCGACTCCTACTAGAAGAAAGCTATTACTCAGTTAAGTTTACCAAATCCTACCAGAAGTAAGCTCCTACTCCCTCATCAATTTTACTATATACCACTGGAAGGAAGCTCCTCCTCCCTCACTGAAGGATTCAACCATCAACACCTATGTGGACCATGTTTCATAATCTTTCACACTGGATCCACCTGACTCAAACACACCTCAAAACCTATAGGCCACGTTTCATTTGATTTTCAAACCGGAACCACAACCAACCATTATGCTCAATCATTGAATAACAATAAAATTTCTAAAACCAAATACTAATCAAGCAAGTATGCTCAAACTATATAATTGAATACTAAGATACCTATCACCCCTTTGTAACCAAATCACTAATATACCAAGCCAAATATCATCAACACTAACCAAGTCAAGCAAAAAACTTCCAAACTCTTTGCTAAACCAATCTATCATGATCAAACCATTCAACTCTTAAGATCCCATCAATTAACTCAAATGCAATCATCATGATACTATGAGTTCATAGATCCATAAAATCATAATATGTTTTCATACAATTCTCATGACCAAATACCCTCTTACTCAATCAATTCCAATGGCAAACTCTAGCTAATCAACAATGCCAAATTCTGACCTCAGACTTATCTATGCAATGATTACCATACTATGTGATATCACTGTTAGAAGCAAACTCAAAGTAACATCATCAATAGGCAACCATGAAGACAATAACATTAGCTTCAATAAGAGACAAACAACAACATTATTCAAATTATATTTGTAAGCCTCCATCCTATGCCCTGCATACAACCTCTGCAAAAACGTTTGTCATACAAACTATATCCATCAGAAAATATACACGACTGTCATTAAAGAAACTCACGTATGTACGCGCTTACTAAGACGAATAAAAATGTACAGATCTCAATTCATTATTCTCAAAACCTAGCAGCAAACCATACATTTTTATGACCTCATCAAGCTCTGACATTCATCAACCAATAACAAAAATGACCATGACAAGCAACAATCTTAGTAAAGGTTCATTTTCTTAGATAATATACATGACTAATTAGAAGTAGATTTGATATGTACACGATATACAGGAACACAAACTAGGTACAAATCTAAAAAAATCATGCCAAAATAATATTTGAATGTATAACCGGATCCCTCATCAAACCAACCATCACGATACTATTCTGAAGACAACATGCAATACAAATAGAAACAAACTCAAGACATAGCAACATCATTATAAATTTCAACAATAGACTCATGTTTATTAATGACAATCAACAACATATATTTATAGGTTCAGTAGCTATATGAGTTTATCCATTCACTGTATCAGTGATACACATAATTCCATTGCAAATAACCTCTTCCTTGCATATACTATTAGATCTGGAAACACTGGTCATAACTAAGACATCAACATAAACTGTCTACATTCATCATACAAAGTCTCTCCATCACATATCTCATTCAAATCATAGATATACTATAATGCTTGATCCTGTATTTGTTAGCAACTTAAAACATTAATTAGTAGATTCATTTTCCCATAATTACACCTATAATAAGCAAATCAAACAAGCACATCCATTAGCTCTCCAATTCATATTTATACCTCTCATATCTGAGCCTCCTCCTTGTGCCATGGTGCACCACTGTTCCAAATCAAATCATAAAGGAATAAGCCATCGAATGCACACACAACTATTTGTTCTCTTTTTCCTTTTATAACTCCTTCACCTTTCTAATACCACCTGCAAATCCCTTGGATTTGTTGATAGTAAGCATTGACGAGGTCAAATAGACGTTGATGACTCAAAACCTTAAGAGATTACTATGGAAAATGCTCATGGTTTTTTATTTTCCGTGTGTAGGTTCGTGTATACAACTCTTGTTCTTGATACCTACATATGTACATGACTTTATCTCATAGAAGCAGCGTATGGTTTTTCAAACTTCAAATTCCTCACTCTTAAGTTGTTAATACACTTCCTCATCCTCTGTATCACTTGTACAAACATTCATATTACCTGCAACACTTCAATAAGCCACTATAGCTCTTATGTAACCATTAGGACACCTAATGATTAAGCACATTATCCATCCAAGATCTATCTAGGCACATCCGTTCTGCACTTAATCATAATGTGACAATAATGTGTGATAGAAACATGAGGTTGACATAAAGGGCAACACATTATCCATAATGCGAATAATCTCCCCCTTTGGACTTGATGTCAGCCTCTTGCAAAACACTAAGTCCTTCTCTCCCTATTTGACATCAAGGGAAAACAACTGAACGAAGTTGAGAGAAGTACCCCGCCTAAAATGATTAACATTATAAATCAGATCTGCCAACGTGTAATAAAGAACTCGACTGGAAGATATGACCAGGACCTCTCATACTGACCATACTTAGGGGGTCCTGACCCAGGTTCAGAGTTAGTTGCACCAACCAACAAAACTGTACACTATTGGCCCTTTTGAAAACAACACACGTAGTGTAGGCTGCAGTCTCACCCGAAGCAGTATGGGGGGATGCAAGAACCAAGTTTCTGCATCTAGAGACTAGTGTGATGTCTTCCAGTGCCTTGGATCTGCCTTCGCGCATATCGATAAACTCTTAAGGCACATTCCTGCAACGCTGTTAAAATAGCCTTCAGACCTTTGCGAAGGTCTACAATCATCCCTTGCATACTTTTAACGATCGATTTACCTACTTACACACATTAGAAAGCAACCCTAAATTGGTGTTCACAGAGATCTACTTAAATCGCTAGCAAACATAAGAGGAATCACCATAGTCTTTGCGAAAGTATTCAAACATTCATTGTGTACATTATTAAGACTTATTAAAGAGAGTCACGTAGCATTCAATCATCAATGACATATAACATAAATAGACATGAATAGAAATACCCAATAATTCTTCAGAAACTTGTCTTTATTGATCTCAATTCACAGAATACAGACTCAAACTTCCCTGTGCACACAGCTGCATGGGTCCACGCACTCAGCTATGGACTCTACCTAGGCCTCCGTGCACTCAACTGTGGAGCCTTTCTTTCTCTATCTAAGTGCAAGAAACATAGCCTTCCTACCTTAGCTCCTTTAATCAATCGAATTGCTTATCTTAGTTCCAATTAGTTACTTCTTCCTTTCGATAAGACTCACTATTTATATAATTTTTTCATATAATTCCATGGTTTGTGGACCATGGGTGAATCTCAAAAGATGACTCAAAACTTATCCAAAACAAGGAGCTAAGCCCCTTTGACTCCTAATCATCTACGCACTCCACATCCACAAATCATGGAGACTTTACATTATTTACAAAATTGTACCAAAATTTGGGTTATCTTAAACCTAAACTAACACATGGGACCCCATTCCAACAAGCCCCCTACACAAAGATCGTGACTTGCCCTCGAGTCACTCTGCTAGCACCGTAATCTTACTGCGAAGATTCCCCAACTCCACCTGGATCACTACAACTTGAGCAATGCTCTGTGTTGCTACTTGTCAAACCTCCTCGACTAGTTTTTTAGTGGTTGGTCCTTCTATTTCCAGCCTCATTGTCCACTACGTCTGATGTAGTCCCTTAAGCTTATCTTGAATGGAGAGTGTGATCTGATAAGCCTCATCCAACCAAGGTTGCAACTTGGCCTTTAGCAAGGCCTATTTCTTCTGCACTTTCTCTACTTGTGCCAGTAGCTTCTTTCCTTCTTGTAACATGGCAAGGCGCTACGCTAGTGCTAAGGTGCGTGCAGTCGCCCTGACCTCATCATATTGGCACTGCATCTCCCTTATCTCTATGTTCAATTGTTGCAAGTTCAGATCCTCCTACATATTGGTCAATAGCTCCATAGCCTGATCAAATAGTGTCGCATAGTAAGTGATTGTGGTATCCAAGGTAGTGATGGATTCCTTAATTGTGACTCTGAGTTGCTCCTAGACCTTAGGTGGAGTCATAGGCTACAACTTTAACTGCAACTCTGCAATCTTCATGTTGAACTCGAAAGTGACTTGTCCAACTTCTACTCTAGCCTCACGCACACCAATGGCTAATTTTCTGACTTTGGCTTCAAGCTGTGCATCCTCGGAGATGTGAAGTTCATGCACTGTGTTACACTAAAAAATGTCACCATGACTATTTGCAGTTAGTATGGCTCCATCCACTGTCATACTGTCCTCCTTGGCAAGTCTCATGCCTCTGCTCTTCATGTCAAACTTCAAGAAAGAGAGAAAGTCATTAAAAATCTATATTATCTCTGGTACGCAGTTTCTCTTAGCCTTACCTGCGTGTACGCAACCCAAGTTCACAATACCTGCGTACGTGTACACTCTGTATGTAAAGGGGTGGGTGCGTACTCCTGTAAAGGTCAAAAGGCGCAAGTTTCACTCCAAAAAAGTTACTTGTGGTCATTTCTAGAGTCTTCTAGAAGCTTGTTTGACGTGTATGAAGCGCCTCCAGATGGTTCATGTATCCCTACCAAAGAGGAACTTATCCCATCAAGAGGGGAGCTATCCCATCCAAAAAGGGGCTTATCCCATTGATGGTGGACCTGAATAACTTCCTCTAGAGCACTATAAATACAGGCATTGGGCCAAAGGGAGGAGAGGTTAAAAGCTGAACATTCCTAAGGGTAGATGCTGCTGGAATTAGGACTTCCTTGTAGAAGCTTGTGAAGAGAGATTACCATCTTTGCTTGTTTCCATTGGGAGGTGGGTGAGCTGATCAGAGTAAAGGAGAACTCTTGTGGACCCTGGGAGGAGTTTGCACAACACCAAGGCTCAGGTTGTAATGGTTCCTTTTGTTACCTTTTAATACAAATTAGTCCATTCTTCTCAACAATTTGTTATTTATGAGTTGTTTCATATACTCCTTGGTCTATATGTTAAATATGTTTTATTTTATGTGATATTCAGGTGCTATTTAATCGTTTGATTGTTAGTGAATGCAGGTTTCGAAGAGAAGGAGGAGCTCATCCGGATCAACGAAGCTGGACTACTACAACAGCGTTGGATTACAGGTAGGATCTAAACACTTGATTTCTCATATTGTAAAAGCATATTTAGGGAAGGATTGCTCTTATTTGTCTTGTTTGTCATTAGAAAGTCTTAGGCTTCTAGGAAGGTCGGTTGTGTCCGCACTAACGACTCTTTCCGCGTGACAAAATGGCGACTCCGCTGGGGAATCCATGAATGTGTTTGAGTTCTTTTCAATTTGATATTTTGGTCTGAGAAAAATCGCTTGTTTTCTGATTTTTGGCTGTCTAACTGTGTATTTGGGTGGGTTAGCTTAGAGTCAATTTAGATTTTCATTTTTCTTAGCTTTGCCAGCAGTACTCAGTCTCTGAGTTTGACACAGTGCGTACTTGTACGCACTGCGTCTTTGTGCATAGGGCGTACCCACGCCTGTGTCAACAGATCACCTGCGTACCCCTGTCAAATTTGAGAAAATTCCATTTTTCCTCTTTTTTCTCTTTAGATTTTGTTTTTAATTTGTTTTTACTGCCCAGATCCATTAGTTTACTGTCAAAGATCTTCACCTGAACTTGTCCCGTTAGTGTTGAGGGTTTTGGTGGAATTCATAGGGATTTTGCCTTAGGGTTTGATTTTTAACTGGTCCTGTAGTGACTTTGGCGTTAGAGGTTGTCAAACTTTGGATCTCCTTGGTTTTGATCAGTCCTCTTAGGAGTCGGGCCTGTCATAGAAGTCACCCTTGTGAGAGACCTACCTTTGTGTCTTCTCTTTGCGAATCTCGAAAAGTTTGTTTGTTAAAACCTTGAATTTCATTCTTGAGAAAAAAGAACAAAAAGATTTCGATTTTGTTTTTTGGTTAGTTTATGATTCTGCATGAACTGATCCTTAGTTGCATTTTGACTGAGTAAAACATCCGGGAATCATCCTTGTAGGCTTTTGTCCTCATTATTTTTTGCTTTTAGGTAAATTTCCTTTTAATTTGCTTTTGAGTGAATTTGATTTGATTGTATTAGATTTGTTAAATTTGATTTGATAAAATAGTTTTACATGCTTTATTAATCTAGAAAAAACAAAAAAATTCTTTTGGAAAAAGTTTGCTTTGGTAGCATTTGTAGACTTTTGGGAGAAAAAGGAAATTTCGTAGAGTAATTAGTGGTCATGAGTTGTGTGTTTTGAAAAGATAAAGAGATTGTTTCTTTGATTGTCTTTACCAAGAAAGTTGTTTTCTATAAAATTTGCATTTTCCAACTCTCTTAGTTAGGAGATTCACTGAAAAAGGAAAAGTAGTGTAAATCATCTTAGGTGCATCTTTGTAGTGGTTGCAAGTCGAGTCTACACACCACTAGTTTCATCTCCACTACCTTTTGTCTTTAAGAAAAACCATAAAATTAACGCTTAAAGTAAAATCAACTTAGTAACTTTTATTTACTAGGGCTCTGAAACACCAATTTAGATCAGGCTAGTGTCTTGGAGTAGGAGAGTAATTAAATCTCCAAGACAACAAAACCAAACAAGTAGCTTATCTTGTGATAGAATAAATCCAATTGTTTCATTTGTACTCTGGGAAAGCTCCTCTTAAAGGAGAAGCACGAGCTCGTGTCCGAACCAGTGAGGGGATCAATCCTCCCTCATTGGGAACGACGCCAGACATGCACGTATTACAAATGGTAAACCTCAGATTAACCATTGTCGAGGAGCCAGGGGTCACTTGTCGGTAAACCTTGGATTATTGTCAAGGAGCCGACAAGGGGATTGAGCTTGATACTCTGCCCTTGCGTGCTGTCGGAGTGTATATTGTTCCCCCAGGTGCATTTGTTGCTGTTGGTAACCTTAGTGACCATTATATTTAGGATTCTACCGAGGTGACGGTGGAGGGAAGATCCCGCTGTACCTGGAGCAGACGTCGGCTAGACTCACTTGGATTTTCTGGGGGGTTCACTTCACTCGAGACGGTTAAAGTGGAGGAACTTGTGCCTATCTATTCATTAAGCAGGTTGCCGGGGTAACTGTTCCACCCGCAACTTCTGTACTGAATCCGGCGATGTTGGGTTTCATCTCCAACTAGCGTTTTCGGTCTGGAAGGCTACTGTTTGTGCTTGGTTTGACGCCCTAGATTCTTTAGGCGTGTGATTCAAATTTGTTTGGTTCTTTAGAGACTTTAAGTGGTTTTCTTTGAGATTTTACTTTGTTTGCATGTGCAGTAGTTAAAAGTTTTTAACTGTGGCGGAATTACCGAGACAGTCCCGTCGTCTTTGGGGCAAGTCTCCTGAGGTTGTTTCTATAGCCGAATTGTTGAGGAAATCCCGTAGACTTCGGGGTGAACCTCCTCAAGACGTCCCGAGTCATTACGAAGGTTTAAAGGTCCTTGTAACTCCTCCTAGTGGCAGTAGAGTAGGTTCACCTGAAGAAGGAGAGTCTTCGTTGGTAGTCCATCAAGATTACCAAAGTCTAGAAACAGGTTATAATCCTGAAGCTGTTGCAGTTTCTGAGCTTGCTGGTAGTTTTTCATCTACTAGTGATATAGGCGAAGAACCTGAAATATCTGAACCTGTTACTCCAACTTCTAGTGTACCAGATTCACCTAGAGTAGAAAGAGTCATCACCGAAAATCTTCCTACTGGTTTGATAGCTATTGAAGAACTTGCTCCAGAGGAAGAATTAGGCGTATCTATCCTTGAAGATCAACCTACTATTGATCTAAGGGAGCGTGAATCTATCTTTTACAGTCCTCCTAGAAGTACTACTTGGTACCTTTCGTTAACCAATTATTTAGACAACTCAGGGGTAGGTTTTTATCCACCTCGTACTCCTTTTCCACCTGGAGGTATTTATACTCCTGTAAATATGTCTGGTCAGTCGTCCGTGTTCACTCAATCTCCTGAATCTTTCTTACACGGCGGTCCTTCTGTTCCCACCGGGTATCAGTCACTTTCTGGTACCTTTGCGGGGGCATCTCCTCAACCCATTGATCATGGGTTATTAGCTGGAAACAATGGTAATAAACCGTTAGGTGTAGGGGACATTTACATGATGTCAGGTTCAGTTCCCGTTTCTCAACCTCAAGGTGGCCAATTACTGCCTGGGGGGCAGCCTCAATTAACGCCTGGGGGGCAACCTCAAGGTACACAAATTGTGTCTGGGGGGCAACCTCAAGGCCAGTATGTACCCATAGTACAATACATGCCTCAAGGTCAACCCCAGCCTCAATATGTACCCCAGGGTCAACCTCAGTATCAATATTTACCTCAAGGGTATCAACCTCAAGGTCAAGGTCAACCCCAGTATCAGTATTTACCCCAAGGTTATCAACCTCAAGGTCAATACTCGAGTCAAGGTTATCAACCACCTCAAGGTCAGTCATATGTTCAAGGTATGGGAAATGTGCCTTTCAGTTATCAATCCTATCCTCAATCCGGTTATGGATCTCAGCATCCTCAACCTGTTACGGGTCAATACCCCAGAATGATAGTGTGGGATCCATCACAAGGTCAACAGGTGTTGCAGCCAAGTATACAGTTGTTACCTCAAACTGGACAACCCGTAGTTTCTAGTTCACCCCAGCAAACACAACCTGTCCAGTCAAATGTTCAAACTTCTGTAACTTCGGTAGTTACTCAGCCGCCAATTACACCTAGTACTCCATCTCAAACGACTGTTGCAACTACCGCAACATCTACCGCACTTACTTCTGGAGTATCGACAGCTCCGGTTTCTACTGTCTCTGCAACCACTCCTCAGACATCTTTACCGTTGTCCAGATCTACGATTCAAACCACGGTCCAGATGCCTGTAGGGCAGCCTGGTTTAAGTACTGTTGTAACAAGTCAACCTCAATTTACCTATCAACAGTACCAGGGACAGTACCAACTCGGTCCTGCTGTCCAACAACCGGTTAACCAGTATCAACCGTATCCTGGGTACACTTATCAACAACCTCAGCAACCCCAGTACGGTCTGGTTAATCCTGGTTTTCCAGGAGGATATAATATCCCGAATGCAATTCCTGTTCCTAGTTATCCTGGATATCCTCCTCCTGGAACTGGTATTGTAACCCAGAGTTTTAGAGATCCTAATCGGAAATTACCGTTTATCGCAACTTTGGATTTACCCGACTTGACGCGCCTAACGAACGATCCAATTCAATATCTTCCGTTCTGGCCGCCAATGCCAAATAAGTTGCCCAGTGATATACCCAAGTTCGAAGGTAAGTCTGGAGAGGATCCGTCCAACCACGTGATGACTTACCACCTCTGGTGTGCTTCAAATTCTATCTCGGATGATTCGATCCGCTTACGTCTTTTCCAGCGTACGCTCATTGGTCTCGCGGCCAAGTGGTACATTGAGTTACCACGGGCCTCTTTTTACAATTTTAGCCAGTTAGCTACCTTGTTCCTAACTCATTTTCAGTTGCCGGTCAGATACGACAATGGTACTGAGTTATTAACTTCATTAAAACAATCGACGTCCACTTATATTTCCGATCATATTCATGAATGGAGACGTCGAAGACGTTTAGTGAAAGTTTTTATCCCGGACCAAATCTTAGCTGAATGGTTTGTAAAATCATTATTACCGAAGATTACTGAAGATGTAGCTAAGACCGGAGTAGTTACTGAGGAGCAAGTCATTGCTCAAGCTCAGTATCTTGACTTAGTTTACACTCAGTCGGGTATGTTGCACGAGAAGATCCCAGATCTTCCTAAGTCGAATCAAATCGCTGCTGCTCCTTCGGGGTCTCATGCTGCTGATGGCATGATTGGTACGGCGAATACTAAAAGTAAGAAGAAATCCTCAAAGAATTCTTCTCCAATAATAACCTTACCAGAATCCCCGACAGGAGAGTCTTCTCCTGAAATTATCGTCAACATTCACGCTCTAGAGTCATCTACGGCTAAATCAAAAAACGGTGGTAAGAAGAAAGGCAAGAAGAAGGATAAAGCAGAAAAGGCTCCAAAGGATAAAAAAGAGAAGTCGGAATCTAACGACGAAAAGCGCAAACCTCGCTATCCTTGTTTAATTTGTGAAGAAGATCATTTCACAAGAGATTGCCCTCATCGGGCAGAGGTTGTGAAAATCGTTAAAGGTTCCCCAACTCCTGCTGTTTTGAAAGATCCATTTCCGAAGCAGGAGAGTAAAATGATAGGTTCTTCCTCGAGTGCCAGTGAAGAACCCATATTGATGATGTCTCATGTACGGATTGCGACTCGATCGCAAGATTATGGTAGTAAGAATCCTGTTGATGGCAAAGAAGCAGAATCTTCTCATTCTAATCCATCAACCTCAGCTCCCGGTTCCGATCCACTACAGATCGAGAAACCTAATCCGGACTTGGTAATCAAACCGCCCGCTAAGGGTATACTTCGAAAGTCTGCTTTCAATCCACATGCGAGAGCAGCTCAGAATTATAACATTGTTGAGGATTTAGCTGTTTCACCCTCAGCAATGTCGGCTTTGGAAGTGCTGCAATCATGCCCAGCACAACGAAAATTACTCTTGTCGGCTATAGGAGCTGTTGATATTCAGGACCCGAACCTGATAATCTTTGATCTAGAAAATAGTACACCGCGTCTCCCTCATCAGATGGCTTTCTAGATTCCAGTGATAGTAAAAAATAGGCCTATTCATCGGACTGTAATTGATGAAGGAGCTTCTACGTGTATTATGTCGATTCAGTGTTGGAGATTGCTTGGTTCTCCTTCACTGAACCAATCCCCGACGATTCTTAAGGCCTTTGATGGCCGTGGGTTCCATCCGTTTGGCATTCTACAGGATTTGCCTATAGGGGTTGAGGGAAAAACCGTTAGTTTGGATGTGGAGGTGGTTGATGCCCCTCTAGACTACAACCTTCTTTTGGGTCGCAGTTGGTCTTACGCTATGAAAGCGGTCGTGTCATCGGTCTTCAGAGTTATAAAGTTTCCACACAATGGTAAGATCGTAACGATAGACCAGCTGGCTTACTTTTCGTCCGACCCAGCCTCTTCAGAGTGTATCCAGCATGTCGGTAAAACGACTATCCCTTACAAGGATGTTGGTGTGGGATTAGTTAAAGATTCTGGTTTACTGGGAACTTTTCCTTTTCCTTCAATCAATGCAGACCCTTCATTCGCATCCATTCATATGATTACTTCAGACACTATTATTTACGATGATCCTTGGATTGTCCCATCTGAATCTGAGATAGACTCATTCGGTAATGCAATGCCTTTGAGTCCATATGAAATTGCTTATGAGGCTGTGCAGTCTTTTTCCGACTCCAGTTCAACCCAATTCGACCAAATGAATGTGGTCCGTGAGGAATCACTTTTCACATCAACCTCAGAACGGATAACGTTTCCTGAAGTCGTGTCATCTGACGAACAACTTCGCGAAATCCTAAGTGTAGACGATCTACCATGGGAAGATCTTCATCATAGATCTTCGTTTTTACCTGAGGGTGATGACTTTGAAAATGATTTTTCATCAATTTTTACAGCTGAATATGTCAAGGACGCTCAGAATCCCATGAAACATCCTGATTCAGAGTTGAATTTGGGAAACATCTCCCAAACTATTGCCATTGACATCTCAGTTAAAACCGGAGTTATTGAAAACATTCATATAGGTGCCTCGTGTACAGATAACGAAATTCAAACATACAAGGTCCTATTTCAAGAATTCCGCGACGTGTTTGCCTGGTCCTATGAGGAAATGCCAGGAATTGATCCCTCCATTGTTTTTCATGAAATCAAGACCTACCCGGACGCTAAACCCGTTCGGCAACGTCTGCGTCAGATACACCCTAGGAAAGCGGCTGCGATTAAAGCAGAAGTCGAGAAGCTGTTGAAGGCAGGTTTCATTTATCCGATCCCGTTAACGGATTGGGTATCGAATATTGTTCCGGTTAACAAGAAACAAGGAACAATAAGAATATGTATTGACTATAGGGATATAAATCGTGCTTGTCCAAAAGACAACTATCCCACGCCCTATATCGATCAAATAATTGATGATTGTACCGGCAGTGAAATATTTTCCTTTACGGACGGTTTTTCCGGTTACAACCAAATCAATATTCTACCTGCCGATCAACCAAAAACGGCTTTCATTTGTCCTTGGGGGAAATTTTCTTACTGCAAATTACCTTTTGGACTTAAGAATTCTGGAGCCACTTTCCAACGGGCAATGTCTTACGCGTTTCACGACATCAAGCACATTGTGCAACCGTATCTCGATGATTTGCCTGCTCATTCTTTACATCGAGCTGATCACCTTGTCCACTTACGCGCTATTTTTATGAGGTGTCGGCATTATCGAATTCGGTTGAACCCACACAAATGTGTCTTCTGCATAGAAGTGGGACGATTGCTAGGATTTGTCGTTTCAAAATCCGGTATCCGCGTCGATCCCTCGAAGGTCAAAGCCATCATCAAATTGCCTCCTCCTTCGAGTTTGCACCAACTCCAAAGTTTGCAGGGGAAAGCAAACTTTTTACGTCGATTCATTCCTAACTACGCCGAGGTTACAAAGGGTTTCACCCGGTTGTTGAAACAAAACGCTCAATTTTCTTGGGATGAGATAGCTCAAAAATCTTTTGATGCACTTAAGCACGCGTTGACCCATGCACCGTTGCTGCATCCTCCCAACTACAACCAGGACTACTTTTTGTATCTCGCCGCCTCCCACTCCACCATTGGAATGGTCTTAGTTCAGGAAGACGAATTCGAAACGGAACATGTGATATATTATCTTAGTAGGACGTTAAATCCCACTGAGCTAAAATATTCGAATGTGGAGAAATTGGCCCTGGCAGCTGTTCAGGCTATCCAGCGTTTTCGTCATTACATTCTTCTCCGTAAAACTACAGTGATTTCGGATTGCAACCTTATGATCTATATTTTGACTAAACAATTGCTAGGGGGCAAGTACTCCAAATGGATTGTTATCTTGCAGGAGTTCGATTTGGAGTTCGAGAAGTCCAAGTCTAAGAAATCCTTAGTTTTTGCGGAATTGATGTGTGACTTCCCGCGTGCTGACACGGAAACTGTGGTAGAGGAACCCATTGCAGATGAATCTCTGTTTCTTATCAGCACTTTAGATCCGTGGTATGGGGATATAATCGTCTATCTCCAAACCCAATCCTTTCGGCCCGAAGCTTCAAAGTCGGAACGCCGGAAAATTCGATTCCAGTCCCAACAGTACAGAATTATTGGAGACACTCTTTATCGTCGTGGGGCGGACTTGGTTTTTCGTCGTTGCTTAACTCATGAAGAGGCAGAAAGGGTTCTGAATGACTGTCATTCTGGAGCATGTGGCGGTCATATGTCTGGGTATTCCACAACTCAGAAGGTGTTGCGTGCTGGCTATTTCTGGCCGTCCATGTTTAAAGATTGTATCATTGCGGTCCGGAAATGCCACAACTGTCAAGTGTTTGATCGCAAGATGCACGCACCACCTGCTCCTCTCCACCCTATAATTGTCGTTGGTCCTTTTGCTAAATGGGGTATCGATTTTATTACATGTAACCCTCACTCGGCCGGGGGGCATGCGTATATCATCCTTGCGGTTGATTATTTTACTAAGTGGGCCGAGGCGATGCCTACATTCGAGGCAAGCGGCAAGACAACAGCGATTTTCGTATTCAATCATATTATTGCTAGGTTTGGTGTCCCACAAGCGATAATCACTGACCATGGGCGCCATTTTTGAAACATTATGATGACCGAACTTACAAGCCAGCTTGGTTTACGTCATGATAGTTCTACTCCTTATTATCCTCAAGAAAACGGTTTGGTTGAATCCATCAACAAAGTTCTAGTTATCATGATCCGATGAATCATTGGTATTCATCGGTCGAATTGGCATAACATGTTATTTTCAGCACTTTGGGCGTACCGAACCTCAGTAAAAACATCAACAGGGTTCACTCCTTTCCAACTAGTTTATGGTTTGGAAGCAGTGTTGCCCATTGAATGCGAAATCCCATCACTTCAAATGGCTATCGAATTACTCCCAGCTACTTCCGAAGAGGAGAAGCGTCTGTTATACTTAGCTAAATTAGATGAGACTCGACGTGACGCTGCTTTGGCAATCGAGACTCACGCGAAAAGGATGAAAGCTCAGTATGATCGCAACGTAACCCCTCGTAATTTTTCGGAAGGAGACCTAGTGCTATTATATGATCAAGCTAACGATAAGTTAGGTGCTGGAAAATTCGTTCCCATGTGGCATGGGCCCTACATTGTCAAGCGAAAGCTAGCAAAAGGGGCCTATGAGCTGGTAGATTTTGATGGGGACTCTTTGGGTAAGCCCAGAAACGGACTTTACCTAAAGAGGTATTATGCTTAAATGGTGGGTATGGAGATTCAGTTAGTTTAGTTAAGTTAATTTTTCTTTCTAGCTGGTATGTTTGCTTAGTTTAGACAGTATGCTTAGCTTAGAGAGTGTGTTTTTCATCGTTATTCTGGCTTATCTTGGTTTTACTCTTGATATTGCAGATGTCGACGCCTCTCCAAACGTACATTGGATTTGCTGATGGTGCTTGTCGTAGTACACGGAATATCTCTTCCGCAGCTTGGGTTATCTATTCGCCCTCTGACGAGTTAGTTTCTATGCATGGGGTGAGCCTCGGTCAAACAACAAACAACATTGCAGAATACAGTGCAGTGATTGAACCATTATCTGAATCTATTTCATTTGGGATTCGGAGTTTGATAGTGAGGTTAGATTCTGAACTCGTTGTATTACAGCTTAATAGAGTCTATGCCATTAGAAATCTGGTGTTATTAAGATTGTTTTTGAGGGTGCGTCTCTTGGAACGTGAATTTTATTACATTGAATATCAGCATATTCCAAGGTCTTTAAATACATTAGCAGATGAAATGGCGTCTCGAACGTTAAATAGACATTTGTAACAATCATAAATGTAAATTTATAAACATTTCATCACACATGTTTAACAAAATAAGCCGGTAATAATGATATATATATAGGAGTGTGTCAAAAATATACATCATCTTCGATCATAGGTTGAAAAACACCTTATGATCGGCAAAAATGATAAGTACAAAAAACCAAAATGTCACATGTGTCTACAAAAGTGACTAGCCAATCACTGGTGGTGCTCTCTATACGAGACCACTGCCCGCGCTACCCTACACAGGAACCTCCTGAAAGGTCCTGGGACTGCGACCACATAGCGCTGAAGTCGGATAGGAATGTCATCTATAGTCGTCTCTGGTATACCCGCCGTCAGATGCTCTAGATCCTGTTCCAGCTCGGCTAAGGTCTCTGCGGCCGCATCCTGTGGGGCTGGTGCCGGTGCAACTGGTACTCTTCTCTCAAAAGCCCGGAGATTGGCCGGACGTCGTGGACCTACATCTGCATTTTGAAAATTTGTCACTGTCAGTTTTGAGACGATATATAAAAAACAAAAAAATAGATAATTTAAAAACTTGTGAAAAATGAAATACCTCTGTCGTCCCATTGTTCTCCCTGTGGAAGAACCATGTCCGAATCATTGCGAAAATCCATTCCGGCATAAGGAAAATCCTGAATCGCAAAGATCTGGCCCTCCAGCCAGTGAAAGTAACCATCAGGAAATCGAACAACTGTTGCTCCCTCATCAGGATGCCGGGCCATTACCGCAACCCATCTCGTCAACTTAGGCTCCCGAGGAGGCCCAACTGGAACTGTAAGATGCTGGGGGATCAACATTGGAACTCTCTCTAGGGCAAAGCTCACAACTAAAGGCCCATATCCAAAGGTCTTCAGTTGTCCGTTCTTTGCCCTAGTCAGTTGGCCTTTCATATTGGCCAGCACAGCATCGCACCAGTTGAAAATGGTGCCTCGGAAGCAATCTATAGCCATCCGCATTTGGGAACCAGTGGCTATGTGCAAAGCGGCAGCATCGCAAAGTCTGGTAACCGTAAAGGCAATTACCATAAGTTCAGGTCGGGATATGTATTTGATTTCTATCCCCTTCTCCTGGTTTTGATTGTTGCACCACTCTAGCCGGAGACTAGCAAGGGATTGGCCACCCGACCTAGTCCCGAATAGAGAGAGTTGCTCGCCCCTGTTAGGCAAGCCAGTGAGAAAATATATGTCGGAGGGCTCTATCTCGAGCTGGTGCTCTCCGATGTAGAAGCATTGATCCTGAATATTCCACCTTTCAACCAGCCACTCCAAGAATGGCACCTGGGCCCTCATGCCAGGTATGGCCCAGTAATTATAGAGACCGCATGCCTTCAAAGCATCAATGGAAGGTTGATGACCTATTGCGGCCAAATCGACATCTTCGTGTTCTCTTTCACGCCAATCTAGCATGGTGGGCAATCTACACACCAAAAAACATTGATTAGAATTCATAAAATTAAAATTTGATGGTTGATTTTTGTGTTTAGGGTTTGAAAATCCGCTTTACGCGGAGTACGCACCCCGCGTTCAGAAAACAGAGCGGCGGGACGCAGCTGTTCTGAAGGTGGGCTGCGTCCTCCGACCATTTTCCCATATACGAAAATGTCGGGGTACGCAGGTCGCCCATGGGGCACCTGCGTCCCCCGAAAAGCGTACTCTAAAACCCCAAACCCTCCAAAAAATCAAACTAAGACTTGAAATGAAATTCTAAACAGATGAAATTGAAGAGGAGGATGTTGTGAAATACCTGAAAGAGACGGCGCTCGATTCTGACGGCCGGATTCTCCGCAAAGTCCATGGGAAGTTTCTTGTCAAAAGCCCTTTTCTCAACCTCAACAGTAAAACGGTAAAAATGACATGGTAAAAAGTCTTTTTATAGGTTTTTTGGATAAATGAATGCTAAGTTTGTTTATTTTTCACCATGAAGGGATATTTTTCAATGTATTTTTGCCCATCTTAAACAGGTATGAGTAATATGTTGTTTTTGTGTAGGACAAAAGGACTTTAGGGTAAAATCATCATTTTTCACGAACCAAGACATCAGAGTCATCTTTTAAGCCCTTTTCTGACTCCTAAAACATGAAAAGATTGCCGAGCGTTTCTTTTACACTCGTTAAAATGGAATTAAAAGATGGTCCTCTTACAGCCCTTTTCTGACCGTGAAAACACGAAAAGATTGCCGGATTTTTGTCGTTTCAAATTCGATACTGGAAATAAAACGACATGCCTCTGATCACTTTTTACTTTTCAGGTCAAAGGCATTAATCATGAAAGTACTCCTTGGTCCCAAGCTCAAGCGGTTCTCTCAGGTATTATTTTATACTTTTTCGGGCTTGGGAGACACAAATTTACGAAAAAGTTCACCTTGGAGTCTCCTTTAGTTTTTTCAGACTCTCTAAAATTGAAAAACGCCGAGTTTCTCCTATACTGGACTCGTTAAAATTCCACAGTAAAGGACCTGTTCGATTACAAACAGGAACGGACCACTCCTTCTTAGGGTCCGAATCTAAACTAAGTTGGACTCATCCGAAGGATGAGCTTATAATCAAGCATATGTTATCCTCCTCAAGCTTGTAAAAAATAAAGAGGTACTTGCCAGAAATGGTGGGGGAAAAGAGAGAAGAATGAACCTATTTGTTATCCTTTGTTGCAGAAGAACCTTATCACCACTCTTGAACACGACACGTTTCATTCACCTGGGTTGGGAAATCCTTTGCCTTAAAGTTGATCAAACCACTCTGAAAGTCTTCAACCGTTTTTGGGTATTAACTTTGGGTCAATTGTCACCAAGCCATCTGTCATGTGGTTATGTGTTCAAGAGGTCTCTGCAAATAAACCATTCATATGCAAAATACTTGTCATCCATTTGACCACCCCTGAGTCAGTCCTTACAACAACATTTCTTCAACTTGAACAATGATTTCGTGTTGTGGGCTTGCCTGCAACGGGTCGCTTTCTATCGACATCAGCACATTATCTAGAAAGATGACTTAGAAATCGTCAGTACCTTGAAGTCTGCATGCATCAATGGCAGGTTTCTCGCCTTTGACGACAATTTACATCATTGACTTTCGATCAAAGGGTTCCGTGACGTGTTCGACATCAACTCATTCATTCACATTTCATGGATTGTACTGGGTACTTTGAGAACCATTGACATCACTGGTGGTTTCTCTCACACTTGTTAATGGTTTACATCACTAACCGGTAATCAAGTGGTTTCTACCATGCTCGACATCAACTCATTTATTCGCATGGATAGGATCGTACCAATTCGGGAAGTAGAAATGAAGACCCTGGATCTAGTTTCCACCATCCAGGCTGCGAGGAGTTTTGTATTCATTATATGGTAGACTAATCATAAACAGATGGCTGCGTCCATACTGTGTCTACAAAAGTCTATGATTGTAATGTACTGCAAAATCATTCTTGTATCAGAGCAGTAGTTAGAATGTTAGTTAAAGTTTTCAATCTGAGTATGGGAATGCCTACCTCAGCGATGATATCATCTTATATATGTATTTTGTGTTGAATATTTGCAGGTTCTGACCGGGTCCTCTGCAAGATACTCCTTGAAATGATAAAGTACTTCACCCTTCCTAGATCATAAAAACCCTAATCTACTACAGGCTTCGCACTTTAGGGGGCAATCTGTTACACTAAAAAATGTCACCATGACTATTTGCAGTTAGTATGGCTCCATCCACTGTCATACTGTCCTCCTTGGCAAGTCTCATGCCTCTGCTCTTCATGTCAAACTTCAAGAAAGAGAGAAAGTCATTAAAAATCTATATTATCTCTGGTACGCAGTTTCTCTTAGCCTTACCTGCGTGTACGCAACCCAAGTTCACAATACCTGCGTACTTGTACGCTCTGTATGTAAAGGGGTGGGTGCGTACTCCTGTAAAGGTCAAAAGGCGCAAGTTTCACTCCAAAAAAGTTACTTGTGGTCATTTCTAGAGTCTTCTAGAAGCTTGTTTGACGTGTATGAAGCGCCTCCAGATGGTTCATGTATCCCTACCAAAGAGGAACTTATCCCATCAAGAGGGGAGCTATCCCATCCAAAGAGGGGCTTATCCCATTGATGGTGGACCTGAATAACTTCCTCTAGAGCACTATAAATACAGGCATTGGGCCAAAGGGAGGAGAGGTTAAAAGCTGAACATTCCTAAGGGTAGATGCTGCTAGAATTAGGACTTCCTTGTAGAAGCTTGTGAAGAGAGATTACCATCTTTTCTTGTTTCCATTGGGAGGTGGGTGAGCTGATCAGAGTAAAGGAGAACTCTTGTGGACCCTGGGAGGAGCTTGCACAACACCAAGGCTCAGGTTGTAATGGTTCCTTTTGTTACCTTTTAATACAAATTAGTCCATTCTTCTCAACAATTTGTTATTTATGAGTTGTTTCATATACTCCTTGGTCTATATGTTAAATATGTTTTATTTTATGTGATATTCAGGGGCTATTTAGTTGTTTGATTGTTAGTGAATGCAGGTTTCGAAGAGAAGGAGGAGCTCATCTGGATCAACGAAGCTGGACTACTACAACAGCGTTGGATTACAGGTAGGATCTAAACACTTGATTTCTCATATTGTAAAAGCATATTTAGGGAAGGATTGCTCTTATTTGTCTTGTTTGTCATTAGAAAGTCTTAGGCTTCTAGGAAGGTCGGTTGTGTCCACACTAACGACTCTTTCCGCGTGACACACTGTCTTACATGCCTTCGCTACTACTGACTCTAGACTTGAACTGCGCGCCTGTAGTGCCTCCCTGTCCTTCAGAGCTTATGTCTTCTCAATGAACAGTTGCTGATTGTTGACTTTGAACTCACTGACGACAGTGAGTGCTTGTTGTTCTCTGATCCTGAGCTCTTCCACGACCCCCTGATGTAATGCATGTAAAGACTTGAGTGACAATGCGACAAGGTTCAGTCCCATGTTTTTGACTGTGTGAAGCACCACACATTGTTCATCTATCTCTGCACAGATTGACCCTTTAGGCAAAGGGAAGACTTTGATGTCCTGCGGCTAGTCCATCTCCGTGACTGTACTCTTTCCTCGTGCCAGACTGGCTTACACGCTGTTCACCTGTCCAACATCTTCCTAAATTATGGTTGCTTGGAGTTGCAACTCACGCGAGTCCTCTGGACGCCTCCAAGCGTTTGCATGTATTGCTGCTCGAACTGCTGCAACACTTCGGTTGTGGTGTCTCGAATTTTATTGCTGATCTCATCGAGATCGCCCTCTGTTAATACCATGGGATCAACCCGTGTTTTATCAGATTTCTTCTTCTTTCGTGTTCCACCCATTTGCTTTGTGCCACATATTTTCAAAACAAGGGGGGTGCTCTGCCCTTCATCAACTACGTCGCCTTGTCCTGAAATCTCTTCTTCCTCTGTCTCCGTGAAGGTGAATTATCACCTTTCTGTGACTCACGCTTCTCTTGTTCTGCCTGCTCCTTAGCAACGCATTCTTTCTCTATGCTAGCCTTTTCTACATCTTCCTTCTTTTTCTGTTATGCTAGGGTATGCACATGATCCAAATGGATCCTAGAAAACCCTCTAAATCTTCAAAATCTTCTAAAATATCAAAACTATCGCAAAAGGATTACACTATCGGGAGTGAAAAACACAAGGAAACAGTGAAAAACAGGTCTATCAAGGCTTAGACAGTGATGTACAGGAGCCGTCAGATCTGGCCGATCAACGATCCAGATCCGATCGGCATATCACAATCGGCGGTGACAGGTGGAGGCCATCGGAGGTGACCATATGGCAGTTGTGATCGCGATCAGTGCAGGTCAACAAGGACCATCGATCAAGCATGCAGATCGACGACCCAAGTTGAATCACAATATCGCATTGGCACAATGCAAAGGAACGCTTACCAACTAGCCCGGGGCTCATGCAATATGCGATTGCGACAAGTCACATCGCAAAATCGCATCAGAGCAACACCACGAAGCGGGGGTCGATACATACGCGACTTGCGATATATATATTTGGACCCGACGGGGTTATGAACGATATTTGATATATTTTGAGATCCGGAAATAGGGCTTTTCCTATGTATTTTGCATTTTTCGTTAAATAAACGAAATACGAAGGGAAGCACCGATGCGATGAAACCGGACCCGAAAGGGTTTTGTAAATACCACTTCATAATTATTTCAAGTCCGATATAAGCCATATTGATGGTATTTTCAATGTTTTAATGTATTTTTATAAATACAAAGGGAAACCATGGAATGAGCGGGATTTTGGGCGAGCCGTAGGCGGTAAGTGGTTTTGGCTGGGCTTCTCCCAAGCCCATACACTGGATGCCACGTGGCCAGGCACTGAAGAGAGAAAACCACCCTTTTTGGGCAATTAACCCCCGTATGCATGAGCCGCCTGAAATGAACCTCAGCCATTGGATCAAGATCTCTCAGATCAACGGTGGAGATGCAATAAGTGATATAAAGGCAGACCCGATAGGAGTTATAAGGTGGAATTTATAATATTTCAAATCCGATAAATGACAGATTGGTGGATTTTCACAGTTTTTAGTGTATTTCTATGTGTAAACAGAGAACGCTATTTTTGGGGATTTCAAAGGCCTGATGGTCCCTTCCGTTGCAGAACAGGTGGCCACCTTCACTGAAGACATTATGCCATGTTTGCTAATGTTCAGAAGGGGATTTGAGTGGATAGAGGCCGAGATCCAGAGAGCCTGGGAAGGGGAAACAAACAAACAACTCTGATTGACTTTAAAGCCATAGAAGACAGAAGACAGAGACAAGTAGTGTTGAGACAGAGCAAAGAAAGAGACAGAGAGTGAGAGGGAGAGTCTGTGTACTCAGAGAGGCTTGAGGGATTCAAGAAAACTCCTGCTATTTTGTATCTGTTGTGTTGAGACTCAATTTGAGCTCACACTTTGTAAAAATCTGCACTTGATGACATAATAGATAGGTCACCACTGAAGGCTGGACCAAGAGACATAGCCCAAGAGTTTTGGGTGAACTCCATATTAAACTTGCCGTGTTTATGTGTGTTGTTTATTATGTTTCTTTAACTGCTTCTTTGTCTATGTTATTCAAAATCTTATCGATCCATTGCACTAAGTAATATAGGCAAATCCATGCACATGAGTCTGTAATACCTTAAAATTAATCTAAGATCTTCATTTTCAGATCAACACAACTTTCTTAGCGGCTTCCTTTATTTTCTGCGTAGCAGAAATTTCCACACCCATGCTTGTTCCAACATCTACTTTTGACAGGGTGCACCACTCTGTAGGCCATAACCCTACGACCTCCTGCACGTTCATTTTTGACACCAAATAGGGAAACTAGTGCTATTTATTCTCGAGATCCTTCAGTTCTTAGATAGAGACTTTGTGGAAGTCAGCCTTGAATTCCGTGTAGGATGAAAACTGTGTGAACAAGGTTGGGGACAACCTTGGACGCTAACTGAGTACCATATGGATATCCATTTCCATAAGAGTCCAAAACATCATTGTCTCTGAAATCTGCACAACATCATTGGTGACCATAAGGAGGCAAATTGCGCGGCCTCTAGCAATCCTTCCTCGAGCGAAGGAAATTGGCTATCCTTTGGAAATATCCACGCAATGAGCACAATTGATAGCAAAAACCAAGTGTAGTGGAACGACTTGGTTTCCTCCTAGGCTTCTTGACAGTTTGCTAGGAACTCCTGACAAAGGTACCTAACCCAATTAAATTGTATTCCTTTCACGCACTACGCAGCAAGTGTAACTACTGGCGCTAGAACTTCGTTCGCGCAACATTTTCTCATAACCTTCCCTGCTAAAATCTGGGCAGTAAATTGAGATGTCTGGTTTGTAATAGAGAGAATGGAATACCCTTGCAATTTCTTGAGGAGGCTGTAATCCTTCTTCATCTTGTCTCCAAGCTATTTCTCCCCAGTCTTCCCTCCAAACTCCTTGGCAAGGTTCATGCCTTTGTAAGGCAGCCACGTGATTCTATGAATTAACATTTCCGTGATGGGGATAGGCTCTCCTAGACATAAGCACCCATCATGCACTAGCGTGAGGAGTTGGCGCACACATATCATATTAATGGGGGTGCGGTGATAATGTGGCACCAACAACAGATTGAGAAACCCTGATTTCTCAATAATGCAGACCCATTCCATTGGCTCCAATGCTATAACGCCTGTTTCTTCGTAATATACTTTTTGCATATATTTATCCATCGCCAAATGGGGAAACTTAGTGTGGTTTGCGAGGTCCAATCCCCCATCTTTAACAATGGGATCCGCGTGAGCCAAGGACCTTCAAAAGGGACCTTCTTAGGCAGCAAGGGTGTGGATACTGTAAACTTCCCGGTATCAGGGTCCTTCGTTATCTTTGCTTTTACCTTCCACGGAGGGATATACTTTGGCAGCCTTGTCATGGGTTCCACCCCTTCGGCATCAATATCCTCCATTCCTTGGAATTCTTCCGCCTCCAAGTCCACTACTCTTTCTAGTTGCTTATCTTTCTTCTGCTTTGCTTGTGTTTTGGTAGGCCTCCTTGGTGACGTGCGCACCAGCACCGACTTCTTCTATTTTTCCTTTGCTACTGGTTGCTTCTCTTTCATTGCAGGATGTTTGTCTTTCGTCACAGTCTATTTTGACCTAGGTGACCTTGGCGTCGTGGGCACCACAGGCGTAGCCTCTACACTTGACACTTCTGGTCCTAGTGTGCTGGACACAACAACTTCTGAACTCAAGGCTTTAACGGGGTTAATGGTAGTCATTCTCTCCATAAATAACTCATGGGCTATGGGAGAAATGTTTGCTCGTGACAAGAATTCTTCCTAGAACACTCGGCTCATAGGCAACAGACAACAAAATTCAGCAACAAGTCTTAGAGCGCAAAGTGTTCTCTATTGGACCGGAACACATAATTTATAGGGGGTTTTGAATTCAAATCCAACCGTTCCCCCCAAATTCTGATAATAAATGTTGTTTTGGCGACAGATCTTCAAATATTTTTGCCTTAATTGCCACCACCCCACTCCACTTAACCGTCTTTTGGCCATCAAGTCATGAACAATAACTCTAACGGTCATTTTCTTGTTGGGTTGTGTGGTACTTCCCTTTTGGCATAGCTTCCTGAACGTAGCTTTATGGGTTTCATCTTCATCACTATCCTCATAGCCTGCTCGCTGCCTTGTCATCCAACGCGGGAAGTGTAGTTTAAAGTCCCGTGCTCCCTTGCAATTGCCTGGCGCACTAAGACTATCCTGCTGCCATATACTCATTGCATAGGATCCATTGTATACAACTTCAATCTGGTCCCATTCAATCTTCTTAGGAAGGGTTCCCCATTCAGTTTCATGAGCTAAACTGTGCCACCATCTGTAATTTAATTGACAATATATGGCCCTAAACAATGCATCTGGAATTTACCCAAAAATTTAGTGAATTTACTATCATACAAGAGGACAAGATCGTTTACCTTGAATGTGCGAAGCTTGATATGGCAATCATGCCTTGATTTTTCACGTTCCTTCTGTACTTGTTGATGGAATCCTACTAAAAATTGATCTTCTTCGAGCTCCATCAGCTGCGCGAGCCGTTCCTCCAAGGCAGAATAGGCACAATGTATTCCATTGGAATTATGACTTTGACCCCATATACTAATTTGAATGACGTTTGCCAAGTTAGCTTCTTACAAGTAGTCCAGTAAGCCTAGAGTACTGCAGGTACGTGCACATCCCAGTCATTCCACTGCACATTGCAGATCTTTGTTAGCGCGTTCTCCAAAATTTTGTTAAAGGCTTCAACAATTCTGTTTTCCTGTAGGTGATATGGTGTAATATTCTGATGGTAGACCTGGAATTCCTCAATCAACGCGCTGATCGTTTCATTTAGAAAGTGCGTACCCCTATCACTCATCAACACTTTCGGGCATCCAAATTTGGTTAAGACATACTCAAACAAGAATTTTACTGCCATAGCCCCTGTACAATCCTTAAATGGTTGTGCTTCCACCCATCTGGTTAGATATCTCGTCGTAGTGATAATATAGCGCACACCCATTTTCTTTCCAAGGGGCTGAATTGGCCCAACAAAATAAATCACCCACTTCTCAAAGGGCTACAAAGATACCCGAGGATGTAGTGGTATCTCATCCCTTCGCGATGGTATGCCAGTTCTTTTACATGCATCGCACGCCTTACAGTATGCCTTGGAATACTTGTGCAGTGTTGGGTACCATAAAATTACGCGCAAAATCTTATGCGTAGTTGCTTTGCCTGTATAATGGCCTCTCGTAGCTCCCCTGTGAGCTTCAGCGAGATAGCTGTCCCACTCAAAGTCTGGCACATATCTTTGCAATATTTAATCCGCACCCATTTTATACAAATGTCCCGCAATAACTGAAAAATTGGCCACACGCACAACTAATTCCTTCTTCTGCTGACTTGTGTATCCTTCCGGTGCCATCCCTGTAGTCAAGAAGTGAATAATGTCTGCAAAATGGTTATCTGCTACACACACCGCAAAGAGTTGTGCATCTAGAAACCCTTCCTCCAAATTATTAGGTTCTTCTCCTGTTTCGATTCACGACAGATGGTCAGGTCCAACATTTAACCTCCCCAACTTCACAATGACTTCAAAGTCATATTCCTGAAATAATAGAAACCATCTGCAGATCTTGCCCCCCAACATAGGCTTGTTGACTTGGTATTTCAACGCAGAATGATCCGTGTCCATCTTGAAATGCCCCCCTAACAGATAGTGCCTGAATTTTTGCAGTGTGTAGACCATGGCCAACCATTCGTGCTGAGTTATTGAATAATTTTTCTCAGCCTTCGATGACTTCCTACTTACGAAGGCTATAGGATGGTCCATTTCTCCTTCATCGGCCTGTGTTAGCACTGCACCCAACGCAATGCAAGAGGCTTCCACATGTACATGAAACTCCTTTTTCCAATCGGGGAATACTAAGATTGGTGTAGTGACCATATTTTATTTCAACACATCTAAGCTGCGCTGACATTCTTCGTCCAAACAGAATGTTGCATCCTTTTTTAGTAGTTTCTCCATGGGCACAGTAATTTGAGCATAGGCTTTAATAAATTTTCTATAGTATCCCATATGTCCCAGCATTGCGCGCAACTGTTTAACGTTCCTAGGGGCCTCCAAGTTCACAATTATCACAATCTTTGTAGGGCCCATTGTATATCCTTTCTTGCACACAACATGACCCAGCAATATCCCAAAAGGAACACATAATATACATTTTTTCAAATTAAACACAATCTGGTATCTGGGACATGTATCCAACATGAGGTGCAGACTTGCTACATGGCACTTCACTAATCCAAACACCATCCAGTCATCAAAGTATACCTCAAGAAACTTATGAATGAAATCCTTGAACGTTGTGATGACTACGCATGAAAATATCGCAGATGCATTCTTTAATCCAAATGGCATCACAGTTTACTGAAAACAACCACACTCCATTGCGAAGGTCATTTTTCTTTTATCCTTTGGTGTGATCTTGACTTGATGATACCCTGAAAACTCATCAGTAAATGAATAGGCCTCCTTCCATCCAACATTGTCTAGCACTTCATCTATGAACGATGTCGGAAATGGATCGTGGACACATGCATCATTAAGCTTCCGTAGATCTATGTAGATCCTTATTTCACCTTTTTGTTTCTTTTCTTAAACCACCATCGGGCTCACCCAGTCAGATTATTCAATAGGTTCTATGATTCCTGCCTCCAACATCTTATCTAGCTCCTAGAGAACCTTTTCCTTATACTTAGGAGTAAGGCAATAAGGCCTCTATTTAATAGGCTTCACGTCTGATTTCAGTGTGATATTCGTAACACCCAAATCAACAATTATGCCCTTTAGATCTGAAAACTTAGTTGGAAAGAGATCATAGTATTCGCAGAGTAATTCAACAAATTTATCTACTGTAGCGTCGTCCTAGTAATCTCCAATTTTCGTGAACTTCGATTATTCATCAATGCCAATGTCTACTTTCTTTGTTTTCAAAGATTGGGAGATGTCTGGTTTCCTATTTGTGGTCCCTAAACTTCGTGATGTCCTTCTGCCTATGAAATATTGATGTTCCTGGGTCTTCTTCTTCCTCTTCAACGGTCACATTATAGCATTCTAGTGCATGGCGCAGCTGGGTGCTCTAGTCTGGTTGGGTCCATTCCATAGGTTCCGTTAGTGTTATGAAGATAACCGCTTTAATTTCCTATAGTGCTTCATCGATGCTTGCAAAATTGTCCTCAAAACTAAAAGTCAATAAGAACCCTTCCTTCAATACATCCCATTCCGCAGTGCCATGGTGGAGCTCCGTTTCAAGATACCAGTTCATGGGGATGGTATCCAAGGTATGGAAAAATATGTGTACCCACTCTGGCTATGGTTCTGTTCCCCATGATTTAGTCCACTTTTCTAGGTGATCACGCGGATCGTCCCTTCCATTATATTTCTCAATCATTCTGGGGTTAGCTCGCCCAAACCGTAGCTTCATCATTCTTTTGGAATCTCACCATCCAACAAAACTATCCCTATGCGTACCCCACCATCGTGCAGGTGTAGTGCACAGTGCCAAATCTAATGCTTTGAAGCGGTGGTCTCAAGGACCTTACGCTCAAATTCCTCAAAAAATAGATCTATGTTAGTTAAACCATCATAATAAGGTAATTTTCTTACCTCCAACGAAACACAATGCAACGACTTTGTCACCATATTACATCACAATGTAGAAACTTCATGTAAGAGATTCCGCCAGTGCTCTAACTCCTTGTCTAAATCAGAGGTGTAGGAACTCTCCTGGTCCCATGCAATTCATCCATCTGCCATTGGATTGATCCAGTCCTGATCTCATGCTGTTATCTTGTAAATCTGATCTAGTTCATCATCACTTTCTTCATAATCGCGGACTGGTTTAGTATGGCACGCCCCTTCTGCCAAGTTCACTAGTACTATAACCCGAAGAAACTTTATTTCAGATGACATCATTCTTTTCTTCAAATTAATGACCCCATTCATATCAATAGCCTAGTCAATTCCTAGGAGCACAGGGTAGGGATTACTGTCGTCAATGATTTATATAACTTCAAAGTCAGCCACCATGCTCACACCTTCTATATCAAATGTTACTCCCTATAACCATCCCATGGGGATTATTTTCTACTGGTTTACCATCTTGAGCTGAATTGAAGACCACTGTAGCACAAGTATCCCCATCCTTTCCCATGTATGTTTCAGTAATACATTCGCATCGAACCCCAGATCCAAGATGACCTGATCCATTTCATAATCACCTATCTGTGCGGTTAGCCTCATCTCTCACCCTATTCGTGCCTTATGCTTGCCAATCTTTCTGACCGCGTAGTGTTCACCAGGGGCCTTTTCCTTGTTGCACATTTATTTATTAGTTTTTGCAGTCCTTCCACATCCTTGCTATTGCGCAACAGTTTCATGCAGGTCTCCAAAAATGTAGTGAGTACAAAAGGATCAACATCTGCAGGCGTGCTGAGTTCTTGTATCTTGCCCTAGTTTCTTGAGGTGGAGGCCTTCGCGAAGCTCTTCTTGGCTTCCATAAAAGTTTCCTTAGCATGGTCCAGGTCAAAGCTGACTTCTTTCTCTGGTGCTTTGCAGACCCATCCTTCTTCTGTAGGTTGTTTACCTTTATCAACACTAGTTTTCATTCCATTACTTAGAACAATATTAATTCTTTGATCTTCTTCGCAGGGCTCAACCCTCATCATCTGTAAATTCTGCATAGGCTAATGAGGTTGCATTTTCTTTTCTTACATTTTAGATATTAGCACCAGGAATTATTCTATAGTATGGTCAAACTGTCTGCAGTATTGACATGATGGGTGTGTAGGATTTTGGCACTCTTGCGCATAGTGCTTCAGCTGTCCACAGTTGTGGCAGATAATCTGACGCGACCCCTACTAGGTCCTCCTCCTCAAAGGCCTTGTCCTCGTCCCTGATAACCTCTGTGCGATCCCTCGATGCCTTTATTTGGAGGTCGTGTTTCTGGCTGCATATGGTACGTAGGTGTTCTTTCCATCATCAGATCATAACTTCGACAATGGCGCTCATCATGGCCCATAGATTTGTAGAAATCACAGAAAAACTACTGGGGAGTATGAACAAACTTCTGAAGTAAATGGAAATTCTCCATTGCATGTTGCCCAGTAACTTGAAAAATGGTGCACCACAACGCAACCCCCATGCTCGGCCTTGCTGGGGTTTCTGGTTTCAGGGGAATCGACCCCCCTCCTATAATATAATTCGTGTACACGGGACATTGATCCTTATTGTGCCCATGGCCTTTTCACTTCAAACACCAGAATTCTGTGCATGCTTCTGGTTTAATCTCCTTGTCTTTCTTCAAAATTTGTATTTCTAAGTGTAAGCTCTCTAACTATGAGTGGATCTGTTGTACTCCTAGGTTTGTATTCTGAATAGGTGATGCATGCAACCTCATCGTGATCTCCAAGGCTTCTGCCTGTGTTTCTATCTTCTGTTGTCATAGAGAAATTCTCAAATGGGGAAAAGTGATGCTATAAACCATTCACGGTGCTGGATATCTGTGGTCTGCGTGTTAGCCTCTCTGAGAAGACACTTCAACCTCTAATCAAATTCCCAAGGTGTCTCTTTGACCCTCATCATGATCTCTTTAAATCCAATTACTGACTGTGAGTCAGATTTAGGTTTACTAAACTCTTTGTTGAAATCTGTCTTAGTCTTTGCTAGCGTCGCAAGAGGATTATCAGAACAATACTTAATGTACCAGGTTAGTGCACGATCCTGCAGAGCGGTAACCAACTGCACTTTATTTATA
The DNA here is from genome assembly GCA_031772625.1 of Pinus tabuliformis. NCBI lineage: Eukaryota > Viridiplantae > Streptophyta > Pinopsida > Pinales > Pinaceae > Pinus > Pinus tabuliformis. The sequence goes on from CM062820.1 coordinate 481,916,632, forward strand.
TTATCATCGGCAATGTGTTGAGCTATCCATATAACATTCGTGACAAAACATAACTGCGCTAGATATTCACTTCCTATGCCCTTGAATATCGACATTTTCATTGTGCTCGCCATGTTGAAAGGTGACGGTGGAGGTGGAGGTGTGGGTGAAAGTGTATGCAGTGGAGGTGGAGAAGGCGGTGGAGTAGATGGATGGTTTTTTCTAGGAACCCCCTGAGTGATTAGCTGAACAGTGCTGCGTGGCGTAGTCTTCCCTGCCCCTTCGTTGTCACTTGAAGGAGGTCCAATCAAGGGACTATACTTTGGTCCTGATCCTTCGCGATTTCTAAAGAATCTTCTGCTTCGCGTAGCTCCGAACATCAAGGTAATGGAATCAACTGTTTTTCACATAACAACATCTTAATCCAAGTATTCAATGATCTTAAATAGTTACCTCGCTGTCCTTTGAAGAATATTCGCTCCGCTTCACTATTGTTGACTGAGGTATTAACTGCAAATTCTGTAACAAATCCTCCTAGAATTCGATTGAGCCTATGATCAAAAACCCACATGATCTTGTTTTTAGAGGCTTCTAGTCATCGCACAAATTATGGACTCCACACTATAAGACTATCAAGCTTCCACCTTCCTTGACTATGTGTGATTTTAGCCAACCACTCATACAATTCAATGGGGAAGGTGCAGAAGAAGATATTGTGAATCTTTGTATACAGATACCTGTTCAACCACTCTTCCTTCGACAGGCGCGTATTCCTATTTTCTTGCACCGCGAACTCATGAATCTTCCGATCCAACCACCTTTCAATTTATTTCTTGGTCGGATTCCAATGATGTGACATCACACATATCTTTCGATTAGATCCCTGTCCCAACAACAAAACCATTTGTTGGCTTATGGGGTCCTGACCCAAGTTCAAAGTAAGTTGTGCCAACCAACAAAACCCTACACTACTGGCCCTTTTGGTAACAACTCGCATAATGCAGGCTGCAGTCTCACCCGAAGTAGTATGGGGGACGCAGAAACCAAGTTTCTGCATCCAGAGACTAGTGTGATATCTTCGAGCGCCTTGAATTTGCCTTCACATAGATCGATAAAATATTAGGGCACGTTACTACAACACTGTTAAAACAGCCTTTAAACCTTTGCGAAGGTCTACAATCAGCCCTTCAGACTTTTAACAGTCGATTTACCTATTTACACACATTAGAAAGCAATCCTAAATTGGTGTTCACACATATCCACTTAAGTCGTTAATAAACATAAGAGGAATCATCGGAGTCTTCACGAAAGTATTTAAACATGAATTGCGTACATTATTAAGACTTATTCAAGAGAATGACGTAGCATTCAATCAATATTTCATAAAACAAGTCATTCATTAGTGACATCTAACATAAATATACATGAACTTAAATACCCAATAATTCTGTAGAAAATTGTCTTTATTGATCTCAATTCACAGATTATAGACTCAAACTACCTTGCGCACACACCTGCAGGGGTCCATGCACTCAGCTATGTACTCTACCTAGGCCTCCGCACTCAGCTGCAGAGCCTTTCTTTCTTTATCTAAGCACAAGAAATAGAGCCTTCTTGCCATAGCTCCTTGAATCAACCCAATTCCTTATCTTAGTTCCACTTAGTTACTTCCTTTCACTAAGACTCACTATTTATAGAATTTTTTCATACAATGCCATGGTTCGCAGACCTTGGGTGAATCTCAAAAACCGACTCAAAACCTATCCAAAACAAGGGGCTAAGCCCCTTTGACTCCTAATCATATATGCGCTCCGCATCCACAAATCGCAGAGACATTACATTATTTACAAAATTGTACCACAATTTGGGTTATCTTAACCCAAAACTAACCCAAGGGACCCCATCCCAACATGTAGGTTCATGTCTGCAACTCTTGTTATTGATACCTGCATATGTACACGACTTTATCTCATAGAAGTAGCGTATGGTTTTTCAAACTTCAAATTATTCACTCTTAAGCTGTTAATACACTTCCTCATCCTCTGTATCACCTGTATAAACATTCATATTACCCACAACACTTCAACAAACCACTATAGCTCATATGTAACCATTAGGACACCTAATGATTAAGGACATTATCCATCCAAGATCTATCTAGGAACATCAGTTCTGCACTTAATCATAATGTGACAATAATCTGTGATAGAACCATGAATTTGACATCAAGGACAACACATTATCCATAATGTGAATAATCTCCCCCGTTGGACTTGATGTCAGCCTCTTGCAAAACACCAAGTCCTTCTCTCCCTATTTGACATCAAGGGAAAACAACTGAACCAAGCTGAGAGAAGTACCCCCCCCCCTAAAATTATTAACATTATAAATAATATCTGCCAATGTGTAATAAAGAACCCGACTCGAATATATGACCATGACCTCTCATACTGACCATTCTCCCCCTAAGTATATACTAGACCTTCTAGTGATATGAAATGTAAGTACAAGGTTCTATGAAGCAAATGCATGGCTATCATAAGTACATATGACCTCTCCTATAACCAATGATTTTATGGACCCAAGTTTACATCAATCGTCCAAAACAAAAGGGCTATTTACAACATAGGTCTATTCATGAACAAAATATAGGACAATGGTGACACATGTGTATGATCAATGCATGGAATCCATAAAAACCAACATATGATATCACATTGATTACTTTCCATAAACAAGAGACTCATCAACAACATATGTGAAGTCAAAGAAGACCTCCAACATCACAATCCATTAAGTAGAATAGCCTGATCAACAACATATTGAATTTCAACCAACAATAACAATGAACACTTCAATATCAGTAACTCAAATTGTATGGAAACATATATATCCTTCTCATCAACGAGGATTTCAACAAATAATTCAAGAATGTAAGGAAAACTGATCTATACAACAACAACAACACCAGGAATTCATCATAGATTAACACACTCTTATGCAATCCCAAACATTATATCAACATTCTACAATAAACCAATGTTAGAACCATAATGCTAATAATGATACTATTGGAAACACATGAGATACTCCCCCTGAACCTGTGCCAATTATTCATCGCTAAACCTAATAATACATGATTGTATAAGGTAATAATTGCGTACATACATGACTCTCCTTCATAAGAAGCACATATAAAATGTGAAATGTTGAATTTTACTCAGAAGAAATCAACCACAACTCCCCCTGAGCTCATACTTCCTTATTTTCCTAAGCACAATCAATTTAGCACATGCAAAATTATTATGATAAATTATCTTCATCAAAACCACATGAAGTGATGCAGGAGCATCTGATACTCCTCATTAAAGGAGGAATCCAAAGCAAAGAAGAAGGAGGACATGGACCATGGAGCTAAATGAGGGACAATTTTTGTTAAAAACAGAGCTTAAATGTTGGAATGGATAAGTCTCTAGAAGACTTAATTAAATGAAATCTTCCATGTGTATACATATAACGAGTTTAAGGGTTTGTTGAGCAAATCAAGGAGAGGCTTGATCAGATCCTTTCAGTGATCCAATCCAATATTCCTGTAATGATGAACCTACGTGTTCTATAAATATATGTAATGAGACAGATAGAGATATAGAAAAAGATAGATAGAATTTGTATAAACAGAGGTTGAAATGTAGTCAAGAGGAGAACCTGTGCTAAGGCTAAAATGCCTTAGAGTTGTAACTATGTTGTGTATAATACCATACTGTGTTTAAGTGTTTAATTGTGCTTGTGTGTGTATATCTTATAAACTGTCTGTATGTTCCCGTGTTGCAGGTTTTGATCGACCATCGATCACTGTCAGATCGATGGCGATCCAAAGATATAGAGTTAATTGTTTATATAAATGTCGTGTGTGAAGACAGAACAGGGCAGAGGAACTAGCTTTAAAGTGAAAATCCCATCAAAATGGTGAGATCAAGCCAAGGAAGAATAAGCGAAGAGATGAAGTATCGACAAACCAGGGCCGTTGGATCTTATAGATCAATGGTTAGGATTTTATCGCATCGACGGAGCCCTTAGGGTGTTATCGGACCTGACCATCATCGCAGAGCGATTAGCGATAAAGCGATGGATCCTGGACCGTTAGATCGGGAGTCCAGATCGATGGCCTAGATGCGATCGATGATCACATATCAGAGAGGAAAAGGACGAGTGGTAATGGAATAACAAGGGCCAATACGCCGATAGAAATCATGCACTGATCGACAATCAGAGGTGTCGGTAGTTGGAGGTCAGCATCAGATCAGTGCTGAGGAAAGCAGAAGAGTGAACTCGATAATCCTTATAGATGTGGGTGTATGTTTTTGAAGTCTGACATATATGTTCGGAGCGGGATTTACATGGTTTTCCCGTGTATTTCATAATATGTGTTGCCGAGGGTTTAAGGCTTGAACGCTTAATTTAAAGCTTCCGATAGTTGAATGGTTCATGATTTTAAGGCTTAAGGGCCTATATTAATTCTTTCGATAAGGCTTGTGGGCGATAACCCATAGGCCTTAGGATCAATTTTTTTTAAGGAAAAGGGATTTTTATTAACCCCCATAATCTCTTTCCATCATTTGGTATCACAGCAGAAGAAGATTCAGCGTGCAAGAGAAGGGAAAGGATTTCCAGAAGGAAAGAAGAAGGAGTAAGAGGTACAGTTGATAAATTTGGAGAGTTATGATCTTACTGTCACACAGAGAATGATAACCGAAGGTGAGAAGATTGAAACAAACCTAGAGCATGCAGTGCTCATATGGTTCCAGAGGAGAGAACCTGAAGGATGCCAAAATACTGAGTGAGGAGAGCTTGGTGAGGTACCATGTAGCAGAAGGAGACTGTTACTGTAGAGGTTTGGTTGCAGCTCACAGAGGATCATGAAGGCAGTTCCACTAAAGAAATGAAGTGGGTAGAATTGCTAAGGACAAGGAGAAGCATATGACCAGGAGGTCATAAATTTTTGTGCCTTGGGAGTCTGATGCAGGAGCATCTAACACTCCTCATTAAAGGAGGAATCCAAAGCGAAGAAGGAGGAGGACATGGACCATGGAGCTGAACGAGGGACAATTTCTGTTAAAAACAGAGCTTAAATGATGGAATGGATAAGTCTCTAGAAGACTTAATTAAATGAAATCTTCCATGTGTATACGTATAGCGAGTTTAAGGGTTTGTTGAGCAAATCAAGGAGAGGATTGATCGGATCCTTTCAGTGATCCGATCCAATATTCCTGTAACGATGAACCTGCATGTTCTATAAATATATGTAATGAGACAGATAGAGAGATAGAGGAAGATAGATAGAATTTGTATAAACAGAGGTTGAAATGTAGTCGAGAGGAGAACCCGTGCTAAGGCTGAAATGCCTTAGAGTTGTAACTATGCTGTGTATAATACCATAGTGTGTTTAAGTGTTGAATTGTGCCTATGTGTGTATATCTTATAAACTGTCTGTATGTTCCTGTGTTGCAGGTCTTGATCGACCATCAATCATTGTCGGATCGATGGCGATCCAAAGATATAGAGTTAACTGTTTATATAAATTTCGTGTGAAGACAGAACAGGGCAGAGGAACTGGCTTTAAAGCGCAAATCCCATCAAAACGGCGAGATCAAGCCAAGGAAGAATAAGCGAAGAGATGAAGTATCGACAAACCAGGGCCGTTGGATCTTATAGATCAACAACTAAGATTTTATCGCATCGGCAGAGCCCTTAGGGTGTTATTGGATCGGGAGTCCAGATCGACGGCCCAGATGTGATCGGCAATTGCATATCAGAGAGGAAAAGGATGAGTGATAATGGAATAACAAGGGCTGATATGTCGATAGCGATCATGCGCTGATCGACGATCGGAGGTGTCGGTAATCGGAGGTCGGCATCGGATCAGTGCTGAGGAAAGCAGAAGAGCGGACCCGATAATCCTTATAGATGCGGGTGTATGTTTTTGAAGTCTGACATATATGTTCGGAGCGGGATTTACATGGTTTTCCCGTGTATTTCGTAATATGTGTTGCCGAGGGTTTAAGGCTTGAACGCTTAATTTAAAGCTTCCGATAGTGTAAAAGGGCTCCGATAGTTGAATGGTTCATGATTTTAAGGCTTAAGGGCCTATATTAATGCTTCTGATAAGGCTTGTGGGCCATAACCCACAGGCCTCAGGATCAATTTTTTTTAAGGAAAAGGGATTTTGATTAACCCCCATAATCTCTTTCCATCATGAAGTCATCATCATAATTGATCTAATGAACTAACACACAAACATACACCCCCCCCCCCCCCCCCCCCCCCCCCCACCCCCCCCACCCCTAAACCTGGGGACTTGATCATCATCAAGCTATTATCTACTCCACATGGGTTTTTGCAATCCTTTTAGAAATATGCATCAGGTACAATAGAATGCAGTGAAGACTATCTTCCCCTACTCTAAATTTGAAGAGGAGGAACTTGGTTTCTTATTTTTGCCTAGATTTTTATTTAGAACATATAATTTGTTTGCATTTATAAATATTTTTTCTATAACTTTTCTAGTGTCTTCTTCTATAATTTTGCATCCAGTTGAGGTAAATACAATTGCACGCCCCTCATTATCCATTTGACCTACACTTAGAATGTTATGCTTTAGCCCTTGAACTAACAATAAATTAGCTATTTTTGTATTCTTAACATCAAGATCAACACTACCCTTTCCTAGTACCTTTGCTGGTGCACTATTTCCAAGAATAACTTTACCACTCTTGTTTTTCTTGAGAGAGATAAATTTTCTCTTATTTCTGGACATGTGATGAGACCATCTGTTATCTATGTACCATTGATCTTCTTTTTCAAATGCACACAGAGAAAGGCCATACTTCACTTGTTGCTCCTCATTTTGCTTGATATGAGAAATAGTAGCGGATCCATCTTATTTAGGTATTTTTATATGCACTACTTGTTGTTTGAAACGTCTAAATGATTTCGTTGATTTTGTCTTACATTATTTTTCTACATGTCAAAATTTATTGCATGTATAACACCTTATGTGACCAGAGAAGGGGGCAAGAGAATCATAATATTTATGCTTCCTGTTTCTGCCTTCAATAACATTATGACCAAATAAACTACATGCAAAAAAATACCCTTTAAAGAAACTTGAATGATTGGGAACTGATGGACCTCTTATGGAGAGACTATTTGCTTGAGGGGTGAATAATCTACTTCTGCAATCGGCTACAATGTGTCCAAAGTTGTGACAGATAAAACATTTAATATCATTGACCAAAGGAGACAATGGATTGTTATTTCTATTATTGGGAGCAAATGATTTCCTTTGGAAGTTCAATTTTCTTGGTTGCTAGTTTGGTTTACTCCCTAATTCTTTATCATGATATCATAATTTTCTTTGTTGCTCTCAAAATTTCCTGCACAAGCTTGTGAGCAGGATTCTCCTTTTACAGTTTCACAGAAACCAAGACCTGATTTGATGGAGGGAGACCTTTGACTATTAAGAAGGTTATCCAATATCTTTGTACTATCTTGAAATCTCAAATGTTTTTCCTTTTCTACTAATTTACCTTTTAATATGCTTATCTCAACCTCCTTCTCTCTTTTTGTCTCTTCCAACTGTCTTCTTAACTCGATAATTTCTTCTTTAAGCCCATTTTTTGCATTCTTCGCATACTTGAAGCATCTCCTTATTTCGTTTGTTTGAATTTTCAAGGTGATATTTGAGAGGATGATATGCACTTCAATTTCCTAACAATATTTTTTCTTCTTGTTAATTTGTTTTGTTATCGTTGTAGAGGTTACAAATTCATCATGGTTCCTCTTTTCATATTCATATTGCTTAATCTCAAGACTATCAATCCTTTTCAAAGAAGAAATAAGTTTTCTTCTAAGATTAAAAAATTTAGATAAACCATAAGAGCAGATAAATCATAACATAAGAGCAGATAAAACATAATACATAATCACCACACATGAACACTTGCATTTTTAGGTGGAAACCCAATTTGGGAGAATACCACTATTGTTGTCATCTCTATCTTCTTTCTTATTATGAAGAAAATCTTTTAACATATTGTACTAGCACAAACTCTTACCAATACACAGGCTCCTACCTACAGGAGGCTACAACCTCTACAAACTCTCCAAATCATAATAGAATGAAGATACTACTTGCCAATCAAGTTTACCGGCTCCTACCAAAAGGAATCTCTTACTCCCTCATCAAGTTTACCGGATACCACTAGAAGGAAGCTCATACTCTCTCACTAAAGGATCCAACCCTTAACACCTCTGTTTACCACGTTTCATAATCTTTCACACTGGATCGACCTAACTCAAATGCACCTCAAAACCTGCAGGCCATATTTCATCTAATTTTTAAACTAAACCCACAACCAACCATTATGCTTAACCATTATATACTAACAAGTTCTATGAAACCAAATATCGATCAAACACTTATGCTCAAACTTTATAACTAAATACCAAGATACCAATCACCCCTCTGCAACCAAATCATTGATATACCAAGCCAAATCTCATCAACACTATCCAATTCAAGCCAAACATTGTCAAACTCTTTTCCAAACAAATCTATCATCATCAAGCCATTCAATTCTCAAGATTCCATAAATTAACTCAATGCAATGATTGTGATACTATGCTTTCGTAGATCCATAACATCATAAGGATTTTCCATACAATTCTCATGACCAAATACTCTCTTACTCAATCAATGGAAAGCCAAACTCTAGCTAATCAACACTGCCAAATTTTGAACTCAGACTTATCCATGGAATCATTACCATACTATGCAATATCACTGTTATCAACAAAATAAAAGTAACATCATCAATAAACAACCATGAAGACAATATAATTAGCTTCAATAAGAGACAAACAACTACATTGTTCACATCATATTTGTAAGCCTTTCTCCTCTGCCCTGCATACAACCTCTGCAACAACCTTTGTCCATAAGAAAATATACATGACTGTTATTAAAGAAATTTAAGTATGTACATGCTTACTATGTAGAATAAAAACACACAAATATCAATTCATTATTCACAAACCCTGGTGGAAAACCATACATCATAGTGACCTCATCAATCTTGGACATTCATCAACCAATAGAGGCAATGATCATGAAAAAAAAACAATCTTAATCAAGGTTCAATTAATCAAATAATATATGTGACTGTTCAAAATAAGATCTGCATATGTACATGATATTCAGGAACACAAACTGTGTACAAATATAAAAAAATCATGCCAAAACACTCTCTGAATGTATAATCAGATCCCTCATCAAACCAACCATCATGATATTGTTCTCAATACAATATGTGATACCAATAGCAACAAACTCAAGACATGGCATAATCATTATAAACTTCAAAAAATAGACTCATGTTTATTAATGACAATAAAAAACGTATATTTATAACTTCAATGGCCATATGAGTTTCCCCATTCATTGAATCACTGATGCGCATAATGCCCCTGCAAACAAGTTCTTCCTTACATATACTATTAGATATACATTTGTTAGCAACTTAAAACATTAATTAGTAGATTGATTTTCCCATGATTACGCCTACAATAAACAAATAAAACAAGCACATCCATTAGCTCTCCAATACATATTCAGATCTCTTAGATTTGAGCCGCCTCCTTGTGCCCTGGTGCACACACATTCCAAATCAAGTCACAAAATAATAACCCATCGAATGCACACACAAATATTCGTTCTTGTTCTCCTTTTATAACTTTGTTTCCTTGCCAATACCACAGGAAAATCCCTTGGATTCATTGACGAGATCAAATAGACATTGATGACTCAAAACCTTGGGATATTACCATGGAAAATGCTCATGGATTTTTATTTTCCATGCACAAGGTCATTTATGCAACTCTTGTTCTTGACACCTGCATATGTATGTGACTTTATCTCATAGATGTAGCATATGGTTTTGCAAATTTCAAATTATTCACTCTTAAGCTATCAATACACTTCCTCATCCTCTGTATCATTTGTAAAAACATTCGTATTACCTGCAACACTTCAACAAACCCATGTAGCTCCTATGCAACTATTAGGACACCTAATCATTAAGCACATTCTCCATCCAAGATCTAGATAGGCATACCAGTTCTGCACTTAATCATAATGTGACATAATGTGGCAAAAATGTATGATAGAACCATGGGGTTGACATCAAGGACAACACATTATCCATAATGCCAACATAATATTTTTAAAATAATTATTAAACGTCTTAATTGGTAGGATTATTAATTAATCCCATGCGTGCCATTCAACAAATTTTACGTAGAAAACATATTATTTCAATTGCTTTAGTTATTTCATTGATTTAATGAAACCTTTAATAAACCACCATCGATTTCTTGCATAATGTGCAATTTGGCTAAACTTGTTTAGAGAGCTATGATTAATAATTAACCAACAGGATCACGTAGATTCTCATAACTACATAAGAAGAGTTGTTTTCCATGTATTATAAATTGAAAATCCTTTGAAGAAGTTGAGCTAATATATACAGAAGTTGTTGTTGTCAACTAGGAGATCATAAACACATAGTTTCTCATATCAATCATGAACTAAATATTGAACATCATAGTTGAAAGATTAATTAAAAATCATAGACACAAGATCTCATACCACCCATAAGAATATCATTGAACATCACGGTTCATGATTCAAATATACAATTTTAATACACTTATCTATGTGTCTTAAATTGGATAGAAACTAAAGGAGGGACTTCCACTCCCCAACCAACCATAGTCCAACTACGATGCAAATTTCTTACAATTAACCACCCCCGAGTTGGATCCAATATATGAGGAATGATTTCTCAAGGAAATCACACCAACAAATCGGTTTAACACTTAGAGTATGGATCCCACTTTCTAGGTGGTTTATCAACTGTATTTTCATAGAAAGCACCATAGGGGTTTGATGTCCATTGTCAAGATGGTTTATTATCTACTCAACAAGCACCACAGTGACCCAAAATTCATTGTCCAAGTGGTTTATTGGCTATACAAAAAGCACCATAGTGATTCAGTCTTCTCCTTAGTTTCCCAGTAACCACACAAGCTTAAACAATATAGTCTGGTGGCCTCACACATAATTCTTAGGGGATTACAAAAATTCACAAGCATTTAATCCATGGTTCAAATGGGATATTGCTCATTATCAGGAGTTGGAATTCACTGTCCAAGCTTTTTATTATCTATAAAACAAGCACCCTAGTGATTCAGTCTTCCATTGAGCCTCCCACTGACCACATAGGCTTAGAAAACACATTCGAGTGACCTCACACACAATTCAAAAGGAATTCACCCAAAATTCACAAAGGTTTTAACTCATCCACGAGGCTCAAGATATCAGCTCAGACACAACTCTATCTTCTACTACCAGTTCCCAACAATTCCCACATGATCCAACAATCATATGACCACACTTAGAATGGAAAAAACTTTGTGCAGGAGAGCACTTGAGAGCCAGTAGACCAACCGGTGAGAGCCCACCTAGCGAGTGAGAGCTGACCACCAAAACTGAACAACTAACCCTCGAATTTATTCAACTGTTCCTTGATATATTTCTTTATAGAATCCTTTTATGCTTTTGAGAAGACATTGACCTATCTCCTCGATACACTAGGGGAGGGCACTGTATTTTTCTTCAGTGCCTCTTGTTGCATCTCATAAATTAACTGTTAGGAAGTAGCTCGATTAGGTTTGCACCACCACCTCCAATTGCATCTCATAAATTAACTGTTAGGAAGTAGCTCGATTAGGTTTGCACCACCACCTCCAATTTCATCTCATAGATTAACTGTTAAGAAGTGTCTAGATTAGGTATGAAAACAATAAATCATTAACTTCACCATTTAGGTTCAAAGGTTGAGTTCATGGATTTCCAATCAAGAAACCTCCATCAAACATTAGAATCTGAAACGCTGTACTCCATTTAGTCGGTAATTAAATCTAAATGTTTAAAACTCATTGTATCAACCATTTGTGGCTCCTATTCTCACACTGGCATTGTTGTCACATTACAAAATTTGGTGTAATGAAAGGGTTGTCACATGTATATGCTAAAGTGCTTTATGGCGTTGTACACAATGTAGGATTGCTTATCAATATTATGATAATTTAACTCAGGACCTTGTATTACCATACTGATGAAGAAAATAGTCTTTCTTCTCCCTAGACATATTTTTTTGTGACTATTGTTGCAAGAGAGAAGTCAAAATAAAAAGTGAATAGTCAAAATTCCTTACCAAAACTTAGATTGTACAAGGTAGGGAAATGGCTTCATTAATTTTAGAGAATTCCTCCTTTTCAATGACAATCCATTTGAACTATAATTTTTTTTGATAATCTCTTGTAATGATACACTATGTGCGAAGTCAGGGATGAATCTCCTCACAAAATTGATATTACCCTGGAAATATTGCATTGACTTCCTACTATTGGGGTACGATATTTGTGTGATACCTTTAATGCTTTCCAGGTCCACAAATATAACTTATTTGGAAACCACATGAAACAATAGGTTACCTTCATCATAAAAAAATTCTCTTCCTCGGGTTAAGAGAAGTTTCATACTTGTGACATCTATCAAGGCTTAGTTTCAGCTGACTGAGATGATTTGTCCTCTAGTTGGAATAAAATTTTAGATCATCTATATAGAGAAGTGTCATCATGATCTCCAATAAGCCCTCTGAGAGCAATATCCATTTCCCTTTGAAAGATAGCTCCAACATCGATCAATTCAAAGGATATACACATATATATGCGAAGGTAATCCATGAGAAATATAGTCTTTAGGTTTTCTTCTTCGGTAACTAAAATCTGATTGTAGCCTGAGAACCCATCCAACAGCGAAAACATCTATGATCTTGGCACTTGTTGGATGATAATTTCTATAGGGGCCACTATATTTTTTTCTTTGTTTGGTGCTATGTTTAAATTTTGGAAATCCACACATAGCCTTATTTCACTTGAATTTTTGTGAATTTAAACCATATTAGAAACCCAATTTGAGTGCATGACTTTAAAAATAATTCTAGCATCTAACAAATTCTTGAGTTATTTTTGTATTAATGGTTCCAATGTAACACGTGCTTTATGAAATTTATGCTAAAAGGGTATAAAACATTCTTTAATATGGATGATGTGCTAGACAATGTGGCTATTTTATGGCTTTAAATCATCATACATCTAGGCAAAAATATCCATGTATTTGGTGAATAACTAGACATATGTTTATTTTTATATGGTGAACAACAAGTACCCAAGTTCACATAATTGGGGTCATTTTCAACCCCTAAGTTAAACTACTCATGCATCAGAGTGGGGCTATGGGTCTTTGGATTATTTTCCTTTTGAAATTCATATTGGAGATCAAAGTATTTCTCAAGTGAAGTCACTCCTTTGGGAATTGGATTACAATGGTTTTTGTGCTTCATTTATTTCCCTTGCACCATGTATTGATATTCATCAATGCCTAAGTCCTTAAATGCATTTTTGTTCACGAGGAATTGAAATACCTATTGGTCATCATTAAACACCCACTAATTAGTCATAGTATCAATAAAAATGGTTTTAAACACTAATTTGATTGAAAAACTATGACATAATGGGAAAAGTCTAGCAGCGACTTTTGTTAGAGTGTCAACCACAACATTTTTAGGAAGAGGAATGCAAATGATGTTAAACGCTTTAAAATATGAAATCAACTTCCATACCTCTTGTTGGTAAGATTTTAATTGTATAGATAAGCATGAACAATATTATGTAGATGTCATTTTGTTATATTTAAGTCACCAAATACTTTCAAGCACTTTACCATCATGTTAATAGATTTATTAAGCCCCAATATGAGTGTTTCATACTCGATATAATAATTATTATTCTCATATTCTAGTTTTCAAGGTATTTGGGTTTTACGTCTGCATTGAATAATTAAGATGAATCCAGCTCCAACTCCATCGAGTGAGTTAGAACCATGATAATACAAAGATGATATGTCAACGTCTTTTCCTAACTTAGGAGAATATTCATTATCTACATCTATGTGAGTACAGATATTGTTATAATTTACAACTATTGTATAGGGGTAATTTTCACCATTCCATGAATGCTAATAGAGATGAGACTGGATTTCTAATGAAAGGGGAGATTGCTAGGCTTGATAACAACCAAGATCGATTTCCAAAAAGTAGTTTTCCAAAGTGGCATGTGCAAAGTTAATTATTTCATTTGGTCCTTCCAATTCAGTTACTGTATGCTTCACATGTGGCTCTTTTTCTACCCTTATTTGGTTACTCTTCCCTTTATATGGCAACAATAGATGATACCAATCTATTGCGAAATAGCCCTGCAACTTCTGTGAACAATTTCTTCTCAACAACAAGCCATATTCCTCAGGGATATCAACTGTTATGATGTCGATGACTTGGTGTATCATATGATCTTAAGATAACGTGATTGACACATCCTTCATCTCACCAATGGATTTAACCTCAGTTCTATCCAACTGAATAATATTAGTATTAGTCTTTGTTGGTAGAACATTTATCTTCTAGTGGAAATAATACAACATAATGTTGGATGATGCTCTTGAATCCACTAGGAAGTTATGGACGTTATAATTAAAGATCCCAAATGATAGAAGTAACGTAAGAGTTAGAGGCAAGTAGCATTCACAATAGATTTATACACGTTTTCACCATCCTAAGTTGAAGTGCTGAATTTTCATGAAGCTTTTGAGGTTGATGTTGGTTTTGATTGGTCTGAAGGAAGTTTAAATGTATTAATTATAGGGCCCCTCTGTTGTGGAATATGGAAAATATTATATAGGGACATTGGAATTGGTCTTCTTCATGTCATTGATCAAATTATATTCCAGTGAGTTACTACCAGTTAAGGTTGAAGGATGATTATTCTGAGTTGAGGTAGATTCCTTATGCTTTTGGGAAAAAGCTATGAGTTGTTTAGCATTCTATAGAGGAGCAGGGTATTCCTTGGAAGCACACTTCAAAATATCGATAGTAGTTTGAGGTGGAAACATCTATTTGAGAAAGGAATTTCCTTTCGTAACCATATGATTATCAAGTGTTGGAATTTTTCTACTGAGATTGTATTCTCTTGTTGTTATCAATGAAACCTATTCTTCCACAACTAAAATTTCTCTAATAGTTTGAGTGTCTGTATCAACTACCCAATCCCATAGGAACATTTTTGAGTCTTTAGTTTCCTCTTTTGCTGTTGTACTCGGTTTGGCTTCATCTTCCTAGGTAGGTTCATCTGAAAATGACTATCTTTAGGAGCTAATTTATCACTAGCATCATGGGGTTAACCCATTTCACACACATATTCTTAGAATGTTTTACTTGATGATAAGAGCAAAAGTTGTCAATGCTAAAATCATCTAGGTTCAGATTGACACTAGAGCTTTCAAGTGTATTTGGCTGGTTATTTAGTTTCTTATGGAATGTTCTGAATGGTTTGTATCCTAAGAAACTTTCTCTTGTATTCTTCTTTAGATTGACCACCTCATTAGATAGCTACTTTACTAGTTTGATAATGTTGTAAACGTATGTATCTTATTTTTCAACTGTTTTAGGCAATAGTAGATGCTTCTCTCTAGTGGCCTTAGGTTCTTCTTTTTTCAATTTACTTACTAGGGATAACATTTATTTCTCAACCATCAATGCCTTATTGAAACTTTTATCCAACGTATACTTTCTTGTTCTCTTGAAAAATATATCTAGGGAAGAAGTGAGAGTTGTAGTATTTAATGGCCAAGGAATCAATAGGTTGTGAATGAGATAGGATTTTGTTCATAAGATTGGTGAATAGTTGATTGAAGTCCTTGAATTTTTCTTCCTTTTCCATTATTATGGTGATCAATTCCTTTAAGAGCGTGGCTGTGGAATTTTCTTATCCAATTTTTTTAGGAAAGCCCTTTCAAAGGAATCCCAACCATGTATTGAGGAAGTCAAAAGATTATAGTACTAGGTAATTTTATTTTTATTTTTTTCAAACATATATGGAAATAACTTGCAAACTACATCTCATGCACCACTGCCAACAAGCGTAGGGCCAAACAAAAATGATTTACATGGTATTTTGACATAACATCTTTATCAGGATCAAACTTGGGTAACAAGCTTTCTAGATGCCTGGGAAGATAATGTCGTGGAGGATGCAAATTTGAGTGCCCCTTAAGATAGCCACCTCAAATGAGGTTATCCTACAATTGCATATGTGACCAATATTTTCTTCTTTTGAATATGAAGAGGTATCGTCATGGTCATTAAGGGTAGGATTAGGAGGAGAAATGGATGGAGTAAGGGAAATCTGATCAAAGGTCTCAAGGATATTGTTCAAGGATAACTCAACAAGGCCTTCAATAGAATCAACCTAAACACCTTCATTGGTGACAGGTCTTCAAAAAAAATTTCATCTTGGTGGAGAGGTGCTATGAGAATTTTTCCCACTCTTCTTCATGTAAGCATAGGTAATGTGTATAAAGGTGATTACTTCATTCGAAGGGATGGAGGGAGAAAAATATTTTTTTAGTTTATAGGGAACATATTTATAGCTTGTTTCCCTTTGAGTATGATTTAGAAAATTAAGAGGTGTATGAGAATTTTGAATACTTTTTCCTCTAGAAATATCAATATGGTATGACCAAGGGGTCTTACCAACCATGCAATTTAGGTGGCCATCCTTCTAGCACCAAAAAATTTGTTGACTAGGAGAAATGTGCCAACAATAGTTAGGGGTTGTCTTTAGTATGAGGTCCTGATTAGACCTCACACCATTTGGTATGAGAGATCCATTCAGATTGTGTTTTGGTTATCATGTTTGGCTTTAGGTGGATGTTGTGAGATGTATGTGATCATCATTTTGGTGGGGCGTAGTTACTGAGTGTACAACTATCCTAAATGAGAGAATATAGTTATCCTAACCTATCTAATGGGAACGAAGAGAAATAAATTAGAAGTGATGAGAATAAATTGCGTAACTATGCAACTAAAGGAGAGTTAGCTATAGTCTTGGACAAAAGTGTACACTTAACTTATCAAAATCAGAAAAGAGAATAGTCAGTCCTTGAACTAATAAGTACTCAACAAATAAAGAAACTGATGAAATCATCAATAAAAAATTACAACTCAATTTTTAGACTAGTCTAAAAAATAGTAGTAATGAATCTCGCAGGTACATAAATAAGCAAATTATTTTAGAATAGTCAGAGGAAAATACATCATGTACATGGAGTGAAAATTAGTGGTGACCTTCATGACTTACCTATATTAAATGAGCAAAAGGAATGTAGAGTCACCATTTCCTAATCTCTAATATATAGGAATTTTAAAAAGATCCAAAAGTCCTTGTTACATTCAATTCTGCACTATTTGTAGGCATGAATGTTAACTACATATTGAGACTATTGGGATTTATAGCTTTTCAATTTATCGTATTTTATAATTACAATTGCAATAATAATTTGTTAAATTTTTAACAATTCATACATGACAACAACATCCTCTAGGGGAATCTTCTCAATATCCTTAATTTACTCTACCCATACTTCATGGTATGATCCAATCAATTTCATCCTATTTGGAAACAAACTCTCCATGGAAACATCATACTCTTTAGTTCTTTAAGAGAATACGGTTAATTACCTTTGTAGCGTGACTAAGACACACACTCAAGAAGTTGAATCTATAAGAAAGAGAAGCGAAAAAAGAGAGCAAGATTGCTAGAGAAGAAAAATATTATCTGGGAAGAACTAAATCAAGTTTTTTAGCATTCTATCTCTCACATGTGTGAAGTTACTAGGTTGTTTATAAGGCCAAAATTTTGAATCTACTACAGGTTCAAAGTTTTGAAGCTTGGGGGCTGAAAATCTATAGCTGGGCGTTGAAATTCTAGATTGAAACTGCCATTGTGGAGCTGGTACTTGGAGGCTTTGGCACGGATCATCTACAGGAAGGAAGCACTAACTTGGTGGTTGGAGGAGGTCTTTGTCTAGGTTTATGAGGTCTTGGATTATCTCCTCATGATTTGAATCTACTAGTGGAAGAGTTGACTAGGTTTCCCCCTATAGAGGGACTTTATCCTTGACTGAGTGCCTATATCTGGTGTCCTTGATCTTCATCTATTGATTTGATGATTGCTTGATGAAAAGAATATAAAAGAAGAACATAAACAAAGTTAATAAGAACATAATAATATCACAAAGTAATTATTAATATAAAAAAATATTTTTTGCCTTTCCGATTTTCTAACATAGTATCAGAGCTAAGGTGAAGAAGGAAGGAAAATGTAGCTTGAAGGTCAATTGAAAGAGGAGTTAAGGAGGAAGGAACAAAATAATATCATTAAGGAAAAGGATTATATAAAAAGAGAAGCCTACTATATATAGGAACTATGTCAACTGCAATGAAGACAAAAAATAAGCTAGAAGGATTCTCCAACGATAGGGCATGGAAGAAGAGGATATATATTATTATCGCTAAGCATAAAGTTTTGGATATAGTTCAAGGAAAAGTTAAGAAACCTACATATGATGCAGAAAAGGAGAAGTTCAGTGAAACTGACATCTTGGCCATGAATCTGATTGCAGATGGAGTAAAGGATAATTTAATCCCATACATATCCAATATATATTCCTCTCAAGAAATGTATGAAGCCCTCTCCAAGTTTTTCATCGTCAACAATATTGGTCGAATAACTAGTCTCAAGAATGTACTAAGAATAATTAAGATGATGAAAGTTGATATTGTTTCATCATATTTTGTAAGGATCTCTAGGATAAGAGATGAAATACAAGATATAAATGAAGTTGTACTAGAAAAGGAACTTGTGATTTCTTCTCTACTAGGTCTACCAAAATATTGGAGTGCTTTTGCATCAGGAATTAGCAGTTGGAAGGATACACCAACCTTTGAAAAAATGTAGAATGCATGTAGTTAAGAAGAATCTCACATGTCATTAGTAAGTAACAAGAAGGAAGATGATTAAGACAACACTTCAAATGCATACTCTACTCATCACAAGAACAAGGGAACATTCAAGAAGTTCGAAGGGCCAAAGAAGAAGGTTGATCTATCAAATATTGAGTGCTACAATTGTCACAAAATGGGACATTACAAAATTCAATGTCCTGAGAATCCAAGGAATAAGAAGGGAGAAAAATAACATGTAAAATTTTTCGATGAATCTCCACCTAAGAATAACAATACTGAAGAATATGAAGTCAAAGACTTATACTATTAAGTCTTCTCTCGTATATCCTTCTAATTCTACTATTTTAAGTTTTGTAATGTTTTATGTTTTGATTTTTTGTAACGCCCTCCTCCCACATCTACCCAAGTAATCGGCCAATCGGGGTAAAAATGTGATGAGAAGTTACTATGATATGATTCGAACTCCTAATTCATGTTAAGGAAGTGAAACCGAAAGAAAAACACCATACAGACCTTCAACACCAACAACAAGACTCATAGGGACCATCCCAACCTTTATGCTAACCAGCCCCTAAGTCCCACTGAGTTTTTAAGCTATTAAACCTCTTGATGCTCCCATGCTATGGGCATGCCAGCGTCTAGAGAGCTCTGGATGCTCCCAAAATCTTGCATGCCAGTGTCTAGGGACTATTTCTAGCAGACCTGTGCCAGAGTCTGGGGAATTTAAGGAACTTTCCAAGCCCATAATTCTAGCCACTTCCCAGAACTTGCTGTAAATTCCGGAATCCATTAAACACATGATGATAAGACTAATTAACCAAAAAATATCTTGAGGACTAGGCCTGACCATCCCCAACCGGGGCTGAAATTCTGTCAAATACTTGGCGTCAATGCAACCTACAGGTGTAAATGATAAATCTAAGCATAGGGGTCTCATACTTATCTAAGATTCGCTATGAGGCATTGCTTACTTATCACTTTAGATACAGTTTTATCCATTAGGCCATAGATACATTATTCATTCATATACAAGTTAAAACATGATGGGAGTCATACATAGACACTGTCATAATACATATTCATAACCATCATAATAAAAACAAAATTACCAAGGAAACAACAATCGTATAATCCACATATAAACTAGTATAATACTCATGAGATAACAAGGAGAAATAACCTCATATTAAAGATGTAAAATCTAACCTGGTATGGGACTACCACATTTCAACCGACCATAGAATGGCTGAGCCAAATGTCCATTCATCCATTCACCGCCATGCCATATTCCAAGAATGAATGTGGGATCTCATAAAACACATCAATCCAAAACCATCCAGGGCTTCAGAGCCCATCCACCTCAACCCATCAAATAGTGATTCCACCCCACGGTCGAACATCACAAAACCATCATCAAATTGGTCTCTAACCAAGCCTTCCAAGGTTCCAGAGTGTTTGTTCCAACCAAGGCTTCCAGGATTAGTAACTCAACCCACAACTTATTCCAAGCTTCTAGAGCATTTGTCCAACCAGGTCTTCCAAGACTAATAATTCAACCCACAACTTATTCTGGGCTTCCAGAGCATTTGTCTAACCAAGGCTTCCAGGACTAGTAACTCCTACGCACGTAGAGAATCTAGGTCATTTTTCCAACCAAGGTTTTCAGGACTAGTAACTTGACCCAAGATGTTAGAGGGATTCCAAAGTGTTTTTCAAACCAAGGCTTCCAAGACTAGTAACTCAACCCAATATGTTACAGAGCTTCCATAGCGTTTGTCTAACCAGAGCTTCTAGGAACTAATAAGTCAACCCAAGCTAAAGGAAAAATGAGAACCAACCAAAACAAAACAAGGAAATAAACCCGCAATCTCAATGGCTATCTAGGAAATGGAAAGGCTAGGAAAGTCCACTGTCAATCCCGACCATCGTCCATGCCAATGAAAAATCATGACCAATAAACCACATGCATGTGCCATGCATGCCAAAACTAGTGAGGAAAACATACATGCAACTCGGTACCTGCAAGTAAAACTATTTGTAGTTGCTGATCCTGATGTCCTCTTGTGATTTCCTGCTCTTCCTTTGTCTTCTTGTTCCAAAAGTCCAAGTATTCCACATTCCTTAAGAGTGATCCAAGAAAAGTCTAAGTATCCAAGAGTATGAGAGAGAGAGAATAGAAGAGAGCTCCACCAAAATTGAATTGACCAAGATTACACTAACCAAGCCTGCCCACTGATCCTCATAATCCTTTTGATGAATGAGGCCTCTATTTTCTTCATTTTCCATTATTTTCCTTCAGTTTCCTCCACACATGCAACCTATGACCTTTCACCTCCCTTTTCTCCTAATTTCCATTATTTTCATAAATAAATGTGCCAAAAATGCCTTTTTCCTTTCCAAATACTTAACCATTGTCTTTTCCAATTTCCTTAGCCATAATAAACCAAATGAACGCCCACTAGGTTCTTTTCCTCACCATCCAACCTGGAATACGTGCCCCATGACTGTGGCCTTATATATTTTTACATGAGTTTTTAACCAGGGATGTTAAAGAATCCTCCCCATTGGGGGGAACACCATCCTCATTTTTCAATGACACATATAACCAACAAGATTACTGAAAACAAAACATACTACCCATGGAGCTTTATAACACGAATCGTTGCAGTATTTACAGTGACCATCTGCTAAAACATGACAAACATACCATTTACTAGAGCTTTATAACACAACCCATTACGATATTTACAATAATAACCATATATACACAGATATACATTTTATTCACCCAACAAATAACCATACCATCTATGGAGCTTTATAAACTAGATCGATATAATATTTACAATAATATACACATATACACATATGCACATTTTCTCAACCAACAAGTAAAAGGATACAATGGCTACATCCACAACAAGGGAACCCATATGATCACACCACCACCCTCAAATTAATACCGGGATTCACCTCCTTCCTAGGAAGTCCAGAATCCACTTCCAAAGTCAAATATTCATCCAATGTCCAACGCTATAATCCTGTGCCACTTATCCTCTCAATGAACAGTTATCGACTCATTGTTCCAGGACACATTCCCAATGTGCATTTGATTCCATCTGGAAATGCTAATGGCAAAAAAAATATATATCCCCATCCTTCCCTTCTCTGTTACACAGCCCCTCAGGAAATCCATTCACCCCCTTCCGTGTAGTCACACACCTTCCAAGTTCCACTGACACCCCCATCCTGGGCAGTCCATCCCTTGGCAACGCTTCCTTACATCGAAAGATGCAACAACCAAAGCATATCGTTGCCTTAAAACCATCATACCTGTCATAGCATGCTCATGGAAATCAATGGACACTATTGGGTACTAGTGTCCCACAATGGCCCTGCTCCTGAAGTGCTTTACCAACATACTACTGCATGTTCTAATTTATTTTGTCGTTGTTGCTAATTCTTGTTATTAGTTTCAACCACCCAACTGAGCATTTCATGCTTTCCTGTACCAATCACGTAAATTCCGTTAGATTCAAAATAAATTGAAATAACTTCAAATCATACCTCATTGGTGGCCCACCAATAAGGTACACTCATATCCTATTTACTTCCTGTCACAACAAGTCAAACTAGCATCTTTGACCAAATCAACATGTATAAAAATATCACACCAGATTAGCTCAAAACACAACCATCATAAATAAAAACCATGAATCACATGCAATCATCATGAACCAGAATCATAGATCACATGTAATCATCATAGACCAAAATCATAAATCACATCCATAATAAATCTAGAATAAAATATTGATACTTATCCTTTAATCAATCCTTAACTTCTACCTTTGTCCTTATTTCGTACGCACTCCGAATCGGTTGCCACACTCGACAAACATCTAGTGCCTTCTCCACACCATGTGCACATTGTTATAGACATATTTTGGCACTACAACACCAATCACATATGTCCATAAATGAAGGGCTTCCAAACCCCTAAAAGTGTTGTTTCATACCCTAAAGGATTAAGGTCAACTGATTACATCATTTCCCAGAAGTTCTCCCTGAAAAACTACTCAGAACTTGTCAAAACTAGACCATACAGACTGCTCCATGCTGAGGGTGCGATGCATCTCACCTATTACACATGGGGGGTGCGATGCATACTGAAAAGCCCTTCTGTAGGGTGTGATGAGCGAGAGCAGACAAATGGAAGAGGTAGTTTGCTAGGTGGAAACTCAAAGAATCTTCTAGAAACTGCTCATATGACACTTGCCTCTCTGAATTCGCCCAGGGATGAGTAAGAGATCATGAAATCTCCAAGTGGAACCAAGAAATATCAGTGAAATGACAATAGTCAAAATCCCAAAAACTGACTCACTCTCCTGCAAACATCTATATATGGATCCCTCATCCTAGAGATCCAAAGGCTGGAATTTTGTAATTTGTAAGGAAGTGTTGTTGGTTTCTCTTTGAGACATTGTATTGTTGGGTGATCTTGCTTTGTATGAGGTGAAGAGGGCTTTCATGCTGGGAGGATGATGTTGGATCAGACAGCTTGGTTGTAATCCTCTCTTCTACTACTTCTATCAATAAAGCTATTTGAGTTTTCCTCCATATGTTTGTATATCTCTGAATCTTGTATTTGTATATGCATTGGTATGGTTAATATACATCTGATCCTATATTGTTTATGGTTATAGATCTCTATGCTTTGATGGTATTTTGTTGCTTTTAATATACAGGTGCTCTTTGAAGCAGGACAAGTGAGAAAGGAGTGGTGAAATCTCTATCAAAGGAGAGAGGAAAAAAGCAAGGAGACTAGCGAAAGACTGAGGTTGGTACTCTTTGATTCTCTCTCATCTATCTCTCATAAAGGAAAACACAAGTAACTTTGGTTTGTTTGTTTCTAAGATAGCTACTCGTCTTAGTGGGACTACTAGCTCTGAATGGACACTAGTTTTCCCGATAACAAAATGGCGACTCCACTGGGGAGCGAATAGTTTGTTTGTTTGTTACTGGTGTTTGCTTTATAAACTATAGATGGAGCCTGAAGTTAAGCCAGCTAGCCTTCAAACTGCTTTTGCTATGCAACTGCAAAGTATATCAACACTGCTTCAGTTAATCTTTGGGTTGGTTTATGAACTTAACATCTAACTTGAAAACATCCTAAGTGCCCTGGTGGTAGCTCAAATAACCTCATTAGATCAGCCCCTATACTTTGTGTTTACTATCTATCATTAGCTTAGCCTAAATCCCTGAACTTAGCTGAAAACTGTGAGTGAAAACCAAGCTCAGTCTCGTCTTTGGTCCATCACAATGTCTCTCATTGGCAACCTGGATGCATCGCACCTCCCATGTGTTGCAGGTGAGATGCATCCCTGTTTCCCTGTGTTACAGGTGCGATGATTGAGTGAGACTGTTTCTGCCTCCAGATTTTGGTTTTTTCTTCATTGTCTTTAGCTTTATTTAGTAGTTTTGCTGTCTATGATCATTATATCATTGTTGAAACCTTCTTCCTTTGCATTATTCAACCTCCATTGATAAGGAATTGTGAATGTTTTTTTATGTATTTTTCACCATTTACAGTTCTCCTTTGCGAAAATTAGCTTAATTGAACTGTCCTCTTTTGATTTGAAAGTGTCGCAACTGTCGTTTTCAGTCAAGAAAAAGAGTGTCATAAAGTCTTCCTCTTTTATATAGTCTATTACACTTTTTCTATTGTATTTTATTTGAATTATTAGTATTTCAAGTGTCGAAAGCAATTTTAAATTCAAAATCGCAAAGTGTCGTCTTAGTCTTCCTTTCGTTTTTTGAAGAGAAAATTGTTAGTACTGTCGCTTTGAAAGAAGATAGTTCAGATCTGTACTTAGTTTTCTTTTTGTCATTCTCACATTAAGGAAACTGAAAAACAAATACATGCATGTGCATTTGCATTTAGACTGCATGCGGTAATTGATTTAGGAAAAGTGCATCTAGTGTGTGCTCTCTGCTCTATGTTGAAAGAATTTCATTTCTCTTTCCTTAGTAGCTAGGATTTTCATTGCTAAAAGAAAGTAAACGATTGTTTATCATCTTAGATTGCATGTTTAGGAATTGTATATCTACATCACGCGGTGAACCTTAAAGGAAAACTTCTTAAGAAAGATCAACTGTAAAATAAACCTCAATGAACATAAAAATGCTTTGGAACCTAACACACAACATTTAGAAGTCTAGGCTAGAGATGTATTCCGGCATCGTAAAGCCTGGTAACTATCGTTTTCATTGTAGGTTGGGTGATTCCTCCTCTTTGATACGATAAGTGCCAGTACGGACTTGTACTCCCATGTATCGTCGAGTATATATTGGGAGACCATAATAGGCTATATCCTTTATCCTTAGGAAGCCGTGTATGTCGCCCTATCGATCGCAATGCACTGAACACAACATTCGGGAAGATTGATTGCCATACCATAAAAAGTATTCCACAATTTTGCGATTGGTTTGGTAATCCCTCTGTCTAGATTCTTAGAGTAGTCACTTTCATTCCTTTTCAGACTCCTTAAAAGAAAAGGTCCATCTGAGCACTTGTCACTTCAGGCTCATTAAAAATCGAAGGCGACTAGAGTCATCTTTAGCTTTTTCTCGACTCTTAAAAATTGAAAAAGCGAGTTGTGTCAAAGCGTCATAAAATTTATTTTAATTGGAATAACGTCACTATTCCCTCGTTGGTCTTAGGTTGAGAAAATGGAGTCTACCAATCAAGGATTTCCCCTTGGGGGAAATCCTAGTCCCTTCTCCTCTTGGGGAGATGTTGGTGCTCCACACATGGCTACATTGTCCCTTCCAGGACTCACAATTGGCCTGCTAGTATGGCTTTTCTCGACCTCTATCATTCAAAACACCGTAAATCCTCAGTAATCGAATCAGCAACCGAATGATACTGAAGTTTATCCCCCACCTTCTACTTCGTTTGTTTCTCCCTCTCCTTCTTCCTCTTCGCTTGGTGAAACTAGTAACATTAAAAACCAAGTAACTGAGAAGAAGAAGAAAGGGAAGGAGAAGAAGAAGAAGAAGCCGACAGCGAAAGGGGGCAACCATACATCGTCTGGCGAAAATCCACACACTGCACCTTCTAAACCTAAATCTCCATGTGTCATTTGCAAGGGAGACCACTATCATTGAGATTGTCCCTGCATCCCATGGATCCTGAGGCACTGGTTTCCCTTCTTGCATAATCCGGTGTCTTCAACCTCTGATGATCACGTTGAGAGCACACCATCAACTAGTGAAAATGAAGTCAATGGATAGAAAGAAAGATCTAGATTTACTTGTAAGCTATGTGAAGGAAATCATGCCCTCCACCATTGTCCTTTCTTGGATGAAGCTAAAAGAGTCTTGGATAACCGTCCTGCTTCACTGCAACGACTTCCTCCTCGATACAAGAAACTCTTGCCGAGTCCATCGCTAGTTGAAAATACGACTAACACACCGTTGTTGTCGGTTGAAGCACCTATCATTGAAGATAAACCCTCTGAGTCCACATCGGACCAAAGTCAACAGGTCAAGACGGCAGTGGACCCAGTCTTGTCTTCAGAAGGTCCACGTTTAGATGATATAGTCACCAAAGAGGATGAGAACGACACCGTTCAAATTCTTTTCATTAACATAGAATCTGATGAACATGGGGGAAATCTACCCGTTCCTTTACCGCAAGAAGGAATTTCGTCAGAGATTTATCCGACCGTTTATTTGGTCCCTCCTCCAAGCAATCTAGTCGTTTCCTTCGATTGGAATCTACTAGGGAGACCCCGCCTACCATCTAATGTACCATTCCGAATCATAGTACAAGCTTACAAAATGATCATGGTTGGTACTATCATAGATGAAGGGGCTTCTGTGAGTATCCTTTCCTCAACTTCTTGGAAAGCGCTTGGTTCGCCATCGCTTTTGCCTAAGATTCGAAATCTGACAGGCTTCAACAAAGGAACCAGTCGACTGTTAGGGATCCTTCCAAATTTGCCTATAACTTTGAGAAGGAAAACCGTTCATCTAAACGTGATGGTAGTCCAAGGGCCTCTAGATTACAATCTACTCCTTGGGCGTGACTACATTTATAGCATGGGAGCTATTGTTTCCTCACTCTTTCGAGTGATGTGTTTTTCGCATGAAGGCAGAGTGGTCCACCTAGTTGACCAGCTTTCATTCCCTAGTTCAAACACAACTACTAGTCAAATGCCATCCCTAACTAGTCTTTTTGCACAAGGAATGTCTCATCAATATCCAGTCCGTCCACCTGATGATCACAAGTGATTCGGTGATTGTGACTAAACCCAGGGGGCATGCGCCCTGGTCTGCTTCGGCAGGAAAACCCCAGATATAAGGTAGGTTTCTGCGTAGGATATATGACTAGTCTGATGCCCTTGTCCATTTAGGAAAATGGGATAAGACTAGAAAAGGATTCCTCCGTCAAAAGTTATGTCTATTCCTAACAAAGCCAAGGAAGTGTTTTGTCTGCAAATGCAGATGAAACAATCTTGCTAATGCAAGAACTTCCATATGGTAACCTGGAAACTCTACTTCTCTTTATACCTGGGGGCATGCAAACCTTTTTGCATGCAAGTGAAAAATGACCTTTTGTTTTCTTAGTTTGTAGGCTTATTTTCTTAGTTTGTAGGCTCTCAACCCTTTAAACTCGTAGTTGGTTGTTCCTAGCTTGCATACAAGAGGCTCCAAAGCAAAGTTTAACATGGGGAAAGCTCCCTAAAAAATGAACCTACCAATGAGAGACATCCTTATTATACGACTGGCACGAGTAGGTTTATGCGAAGTTCAAGCTCGTTAAAAAATAAACCTAGCAATGAGCACATGTTCCCCCAGAGTTTAAGCTCATTAAAAAATGAACCCACCTTCGGTAAATAATCTTTGAGATCACATAACTATCAACTTTTGAACCTTGGTCGTGTTCTTACCATCACCTCCACTCTTTTTTAGTTGATCATACACCTCCATTTTAATGTTTACCCTTTTGAGGAATAACTGCGACGAGTGATTCTATTAGCCACCTTCTTTACACTGTCATGATTGAAAAGTTCCAAACCTTACCTGGAACCAGTTGCTATCCAAAAAAAATCACTCGTTCCTAAAAAACGAGTCTCCTTTAAGCTCTCTTCATCTTTCTCGTAAAATATAAAAAGATTGCCGAGCAATTGGCCTCTCCAGCTCGTTAAAGTCATTGGAAGTGCCATCCCTCCTCTATATTTTAATCTTTTCGGACCTGAGGGATCATTACACAAAAAGATTGAGCGCTTGTCTTGTTTGGCTTGTTAAACCTATCGAAAAGTCATCCATTTCATATTATTTTATACTTTTTCGGACTTAAGGGATTATATTACGAAAAAGTACTACCGGGGTTGCCTTTCCATCTCTTTTTAGACTCTCTAAAATTGAAAAGGATCGAGTTATCTTTGTCATTAAACTTGTTAAACAATAGCAACAAACTTGTCCATGCAGAGAAGAACGAGTTTCACTGTCGCTAGGCTCGTTAAAACATAGCAACAGGTTTTCCCGAAGGGCAAATTATAGAACAAGCATATGTTATCCTCCTCAAGCTTGACAAAAATAAAGAGGTACTAGTCAGCAATGACTGGGGAAAAAGGGAAGAAAACTTGAATAACTTCATTGGTAGCAGGTCGCTCTTAAACATGACACTTTCACTCCATCACCATGATTGAGTCGAGTTGGGTTATTCCTTTCACCGATCATATCACCATTGGTCCTCCATACCATCCATTTTGTGGTTAACGCTACCAATCCATTTTAGTGTCGCTGATATGTTCAAGAGAAGTCACTCAGAGAATTCACCAACCCAGCTAATGCCTCATCCGCTGCAATACCTTCACTCTCCATTTTTCATGACCGCCACCCTGAACCTTGTATCATCAGATCGTTTTCACCTCCACAAAATCATTTGCTCTGTTTCGTGTCATAGATGTGGGATTCATTAAGGCCCTCTTACAACGGGTCACTTCTTGTTGACATCAGCTCATTATCCAAGAAGTTGACTTAGGAACAACCCTTTTATTACTTTGAATCTTGCATGCCTCAATGGCAAGTTTCTCACTTCCAGCGACAGGTTTACATCAATGGCCTTCGACCGAAAGATTTTGCGTGGTGTTCAACATCGACTCATGTATTCACACCACGTGAATTGTACTGCAGTACCTTGAGGGTCATCATCATTATCGGTGATTCCTCTCGCGCTTGTTAATAGCTTACATCATTGGCTGGTAATCAGGCGATGTCTGTCCATGTTCGACATTAGAACATCTTTTCACATGGACCGACTTATACTTCAGGCGAAGATTGAACGAGTTTGAAGACCCCGGATCTAGTTTCATCCATCTAGGCTACGATATATTCAAGAAAATAAAAACATCAAATGTACATCACAACTACACAGATAATCATCCAAGCTAAGGGATGATGGCTCTACCAAAATCATCAGTCTGCCACACAGACTATTGTCTGTCTTATGTACATGAAAATGAATTTATAAAGCTGAGAATGGGAATGCCTGCCTCAGCTAGATCATGAAAATATTTTGAAGATAGTGTACTGTATTGTATCTTATTACAGGTCACCTTCTAGTTCGAAAAACCTCGGATCCTCATGATAAAGCATTTCACCTGATTTCAGAAGATTTACGACCTCATGCTTTAGGGGGAAACTGTTATAGACATATTTGGGCACTGCAACCCCAATCACATATGTCCATAAACCAATGGCTTCCAAACCCCTAAAAGTGTTGTTTCATACCCTAAAGGATCAAGGTCAACTGATTACATCATTTCCTAGAAGTTCTCCCTGAAAAACTGCTCAGAACTGGTCAAAATTGGACCATACAGACTGCTCCATGCTAAGGGTGCGATGCATCTCACCTATTACACATGGGGGGTGCAATGCATACTGAAAATCCCTTCTGTAGGGTGTGATGAGCGAGAGCAGACAAATGGCAGAGGTTGTTTGCTAGGTGGAAACTCAAAGAATCTTTTAGAAACTGCTCATATGACACTTGCCTCTCTGAATTCGCCCAGGGATGAGTAAGAGATCATGAAATCTCCAAGTGGAACCAAGAAATATCAGTGAAATGACAATAGTCAAAATCCTAGAAATTGTCTCACTCTCCTGCAAACATCTATATATGGATCCATCATCCTAGAGATCCAAAGGCTGGAATTTTGTAATTTGTAAGGAAGTGCTGTTGGTTTCTCTTTGAGACATTGTATTGTTGGGTGATCTTGCTTTGTATGAGGTGAAGAGGGCTTTCATGCTGGGAGGATGATGTTGGATCAGACAGCTTGGTTGTAATCCTCTCTTCTACTACTTCTATCAATAAATCTATTTGAGTTTTCCTCCATATGTTTGTATATCACTGAATCTTATATTTGTATATGCACTGGTATGGTTAATATACATCTGATCCTATATTGTTTATGGTTATAGATCTCTATGCTTTGATGGTATTTTGCTGCTTTGAATCTACAGGTGCTCTTTGAAGCAGGACAAGTGAGAAAGGAGTGGTGAAATCTCTATCAAAGAGAGAGGAAAAAATCAAGGAGACTAGCGAAACACTGAGGTTGGTACTCTTTGATTCTCTCTCATCTATCTCTCATAAAGGAAAACACAAGTAACTTTGGTTTGTTTGTTTCTAAGATAGCTACTCGTCTTAATGGGACTACTAGCTCTAAGTGGACACTAGTTTTCCCGATAACACACATACACATAGTGTGGATCACACACATACAACCACACATGACATACAACACCATCCAATACATGCATCTACACCTGACATACAACACATACACCTACTCCCAATGTACAACGCAACACAATACATACGCCTACATCTTATGTACATCACCACACAATAAATTCACTTACATCCGATGTAAAACACAATACATATAAGTACACAACGTGCAAACAATGAATACACATGTCACGATGCCACGAATACATAATGCACATACATAGTACTGCATGTACACAACACAACATGTACGATACGTGCACAATACCACATGTACACCAGTACTATATGTACAACATGTACACAGTACTACTTGTACACAAAACCACCTGCACAACATGTGCACAACATAACATGTACACGACACCACCTGCACAATGCGTACACAACACCACATGTACATCTTACCACCTGTACAAGGTGTACACAATGCTAGACATACATAACACCACATGCAGTACATGTACACAATACCACATGTACATAAAACCACATGTACACAACACCACCTGCACACATCACCATATGTACAACATGTACACGACACCACATGTTCACAACACCACTTGTACAATCATGCACACAATACCATATGTACATAGCACCACATGTACAACATGCACACAACACCACATGTACTTAGCACTGCATATAAAACATGTACATAACACCCTACATACATAGCATTGCATATCCAACATCTGCACAACACCATATGCACACAACGACGCATATCCATCATGCACACAATACAATATGTACACAACACCACATATACAACATGTACATGGCACCCTACATACACAACACTGCATACACACAACACCGTATGCACACAATGCCACATATCCATCATGCAAAAAGTACAATATGTGCACAACACTACATATTGAACATGTACATAGCACCATCTATACCCAACACTACATATGCAATACTCACACAACACTATCTGTACCACCTTGTACATAACATTGCATAAACAACATGTACACACACTATATATACACCACACCAAATGCACACAACATCACAAATGAAACATTTACAACATGTAAAACATATGCACAACAATAGTACCACACATCCAAAACCACACTATCTCTACCAAGCAACCCTGCTTCCAGTTGTTTATCCATGCTTGTCCCAACATTCCACAAACCACATTGCCTTCATTTCGCTGATCTATTCATCATCGTTACTTGTCATAACATAAGCATAGGCATAATATAATCACATAATATCAACTCATAACCACATGATACTGACCTCATATATTTTCATGACTACTTTTCCACTTGATTCCTCATAAACCAGGAACCTCTTCATGTCATTCACATGTGTAAGCAATCATTCCTCCATAAGAATGATTCCTAACGACCCTGTCAGACAACAACATACATACATACATATATATACATATAAATATTAGCCTTAATAATCATGATCCATGGTGACCCTGTCAAACATGACATACATACATACATACATGCGTACACATATAGACATCAACATAATCATGATCACAACATAATTAGTAGATATCATAAAGTCAAGGTTAAGAGAACGTCCTTTATTCATGCACAACATTGAGAACAATCATTCCCAACATAGCCAAGGCATCTGGTGCCTTAGATCCATTTACGTCACCTCTCCTATTACATTGCTCATGATTGTCCTTCCATCGTCCATTTACACCAATGGACCCAACCAATCCAACTAGCGATCATATGCCTACCCTCAACGTCCCTTATAACATGCACCAACTTCATTCAAGCCTTTCATTACCTGCTAGGTTTCATTCATCTCTTCTCGAACTCCACTAACCTTCCTTTTTCCCAACCAATTCCCAAGACTCTCAAAACATAAAAGGAAATACCAAGAAGAAAAAAAGAGGAAACTATGAAATTCCAATAACAATATGACACCACAAACAAAGTGGCATGGCCATGCACTATATGCAATCAAAATCACAATCAAGTGCAACAAATCACAAAAGATCAAAAGCATAAGACTAGGAACAAACACCATCACTCAATCCTCACGGTTCCTAGTATTTCCCAAGGGAAATCTCAACCTAAGCCTTCGAGATTTCATGGCGATCTCTTTTCCATGCAATTCCTTGCATCATACTACCATCAACACATAAATGTTAGTGCATAAATAAACATAAAAATATACTGGTTACCTTACCTTGACAAGCCAAGCACGTTTCTTGCAACTAAGCACATCCATGCCATCTATCAAGGGACTCCAATTCCCTTGACATATCCACCTATCACTAGAGACTAACTAATATACCTGTCAAATACATGTTCATGAATCTAGCACATATCCACATAATGTCAGACAAAATTAAGGTTAAGAAGATTTCCTGTATGCGAAGCGCTAATTTGTTTGGAATCAGGCTTCCCAAACATAGCCAAAGGAATTCTTGCCCAATTCCTTTATTCTACCCTTTTTACTTTGTTGGAATCGAGGCTTACTATGTGTTGTCACATCACCCAATTTTTAGTTATATAAACATATCAACTATTACCTTTGTAGATTTTGTCGTAGATTCACAACTCATGTAATGTACTAAAATACAAGACAAGAATCTACTCTACCGTTTAAACAACGGAAACCAATGATTGATGAAAACAATAATTGACAAGAAGAAGATAATCAAAGGCACATAACACAATTTTTTCTTTGGGGAAAACCACTGCTCAAAACCTCGACTATCTATTGCATTAATCAGAAATATGAGTGATAATAAAGAGCTTTTTATCACAAGAATAATTCTTGCACAAGTTGATCAACTCTTTGCCTTACAAGCCCTCACTGATCAACACTTAGCCAATTTCTGCTGCCTGCTGAGCCCCTATTTCCTTGCGCAATTCCCGAGAGGAATAACCCATATTTAATTGGGAATTCCTTCTTCCATAACTGCACAATCCAAATCTAGGTCCTCTTCTGATTACATACAACATCTGTACAACTTGGAAAATCATACAACTGATAGTACACTGTCCCTGCACTCTAGTCTCAACTAGGTCTTTCTCTGAATTGACATGCATGAGTTTCTCTTGAGTGAATCTCCAGTTAGCTGGAGTAGCACTGAGGATGCACCAGTGCACCAACTCACTACTAGACCTCTACTAGTTCCTCCATAAGTTAGAACTAGTTTCACTGACCATAACTCATTCAAACTAAATTATCCAATTACAACTCAAATAAACTCATCCTAGACCCATAAAATTTAGGGAGAAAATATACATGACTATAGAAAGACTTCCAACTCGGATTTCCTAAGCTAATTAAGTTAATAAAACTTAATTAACTATTTACAAGTTTCCATGAGAATAAAATTCTATTTTAATTCATAGTTTAATTCAAGGACAAATTAAACTGGAATTTCTTATTTCCATTTCTCAACAATCCCTCTCAACAGGAAAGGGATTATCAGCTACCTCGATCCTATCTCTGTGAAACTCTAATTTACATCTTCACAATTCCTTTGTCAAAATGTCAACATCTTGCTCCTTTGTGGGAATGTACTCCAACAACATAATCCGCCTCAATACACAATCTTGAAGATGATGATATCAAATATCAATATGCTTGGACCGATCATGAAAAAAATTCATTTTCAGAGAGTTTGATACAACTTTGATTATCACAGTAAATCATAGTTGGATCCATCTGCTGAGAAAACAAACCAACCAAAATCTTCCTCATCCAGATGGCCTCACATGTTCCTTGGCTTGCAACCATCTACTTTGCCTCTGCCGAACTAGCTGCAACCGATCTCTGTTTTCTGCTGTACCAAGAAACTGTTGCTGACCTGTTGAAGCCCCGAAAATCGGGTCAACAACAAGGGGGATACCCACCCGGTCTGGACCTTGGTTGGCAGCTCCTTATCCGTTTGGTATAGCGGGTCCGAATGGGGATAATGGGACCAGTTTCCCAATCTAAGGGGTGTGTGTGTGTGTAGAGTTGGTTGATGCTGATCTAGGAGTATTTTAAGCTAATTTAATTCAAACTTCTAAACTAACTCTAGGCTATTGTAATCTAATAAGAAACAACACATCTAATCTACTCTAACCCGGGGTGTATTTCTTCTATTATGCGATCTAAAGAGATTTCGAACAATAACTGGTAATAAAGATCATTCAGCTATCATAAGAATAGAAATCAATTAAGATAAACCACTTTGCATAAAAAGTTAAGCAAAACAGTTGTGAACAACATACCGCATAATAAGTTATTCATATATCAAGCACAAATAAATGACTCCACCGTACAGAAGTGCCAAATGGTAACCCACACATTCATGCATTAACATATAAACAACTGAAAACTGCATATCACTTTAAGAATATAAGCAGAAATTGGTCAAGAGATAAAAGTACCATTTATGACTGGTTCCACTCATAAGCTTCAAGCAATAACGATTTATCTCTACTTGTTCTAACATCTACTAAGAGTACA
Source organism: Pinus tabuliformis (assembly GCA_031772625.1). NCBI lineage: Eukaryota > Viridiplantae > Streptophyta > Pinopsida > Pinales > Pinaceae > Pinus > Pinus tabuliformis. Next base: position 481,951,930 of record CM062820.1, read on the forward strand.
AAAGTGCAACATTAGTAGCAGATGTTAAATGCAAACATTGATAAATCTCGATCCATCCATTCATCAAAAACCCCCTCCGAGGGTGCAAAAGTGCATGTTCTGAGGACAAGTTTTTTGACAAATTTCCGGACCCTTCTCCAAATGCCTGAGAAGGGTTTAAATACTACTAACTAATTAATCTTAATTACATAAATTTAGGACACGGTTTCAAATGACCACCCTTCTACTAAAGCAAATTTATTTCTAAAAATTGAATCTAATTTCTAACCGTTTCTGTATTTGCTCCTTAGTGCTATAAGCAATGCAACATTTGCCTGGGAACAGTCGGCTGGTTGTCTTCTCCTTTTGTTTGAGCTATGAAAATAGAAATAACAAGAGCTGGCACCGTTTTCTGACAAACTAGAAGATATTTTCGAAAATCTTCCTCTGGCTTGGTGTATTCACTGTGTGTATACTTGGTATAACCCAAATTTCTTTCAAACTGATTGTGCTGTTGCTATTTCGGTTTCCGGCTGTGCGAATGACTGAATAAGTTAGGGACTTTGCTCTCTGAACAATTTTCTGTATTGAAAACTGCTTCCGTTCTTTGTTCCAGGCTTTTCTGGAGCGTCTTCCCTCTTTAGCGTTTTTCTTTTTGCTTTACCCAGTCTGAGCTTCAGGATCTTTTGTAAACATGCTGCTTTTGTGCGCCTTTGACTCTGAGTCTTGGATAGTCTATTTCCATCAGTATCTGTTGAGTGATACTCTGGAATCTGCGGTCCTGTTGCATGCGGCATCCGTTTGCGAAGGCATCTCTTCTCTGTTCTCCGAGTATTGACGCTTTCCCCTTTTCCTTAGATGTTTCCTGCACATTGATTTATATTAGTTGCTACCTTACAGTTTACGCAAAGGAAAAGAGTAATGACGAAAATATTGACATGAAAGCTTCAAGTTCTAATGAATGCATAATCATGACACTCATAATGACTTGACTCCTCGAAAAATGTAACACAATCCTTCTTGGATACTTTGGCGTACAATCATTAATTTCTCTTAAGGCGCGCGCCCAATTTTGGTCTACAGACAGCTTTCCTTGAACACTATGTCGAGGAAATTTTGCGATGAGTGATTTCTGCGATTCGCATCGTAGTATCGAGGATTGCGATGTCAAGATGTGTCATCGCAGGAATTGATGGTCGCATTCATCGCAGATTGCAAATCGCAGATCGTGAATCGCAAATCGCGCTTAATCATCCAATCACTGTGTGCTGCTTATGCGATGTTGCGATATGTGACGTCGCATATCGTGTTGGAAATAATACTGAGAGGGGGGGGTGAATCAGTATTATTAGATCAATAAAACTTTTTCATTTCTATACTTAGATACATATACGCTACTTCATTCAAGGGAACCCACATGTATACGCAACTGTGTCTAAAGCAACTAGCGTATATCCAAAATACTTATGATTCAGTTAATCCATTAAATGTTGATCTTTAGTTAGTGCATCAGAACTTCATAAACCATATGAACAGTAAGCAAGTGCAGTAAAAACAGAACAGATCATCACACACAAGAAGCACACATGAACACCATGATATAAGGTGGAAACCCATTGTGGGTGAAAACCACCTGCTGCAATTCGTTTCTATCTTCGTTTATTAAGAAACTTCTTTTACAATGTACTGGTGCAGTCCTTTACCAGCACACAGGTTACAACCTGCAGAAGGCTACAACCTTCTCTCGTTCTCCAGACTCTCCAGGAAGGGAGCTCCAACCCCCTTTGCTCTTGTACTAGCTAAGATACTAGTACATAGGCACCGGCCTACAATCTTCTCTCCTCCATTTCAGACTGGATACTTCTGAAGCACAACACATAATCTGAAGGCCACGTTTCATCAAATTTTCATACTGGACCCATAAATATCATTGAAGCACAAAACAGTCAATACTAGCATCATCAATTTCTGAATCACTGAAACACTGAAACCCTGTCAATAACACAGTCACCAAAACACAGAGCAGATAACAGAACTCTGCCATAACCATCAAATCCATCTGGAACTTCAAATATTATCCTTCATAATGCATACGCTACTATAATGAATCAAACCTGCGTACATACGCGCTTTTTCCAAAGACAACCCGCGTACAGATCTGAAAATAATTTCTCATAACTTGCAGCTGTACTAGACATCAGTCATACTCATAACACTTACAGAACAATACATGCGTCAGTATGTAGATCTAGAATAATGTTGTGGGGAAAAGTATCCAACACGGAATGACCCTATCCCACTCTAAGGGTGATAGTTCCTTAGCAACAGCTGAAGCAAAGCTATCTAAAGTTACTTCTTTATGACATGCAAGAGATGAAAGGAAGAGATCCACTTACCGATGTCTTGCGCAAATGGTCGATCCAATCTCCTCTATTCGCTGCTCGCTCCCAGCTCCAAGTCTTCTCACGGGCCCAGCTACACGAGATCCTGCGAACAAGACGAGAAAAGGAAACTACAAGAAGCATGCATTCATAATTGATTCAAGGATTAGCATAAATCAAATACGCAAGTAAGACAATACACCATTGAAACACATGCGAATAGAAGAACCTCAAATGCTTTATTAATATAAGGAAGTAAGGTTCAGGCGGTGATACAACCGTGAGAGGTCCAATCCAGCATCACCTTCCCGACGGAAAGAAATCTCCTCTTCACCTCCCTCAAGCAATCACCCAATACTCACAACTGTAAACCAACAGCAATTCTTTGCACAAAATTCCGGCCTCCAGATCCCATGGGATGAGATCCTTATATAGAGTATTGGAGTGAAGATAAGTCAGCTTGATGTGTGACTTGTTGTCCTCTTCAACTCCAGTTGTTCTTCAGTCCTTGAGTCCACTCGGAGTTTCTACCTTCCACTTGGAGTTTTAGAACCTCTTTACTCATCATTAGGCGAATCTTCTGATCCAAGTGTCATTTTGGAAGCTTCCTGGGCACTGGCACATTGAGAAAAGATTCCTCCACATGTCAAAGTACGCCCAGCGCAAGTAGCCTTTGTTGCACTTGCTATGCAGCGCAGGTACACCATAGAGCTTTTGACATTCAGCGCAGATGCTTAGTGGAGCAGCTGCTTTGATCCGAAATTGACCTGTTTTTGAGTGTTTTTCAGTGGAGAACTGATCTGAAGTGTTGTGGTTTGCTAACCTTGTTCCTCTAGGGGTAGGAACAACATGTTTAGGGACTTTGGATCCCTCAGATTATTGACATTTCATGCTCCATGATGTAAGGCACAAAAATGTCTATAACAGTTGCCCCCTAAAGTATGAGGTTGTTTATCGGGTGAAATGCTTTATTAGGAGGATCCGAAGTTCATTCAATCGTCGGGAGGTGACCTGTAACAAAATACAATACAATACATTATCTTTTCATACTTTCTTTTCATGATCTAGATGATGCGGGCATTTCCCATGCTCAGCTTTATAAATACATTTGCTGTACATAAACAGACGATCGTCTGATAATAGACTGATAATTCTCTGCTTTTAATTATCATCCTTTTAGTAGGATGATCATCTGCTGCACATGTCTATTTTTTTATCTCCTGAATATATATCGCAGCCCGGATGGATGAAACTAGATCCGGGGTCTTCAAACTTGTCCGATCTTCACTCTAGTACAAGTCGATCCATGTGAGAATTTCTTGAAGTCGAACATGGAAAGACATCGCTTGATTACCAGTCAATAATGTAAACTGTTAACAAGCGCACGAGGAATCACCGATAATGATGATGACCCTCAAGGTACTGCAGCACAATTCACGTGGCGTGAATATAGGATCTGACGTCGAACACCACGCAAAGTCTCCCGGTCGAAGGTCATTAATGTATACCTATCGCCAGAAGTGAGAAACTTGCCATTGAGGCATGCAAGCTTCAAAGTACTGAGGGGGTGTTCCTAGATCAACTTCTTGGGTAGTGAGCTGATGTCGACAAGAAGTGATCCGTCAAAGGAGGGCCTTAATGAATCCCACACCAGTGACACGGAACGGAGCTAGTGATGATGGTGAAAACGATCTGTGAAATATGATTCAGGGTGGCAGTCATGGAAGGACGAAAGATGATGTATGGTAGTGGATGGGACTCGGTTGACACTTTCTGAATGACATCTCTTGAACATATAACGACACTGATGTGATGGATCGGTAGCATTACCCCATGTATGGATGGTATGGCGAGACCATGGTGAAGGGTCCGGTGAATGATAATAACCCAACCCGATATTTACGGAGGCAAAAGTGTCATGTTCAAGAGCGACTTGCTACCATTAAGCTTTGAGGTTCTTCCCAATTTTTCCCCAGTCATTTCTGACCAGTACCTCTTTATTTTTGTCAAGCTTGAGGAGGATAACATATGCTTGTTCTATAACCTGCCCTTCGGGCAAGCCCATCGCTATGTTTTAACGAGCTTAACGATAGGGAAACTCGTTCTCGTCTAAAGACAGGTTTGTCGCTATCTAATATTTTTAACGAGCCCAGCGACAAAGACAACTCGGTCCTTTTCATCTTTAGAGAGTCTGAAAAGGGTACATAAAGTGGACTCCAGGGGTCCTTTTTCGTCATCTAATCCCTTAAGTCCGAAAAAGTATAAAACAATACAGAAGGGATGAATGTTCGATATCTTTATCGAGCCGAACTAGACAAGCGCTCGATCTTTTTGTGCAATAATCCCTCAGGTCCAAAAAGATTAAAATCTAGAGGAGGGATAGCTCTTCCGGTCCTTTTAATGAGCTGGAAGGCCAAAACTCGGCAAACTTTTCATATTTTACGAGTCAGTGAAAAGAGCTCAAAGAAGACTCGTATTTTGAGGAACGAGTGATAAACAGGGATAGCAGCAGATTCCAGGTACAGGTTGGAATTTTCCAATCACGGCAGTGTCACAAGGATGGCTAGGTGAAATCACTCTTCGCAGCTGTTCCTCAAAATAGGTAAACAATCAAGTGGATGTGAATGATCGGCCAAATGAAAAGTGGAGGTGACGGTGCACAAACACGACCAAGGCTTTTATGGCTGATGAATTTACGGTCTCAAATGGTTATTTACCAGTTCATTTTTTCTTGATGAGCTTGAACTCTGGGGGAAGCTTGCTCACATGTGCATTTATTTTTTAATGAGCATGAACTCTTGCTAAAACTGCTCGGTTTTGCGTTTATTTTTTAACGAGCATGAACTTTGCCAAAACTGCTCATGTTTGATAAGGTCAAATTCATATTTTACCATGACTAGTTTTTCTTTTCCAGAGATAGTACTGTTTCATCAATTGCTGCAACAAACTTGTTAGAAACGGATAACATGAAGTAAAAATACTAATATTTCACTTTGAATTACGTAAAAAGCAATCAAAAGATGTTTTTACCTCTCATTTTACCATTTCATGTGCATTTGGTTTGTTGGAGCTTTGGAGGTGCCTCTTCCTCTCGATTTTTCACCAGCTGATTTCGGGAGATTCTGTGGACGATTTTCAGCGCCGTTTCCACCAGGTAGGAGCTAAACCCTAGCTCTATCTTTTCATGGTCTTATTTCTCAGTTTTATGCTTGTTTTCCTGCCCCCATGAGCCCCTGGGGTTTCACTAGGGCGCTCTGTCATCAGCGCAGGTGCCCCATTCGAAATCTGCGTTGGGGTTCTCATTTTTCAAAGGCAGTTTGTCCCCCAACGCAGGTGAGACCCTTCTCTACCTGCGTTGGGCGCAGAAAACTTCTTGGTTGCACTCTTTTTCATGAGAATTTTGCCATTTTCTTTACCGAGTCAGGGATCTTACTCCTCCTCTTGTTTGTTTTGCAGAGTTTATTGGAGCAGAATGACTCTTACGTGGCGAGAACGAGAGCATGAAGAGGAGGACATGATTGCCCTCCATGATCCTGTTACCGTGAGCGCGTTGCGGAACTGTGGCTTGCTAAAATTCTTCCGCATATCTAGCATGAGGGCACAGATACGTTTACTGCAGTACCTGCTTGATGCTTGGGATCCTGTTAACCAAGTGTTCCAGATTAGGGGCAAGTCCATCCCTTTGACCATAGTGGACATTTACTTCTTGACTGGGTTGTCAAGGCGGGGTGCCCCCATTTCCTTGTCCGGTTCGGCCCGAGGGAGCGATTCCGTGAAAGATTATATCCATCAGTATTGTAGGGAAGGATCCCAGCCGAGCAGAGACGGCAAGGTTACTATCCGTGAGATCACTGACAGGTCTCTCAGGTCTATTCTGTACACGATTTGTAGGATGGCCGGTAGTGCATCCCCTCATGTTGCCAACAGGTCTTATGTGCAGCATGCCCTGGAGTGTCTTCAGCCGAAAGTTTTTAACTGGTGTGATGCAGTACTGGTTCAGATGAAAAGCCAGTTGACCAAAGTAAAGGATGGGAAGCTGAAGAATTTTGGTTTTGGTTCAGTTCTGACTGCCTTCGCTTTGGAGAAGATACCACTGATGCAACCTCAGTACATTGCACTCGACTTGCCTTCTCCCACTGAGCCACGCATGCAGAGGTGGGTTGACCACATGTCCAGACACGCAGGTCAATCCCAGATTACTTTTACTGATGCCTTCTTTAGGTGGTTCGAGCGGCAGGATATGGCTTTTTCCGAGTATCCATATATTGGCATGGATTTCCGAGGCGATCCGGATTTGGTGCTACTGGACGGCGAGCAGTGGGGTGATCTTGGTAAATATTTTGACCTTATCACTGTTTACTGTCTTTTATTTATAATGTCCTTGTGCTTTACTCTTTCAAGACTCTAATCAAACTCATGTGTGCATGCAGATGTGGGCCCCGTCCGTCCAGTAGTTCGTTCGAGAGTTCCGTCCGCTGCCCCAGCAGGGGAGGCTCCTGGGAGAGCTATTCTCCGTGACCTTGACTTGGCCGAGACTCTTGCAGCTGTGCAGGAACAGGTCGAGGGTCTTACCCTTGGGATTCCAGATGTACGGATCGATGAGTTGCCTCTACGATTGCAGCGACATACTGCTGGTGTTCCTAGACGATGGTCTCGTCTTCTGCGCATGATCGCACAGGCCGTGGCATGTTATCATGAGCATCACTAGGCTAGGGTGCCCCCCAGCCATTTTTGAGTTTTGGGGTCGTATGACCGATTTTGTCTTGATTACAGAACATTATATGTAAACCATAAATAGTTATATATATTTTTGATTTTCGAGGTTTATTCCAGTTTTTATGTGATCCATGTATGAAACATCGATGATGCTTCTCTTTTTATCAATTTTGCAAATGTCTATCTAACACATAGTTTGCTAATGAGTCGGTTAATGTGTTTAAGTTTCTGGAAATGTGTTGATATTGGATAAAATCAAACTGTCTTTCCAAGATTTTAACTCTTAGGAACTTGCGATAAATAGCTGGATTTCGGGCAGAGTAGGTACCATTGAGTTGTAGTACCACGAGCTGTGAGTCTAGCCTCACGACTAGCCGGCGTATGCCATGGGTGATGGCATCAGAGAGGAGCTCTATCAACGTGCTATACTCAGCAATATTATTTGTTGATTGACCAATACATACCCCCCTGAAACTCACTAACTCGCCGCTTGGGTCAAAAATGGCCCATGCTGCAAAGGATAGGTTCCTCGAACTACGACTCGCTCCGTCGGCATATCCAACCCACGGTTCCAATGGATTTGACATCTGCAATAAGTGTAAAAAAGGCGGATTACTTAAACTGAAACAAACACTCTAGCGAAAACAAAAATGTAACAAAAGCATACAGGTTACTATTAGGCATAATAACGCTTAAGGTACAACCCGTTGCGGGGTTGCGCCAGTGGAATCCCATCATAATCTACCAACTCGTAGGCTCCTTTTGCTAATACACTCTTAACAATATAAGGGCCCATCCATAAGGACTTAAATTTCCCAACTCCCAATTTATCGGATTCTTGGTCATAAAGCAAGACCAAATCACCTTCTGAGAAGACACGAGGTTTGACATTTTTGTCGAACTGCGCCTTGACTTGTTTCTTATGGGCTTCGTTAGCCAAAGCGGCATCACGACGGGTTTCATCCAACTGGATTAATTCCAAGAAACGAGCCTCTTCTTCCGAAGTTCCGGGGAGGAGACCAATTGCGAGTTTAAGGGACGAAATTTCACACTGGATTGGTAGGATCGCCTCTAGGCCATACACCAGTTGAAACGGTGTGAACCTAGTGGCATTCCTTACCGATGTTCGGTAGGCCCACAAAGCCGAGTACATGATCAAATGCCATCTTCTTTTGTGAACCCCCACCATCCTTTGCAGCATGCGCTTCAGGACTTTGTTGATTGCTTCAACTTGTCCGTTAGCTTGTGGATAGTATGGAGTAGAGCTGTCGTGAGACAATCCTAGTTTGGCAGTTAATTCAACCATCATGTGATTGCGAAAATGCGATCCATGATCTGTTACTATGGCCTGTGGTATGCCGAATCTAGCGACTACATGATTAAAAAAGAATAGGGCTGCTGTTTCACCAGTGTTATCCAATGTAGGCATCGCCTCGGCCCATTTGGTAAAATAGTCAACTGCGACTATAATATACCCATGCCTTCCGGTCAAGATGGGGTTACATTGCATGAAATCGATGCCCCACTTGGCGAAAGGCCCCACAGATATTATTGGCTGTAAAGGAGCGGGGGGTCTTCTGGTTTTGCTATCAAAAATCTGACATGCATGGCAACTTCTAACTGCGGTTATGCAATCTTTGAACATGGTTGGCCAGAAGTATCCTGCTCGTAAGATTCTTTGTGCTGTAGCATATCCAGATTGATGCCCCCCATAGGTGCCTGAATGACATTCATTCAGGGCTTTTTCGGCCTCCTCATGGGTTAGACACCTTCTCAGGACCGTATCGACACCACGACGGTAAAGCGTATCACCGACGATCATGTAGTCTTTTGCTTGGTATCGAATGCGTTTTTGTTCTGAGTGAGAGGTGTCTGGCCGAAACTTTTGGGTTTGGAGATAAACTATTATATCTCCATACCACTCATCACTTGCTGATATCAGAAACAAACTTTCGTCCACGATCGATTCTTTGGACGTTTCATCGTTGGACGATGACGGGTGATCGCATAATAATTCTGCGAAAACTAAAGCTTTCTTTGATTTGGATTTCACAAATTCCAGATCAAACTCTTGAAGGATAGCTATCCACTTTGAATATTTGCCCCCAAGCAACTGTCGCGACAGTATATAAGTCATGGGGTTGCAATCTGACAATACGGTGGTCTTCCTGAAGAGGACATAATGCCGAAATCTTTGTATCGCTTGAACAGCAGCAAGTGCTAGCTTTTCAACATGAGAATATCTACTTTCTGTATCATTTAAGTTTTTACTTAAATAATATATAGGGTGTTCAATTCCATCGGCTTCTTGAACTAAAACCATTGCTATGGTCGTATCTGCTGCAGCCAGATACAGGTTAAAGTCCCTTAGATAGTCTGGGGCGTACATTAATGATGCTTTGACTAGCGCTTCTTTCAAAGCATCAAAGGAAGCTTGTGCAACCTGGTCCCAGACGAAAGGTACATCCTTTTTCAGGAGACGGGTATAACCTTTAGCAAGTTATGTGTAATTTGGAATGAACCTCCTCAGAAAGTTTGCTTTCCCTTGGAGTTTCTGAATCTGAAGCAAGTTCGAAGGTGGAGGCAAATTAATGATTGCCTGCACCTTGCAAGGGTCGAGACGAATCCCATCCTTGGAGACTATAAAGCCAAGTAAACGACCAGAACCGACGCAAAACACACATTTGTGCGGATTGAGTCTTATCTTGTAGTGTCGGCATTGTAGAAATATCGCTCTTAAATGCTGCGGATGATCAGTCCGCTTTTGCGAATGAGCCGGAAGATCGTCGAGATAAGGTTGAACGATGTTCTTGATGTCATGGAAAGCATAATTCATTGCTCTCTGAAACATCGCCCCTGCGTTCTTTAAACCAAAGGGTAATTTTCGATAAGCGAATGTGCCCCACGGACAAATAAATGTAGTCTTTGACTGGTCCTGTGGGCGGATATTAATTTGATTATACCCGGAAAATCCGTCCATAAACGAAAAGATTTCACATCCGGCGCATTCATCAATTATCTGGTCGATGAAGGGTGTAGGGTAGTTGTCCTTTGGATAGGCTTGATTTACATCCCTATAATCGACGCACACTCGTATTGTTCCTTGTTTTTTCATAACAGGGACAATATTCGATACCCAATCGGTTAGAGGAACCGGGTAGATGAAACCAGCATGGAGAAGTTTCTCAACTTCCGCTTTAATGGTAGCGGCCTTCTTGGGGTGTACCTGCCAAAGCCGCTGTCTTACTGGTTTGACATCAGGATACATCTTAATTTCATGTTCAACGATACTCGAGTCAATGCCTGGTATTTCATCATATGACCAGGCAAAGACATCTCTAAATTCGCGGAAAAGAGCTTTATATATTTCTTGTTCTGAAGGGGAACAACCTTTGCCGACATAAATATTCTCTACAATGTATGTTTTGGTCGAGATATTTATGGCTATAGTTTCTTCTATATTGGATAGGTTTCTCTCGGAGTCCACCGTATTTACAGTATTCGTTAGGAATTCAAATACTGAGGGGTGATACAGGTCGCCTTGAGTATCTTCCTTAGGAAGGGAACGATGGTGGTTATCATCCCATGGTGCCCCCTCAATCCACATTGATTGCAGGATTCCTTCGTCACTTGCATGCACTCGTGACCAAGGATCCAAAGGGGTACCACATTCTCCTGACCTATCTACCCAAACGCTTGACGAGGATTGATTTGGGCTCGCCTCCCATGCCTGAAACATTGATTGCTACAATATTTCGATTGGGCTCGGGTGCAAGACCATTGCCCGATCCATGATGACTTTGTCTTTTGCGACCTTCGTGGAAGATATCATGTTGCAGGTAGCCACCAATGGTACATTTCCTATGTACATATGATTTGGTAGCGAGAAAGTCCCCATCATCGTGGGGTCTTTCAACAGGCCTACTCCTATATCTTGAATTGAATGGTCGCTTTCATGGATCATGGGAATGCTTCCCGTAACTTGTGAACCATTAAGGAGGAAGTTCTGTTGGTCGAAGACCGTAATCCCTCCTTCAAACGGGAATGCGATCTTCCTAAAATAAGTCGACACGACATCTGCCATGGCATAAATCCATGGTCTTCCCAGTAGGATGTTGTAATCCAGATTTTCATCTATGACTTCAACATCAATCTCTACTGTATTTCCACCTAGTTCAACCTTCAAGTTACTTAGAATACCGTAAGGGGTATATGTCCTACCGTCGAAAGCCTTTAGTGTTGTCGAAGATCTCGACAAGGTTGGCGACCCTAGCGTTTTCTAGCAGCTCATCGACATAATACATGTAGATGCCCCCTCGTCAATAATTGTTCTGTGAACAGTTTTGTTGAGGGCCTTCACTTGAATAAGGAAAGCTAGTTGAGCTGGTAACTGAGGGTCATACCCTTTGTGATCAAAGGACACAAGATTGGAATCCTTAGGATCAACCCCCCCTATTGCCGATAACAATGCTTGCCTTTGGGATGGACAATTTTGTAGTACTTCTAGAGTCGACATAGCGGATGGAGATTGAGCCAAATCTTCTACTATGTTATAATGCTGCGCCGCTCTGGCACGAGGATTAAAAGTCGACATGTGTACTACACCCTTAGGTGGTTTTATCGTTAATTCTGGCATTATGGGTGGGACAATTTCTGTCGAAGTTGTTGTCGAACTACTAGGTTGATCTTTACCTTTTTCGTTTGACAGTTGCAGATTCCCGTAATCTTTGTTCCTTGTCGAAATCAAAGCATCATTCTGCTGCTTGGAGATCGATAACATCAGCACTTGTGACGGGGAAGCATTTCCACTATCAACCATATTTTGACCTGGATTGGGAAATGGATCTGTCAACACAGCTGGGTTCTTTGGACTTTTAAAGAATCTCTTGAGCTCAGCTTTGTATGGACAATCTGTTGTCTTGTGATCTTCGTCACATATCATACAAGGCCATTTCTTTTTCCCTTTCTCAGGAGGGTTTGAAGAAGTTTTTTCAGGTGACGGATCATCCTGTTGCTTCTTCTTCCCTTTGTTTTGCTTCTTCTTGCTTCCTGGTTGATTGGTTTCTTTGCCTTTATCTGCTGATATGGCATTTACCTCCGAAGCAAGAATCTCTTCATGGGCATTTCGATCTGAAGTCTTACGAGCTTTCTGAGGTGAAGCATTTTTCGACTTCGCGCTTGCAGTGCCAATCACACCATCTCCGGCATGAGAGTCAATATTCGATTTAGGAGGGGGAGGAATTGAAAATTCAGGTCTGGGGGCATCAGGTATTTTGTCGTAGAGCATGCCAGACTGAGTATATACCAAGTCTAAATATTGAGCACGAGCAATCACTTGCTCCTCTGTTACGACCCCCCCCTTGGCCACATCTTCCGTTATAGCCGGAAGTAATGACTTTATAAACCATTCGGCTAATAGCTGATCAGTAACGTATGTTTTCACCATCCTACGACGGCGACGCCACTCATGTATGTGATCAGATATGTGAGTAGCTGTCGTCTGTTTGAAGTTGGTCAGTATCTCGGTTCCTGTTTCATACCTGATAGGTAATTGAAAATGGGTTAGGAAAGTCGTGGCTAAGGAGCTGAAATTGTCGAAAGAGGTTCTTGGCAATTCTATATACCATTTAGCCGCTGGACCTGTCAATGTCCTCTGGAAGAGGCGAAGTCTTATCGAATCATCGTTAAGAGTGTTCGATGAACACCATAGATGAAAGGTCATGACGTGATTCGACGGGTCTTCACCTGGATTTCCATTGAATTTAGGAATGTCGGAGGGAAGTTTGTGAGGAATCGCTGGCCACCAAGGGGCATAAGCAATCGGATCGTTCGTCAACCGATGTAAATCGGGTAACTCTAGAGTTGCCACGAATGGCAGCTGTTGACTCAGATTAGGCGAAGCGTACCCAGGATACGAAGGGATCGCCTGAGCAGTTGGTCTTTGCATACCGGCATAATGTATTTGATGCTGGTATGATTGATACGGTTGGTGGACTACCCCACTGTAAAGTGGTTGGTTTTGACCGTATTGTAGGTACGGTTGTCCATTGTTCGCAAAAATCTGCTGCTCGGTACCTTGGTACACTTGCTGGAACTGCGGTTGTTGATACTGCACCAACCATGGTTGTGATACCATTGGTTGTTGTGCGATGCTTACCACTGGGCCAAGATGAGGGGTAAGGGTACCCGTTTGTGCTTGTGTCGCCCCGCCAGTTGGCGATTGTGGTTGGGTTGCAGGGTCAAAGGGTTGTTGCATTACAACCTGAGAAAATTGAGGTTGACATGCAACATGTATTGTTTGAACTTGCGACACAGTCACAATTTCTGGTGTCGTCGGGATGTTCGTCACAGGCATTTGTTGTTGCATAGAATACACAACTCTTGGTTGCTGGGGTAGCATAGGCATCCAACCACTTGTAGTTATTCCAGTATAACCTGAGTATGGTTGTGAGCTCCCATATGGGTAACCTCCCGGAGGGGGTAATGAAAAAGCATATTGCCCCCCATACGGTGGTGGTCCGGAACCGAGAGGATTTATTACACCTCGAGGACCGGATTGCCCAAACTGATTTCCGAAAGGATCAATTTGTTGAGTTCCAACATAGGAATTACCGGGTATTATCCCGGGAGAACAAACAAGAACAGACCATACTGTCGTCATGGCCCCCGAAGGGACCCCCTCCAGCTGTTGAGAGTTAGGGAGAGATGGTATGCCGGCGAACATTGTCGGAATGACTGCAGGGAGTTCTGTTGTCGCTGTGTCATTTGGCACAGTCCTAGATGTTGACGGTTGTTCAGACATTTTGAGTCTATCCAGTAGATTGCCTAGTGATTCTTCAGGAACTTCTCTGGGTGATAGGCTAGCTTCTGATGCAGTAGGAAGTAGAGTGATCCCTGCTCCAAAATGTGTTGGAGTAGTTGCTTGCGGATCTTCTACAATTTCTTCTATTGCGATCAGACTGGGTGGAAGAGGAAGACCGTCAGGTCCGTAGAATATTTCTGGTGCCGAAGAAGGGGTTGTTTCGACAGCGACAGTTGTTTGAGGAGCAAGACTCTCTGAACCGATCACTGATGGAACTGATTCAATAACACAAGTATTTGCTCTCAGACTAGGATCAGTGTTACTGTCCTTCTGGGGCTGTTGAACTTCTTCAATAGGGGCAGGGTTTCCAGAAATGTTTGGAGTAACCGGAACCTCAGATGTCGTCGGAACACTTGTTCTAACTTTGACAGGAGATTTGGAACCAGTTGAACGAGATCGCTTTGCCCGGGTTGTTTTCGATTCCGGAGACAAAGACGGTTGACTCGTACGCCTCCGCGAACAATGGTTCATCGATTGACTTTCTTCCACGGTTGCGGATTACTTGATCAACCAACAATGCACAGGGTAAAATGTGTTTTCGAATTGGATTAATTTTAGACGCTTTTTAAGACACAACTTGCTTTTTCATGTTTTAAGAGTCGAGAAAAAGCTAAAGATGACTCTAGTCTCCTTCGATGTATTAACGAGCCCGAAGTGACAAATGCTCGGATGGACTTTTTCAGTTATAGAGTTTGAAAAAGACCAAAAGAAACTACTCTGGAGTTTTAGGCAGAGGGTGTGCCAAACCTTTCGTGAAACCACAGAATACGTTTTACGGTACGAGTGGTCGATCTTCGTGAATGTTGTGTTCACTGCATCGCGATCAGTAGGGCGGCCGACACGACTTCCTATGGATAAAGGCTTTGTTCCTATAGGGGTCCCCCAATATATGCGACGGTACGCGGGGGCACAAGTCCGTATTAGTGCTATCGTCCCTCAGGAGGAATCACCCACCTTCGTAGAGATCGACGGTCACTATGTTTAACGACGCCGGAACACGTCTCTACCTAGACCTCTACTGTGTTTCGTTATGTTTCAAAGCGTTGTTAGATAAATTCAGTTCCTTTTAGGTTGATCTTGCTTAGCAGTTTGCCTTTATGGATCACCACGTGATGTATGATACAACTCCTAAATGCAGTCTAAGAATGATAAGCAAGCTTTTTCAATTCTTTCAACTTATGAAAATCTTAACTACTGAGGGAAAAGAAAGACATCATCTTTTCAAACAGATCATAGAGCACACACTGATGCACTTTTCCTAAATCGACATGCAAACTGTCAAAATGCACATGCACAATGCAAGTATTTCTTTTCTTCTTCCTTAATGTTGATGTATTACAAAAAGAAAGTTGTTGTATAATTTCGAATTCAATTTCAAGTGAAAGAAAACAAGTTTTTGTCCAATAATCAAAAGAACACCTTAAGATTCACTCGTTTCAACACAAGAAATACTGAAATTCGAACCATATAACGAAAGCAAATGTTCAAGCAGCTATGAACAGTAATAAACTAGCTCTTAGAATCACAACGACACTTTCTTACAGGCCTAGAGCCAAGAGGTCACAGCAAGACTAGTTCACTTTCGCTACGGGAAACTGTGAATGAAAGCAAGAAATACAATAAGAACAATCACGGTTTCTTCATACAACTGAGGCGGAATGAAGGCAAAGAAAGGTAGTTTCAGCTGGGTATACAGGTTTACAACAGGCTGCAAAAACAATATTGAAAACTGGGCAACAGACAGTAGGGAACCCCAGTTGCACAAGGCAAAACTGGATCAGCGCAGGTACTACACTGTCAATCTGACATGCAGCACAGGTAGCCCCTTCGGGACCTGCGTTGCAGCGCAGGTAGCCTTTGCTGCAGCTGCACTGAAGAGACAACTCTCGTCTCTCTCAGATTCCGGGTCACAGTTTGCTCAAAAATCAATGGTTTTTGGCCAAATCAGAGGCTATCAGCCAAGTATACACTAGAGGATGATTAAGGAAGATGAACACTATCACAAAGAGCTAAAAAGAGTCCTTGTGGATCAGCTCTTCAAATCATAAACATGCCCAGCACTGAGCTAGAGTAGCTGCCCTCTACTTTGCATTCGAAGGATTCGAATGCAGTTCGATTTGGTACTCCCTTTGTTTAGGAAATGAATAGCAAGAAACACAAGCTACCAACAAGACACGATCCCCAGCGGAGTCACCAGTCTGTTGTGGGGAAAAGTATCCAACATGGAATGACCCTATCCCACTCTAAGGGTGATAGTTCCTTAGCAACAGCTGAAGCAAAGCTATCTAAAGTTACTTCTTTATGACTTGCAAGAGATGAAAGGAAGAGATCCACTTACCGATGTCTTGCGCAAATGGTCGATCCAATATCCTCTATTCGCCGCTCGCTCCCAGCTCCAAGTCTTCTCACGGGCCCAGCTACACGAGATCCTGCGAACAAGACAAGAAAAGGAAACTACAAGAAGCATGCATTCATAATTGATTCAAGGATTAGCATAAATCAAATACGCAAGTAAGACAATACACCATTGAAACACATGCGAATAGAAGAACCTCAAATGCTTTATTAATATAAGGAAGTAAGGTTCAGGCGGTGATACAACCGTGAGAGGTCCAATCCAGCATCACCTTCCCGACGGAAAGAAATCTCCTCTTCACCTCCCTCAAGCAATCACCCAATACTCACAACTGTAAACCAACAGCAATTCTTTGCACAAAATTCCGGCCTCCAGATCCCATGGGATGAGATCCTTATATAGAGTTTTGGAGTGAAGATAAGTCAGCTTGATGTGTGACTTGTTGTCCTCTTCAACTCCAGTTGTTCTTCAGTCCTTGAGTCCACTCGGAGTTTCTACCTTCCACTTGGAGTTTTATAACCTCTTTACTCATCATTAGGCGAATCTTCTGATCCAAGTGTCATTTTGGAAGCTTCCTGGGCACTGGCACATTGAGAAAAGATTCCTCCACATGTCAAAGTACGCCCAGCGCAGGTAGCCTTTGTTGCACTTGCTATGCAGCGCAGGTACACCATAGAGCTTTTGACATTCAGCGCAGATGCTTAGTGGAGCAGCTGCTTTGATCCGAAATTGACTTGTTTTTGAGTGTTTTTCAGTGGAGAACTGATCTGAAGTGCTGTGGTTTGCTGACCTTGTTCCTCTAGGGGTAGGAACAACATGTTTAGGGACTTTGGATCCCTCAGATTATTGACATTTCATGCTCCATGCTGTAAGGCACAAAAATGTCTATAACAAATAAGCATCATAAAGATAGTTCATTTCAAACCATTTGATCCCGATCTCTCCTTAGATCTTGTTCTTCATCAACCGGTGAGATCCCTCCTTAGCTCAGATCAAGCAATGCATCATCAACCCATAACCTGCATACTGGATCTCATACTTCTTCAGATGTTCAAGACTTTTCGGATGCACTTGCCTAATGATCTTCTTCTCCTTTTATAGTCTTAGGCCTTACTCAATACCACGGTCCAAAACCATAATAAATCAATACCAAGAGCCCAATACTTGGGATCAACACACTTGTCGAGATACCATGGTCCGAAACCATAGGTTCAAATACCGAGGACTAACTACCACGGACCAAAAGTAAGCTTTCCGACATGTACGCGCTTTTCCGTGCATGAAACTGCGTGTATACCCTACCTGGTATATAGCGAACCTGCGTATACGCGACTTGGTATATAGCGAACCTGCTTGTATACCCTACTTGGTATATAGCGAACCTGCGTATACGCGACTTGGTATATAGTGAACCTGCGTGTATACCCTACTTGGTATATAGTGAACCTGCATATATATATTTTCTCTTCATACTTGTAGTCTGATCATCAATTTCTTGCTGCTATCCTTCTGCACTATGATTTGTCATTAGTGTGATTTGCCATCAAGGACAACACTTGTCTCATAATGCCAACAATCTCCCCCTTCGGACTTGATGGCAAAGCTAACTTGTCACACTTAGAACTTGATCTTCTTATTCCTTTGAGCTGTCCTACATCCCATGCATTTAGTCACATCTGTAGATTGATCTAGTTATATGTAAGTGAGTTGTTCTTCTATGAGAGGGTTGCCATCAAGTACAACACATGCATCATAATGCCAACAATCTCCCCCTTTGGACTTGATGGCAACAACACCAAATCACTCTCCCCCTTTGACATCAAGGGCAAAGGGTGGACCAACATATTCTCTTTCCTTGATAAACATTCTGCTTCCATACTCCCCCTGAGTACTTGCTGAAATCTCCAAATGTGCTCCCCCTTTGTATATGCCAAAGTGTACCAATCTGTCCATGCTCCCCCTGAGTACATGCCAAGACTCTGTACTGCTGACGTGTGCTGTTCATGTTCTTCCTGACTGAAGGCAAGATCTGCAAAAAGATGTTCTTCAAGAAGAACCATGACTTATACATCATAAGAGACCTTCCTATCACCAAAAGACTCAATACATACATCCATTTCCCAACCACGCGGGGATATACTAGAATTGACTCATCCACCCAACCAAGTGGGGATACATCAAAAGTTTACACATGATAAAGCAAGAGCATTACATTTTCATCCCAAGCATAGTGGGGAAACCAATATAGGCCGTTACATGACCTTGACATCATGAAAGAGATATCACAAAAGAGATATATGACCGAAATATCTAGAGCAAGACTTTATGAAAGTCACCAATAACTGATATCGCCAGCATCTGTCGATTCAGATCAGCAACCAAGAGATCCTTCTGCCTTTGTTTCACCTGAAACCAACAACAACCGTGAACTAGAACCAAAAGCTTCTAAGATAATGCCAACAATGCATCATTGGAAGATTATCTGCTCCCCCTGAACCTGTGCCAGATGGTCTCTGTCAGACCCATATCAGACTCTCTGCAACCAACATCTGTCCCTGCTGATTTCCTTCAAAACTCCATATACGCGTCTGCATCCACATAAACAAGCGTATATACGCGGATAGGCCTTATGAAACTCGCGTACAACCATTTCCATATCAGCAACCTGTAAATGTCCTGCAACAAGGTATGTCTGAACATAGATGTCAACTCCTCCTTTTAAACATCATCATGAAATCATTCACATTATATGTGAAACCACCATAGCCATTACATCAACGTCAAGATCTACATGATCCAAGTATCATTACTTGGGAACATCTGCATCAATCAACATATGTAAGTATCAACCTATCATCATATAGATAAGAACTCATCACCATGTCTCCAACAAAGCAACTTTGAGTAGTCATCCATGTATCAACATTGTGTATCTTGAGCTCAAGCTCATTTGACAAAACTTCTTGATATCATCAACAGCAACAATCCTTATCCACAAGAGTGCCTGCATCATAACTGTATGATATTTATGCATATGACGACAACAGCATATGAGTGACTCATCATCAAGTGAGGAAGATGTGTATTCAAGCTTTGTACTTCTCCTTATCCTTATGAAGATCACCATGTAAGCACCATATATGCATCATTAAAGAATCAACCATAAATCTGATCTGAACATCTACTATGTAACCCCAAGAATCATATGAGATTTTATCATAGACAACTCACAATCACATCATAGCAAGATATATCATTTAGCCATATAAACATCATCACCAAGGCTATTAACCATAATGCCAACAATGCATTATTAAAGGCATATGCTCCCCCTCAACCTGAGCCATCTGTTTACTGTTAGATCTGATCATGCATATATCAGCAATAAGCATCAAGACATCATCATCAAGTTAGGATCAAACCCTTCTAAACATCTTACAAGTATCAAGACATTTCCACACATCCTCAGCAGACTGTAAACAGAGAAAATAATGGACTGAAACATAACAAATCCTTTTCCTGAACCTGTCCCTACTGCATTTCTTCAGATAAACATATACGCGACTGTGCAGTATCCAACTCGCGTATATACACGACTTCCCTTTATGGAACTTGCGTATGAGATTCAGGACACTGAAGTTTTATACTTTCAGCTCCCTCTGAGTCTGTTATTTCTGTGTTGTGCTGTGTCTGAGTACATTGTGCTGTGCCACATCTTTCTGACTGTACTTCCTTCTTCTTCCATATCTTCAAGTGTGATGATGTTTTCTCCTTTTGGTGTGATGTCCGTCCTTTGTTCCTGCATTCCTTTGCTATATGTCCAAGCTTGTTACATGCATAACATCTTACATGTTTCATATTTCTCCTGTAGCAATCAGCAGCTTTGTGACCAAACATATTGCAAGCAAAGCAATATCCATTAAAGTACCTTGAATGTGATGATCTTTCTACATGATGGTCTTGAACCCTTCTTCTTTCACATCTAGCTGCAACATGTCCAAGATTATGACATACATAACATTCAACATTATTCATAGGAGGAGTAAAAGATTTTCTTTGAAGAATTTCTTTCCTTGGTTGATAATGAGATTGACCTTTCATCTCTCTTTTCTCCTTGTTGATCATTTTAGATTTCTCTTTAGAGTTCCTTGCCTCACCTTGTGAACTAGATTCACCTTCAACAGATTCATGAAAACCAAGACCAGTCTTGATAGCAGGAGACCTTTGACTACTAAGAATATCATCCAAGGCTTTAGTACTATCTTGAAATCTCAATAGTTTATCCTTTTCTTCTAATTTACCTTTCAAGATATTTACCTCAACTTGAACTTGTTCCTCCTTTTCTAGACATTGCTTCTTCATGTCTTCTTCAGCTTTCCTTTCTTCTTCCAACTGATGCCTTAGTTTGAGAATCTCCTTTTCTTGTTCTTCATTCAGATCCTGCTGCATTTGACGAATTCTGAAGGCACATTCCAGTTCAGATTTTAAGCTGATATCTTCGTTTACCTGTTTTTCAATAGCTTGGAGTAGATCTTTATTCTGCTTCTTTGATTCTTCAAGAGCTTCCTTTAGCGAGCGGATTGTGGCTTCAAGAATTTCATAGTAACTGGATCTATCTCTGAGTTTCTTGATGGTTGTGCTTCTTTCATTGACTTCATCTCTTAATGATGTCACTTCACCCTGCAACTTTTGACATTGATTTTCCTTGTCCTTGAGTAACTTTCTTACCTTGTTTCCTTCCTCTGATTGAGCTTTTAGTTTGGTAACTTCTTCTTTGAAAGCACATTCCCTTTTTTTCAATAGATCTTGTTGATCTTTAATTTTGTCTGTAAGCCTTCTAAATACTGCCTCTATTTGATACTTTTCTTGCTCACCCATAAAAGCAAATTCAGTTGCTTCACTATCACTTTCATCTTTTCCAAATGGATAGATAGCTGGAACATCAGAGGATAGCAAATTCATACCTGATAGTTCATCTTCATTCTGAAATGATTCTGAATCTGATTCTGAATCTGAAGAGCTTCTTATACCTAATCCCCAATCGATTCTCCCACTGTCATAGTTCTTCTGAGATGTCTTTTTCTTCTTAGGTGCTTTCTTCTTAAGCTTCTTTCCCATAGTTCCACGGATCTCCTTCAAGCGATCAAGATTTTACCAAAGGACCTGCTCTGATACCAATTGTTGGAAATAATACTGAGAGGGGGGGGGGTGAATCAGTATTATCAGATCAATAAAAATTTTTCATTTCTATACTTAGATACATATACGCTACTTCATTCAAGGGAACCCGCGTGTATACGCAACTGTGTCTAAAGCAACTAGCGTATATCCAAAATACTTATGATTCAGTTAATCCATTAAATGTTGATCTTTAGTTAGTGCATCAGAACTTCATAAATCATATGAACAGTAAGCAGGTGCAGTAAAAACAGAACAGATCATCACACACAAGAAGCACACATGAACACCATGATATAAGGTGGAAACCCAATGTGGGTGAAAACCACCTGCTGCAATTCGTTTCTATCTTCCGTTATTAAGAAACTTCTTTTACAATGTACTGGTGCAGTCCTTTTCTCGTTCTCCAGACTCTCCAGGAAGGGAGCTCCAACCCCCTTTTCTCTTGTACTAGCTAAGATACTAGTACGTAGGCGCTGGCCTACAATCTTCTCTCCTCCAGGTACCACGTTTCATAAATTTTCAGACTGGATACTTCTGAAGCACAACACATAATCTGAAGGCCACGTTTCATCAAATTTTCATACTGGACCCATAAATATCATTGAAGCACAAAACAGTCAATACTAGCATCATCGATTTCTGAATCACTGAAACACTGAAACCCTGTCAATAACACAGTCACCAAAACACAGAGCAGATAACAGAACTCTGCCATAACCATCAAATCCATCTGGAACTTCAAATATTATCCTTCATAATGCATACGCTACTATAATGAATCAAACCCGCGTACATACGCGCTTTTTCCAAAGACAACCCGTGTACAGATCTGAAAATAATTTCTCATAACTTGCAGCTGTACCAGACATCAGTCATACTCATAACACTTACAGAACAATACATGCGTCAGTATGTAGATCTAGAATAAGCATCATAAAGATAGTTCATTTCAAACCATTTGATCCCGATCTCTCCTTAGATCTTGTTCTTCATCAACCGGTGAGATCCCTCCTTAGCTCAAATCAAGCAATGCATCATCAACCCATAACCTGCATACTGGATCTCATACTTCTTCAGATATTCAAGACTTTTCGGATGCACTTGCCTAATGATCTTCTTCTCCTTTTATAGTCTTAGGCCTTGCTCAATACCATGGTCCAAAACCATAATAAATCAATACCAAGAGCCCAATACTTGGGATCAACACACTTGTCGAGATACCATGGTCCGAAACCATAGGTTCAAATACCGAGGACTAACTACCACGGACCAAAAGTAAGCTTTCCGACATGTACGCGCTTTTCCGTGCATGAAACTGCGTGTATACCCTACTTGGTATATAGCGAACCTGCGTATACGCGACTTGGTATATAGTGAACCTGCTTGTATACCCTACTTGGTATATAGCGAACCTGCTTGTATACCCTACTTGGTATATAGTGAACCTGCGTGTATACCCTACTTGGTATATAGTGAACTTGCATATATATATTTTCTCTTCATACTTGTATTCTGATCATCAATTCCTTGCTGCTATCCTTCTGCACTATGATTTGTCATTAGTGTGATTTTCCATCGAGGACAACACTTGTCTCATAATACCAACAATCTCCCCCTTTGGACTTGATGGCAAAGCTAACTTGTCACACTTAGAACTTGATCTTCTTATTCCTTTGAGCTGTCCTGCATCCCATGCATTTAGTCACATCTGTAGATTGATCTAGTTATATGTAAGTGAGTTGTTCTTCTATGAGAGGGTTGCCATCAAGTACAACACATGCATCATAATGCCAACATATCGGCCGTCGGCGATTCCTTAATTTTTCATTTTAAGAGCGCTTCTCAATATATGCGATGCGATGAATTTCGCGTCGCTTCTTCGCAGCTTATTTATGCGCATAAGAAAACGCTTCACTCTCTCTTCGTGATGTGATACAGCTTTAGGGAGTTAAAATACAAAAATTTTAATAAAATGTTTTTTGGATTTATTGTTAAGGGTCCCCATTTGCTTGGTGTTATTGCTAATACCAAACAAAGAGGGGGGTTGTTGGTGACCACAATAATGGCGATTCACTGTGAAGAACCAGTTATCTCTGCTTTTCTATTGAATTTCTACTTCCGAAGCAGAAAAATTTTCATATGTCTAAATTTTGTTATGGACAGATAGAGTACATTACTCCTTATCCTATCAATGATACTTTGTCTCAACCTTTTCATATTCCAATTGTTTGTTTCCTCAGGCTTAGTTCTTGTATTCACACCAGACATTACTCGGTCTTTTTTAAAGATAAAATAAGGTCTTCTCTGCGTGCTGGCTTTTAAAATATGCTCATTTGTCGTAGGTAGAGCCTCTGCTGCCCACAAGCGTCCATAGCCTCGACAGGGTTACCTGTTATCCAGCAATGATCCTTTATCCTGCTTGAGGTTATTTACAACATTTCAGAGAAAAACCCTTTTTGACACTTTTTCCTTTTTTATTCTCTAAAGAACAATGTCTTGGTTTGGTGGCCAAATTATGACACAGTCATTCACTCGATTTACACTTTTGCTGAACAAGCTGGCTCGTGATGAGACCCCTTGTCTTTTGATTGCAACAATCTTGAGTCGTTGCCCTGTTTTGGTAGACAGTATTGGCAAAGTCAGCAAGTTATAATATCTGTGATCATGATAAGCCGGCTCGTGATGAGACCTCTTATTCTTTGAGATATAGCGTTTTCTTGGATTGTTCCTCTGAATGCTGCGATTTCCTTTAGCAGGGAGGAAGTCATTATTTTTCCTTAAGAAAGCTCTGGACGACAATAATAGAGTTTGAAAACAGCAGCTTTACAGAGAATATTTATTTTATTATTGATACCTTTCATTGTGCTGATATAAAACAATTTCTTACCAAAGGTTGCTTTCATCAAAGTTTTTGAAGTTGAAACTAGCATCATGTCTAGGCTAAAGTTAACTCTACCTGTCAATAATAAAAATTAGATTTTTCGAAAAATTTTGCTACTTGTACAAGTGAAAATCTCAAAATCCGATAGAGAATTGGTGTCTTTTTCATGAACCCTTTTAGTGACCATCTACAACTGGTTTTATTTATAAGAAAGAGAAAATCAAATAAAAACTAAAACTATCCTACAAAAATAGAAGAGTGATCTTCTATGGAAAATACATTTTAAGAATCTGTCCATTTACAGGCAAAGAATCTCTTCTACCTGCCAAATCCTGCAACACAAATGTCGATGGGCCTATGACTTCTACAATCTGAAAAGGACCAAGCCACAGCTTCTGAAATTTCGTATGTTTGCCCTTTTCTTCATGAGCCTTATCCCATTTCAAAACTAAATCTCCCATCTGAAAGTTTTTTCTGGTCATTATGCTTGAGTCAAAATAGGATTTTATCAGCGCTTGATGATGGGCATGGGTTTTCTTAGCTTGTTCTTGTTGTTCTTCTAATTTTATTATTTCCATTTGTCTTAGTTGTATGGAGGAGGTAGATACCTCATCGATGTGTTGTACTAAAGACAAAGAGGGAATGACTAAGTGAGTTGGAAGAACCACTTCTTTCCCATAAACTAAATTAAAGGGAGAAGTGCCGATTGAAGCTTTCTTCGTTATTCTATCTGCCCATAAAGCATTTACCAACGCTTTGTGCCAATTCTTTTGTTTTTGGTCGACTGTTCTTTTAATAATCCTGATCAGGTTTTTGTTTGTTGATTCAGCCAATCCATTACCTTGCGGATAGTAGTTGGCCAAATATTTCAGTTTGAACCCTCTTTTAAGTGCAAACTCAGTCATTGTATTTCCAGAAAAGTATGAAGCATTATCAAACATTAAGGTCGTTGGCAATCCAAACCTAGTGATTATAAATTGATCTATGAATTCAATAATGTTTTCAGAATTAGCTGTCTTGAGAGGAACTGCTTCTACCCATTTAGTAAAATAATCTGTTGCCGTGAGGATGTACCTATGCTGCTTAGAAGAGTGAGGAACGATCTCACCTATTATGTCCAAGCCCCACTGACTGAATGGTTGCTCGATGTTAACCGGCTGTAGTGGCATGGACGATTTCTTTTGTTTCCCTGCAGCAGTCTGGCAGACTTGGCATTTCCTCACGTAACTGTGTGAGTCTTTGAACAACGTGGGCCAATAATATCCTGCACGTAAGATTTTATGTGCAGTAGCGTCTCCAGCATAGTGTCCACCTGCTGGTCCATCGTGGAGTTCCTGCAAAACCTTTTCGGCTTCAGTTTTCTCAAGACACCTAAGAAGCACAGAATCGTAATTCCTTTTAAACAGAACATCATTTATGAGCTGGTATTGTTTAGCTTTCAATCTCAGAGCTCTTTTCTTGGTGTGATCCAGGTGTGATGGAGCATACCCGTTCTTAAGATAATAAATGGTGTCAGCATATAATGATTCTGCGTCGTTTAGGCTTACCTCATACGTATGTACCTCTTCAGATGAGTTCTCAGGAATTTGCGATGCTCCAGCCAACATCTTACAGAAGCCTTGACCTCTTACAATGTTTGCTGGTTTGATCTCAAGATCGTATTCTTGTAAAGCGGTGATCCAATTTGCTCTTTTTTCGCCCACATCCTTCTGTATCAGAAGGTTTCTTACCGCTGGAAATGGTACTATGACTTTGGTATGGGCTTTAAGTAAGAAAGGTCTGAAATACTTGATCGCTTTGAAAACAACATATGCTTGTTTCTCCATGTCTGAATAGTTGAGTTCAGCACCTTGTAAGTTCGAGCTAAAAAATGCGATTGGAGCTTCCGCCTTCTCTTGATTTGCTTGAGTTAGAATCGCGGCATAATATTTCTCTAAGGAAAATGTGTATAAGATAAAAGATTCTGAAAAATTTGGGGTCGCTAAAGATGGAGCGTTAATGATAGCTTGTTTGATCAAGTTGAATGCTTCATGCTCATCTTGACCCCATTTAAAATTTGAATTCTTTTTAATCATATTTTGCAAAGGAGAAACAATATGTGAGAAGTCTGGGACAAATCTCTTCACAAAATTGATTTGACCAAGGAAAGATTGCATGGCTTTTTTGTTATGAGGCATGGATATTTCGGAAATTTCTTTGATTCTGTCAGGTTCAATGTGAATACCAGATTTTGACACTATGAATCCTAGCAGTTTTCCTTCACTTAATGCGAAGAAAGATTTCTTTGGGTTAAGTGAAATCCCATACCTTAAACATTGTTGAAAGATTTGTTTCAAGTCTTTGAGATGGTCGCTTCGCTTCTTGGAGTACACTGTTATATCATCCAGGTAAATCACTACAGATTTATTGACTAAACCTTTAAATGCGATGTCCATGGCTCTCTGAAAGGTAGCGCCAGCATTGATCAGACCAAATGGAATCTTTCGATATGCGTATGTGCCCCATTTAGTTCGGAATGTGGTTTTTAACTGATCATCGGGATGTACCAGCACTTGATTGTATCCTGAAAATCCATCCAAAAAAGACATTAATTCTGCTACTGCCTGTAATATCTGCTCCATAGGTGGGAGGGGAAAATTGTCTTTTTGACAGGATTTGTTGAGATTCCGGAAATCGATACAGATTCTAATATCTCCGTTTTTCTTTCTAACGGGTACCATATTGGATACCCATTTTGAATGTCTGACGGGGAAAATTATTCTGGCTGTCAACAACTTATTTAGCTCAGTTTTTATCTTATTTTCTAAATTGGGGTGGAATTTTCTGAGTTTCTGCTGGACAGGTTTTTCATTGTCAATCATAGGGATAGTGTGTTGAATGATAGAAGTGTCGTATGTCTTCAGCTCATTGTAATTCCAGGCAAAAACATTTTTGTATTGCCTCAAAAGATGGATATACGCTAATTTTTCTTCAGGGGCTAGGCCGTGGCCTAGATTAACGTTTTGTGGTTTCTCATCGGTTCCTAGGTTTACTAATTCGTAGTTCAGAGTCGAACTGTAGAGTTTAGAATTGGTTGACCTTTTAAACCGACTTTTCAAATCATATAAGTCTTCTAACTTAACCACCGATTTAGGTATAGCATTATCAGTGCTATTTTGTTGTATTTGGTGATCATGATGGTCTTCGTCAATTATTTGATTTGAGTAGGATCCTTCAGAAGTGAGGAATTTTACAATGTCAGGATCGTCATTGAATACTCTCGAGTTTGTAATGTTGTCAGGGATGGATGGTCTAAAGATTAATTTTATTGAGAATCTATCTGGACTAAAATCTTCGAAGGGAATAAGTCTAGAGGCTACGTTAGCTAACAGGTCTGCGCTCGCATTTTGAAGTCTTGGGATTGACGAAATATTGAATGCTATGAAATGTGCAGTCAGCTCTTGTACTAAAGATTGATAGTGTTTCAAATGACCTGATAGGTAATGTATGGTGTTACGTTCCTGTTTGACGACGATCTCAGAGTCTCCGAAGACTTGAAGGTACTTAACATTCAACCCGATTGCTTTGTATAGGCCTTGCACCAAGGCCTCGTATTCCGCTGTATTGTTTGTGCAATCGAATTCAAGTCTGCACGTAAGCATGGTCTTATTTCCATCTACGCTAATCAGAATGCATCCTGCTCCTGCTCCCTCGTTAGATTTAGAGCCATCAAAATATAATTTCCAAAACAAAGATGTATTTACAGGGTTATCTAAAAAATTAACACACTTTGAATTATCAGTTTGGGAAAAATTTTCGACTTGGGACAAATCTGAATTTTCTAAGTAAGGTGAGATATGAGCATTGAAATTGCCGAGGAAAGAATCTACCAAGTAATTGCCTATGGTACTGCTGTTGTACGCTATTGCTTCATTTTATCCCTCCAATTCCGTCACTATGTACTTTTGGTGTAACTCTCGTTCAACCTTTATTTGATTCGATTTACCATTGTGGGGTAACCACATGTGCGACCAGTCGGTTGAGAAGTATCCATGGAGTTTTTCGGACCAATCCCTGCTAAGAATTAAACAATAGAATTCAGGGATATCAGCTACTAGAATGTCAATAACCTGACATACCTTCGGGTTAGACGACAATCTTATGGTCACTTGATTAAGTTCACCAATCACCTCGACTTGAGATCGATCAAGTTGAACTATGCGCACCGTGGATTTTTGTGGTTGAACATTCAACTTGGCACATATTGATCTGGGTAAAATATTCATTGAAGCACCAGAATCTACCAAACAATTGTGCACGTTTTTATCGAAAATTTCATAAGTGAGAAGAAAAGGGGGAGTGTGAGACCTTGATCTTCCTCCAATCAAGGCGATGTCATTTGGGTCAATCTTATTGATCGTGTTGGTTGGAGGTCTTCCCATGTTGTGGGAAGCTACAGCTGTAGGTAAAGATGTAGTAGGCACGGAATGTAATTCTTTCATCATTATCTTTTGTTGATGTTTCAATTTGCTCAACTCGTAAAGAGTGATATTAGCCCTAGCCTTTTTCATGTCATCGATAATGTTGTACTCCATTTCATCCGACACAATGAGTGTTCTTGATGGAGGTGTTTGATCTGATTGGACTGGGCTATATTGAGTCGATTTAGCAGTTGTTTTCTTTGTTGCGACTTTATCTTTTGCTGCAGGGCTTGCGCCCTTCTGCTTAGGGGTAGTTTGGGGAGGATCAAGTTGGTTTTTGCTTCGTGTGCTAACCGGAAATGCTTCTTGTTCTTCTTCTTGTGGGAGGATGAAATCCCACATTCCTTGTAGTTCCACAACTTCTTCGTCATCGGTCTGCCCTTCAGTGGTATTCTCTTCTTCTTCCTCTTCTTCGGATTCGACGTTTGAGATAGCGTTGGGTGGTTTCACATCCATTGAAGGATTTCTTTTAAAAGCTCTGTAGGGCTTTTTTGAAGAAGTTTCTGCTACTTGTTTTTTTATGTCAATCATCTCATTGGACATGGTTTTTAACACTTTTTGTAATCCTTCCAAATCGAAAGGATCTTTCGTTTGTTTCTTCTTGGGGTCTTCCTTGTAGGAGACTTTCTTAGATTTGCGTTCCTCTATCACAGATCTTTTTTCCAGGGCTACTACGCGTTTCTCTACTGCTATCACCTCTGTCAAGTTTTCAACTAAGGTTGTCTTATTTGCCCTATCGATGAAGATTTCCAAGTTTGATGGTAAGGCTGTAATATACCATTCACATCTCACTTCTTCGCTGGGCTGGGAAGCAGTGGGAATTTTGTTGAGGATTTTATTGAACCGTAAATTAAAATCTTTGATGGGTTCTCTAGCCTCGGCTTTAAGATTGGATAGGTCATTGATCAACGTCGTCGTTGATCTGTCATCCCAAACTTGGTAAGGAATTGACTTTGAAAAATGTCCCAACTTGTGATAGACCCAGAAGGTAATGAAAAGTACCATGACCCAGCTGTCCCTTGCATTGTGTAGGGAAAAAGCCGGACGACAGCATCCTCGTTGGTAACTCCGTTGAGATTAACAGAAAGCATGAAATTATTGATATGCTCTTCAGCTAGCATGCCTGTTTGTGGATTGAATTTGGGTAGCCATTTCTCAGGATGGGACGGTATTGGGCTCAGGGGTGGAGGCATTAAAACTGCCCCAGGATTGTTCCATGGTGACTGGGCCATCGTTGAGCTGCTAGTGAATGAAAGTGTAGAGGATGATCCCTGATGCTGGGAAGATGAAGATATTATGATCTTTGATGATTGAAGAGGAGGGGCTGTGGAAGATGGATGAGTGGTTTGGAATGAAGACGTGGGTGGTTGACTTCGCGGTGATGGAGTTGAAATGGACGACGTGGATGAAAGAGTCTCACTGTCAGACTCTGGTGGTGTTTTCCTTGCTCTTTTCCTGGTGGGGAGAGGGAATTCGGTTGGCTGGATGCCAAATTTTTCGCTCTTTAATCTGGTCAGGGGATGAGCAGGATTGTACTGCGAAGTCACACTGCTTTGAGATTTATCAGACCTCTGAGTAAAAATAGAGAATCCCTGGAGTTTACGAATCAGAGTTTGAATTTCAGGGGGTTCAATGATAAATTGGTCTGAAATATTAGGGTATGTAGTAGCGGTTGATACTCGAGCGACTTCTGACTCTGGATTTAAACGTACTGGGGAAGTCGGGGGAGTTTATGAGGGCGATTTACTCTCAAAATGGTATTTAGATTTTGATTTAGGTGCCATTCATAGTTCGGGCCCTCCTTCTAGCGCCAAATATGTTGAAGCCCCGAAAATCGGGTCGACAACAAGGGGGATACCCACCCGGTCCAGACCTTGGTTGGCAGCTCCTTATCCGTTTGGTATAGCGGGTCCGACTGGGGATAATGGGACCAGTTTCCCAATCTAAGGGGTGTGTGTGTGTGTAGAGTTGGATGATGCTGATCTAGGAGTATTTTAAGCTAATTTAATTCAAACTTCTAAACTAACTCTAGGCTATTGTAATCTAATAAGAAACAACACATATAATCTACTCTAACCCGGGGTGTATTTCTTCTATTATGCGATCTAAAGAGATTTCGAACAATAACTGGTAATAAAGATCATTCAGCTATCATAAGAATAGAAATCAATTAAGATAAACCACTTTGCATAAAAAGTTAAGCAAAACAGTTGTGAACAACATACCGCATAATAAGTTATTCATATATCAAGCACAAATAAATGACTCCACCGTAAAGAAGTGCCAAATGGTAACCCACAAATTCATGCATTAACATATAAACAATTGAAAACTGCATATCACTTTAAGAATATAAGTAGAAATTGGTCAAGAGATAAAAGTACGATTTATGACTGGTTCCACTCATAAGCTTCAAGCAATAACGATTATCTCTACTTGTTCTAACATCTACTAAGAGTACAAAAGTGCAACATCAGTAGCAGACATTAAATGCAAACATTGATAAATCTCGATCCATCCATTCATCAAAAACCCCCTCCGAGGGTGCAAAAGTGCATGTTCTGAGGACAAGTTTTTTGACAAATTTCCAGACCCTTCTCCAAATGCCTGAGAAGGGTTTAAATACTACTAACTAATTAATCTTAATTACATAAATTTAGGACACGGTTTCAAATGACCGCCCTTCTACTAAAGCAAATTTATTTCTAAAAATTGAATCTAATTTCTAACCGTTTCTGTATTTGCTCCTTAGTGCTGTAAGCAATGCAACATTCGCCTGGGAACAGTCGGCTGGTTGTCTTCTCCTTTTGTTTGAGCTATGAAAATAGAAATAACAAGAGCTGGCGCCGTTTTCTAACAAACTAGAAGATATTTTCGAAAATCTTCCTCTGGCTTGGTGTATTCACTGTGTGTATACTTGGTATAACCCAAATTTCTTTCAAACTGATTGTGCTGTTGCTATTTCGGTTTCCGACCGTGCGAATGACTGAATAAGTTAGGGACTTTGCTCTCTGAACAATTTTCTGTATTGAAAACTGCTTTCGTTCTTTGTTCCAGGCTTTTCTGGAGCGTCTTCCCTCTTTAGCATTTTTCTTTTTGCTTTACCCAGTCTGAGCTTCAGGATCTTTTGTAAACATGCTGCTTTTGTGCGCCTTTGACTCTGAGTCTTGGATAGTCTATTTCCATCAGTATCTGTTGAGTGATACTCTGGAATCCGCGGTCCTGCTGCATGCGGCATCCGTTTGCGAAGGCATCTCTTCTCTGTTCTCCGAGTATTGACGCTTTCCCCTTTTCCTTAGATGTTTCCTGCACATTGATTTATATTAGTTGCTGCCTTACAGTTTACGCAAAGGAAAAGAGTAATGATGAAAAGATTGACATGTAAGCTTTAAGTTCTAATGAATGCATAATAATGACACTCATAATGACTTGACTCTTCGAAAAACACAACACAATCCTTCTTGGATACTTTGGCGTACAATCATTAATTTCTCTTAAGAAGTGCGCCCAATTTTGGTCTACAGACAGCTTTCCTTGAACACTATGTCGAGGAAATTTTGCGATGAGTGATTTCTACGATTCGCATCGCAATATCGAGGATTGCGATGTCAAGATGTGTCATCGCAGGAATTGATGGTCGCATTCATCGCAGATCGCAAGATCGCAGATCGCGAATCGCAAATCGCGCTTAATCATCCAATCACTGTGTGCTGCTTATGCGATGTTGCGATATGCGACGTCGCATATCGGCCGTCGGCGATTCCTTAATTTTTCATTTTAAGAGCGCTTCTCAATATATGCGATGCGATGAATTTTGCGTCGCTTCTTCGCAGCTTATTTATGCGCATAAGAAAACGCTTCACTCTCTCTTCGTGATGCGATACAGCTTTAGGGAGTTAAAATACAAAAATTTTGATAAAATGTTTTTTGGATTTATTGTTAAGGGTCCCCATTTGCTTGGTGTTATTGCTAATACCAAACAAAGAGGGGGGTTGTTGGTGACCACAACATGACCCAATACTGAAGATCCCTCTTGATGTTCTCTTCCTATCAAATGCTATCCTTTCCCAATCTGCATTGGTGAAGCCTTGAAGCTTCACTCCCTTTTTTTGTCTATACCACAATCCATACTGAGTAGTGCCCTTGAGGTATCTCAAAACATGCTTTGCCACCTTCCAATACAACTTGGTAGGCCTAACCATCGCTTGACTAAGTTGGTTAACTGCATAGCACATATCTTGTTGTGTGTTCACCAAATACATGAGTGAACCCACAAGATTCCTGTAAATAATAGCTTCCATTACTTCCCCGAAGTAGCATCCTCTTTCCTCCAGCTACCTGCTAGAGGAGTTTCCATGGGTTTGCTTCTCTCCACGCAAAATCTCATGAGTATCTCATTGACATACTTTCCCTAAGATACAAACAATTCCCCATCACCCTGTCATACTTCGATGCCCAGAAAGTAATGCATGAGCCCCATGTCCTTCATCTCAAACACTCTTACAAGATCCTCCTTGCAAGACTTGATCAATTGATCATCACCTATCAAAATCAAATCGTTGACATATAACACAATGATAAACAATTTATCTTCCACCACTACGTGGTACAGGTTTGCATCCACTTCACTCTTAGTGATGCCCAACTTAGTGAAGTAGCTATTGATCCTGGTGTACCAAGCACGGGGTGCTTGCTTCAGCCCATACAATTCTCTCTTGAGCCAAAACACATGCGACACATGGTTGAAGGTCTCAAAACCTTCAAGCTACTCTATGTACACATCTTCCTCAATCCTGCCATTAAGGAAAGTTGTCTTTACATCCATCTGATGTATCTTCCAACCCATTTGCGATGATAGTGCCAATATGGGTCTGATTGATGAGTACCTTGCAATAGGAGTAAAGGTCTCATCATAGTCAATCCCCTCTACCTGTGAAAAGTCACGGGCCAACAACCTGGCCTTATGCTTCTCCATACTACCATATGCAACTTTATTTACCTTGTAAAGCCATCAAGAGCTCACCACTTACTTGTCCTCTGGTCTTGGGACCACATCCCAAACACTATTACAAACTATGGAGTCATACTCCTCCACCATGGCATCAACCCAAACTAGTTGCTGCAATGCCTCCTCAAAGGAGGATGGCTCTATCTCAACACATCTGCTCATAAGAGCCATGTATCCAGTGTACCTCTTAGGTGACCTCCTTTGCCTGTACTGAGATGTGGGTGCTCCCACATTCTCCTGTGCATCATGCAATAACCTATCAGCCTCTCTGGTGCGCTTTCTCCCATCTCTAGAAGAGTCTACCTAAGTGGATGTCTCCACTCCCAGATCCTCTACATGTGGCCGCTCCACATCAATCCGAGTCTCCTCTATCAACCTTAGGATCTAAAAGCTCCTCAACCACATGTAGCTCAAGCTCCCTCTTAAGGGAAACTCGCATGACCTTCTCCTCATCTAATATGACATCCATGTGAACCAGTGTCATCCTGCGGGTTGGAAGGTACACCCAATATTTGTGAGGTGTATCAGTGTACCCTAAAAATATCCCTAACTCTGCTGTGAACTCAAGCTTCTTCCATGCATCTTTGGTCACATGGCAATATACTATTGACTCAAAAATCTTGAAGTGACCAACATCTGGTCTCTTACCAGAATAAGCCTCCTCTAGTGTCTTCATCCCAAGAATCCGATGTGGGATACAGTTCTGCAAATAAACCACTGTGTTGCATGCCTCAGCCCATAAGTGTAGTGGTAGGCCCTAATCATGCAACATCGCTCATGCTTCCCCTACAATGCTTCTGTTCTTCCTCTCGACCACCCCATTTTGCTGTGGGTTATGGGGTGCCGTCAACTCCCATTTAATCCCTTCTGCTGCACAGAAGTTATTAAACTCATTTGAGACATACTCACCACCGTTATCACTCCTCAAAGATTTAACCTTCTTGCCAGACTCTTTCTCAACCAATGCTTTAAATTCACAAAACTTTTTGAAAGTTTGATCCTTCTTCTGCATGAAAAATATCCATCATTTACGAGAAAATTCATCAACAAATATAACATAATACCTGTGTTTGGTTGTGGATGTTGTCGAGAATGGTCCACACACATCTGAATGGACTCGCTCTAGAATCGCCTTTGCTTGACTGTCTCTGTCGTGAAAGGAAGCCTTGATGTATTTTCCCAAAGTACACCCCTTGCATGTATCAATTTTCTCAAGAATACCTTTGGGAAGACCAATAGAGATCTGCTACATGAATTTCAAATCCCCATGATGCATGTGACCCAATCACCTATGCCACAACTCTCTAACGTCTCAACTCTGCACCTTCTCTACTTTCATGCTCAAGGTAGCACAATCCTTTACCTCAAACTTATAGATATTCTTAACTTGAATCCCTGTCTTCTTTACTTGACCCATGGCTATGTGTCGAAGGAGTGCTTTTCCTTTCGAGAAAATCACATCATGGCCTTTATCCTCAAGCATGATGAATGATACTAATTTTTTCTTCAACCCGAGCACATACATAACATATCTCAAGGTGAGAGGATCACCCTGCTCCCTCTGAAAAGGAATTCTACCCAATCCAATAGAACTATACCTCCCGTCATCGCCCGTCTCGATATGCATATGGAGATCTTTCTCCTCTAGTTCACGGAACAACTCCGTGCCACCAGTCATGTGGAATGAAGCTCCCCTGTCAAGGTACCATACACTACCCATCATTGATGACACCATGCATGCAATGAGAGTAAAGTCCAATTTGAATTGAGAGGCAAAAGCCTCATCCGCCGCTCCCCCTGAGGACTTCTCCTTGGACTTCTTGAGCGGAAAATTTGTAGCAAAATGGCCCATCTTGTGACAATGAAAGCACTTAACTTTTTTCATATATTTCTTCTTACCTCCATGAAAAAAATCGGATTTGGAATGGGACACCTTCCCTTTCCCATTCCTTGTCTTTCCTGCTAAGGTACAATTTTCCTCATCATCAGTCTTTGATGAGGAACCATATCTGATGTTCCTTATGATCTCCTCCTACATCAAATCTGACCACAATAATTCCTAATCTGGAAGCTTCTCCCTCCCATTGACAAAGTCCTAATAGCTATTCCAACTCTTAGGAATGCCTAGGAGAGCTAGTCTCACCATATCATCCTCGCAAGCAGTTATTCCAACACTTCCAAGCTCATCACGACAGTGAGTGAACTTCGTAAAGTATTTTGGAATGGTCTAGCCTTTCTCCATCTTGATTTTTCAAAGTTTTTCATTCGGTGCCAACTTCCTATGGTCACTGATGTTCTGGAATAGATCTGTCAATGATTTCCACATAGAATACGAAGTTTCCTTCCCATGGAGACTCAAGACAATTTGTTTTTGAACTCCTTCAAGGATTATCTACCTCGACTTCGCCACACACTTCTTCCAATTGGACAGGTTATGTGCATCAAATGCTGTTGGCTTAGGAATGTCTTTCTCAATGAATTCCTTAAGGCCATTATCCTCCAGCACAACCTCAATGCTATCCTTCCAAGCTATATAATTCGAGATTCCTTCCAAGGAATACTCAAGCCTCAAACTGTAGAAAGCCATTTTCCAATCCTGAAATATGTATTGCAAATTCAAATTTCACCTACAACCCAAAACTCAAAACTTCGAAATCTCCTGTAGTATATTGTCTTCACCTCTGATACCATGTAGATTTTCCTGTAGATTCACAACTCATTGTTGGGATAAAATCCCACCCCCTATTAAATTTTTACTAAAGTTTTCTTTCCTTCAGGTTTAAATATCCCTTTACAAAGAGTAGTTAGTTTCACACAGCGAGATCTTGACCAATCAAATATCAACGACCAACAATCACCCATCGCAACCTTATTATCACACTCTTTGAAGATTCCCGATGCACTTGTTTAAGTCACCTAATCAATCAACGGAGAAGACAAAATCCTATAGTTCACAAGCACGGTCGCAATAAGAATAGCACACACCTTAACCACGGTCATAGCACCCAATAGATCTTATTCGTTTGATCTTATGTGATTTGATCGTGATTCCGACCAGTCACATTTCAATATGCTCATGTGTTAACGCTAACACATAATCCTGATGATGCGATAGCTATTGATTGTCCCCGGATCAACGGTAATTGCGCTTCAATCTTCTTATTGTTTAATCATCAACCCCCTTGCGATGAGAGGGTCTCGCCTCCTATGGTTGGTGATCTGACCAATGAAAATTGGCCACTTGTACATTGCATTAATTAACCCCTAATAGCCTTTTAAACCTCATTTTCCGCCATCTTTTGTCATTATTTCTATTAATTTAGCTTCTTGCATGCTCCCTCACAAAGTGTAGCTGCGGTCATTTTGAAGTTGTAGGGAAATTCTCTAGTCGAAGAACTTGCCATTACTGGCTGGTAAGTCTATTCTATTGTTTCCTTGTTCTTGTACCTGCAATTCAACTTACTGTGTATTAATGGCAAACTCAATAGGTAGAGAAGCCCTAGTAAATGAGCTCATTGGTGTTCAGGACACTAAGGTGCACCTAACTAATATCCTTACATTAAAAAGAACTCTTACGTCGTCAATAGCCACAATGGCTCATGACCTGTGCTTACTCAATACTAGAATTTTACATGCAACCCTCCCCCCGGTCCATTTCGACCCTGACTCGGTCCTCTTGTTGGTCGAGCACTTCGAGCCAGAGTAGCAGGTGATTTTCTTTAAAAGTAGTAGGTCAATATTCCTCAAAATAGATGAGAAAATCCTAGCCAATATGGTAGGTATTGTAGCCTAAGGTGTTGATTTAATAGAGAAGGGTTTAGATAAGAAGTTTATCACCTGAGCCAAGGAGGATAAACTCAAATTCCTCAAGACCCTCTTCGAGACCCTAAAACCTAAGCTAAAGGTATCCTTTCCCATATCCACTCATTCACTTAAGACTTTCTTTCAAACCCTGACTTCTCTCTTTTTTGTCATTTTTAGGCTCGTCGATGATTCCAAATTGGATGAGACAATATTCTTAGCAATTCGCCTTATCACCCTCCATCCAAACCAATAGACCATTGATTTTCCGAGATATTTGGCTCATGCCCTAACAATAGACTTTTCTACTTCCCTTCCGTTTGGTTCTTTCCGCCATTGTTCTTATCTGATACATTTGGTCCTGTACAATTATCCTACCTATTTTATGGATGTTAAACTCCTCTTAAGCACTAGTGACCTCGAGGGTAAAGAGAGGGAGGTATTCCATTGGACTGATGTAATCTACCCTCAATGCATTCCTTTGGCTTATTCTCAATATGTCGATTGTTTTACTTACCTTGTGAGGGCCAGAATAACAGAAACGAGTATGGGTAGAATTTTTGAAGACCAAACTAAATTCTTGAGATTGACTGAACAAGAAAGTATTGGCAGCTAGTTTTTATTTCCTGACTATACGGTAATACGTTTGTATGCATTCGATAATCCACCTTACCAACTACCCAAGTATGTTACTCCTTTTTTGTTTTCATATGAGGTTTTAAGGCAGAGACTTGCAGTAAATGAATGTCATTTTGTTTCTAAAAATAAAGGAGCATTATTTAGTTACCCCTATGCTATTTCTCCTTTAATTGCTAAGAATAAAAGTGCTATTGATATTTTGGAAAAGGAAATTGCTTCATTTGGATTCGGATGATTGCTGGCACTAGTGTCAAAGTCCCCTTCAAGCAAAGGCAGACCTTACTTACCTACTTCCCTGTCTCTTACCTGAATAACAGGTATCACTCGAATCATTCTTACCTTGAATGACACATTAGGTGTCATTTTGAGGCACAAGAAGCACGCTGTATTATCAGCCTACTTTCATGAAAGAAGACCCAAGTTAGAGAAGTTGGCGAACTTGCCAGTACTAACTCAAGAGAATTTCCAGTTAGCGTCATCTATAGGAATGACAGGGGCATTCATACAAATTGATTCAAGTCAGCAACAAATTCAAATAGACACTGAGGAGATTCAACATGTTACGTCATTTTATGCCTCTTCTTTTATGAAACAAAAACCCGAGGATGTAACTCAACTTGATATGGTTTGACGGGTAAAGATTAAAGATACCGACGTGGACGCAGACATGTTTGATCAACGAGTTGAACAATTGGATGTAGAAATTAGACAAACCTTGAGATCTGTTGGACCGAAAGATTTAGGAGCACAAACTTTGGACATCTAACATTCATACACAAAGTAGAGGAAAATAATGGTTCTCGGAGTGGCATTGGTTGTGGCCCCTGAGCAGTCCCCATATATGGACACCTTAGCCCTTGGAGAGGTGTTTCCAAGTAGCGAGCCCCGATTTGTCTCAACTATTGACTTCGAGGCAAATGTGCTGAATCTCCTAGTAGTTTAGAATGAGATAGGAGAAAATCAACAAATGATTAGGGCTAGGACCACTGCCTTGACCATAAATCTTGGCAAGATATCAGATAAGGTCACAATTAATAGTAGTGATAAAAGAATGCAAAAATGTGTCTTGGTTACCTAACACGGAGTGGGAAAAGCTAGTAAAGTTAAAGAACAGTTACAAACACAATGTTGCGATTGAACGACTTGATACTACATCACAACCAGCCAGGCTCATTCCACCAATGTAGTCCTCATAAGACCAACCCAAAGATTTGGATGGGATTCCTTTAATTACAACATGTGCTCTGAAAATCAAAATGTGTGGGTCTCATGCACTCACTCCTATGGGAATGACTAAAAAGGCCAAAATTCCAAAGTCACAATGACAACATGACGTTTTATTATTTCATTCCTCAATTTTATTTTATTTCTTTTTGTTATTTAACTTTGAAGATAGTTGCAAGAGACAGTTATATTTTTGAAAAACTATTATTTAAAGCCTTGTTTCCCATTACAGGGGGTTGTTGGCAGAAGTGAAAAACTTTTTATATTCAAAAACTGATTGTACATGTTGCATGATTTTCACTTTTCAATTCTAAAGTTATATTTTAGTGATTTCGTTTCGTTTCCTTTTCCTTTTTCTGTGTTGGTTATTTTAATATGCAATTACAATAAAACTAAATTTGAGGCTTGCTCTTGTTTAGAGATTAAATTGCTTAGCTTTTATGTTCCCATATTCATACTATCAACATAGGCTAGATGATTAATTAAGGATGGTTAATGAATGAAAGTTACTTTTCGTTTTGGAAATGGTCCTTGCCTTAAATGTAATTGCATTAATTTCTCTCATTATTTCTATTCCAAATGTGTTTTATTTGTGTATGTGCTTTGTTCCCCCAAATTATAAATTTTTTCCTCTCTAGTGGCGGTTTCAGTCACAATATTAATTATTAACTGTTATCGTTTACAGAATAAGACAAAATTCTGATATGTTTGTACTTGATGCACATGTCATAACTCAAGCGTGGTGAACATTCCTATATTTATGTTTTCTTATACTTTATTTTCTTTCTTTTTCTTCATTGAAAACCTTATTATCATCTTCATTCAAATTAACAATTATTTTCTCTGATTATCTGGAAAGGAATCTCAGAGTTGAGACTAATTAATTCATGTTCTTCTCTTATTTTTAAGCCATTAATTATTACAATGACAAATTATCTCTTTCTGGCCTAAATCTATTTTCTCATTTAAAATCATATATTTTTATTTTCAGGGTTACCCCCTGTGGTGTACTAGAGGTCAGTAGTTATGCCTAGAGCGGGATGAATCCTTAGTACTCAGTGAATGTGTACTTAAATTGTTTATATGTGGGAAAAATTTGAGCACCTACATTCTTTTGGCGTCGTTTCCAGGGAAACTATTATTTTAAATATGTGGATGACTAATTCTAACCCTACTCAACCACATATTTTATTTGGTTTGGCTGATCAATGCAGTGTAAGGATTATATGAACTTTTGTTTCAGGTTTCCCAAACTCATCAAGAGTTACAGCAAAAATGGGAGGTCTTAGCACAAGAAGGCGAAAGAGCCCAGCCGGACCCGCATATCCTTGGACTACGAAAACCTCACAAAGTTTGAAAGATGCTATGGAAGTGAACATCCGTCATTGCCAAGGTACTCTGTTAAAGTTTGTAATTGTATTCGTATAAATTAGTTTGAAGTTAATTGTAAAATTAATGTAGCCTATAAATTCTTTAGTTTTCTTTACTTTCTATTTAAACCTGGATACCCCTTGAAGGCTAACCAGATCGACTTCTGAGGTTAGTGACCCTCGTTTAGATGATCCCGAAGTGCTGGTTGCTATAACGAATAGGAGAACATGACTTGATGAATTCAAAATTAATTATCCGTTGTCACCTATGCCACGGGCGATTGGGAATCCCAACCCCTTGTGCTCAGGCCTTCAAGCAGTTGCTTCATCATCTTCCTCTCAGCCCGAACTTGCATTTTCTATGGCACCAATGACACGTTCAAATAGTCCACCTCCTCC
This sequence comes from Pinus tabuliformis, assembly GCA_031772625.1. Lineage (NCBI taxonomy): Eukaryota > Viridiplantae > Streptophyta > Pinopsida > Pinales > Pinaceae > Pinus > Pinus tabuliformis. Next base: position 481,993,187 of record CM062820.1, read on the forward strand.
TCCTAACCAGTCACTTTCCTTAGCTCCCCTTCTCCCATTCCACGGTTCGATAATGAAGGTGACCGAACCACTGAGGATCATGTGATCAAGTTCCAAGACTATTTCGAGAACTTAGGGGTAGAATACAATGACCTATGCATAAGGATGTTCGTAAAAAGCCTTGAAGGTGAGCCTTGCAAGTAGTTTAGAACCCTTTCCCCAAATGCCATTAATTCTATGGACATATTAGTTTCTTTGTTTATACAACAATATGGGGTTAAGAAGAGTAATCAATTGTGGCTCACAGAATTTGCTGCATTAAAATTAAGATCAGATGAATCTGTATCAGATTTTAATAAAAGGTTTACTAAGTGTTACAATCACCTTCTAACTGTAGTTCGCCCCTCTGATACTGCTGCAGTTGTGGCATACACTACTGCCTTAGATGATGATCTTTCTTATGCTCTCCGAGAGAGAGATCCTGCAACCTTAGCTGATGCACAAACTAAAGCTTGCACTTGTGAGGGTAATCTTATTGCTACAGGAAAGAGGTTGTCTTGGGAAGCTAAGTCTAAGGGTAATAAAAAGGCTGCAGATACTTCTCTGCAAATTCCCCCTTCTTCTTCTTCACAGGAGAAAAAAATTGAAGAAATGTTGAAACTTATAAAATCCCTAACAAATAATATTCAACGCTTAGAAGTAGGGAATAGACCCGATCTTCCACCGCCTGTGAATCCTTTGGTTCAATCCAATTTCTGCCCAAATCCGCAGAATCATAACCCGAACTTTCCTCAGTGAAATCAACCCCCCTTTAATAGTCCTCACCTACAACAAATGTTGCAACGTGGGCAGAGGCCTAATGATCCCCCCATTCAACCTCCATTAAGAAATAATTCCAATCTTATCGAGGAATATGATGATGACGTAGCCAGTCAGCTTATGAATCTGGAAGAAGGAGAATACCCCAATCCAGATTCTATTAATTCCTTTGATATAGCATCCCCTGATTCCCTTGATCTCCCTCATTATCTAGAACCAAAATTTTGGGATCCCCAACTTTGATGATTTGCGAAATAGATGGAGGCCCAAATTCAACATAAATATAACCTTAGGCCTAGTAAGGAGCCATTCCCTCTTAAGGAAAAAATCCTCAACCTGCGGTACCCCATCCAAAGAATATTCTCCTTGCCGATCCTAATCCTGTAGATGTAGAACCTCTTCATATTAAAAATTTTAATCTACAAAATGAATTGAAAAAACTTAGGATCAACATGCCTTTAACCAAAATCATGAAGGTCCCCAACTATAAAGAAGAAATTGACTCTTTCCTTAAGGATTTGCATCAATCACCACAAGAAATTGGATCAAATGATGTGATAAATGTGGAAGATGATGCCCCTAAAATTTCTTTGGGCCCAACAGAGAAGAAGAGTGGCACTACGGTTCCTCCGTTTTATATTAGTCTTAAAATTCACGATTGGAACCTCCACAACTGTATGTTAGATTCTGGCGCCTCTCACAATCTTATGCCCAAAGAAATCATGGAGAAGATTGGGTTGAGTATAACCCGGGAGTACCATGATCTCTATTCTTTTGATTCCCGAAGGGTCAAATGTTTAGGAGTCATTAAGGATCTTGTTGTAGTTTTGGCTCAGGTTCTAGTTAAAAGTCTAGTTATGGATATTGTTGTGGCTGATGTTCCCCCAAATTATGGGATGCTTCTCTATAGAAGCTGGGGTGCTAAACTTGGTAGATCACTCCAGTTAGACCTATCATATGCTACCATCCCTGTTTTTGGAGGAGGCACTCATCATCTTTACCAGGAATCCAGGCTAACTTATATGATTAGTTCTGAGATGAACCTTGAGAATTCCCCAGTTTATACGATCGAGGAAAACATGGGAAATTTTGTGTTTTCTGTCTCGGAGGTTGAACCTTCCTTTATCGAGAAGACCGACCTTCTCTTATTCCCTCATGATGCTAATGTGGTGTGGAAGATGTACTTTGATGTTCTTCTTCTAAGGATAGCTCTGGTGCGGGTGTTGTTTTGATACCCCCATCCCAGAGGAATTCTTCTTTTTCCTTTAAATTGAATTTTGAAACAACTAATAACATTGTCGAGTATGAAGCCCTTCTCCTCAAACTAGAGACTACAAACAAACTCAATATTAAAAATCTATTTGTGTATGACGACTCTGAGCTGGTAATTAAACAGGTGACAAATAAATGTCAAACTAAACACCCTCGTTTGTGCGTCTATAGGAATAAATTTTGGGACTTAGTTGATAATTTTTTCCTGGCAATCAATTTCACTATAGTCCCCCACAAACAAAATTAGCTAGTCGACACTTTGGGTGTTACATCAACTACTTTTGTTCCTCCCACTGGTCTTAAGATCAAGTTCGAGATAGAGGTTCTTTATAGACCCTCCATACCTGATAACATTAAGCATTGGCATGTATTCGAGGATGAACAAGAGATTAAGAGGTTCGTACAATTGGTCGGAGAATTATTAGATCATTGCATTGATGAAGATGAGGACGAGGATGTTGATATACCTTTAATTCAAGCTTCTCACCTAAGTTCCAAAATTGGTAACCATGATGTTATTCAACTAAAAAATAATTACATTCCTAGAGGATTGATTCCATTAGAGATTTTTTATTATTATCATAATACGTTGTGTCTAGTCCAACCCTAAAACCCCCAAATATCGAAATAAAGGTTGTCAACATCTCCTCTACATTTGAGAGTAAATTGGTTAATTTGTCTAAGCTTCTTCCACCCGACATGAAAAAAAATTATATTCACCTTCTCTCAACATATGCGGACGTCTTTTCATGGTCCTATGATGACCTTAAGGCTTATGATCAAAGTATAATAGAACATCGAATTCCTCTAAAAGAGGGAGCTAAGCCTTTCAAACAGAAGCTTCATCATATTAACCCCCTCCTTCTTCCTCCCATTGAAAAAGAAATAAAAAAGCTTCTAGATGCCAAGATTATAGTCCCCTTGCGATATTCTACCTGGGTGGCCAACTTAGTACCAGTTAGGAAGAAAAGCGGTGAGATTAGACTGTGCATAGATTTTAGGAATCTAAATAAAGCATCCCTAAAGGATAATTATCCCCTCCTGAAAATGGACACTATTCTACAACGAGTAGTGGGTGCCGCTCACATCTCTATGATGGATGGATTCTCTATCTATAATCAGATAACGGTTCATAGGGATGATATGTATAAAACTGCTTTCACTACTCCTTGGGGCACTTTCATGTACCAAAAAATGTCCTTTGGGATAATGAACGATGGAGAAAATTCTCAGTGGGCAATGGATATCACCTTCACCAATGAAAATGACTAGTTCATTTTCATTTATCTAGATGACATGACTGCTTTCTCTTCGGATGATGACCAACACCTTAGGCACCTAGAAATCATTTTTCAGAAATGTTGCAGGTTTGGCCTATCCCTAAATCCAAAGAAATCCTTCTTTGCGATGGAAAAAGGGATGTTACTGGGACATATAGTATCTAGACATGATATTAGGATTGACCCTGAAAGGGTGCAAGTGATTCAGACTATTTCTTTCCCGCGTACTAAAAAAGAGGTCCAAGATTTCCTTGGGAAAATAAATTTTGTAAGAAGATTCATTCCCAATTTTGCAGAGATAATTAAAAATATTACTCGCATGCTTAAAAAAGGGAACGATATCCAATGGGATGAAGCATCAAACCGTTATTTTCAAGATATTAAAAAATCTCTAATGGAGGCCCCTGTCCTTATTATAAGAAAGATTTCATTATTTTCCCTTTTGCCTCTGAGCACACCATTGCTGCAGTCTTGCTTCAAAAGAGCCAAGAAGAATATGAACAACCAGTAGCCTTTTTAATTAAATCTCTACAAAATTTTGAGTTAAAATACAATATTATAGAAAAGTAGTGTTAGGCCCCTATACTACTAGTGTAACCCCTTATTGTTATTAGTACAACCCACTTATTATATTGATGTACCCATGTAGTTCCCATATTGTTACTATTGTGCCACATAGAAGCCCACTATTGTTATTATTGTGCCCTTACATTATTATTGTTATGTCGGCTCTGATTATGTTATGACCCCTTAGACTCCTATATATATAAAGGAGGTCTTTTCATTTGTATCATCCAAGAATTGCTCATTTATGTAATGTAAAGGAGGTTTCCCCCTCGAAGAGGCTGAATTCTAAGGTGTGGATCTCTCTTTTCTACCTTTTTGTGAGTTGGTTTCATAACATTTGGTATCAGAGCTTTGGGTTCTAGGGTTTCACTGCTCCAAACAGGTCATCGTGGAATTTTCGCTATAACGTTTTTTTCTGTGAAGTTTCAGAAGCTAAAAATAAAACCCATTTGAGAAGACATCGTGTAGAATCTAGGGTCCGAATTTCAGAGCTTTTCGCGCTATATTTGCGGAGATATGATCTGAGGAAGTTGGTCTTTTTGCAGACTCCTGAATTACATTCCAAACAGGTGACCTGGGGAAAATCGTCATAACTTTCTCTCTGAGCATCGGATTGAAATTTCGTAAGAAGTTACAAAAAGAGGACAGACTATAGTTTCTTGTAGATATTTTTTAGAGCCAAAGGTAGAAACAGTGACACGTGGCACTTCATACAAGTTCGCTCTTCTGGAAAGGTCTATAATCAGGTCATCTTGGGAGATTGTGCATAACTCTTTCTTGGAGAATCCAATTTGGATCAGACTGGTGGCATTGGAAAGAGGACACAAAGGGCTACTATAGGTCACAATTTTAGAACTTAAAGATCTGAAAGTACAGAGTTACAGTCATTTCAAGATCGAGCTCCTAAAATCAAGAAAAAGCAAGATGAGGAAGTTTGATGGCAAGGATCCGGTAAATTGGATACTTCAGATGGAGCAATATTTTGATCTACATGGTGTACCACTGTTACAAAAGGTATGTATTGCATCTTCATATTTAGAACCGGATCAATTTTTATGGTATGAAGGGCTTTCTTCTCGTAAACAACTTGTTACGTGGTCAATTTTCATGGAGGAAATGATAGCACATTATGAGGATACAAAGAGCAACACCTTCTTTAGAGCAACACCACATCAATTGGAAAGAGTAAAAGGGCTTTGTGACATAGTGGAAAGAAAAATTATGGAAACCAAGAAGCGTACCCCTGACAACTATAAAGATGGAAGTGTTGTTTCTCCTAGCCTTCCACAACCTACAAGGGTTACACCACAACAATTGGAAGAAAAAAGAGAAAAAGGGCTTTGTTACAATTGTGATAGCAAATGCACTAAAGGTCATAAGTGTGCTGAGAAGAAATTATTTTACATAGAATATGAAGAGGAGGAAGAAAAGGATCAAGAAACATCAAAAGAAGAATATATAAGCCAGGACCCCACCCTAGAGAAATAAGAAATGAATCAGACCATATCTTGTAAAGCATTGGCAAGAATTGCCACTCCTCAAACTCTCAAGATAGAAGGACATATCAAGAAGAAAAAGGTGCAAGAAGTGAAAGATCACATTGATAAAGAAGAAATGAATCCAACCATATCTTGTAATTCATTGGTCAAAATTACCACTCCTCAAACTATCAAGATAGAAGGACATATCAAGAAGAAAAATGTTCAAGAAGTGAAAGATCACATCGAGAATCAAGAAATGAATTCGACCATATCTTGTAAAAGATTGGAAGAAATTACTACTCCTCAAACTCTAGAGATAGAAGGACATATCAAGAAGAAAAAGGTTCAAGTAGTGAAAGATAACATCGAGCATCAACAACAAGTTCTCCAAATTTTAAAGGATAACACCACTTCGGTGAAAAATCAAACGAAACAACAGGTAGATCAACATCATAGTGAAAAATGTTTTGATGTAGGTGATTGGTTATTTTTACTGCTACATCTCAAGCAAGCTATTTATGAGAAGGAAATGTTGGCAATACTACATGCACTTAAAAAATGGCAACCTTACCGAATGGGAAGAATCTTCAAGGATGAGGATGTGGAAGCATTTTTTTGTGCTATTTCTATTATCCAACCAGATTGGATAAACGAAGCAAGGGATGAATAGAAGAAGGACGAAGAAGTATGACCACTTATTCAAAAGTTGCAAAAGATCCCAATTCAAACAATATTGCTAGAAATTGAAGAGGAAGGAAAAATCATATTGGAACCTGGAGCAGTCACAGAAACAAGAACCTGAAAGCTACGAAATCGATCAATTTCAGAGTATCTCATCAAGTGGAAGAACTTACCCACTGAATATTCCACATGGGAGGACAATAATTTTATACAGAAGCATCAAGAACTACTCAAGCGTTGAGGACAACGCTTTTTGAAGGAGAGGGGCATGTAAGGCCCCTATACTACTAGTGTAACCCCTTATTGTTATTAGTACAACCCACTTATTATATTGATGTACCCATGTAGTGCCCATATTCTTACTATTGTGCCCCATAGAAGCCCACTATTGTTATTATTGTGCCCTTACATTATTATTGTTATGTCGGCTCTGATTATGTTATGACCCCTTAGACTCCTATATATAGAAAGGAGGTCTTTTCATTTGTATCATCCAAGAATTGTTCATTTATGTAATGTAAAGGAGTTTTCCCCCTCGAAGAGGCTGGACTGTAGTTTCTTGTATATCTTTTGCAGAGCCAAAGGTCGAAACAGGGACACGTGGCATGTCATACAAGTTCGCTCTACTGAACTGGTCTATAATCAGGTCACTGTGGGAGATTTGACATAACTCTTCCTTGGAGAATCCAATTTGGATTAGATTGGTGGCATTGGAAAGAGGACGCAGAGGGATAGTACAAGTCACAATTTCAGAACTTAAAGATCCAAAAGTAGAGAGTTACTATTGTTTCAAGATTGAGCTCCTAAAATCAAGAAAAAGCAAGATGAGGAAGTTTGATGGCAAGGATCCGGTAAATTGGATACTTCAGATGGAGCAATATTTTGATCTACATGGTGTACCACTATTACAAAAGGTATGTATTGCATCTTCATATTTAGAATTGGATCAATTTTTATGGTATGAAGGGCTTTGTTCTCGTAAACAACTTGTTACGTGGTCAATTTTCATGGAGGAAATGATAGCACATTATGAGGATACAAAGAGCAACACCTTCTTTAGAGCAACACCACAACAATTGGAAAGAGTAAAAGGGCTTTGTGACATAGTGGAAAGCAAAATTATGAAAACCAGGAAGCATACCCCTCACAACTATAAAGATGGAAGTGTTGTTTCTCCCAGCCTTCCACAACCTACAAGGGTTACACCACAACAATTGGAAGAAAAAAGAGAAAAAGGGCTTTGTTGCAATTGTGATAGCAAATGCACTAAAGGTCATAAGTGTGCTGAGAAGAAATTATTTTACATAGAATATGAAGAGGAGGAAGAAAAGGATCAAGAAACATCAAAAGAAGAGGATATACGCCAAGATCCCACCCCAGAGAAAGAAGAAATGAATCAGACCATATCTTGTAAAGCATTGGCAAGAATTACCACTCCTCAAACTCTCAAAATAGAAGGACATATCAAGAAGAAAAAGGTGCAAGAAGTGAAAGATCACATCGAGAAAGAAGAAATGAATCTAACCATATCCTGTAATTCATTGGTCAAAATTACCACTCCTCAAACTATCAAGATAGAAGGACCTATCAAGAAGAAAAATGTTCAAGAAGTGAAAGATCACATCGAGCATCAAGAAATGAATCTGACCATATCTTGTAAAGGATTGGAAGAAATTACCACTCCTCAAACTCTAGAGATAGAAGGACATATCAAGAAGAAAAAGGTTCAAGCAGAGAAAGATCACATCGAGCATCAACAACAAGTTCTCCAACTTTTAAAGGATAACACCACTTCGGTGCAAAATCAAACAAAACAACAGGTAGATCAACATCGTAGTGAAAAATGTTTTGATGTAGGTGATTGGGTATTTTTACTGCTACATCTCAAGAAAGCTATTTATGAGAAGGAAATGTTGGCAATACTACATGCACTTAAAAAATGGCGACCTTACTGAATGGGAAGACTCTTCAAGGATGAGGATGTGGAAGCATTGTTTTGTGCTATTTCTATTATCCAACCAGATTGGATAAACGAAGCAAGGGATGAATAGAAGAAGGACGAAGAAGTATGACCACTTATTCAAAAGTTGCAAAAGATCCCAATTCAAACAATATTGCTAGAAATTGAAGAGGAAGGAAAAATCATATTGGAACCTGGAGCAGTCACAGAAACAAGAACCTGACAGCTACGAAATCGATCAATTTCAGAGTATCTCATTAAGTGGAAGAACTTACCCACTGAAGATTCCACATGGGAGGACAATAATTTTATACAGAAGCATCAAGAACTACTCAAGCATTGAGGACAACGCTTTTTGAAGGAGAGGGGCATGTAAGGCCCCTATACTACTAGTGTAACCCCTTATTGTTATTAGTACAACCCACTTATTATATTGATGTACCCATGTAGTGCCCATATTCTTACTATTGTGCCCCATAGAAGCCCACTATTGTTATTATTGTGCCCTTACATTATTATTGTTATGTCGGCTTTGATTATGTTATGACCCCTTAGACTCCTATATATAGAAAGGAGGTCTTTTCATTTGTATCATCCAAGAATTTCTCGTTTATGTAATGTAAAGGAGGTTACCCCCTAGAAGAGGCTGAATTCTAAGGCGTGGATCTCTCTTTCTATCTTTTTGTGAGTTGGTTTCATAACAAGTAGGCTTACGCCCTAGTTAAAATGCTTAAAGTTTTCAGAGAATATATCCTACTGGCTAAATCAATAGTGTACCTCCCTCATCCTGCTATAAGAGATATACTCTTGCAACATGACACTAAATGGTGAAGGGGTAACTGGATCACTAAAAACCAAGAGTATGCTATAGAATTAAAACCTATTAAAATCATCAAGGGATAGGGGTTAGCTAAATTACTTACCAAGGAAAAATTTTATGCACTGAACATCAATCAGATTTCTCCTGGGAGTTTAGTTGCAAAAAGGGAAGGTCAACAAAATAAGAAGTTACGGTTGCTGCTACCTTAATAGTGTCCCACTACCATTCATCTTGATTTATTATTAGCTGAATGGTATAAGGATATCATTAGTTACCTTCAGACTATGTAGCTTCCTAATTCCTTGAGCAAAGCTTCAAAGCATTCTTTGAAATTAAAAGCTATTAATTATTGTATTATAGATGGTAGGTTATACTGGAAATATCTAGTAGGTATCCTTTTAAACTGTGTCCTCCCGTCTCAGGTTGATTACCTAATCACTCAACACCATAACAGAGTGTGCAGTGGTCACTTCACCTGGCATGCTACAACCCGTATGATTCTAATAAGTGGCCTTTACTAGCCTGATGTAAATAGAGAAATGAGATCTTGCCACCAGTGTCAGATTTTTGCTGGAAAGCAAAACCTTGCCGCACTCCCCTTAAAGCCTATTATAACTAAGGCAACATTTCAGCAATGGGGTTGAGACTTCATTGGGGAAATTCACCTCCCTTCTAGTCGTCAACACCGCTGGATTATCACTGCAACCGATTATTTCACAAAATGGGTGGAAGCCGTCCCATTGAGAAAGATTAATGATAAAGTGGTAATGGATTTTTTGACTGAGAATATTTTTTCTCGTTTTGGATTCCACCAAAAAATTATTGCTAATAACTCTAATCCTTTTTGTTCCACCGCTTTCCAGAATTTTTGTGATAACTATGAAGTCAAGTTGGGGCACTCAACAACTTATTACCCTCAGGGAAATGGGCTTGCCAAATCCACCAATATGAATATCGTTAAAATTCTAAAGATGTCCTTGCATTCAAAAAAGCAGAAATGACATGTAGGACTAAAGTATGCGGACTGGGCTGATAGAATCAACACCAAGAAATCCATTGGTACATATCCTTTTCAGCTTGTTTATGGGCTGGAGGTTGTGTTCCCCTTGTACCTAGGTACTAAAGTCATGAAGTGTTTGCAAATGATAAATGAAGAACCCAATGACTTGCAACGAAGAATCAATCAAATGATCTAGCTGCAACAAGAAAGAGAGCTGGTCTTTGAAAGAATAAATCAACACCAATCTAAAATCAAAAGAGATTTTGATAAATGGGCTAAAAACATAATCTTCTGCCCTAGGGACTGGGTTCTGAAATGGGATAAGAGGAACGTGGAACCAGGAAAGCATGGAAAATTCGATAACCTGTGGATAGGACCATTTGTTATCGACAGAGTTGAAGGGGAAAACTCTTTTTCCCTAAAGAACTTTGAGGGAGAAGAGGTTGGTCGTGCTATTAACGGTCAATTCCTCAAGCATTATATTACCTACTAAAGTCTTTCTATTCACTAAAAAAATAAAATAATAATAATAATTATAATAAATCATAATATATATATATATATATATATATATATATATATATATATATATATATATATATATATAAGACAACAACAACATAAATTAAACTCATTAATTTCATAAAGAGAGATAACCGGGGAACGAAATAATTGCAATAATCAAATTTTCAACTAAAGCAAGAAAAGTAAGTTATAATCATTACATCATGTAAGTTCCTTCCTTCATTCGTTGAGTTTTTCTATTGCAAATCTGCTCGTGGCACCCTAGGTTCTTCCCAAATCAAAATTGGCTTGGAGGATAGGTGATTTCTACACAAAACAAATCTGCCACCCTTTTCCTTCCCTCTCTTTTTCCCCTGGAAATTATCTTATGCCTATGCATCCTTACAAGTCCTTTGAGGTCCTGTATGTTACAAATGTTATAACTCGAGTTGGTAAAGCATACCTTTCTCCTCCAATATGAAAAAGAGCTATCACAGTCTATCTCACTAATCTTAAGCCTCCCTTCTTAGGATGGGGTATGCTGACATCTCTGTCGGGGCTATAGACACTCGCTGGCAGCAGAGCAAGGTTAGTGGCATTGAGGAAATCAAAGTGTTACCTACCCATCCCCTACATTTTTTTCAGAGTGCGGTATGCCGCCAAGGCTATAGACACTCGTTGGAAGCAGAGAAACATCAGTGGCATAAAAAAGATCCGATGTCGTTCTGCCCACTTTGTCGTTCAAGAAAATCTATGAAAGCATTACTTGAAAACACGATGGACCTTGACAAATCGGATAAATAAGAAGCATAGGAAAATCTTGCTAAGTGAGAAAACGAATGAATCCACTGGAGCTATGGAGGCTCCCTGGCAGTGGAGCGATGTTTGGTAGTGACTTCCGTACAAGGGGTGTACTAGTGTCATATATCTAAATTCTTCCACTCGTCTCAACATCTATGTCTTTGCAATGTATTACCCCCCTCATAGGCAAATTTTATTGCATAAATTCTTATAGAATATCCAGGAGTTAGTTCCCCTTATATTATCCCCACTATATCTCTTTTGATTTTGTTCTCTATCACGTAACATATAAAATCTGAATTGGGAAGGATTCGGGGGTCACCCTTAGCAGAATTTTGTTCCATTTTACACACATAAATGCATAATGAGGAAAGAAAACATGTCGTAAACATATTAAAGAAACTATCTATATTCATACAACATTTAATAAAGAGAATTAAGCAATAAACTGAGATTATATTTCTAAGCTTCTTTCCAGTCCACACAATTTTGTTTCAAAACAAGTAAAACGACCATCAACCATGACATTTTCTTTTAAATAAGGGTCTTGTGCCCCATAGGCTTAATCATTCAAACATAACTAAATTCAGTCCCAAGATATCACACAGAGCCCCTGTGCTCTGTTATGCTAGAAAGTGGTCCAAAATTATACATTTGGTAGACTCCCGGGAAAAATTAAGACATTACTATGTCAGAGCTAGCTATTGAAAACCTGGATTACATCCTTAGCAGGGGCGAAGGAGCCTCCGAGGTGAATTCTTCCCACAGGTTCCTCTAGTTAGATGTTTTCAATTCCCTGATAAATTCTCAGTAGCATCGATAGCTAGCCTTTGATTCACCCTAGATGTTCTTCCATCATTGTTAACATGTGCATTATCCTATCAAGATTTGCATGAAGCATCTCTTGACGACCTCTGTTACTCCCCTCAGCATTCACCATAATCGCTAGCTCCTCGTCACAAGTAGTTTGGAAATAGTTACGTTTTTCCCAATGGTGGCATTTTATCCTCTAATTAAATCTCATTGTTTATTCATTAATTACCTCCTTTTATCCATCAAATTGAAAATAAGTTCCCCGTGCCGTATCAGTATGGAGATGCCCTGTCGAGAGCTTACACCATCAATTAATGGTGACTACATGGCCCAAAAAATAAGGCACCTGATCCACGTTCTTGGCTCCTCACACTGAGAAACCATCCCTAGATGGAGCCAATGTTGGGATAAAATCCCACCCCCTATTAATTTTTTACTAAATTCTTCTTTCCTTTGGTTTTAAATAAAGTGATAAGGGTCCCTTTATAAAGAGCAGTTAGGTTCACATAACGGATCTCGGCCAATCAAATATCAATGGCCAGCAATCACCCATCGCAACCTTATTAGCACACTCTTTTCCTTTTCCAAGATTCCCGATGCGCTTAATACTTGTTTAAGTCACCTGATCAATCAATGAAGAAGACTAGATCCTGCAATTCACAAGCACAATCACAATAAGAGTAGCTCACACCTTAATCAATGTCATAGCACCTGATAGATCTTAGTCATTCAATCTTATGTGATCCGACGATGATTCTGATCCATCGCATTTCAATATGGTTGCGTGTTAATGCTAACAAAAAATCCTGATGATGCAATAGCTATTGATTTCCCCCAGATCAACAGCCATCGTGCTTCAATCTGCTTACTATTTAATCATTATCCCTCGTGCGATGAGAGGGTCTCGCCTCTAGTGGTTGGTGGCCCAAAAATGAAAATTATACACTTGTACATTACATTAATTAACCCCTAATCACCTTTTAAACCCCCTTCATCGCCATCTTTTGTCATTCTTTCTGTTAATTTAGCTTCCTACATGTTCCCTCGCGAAGCGCAACCACAGTCATTTTGAAGTTGCAGGGAAATTATCTAGTTAACAAAATTGCCATTACTGGCTGGTAAGTATATTATGTTGTTTCCTTTTTCTTACACTTGCAATTCAGCTTACCGTGTATCAATGACGGAGTCAATAGGCAGAGAAGCCTTAGTAAATGAGATTGCTAGTGTTCAGGACACTAAGGTGAACTTAACTAATCTCCTTATGTTAAAAAGAACTCTTACCTCGTCAACAACCACAATGGCTCATGACCTATGCTTACTCAAGACTTTAATTTACATGAAACCCTCCCCCTAGTCCATTTAGACCATGACTCGGTCCTCTTTTTGGCTGAGCACTTCGAGCCAGAGCAATAGGTGATTTTATTTAAAAGAAGTAGGCTGATATTCCTCAAAATAGATGAGAAAATCCTAGCCAAAATGCTAGGTATTCCAACCCAAGGTGCTGATTTAAAAGAGAAGGGATTAGATAAGGAGTTTATCACATGGGCCGAGGAGGATAAACTCAAATTCCTCAAGACCCTCTTCAAGACCCCAGACCCTGAGCTAAAAGTATCCTTTCCCATATCCACTCAGTCACTTAAGCCTTTCTTTCAAACCCTGACTTCTCTCTTTTCCGTCATTTTTGGGCTCACCGATGATTCCAAATTAGACGAGACAATATTCTTAGCAATTTGCCTTATCACCCTCTATCCGAACCAACAAACCATTGATTTTCCGAGATATTTGGCTCGTGCCCTAACAATAGACTTGTCTACTTCCCTATCATTCAATTCTTTCTACCATTTTTATTATCTAACACATTTGGTCCTGTACAATTATCCTGCCTATTTTATGGATGTTAAACTCCTCTTAAGCACTATTGACCCTGAGGGTAAAGAGAGGGAGGTATTTCATTGGACTGATGAAATCTACCCTCAGCTCATTCCTCTGGCTTATTCTCAGTATGTTGATTGCTTTGCTTACCCCATGAGGGCTAAAATAACATAAATGAGTATAGGTAGAATCTCTGAAGACCAAACTAAATTATTGAGGCTGACCGAACAAGAAAGTATTGGTAGCTAGTTTTTATTTCCTGACTATACGATCATACATTTGTATGCATTTGATAATCCGCCTTACTAGCTACCCAAGTATGTTACTCGTTTATTTTTTCATATGAGGTTTTAAGGAAGAGACCTGTGGTAAATGAATGTCATTTTGTTTCAAAAAATAAAGGATCATTACTTAGTTACCCCTATGCTATTTCTCCTTTAATTTATAAGAATAAAAATGCTATTGATATTTTGGAAAAGGAAATCTCTTCGTTTGGATTCGTGCAGGATGATTGCTGGCACTATGACCCATTAGGCATCATTTCGCGGCACAAGAAGTAGGTTGGATTATCAACCTACGTTCATGAAAGAAGGCTCGAGTTAGAGAAGCTGGAGAACTTGCCAGTACTAACTCAAGAGAAATTCTAGTTAGCGTCATCTACATGAATGACAGGGGCAATCATACAAATTGATTCAGGTCAGCACCAAATTCAAATAGACACTGAGGAGATTCAACTTGCTACGTCATTTTCTGCCTCTTCTTCTATGAAACAGAAACCTAAGGACATGACTCAGCTTGATATGGTTTGACGGGTAAAGCTTAAAGAGACCGACGTGGATGTAGACGTGTTTAATCAATGAGTTGAACAATTAGATGTAGAAATTAGACAAACATTGAGAGATTTTGGACCGAAAAATTCAGGAGCACAAAATTTGGACATCCAACACTCATACATAGAGCAGAGGGAAATAATGGTTCCTAGAGAAACATTGGCCATGGTCCCTAAGCAGTCCCTGTCTACGAACACCTCAACCCTTGGAGAGGTGTTGCCAGGTAGCAGGCCTTGCTTTGTCTCAACTACCTACTTCGAGGCAAATGTGCCGAATCCCCCAGTAGTTCAGCCTCAGATAGGAGAATATTAACAAATGATTGGGGCTAGGACCACTGCCCTGACCATAAATCTTGGAAAGGTATCATATAAGGTCAATATTAATAGTAGTTATCACAAAATGCAAAAACATGCCTTGGTTACCTACTGTGGAGTGCGAAAATCTAGTAAAGTTAAAGGATAGTTACAAAGATAGTGCTGTGATTGAATGACTTGCTACACATCAAAACCAGTTAGGCCCGTTCCACTAATGCAGTCCGTGCTAAACCAACCCAAAGTTTGGGATGATATTCCTTTAATTATGACACGCGCTCCGACAATTAGAATGCGCGAGTCTCACACACTCACTCCTATGGGACTGACTAAAAAGGCTAAAACTCCAAAGTCACGTCGATGACATGGTGTTTGATTATTTCATTCCTGAATTTATTTTATTTCTTTTTGTTATTTAACTTTGAAAAAAATTGCAAGAGACAATTATATCTTTCAAAACTATTGTTTAAAGCCCTATTTCCCATTACAGGGGGGGTTGTTGGTAGAAGTGAGAAAATTTTTATATTCATAAACTGACTTTATATGTTGCACGGTTTTCACTTTTCAATTCTAAAGTTCTATTTCAATGATTTCATTTCGTTTCCTTTTCCTTTTTCTGTTTTGGTTATTTTAATCTGGAATTATAGTAAAACTAAATCTGAGGCTTTCTCTCGTTTAGATATTAAATTGCTTATCTTTTATGTTACAATATTCATACTATCAGTGTAGGATGGATGATCAATAAGGGATGGTTAATGAATGAAGTTTACTTTTCATTTTGGACATGTTCCTTGCCTTAATTGTAATTGCATTAGTTTCTCTTACTATTTCTATTCTAAATGTGTTTTATATGTGTATGTGCTTTGTTCCTCCAAAATATGAAATTTTGCCTCTTTGGTGGAGATTTCGGTCACAATATTAATTATTAACTGTTACCACATAATAAGACAAAATTCTAACATGTTTTTACTTGATGCACATGTCATAACTCAAGTGTGGTGAACATTCCTATATTTCTATTTTCTCATACTTTATTTTCTTCATTTTTCATCACTGAAAACCTTATTATCATCTTCATTAAAATTAACTGTTATTTTCTCTGATTATCTCGAAAGGAATCTCAGAGTTGAGACTAATTAAGTCATGTTCCTCTCTTTTGTTTAAGCCATTAATTATTACAACGACAAATTATCTCTTTCTCGCCTAAATCTATTTGCTCATTTAAATCAGATATTTCTATTTTCAGGGTTACCCTCTGTGGTGTACTGGAGGTCAACAATTACACCTAGAGAGGGAGGACTCCTTAGTCCTCAGTGAATGTGTACTTAAATTGTTTATATGTGGGAACAATTTGAGCACCAACACTCATGTAATGTACTAAAACACAATACAAGAATATACTCTACTCTTTAAATAGTGGAAACCAATGATCGATAAAAACAATAATTGACAAGAGGAAGATAATCAAAGACACATAACACAATTGTTTCTCTGGGGAAAGCCACTGCTCAAAACCGCGATTATCTGTTTCATTAATTAGAAATCTAAGTGATAATACAAAGCTTGTTCTCACAAGAACAATTCTTGCACAAGTATGATCAACTCTCAGCCTCATAAGCCCACACAGACCAACACTTAGCCAATTAATGTTGCCTGCTGAGCCCCTATTTCCTTACACAATTCCCGAGAGGAATAACCCATATTTAATTGGGAATTCCTTCTTCCATAACTGCACAATCCAAATATAAGTCCTCTTATGATTGCATGCACCATCTATACAACTTGAAAAATCACACAATTGATAGTACACTATCCTTGCACCCTAGTCTCAACTTGGTCTTTCCCTGAATTAACATGCATGAGTTTATTTTGAGTGAATCTCTAGTTAGCCAGGGTAGCACTGAGGATGCACCAGTGCACCAACTCAGTACTAGACCTCTACTAGCTCCTCGAACAGTTAGAACTAGTTTAACTGACCATAACTCAGTCAAACTGAGTTATCTAATTACAACTCAAATAAACTCACCTCAGACCCCTAAAATTTAGGGTGAAAATATACATCAATACAAAAAGACTTCCAAATCAAAATTCCTAAGATAATTAAGTTAATTAAACTTAATTAACTATTTACAAGTTTCTATGATAATAGAATTCGATTTTAATTCACAGTTTAATTCAAGGACAAATTAAACTGAAATTTCTTGTTGCCATTTCTCAACAACCTTGTCATGCTAATACCAAGAATATTTCTTGCAAATCTTCACAAATGTCAACCACATATTACAAATATCAAGAAAATCATATCTATGAATTTGAAATCAACCTTTACCAAGACTAACAATCATGTCATAATCCATAGTCAACTCATAGTCATTAGACATAATGCTACAACTATCACCTACTACACTCAAGTACATATCAACTGTCTCAACACATATGTATTAGTACAATCATCTTAAAACAAGATCATTGGAACACATACTCATATTATGCAATTCATCAAACATTCAACCAACTTGCAAACATACCATGTTAAATAAATCAACTAGATGACATAATAGACACCAAACACTCAAACACCAAATAGATGACATAATCAAACATTCAAGCACAAAGTAAACGACATAAGCAAGCTCATACCTTAATGTATCTCGGGGAGCTATCTTATCTTCATAATCAATCTAGTTAACACAATATAACTTCACAGTACATCAGCTCAAACACAAATAAGATCATGATATCCATAACAGTTACTAACTAACGTTTTCAGATCATAAGAAAGTATCATTTATACATAATAATCACATCCGCGCAGTCATTCTAGATTAGTACAACACAATGTCACAAATAAGTCAACTCATACATGAATGTCATAACCCTAACCATCTGCATAGGCCATTACAATTTAACATGATACATATAACATCAAGATATTAATGCTATAACCCTAATCATCAAGTTAACTAGCATATAACAACAACAAGCTATACATCAAGCTCATCAACAACATATAACCTAATCATCAAACTAATTATCATATAACAAAAACAAGTTAACCTATAACATACTCATTAAAAACATATGACATAATCATCGAGCTAACTATAAGTAAACATAAACATATTCATAAACGACATATAACATAATCATCAAGTTAACTAACATAAAGCAACAACAACAATGCAAAAAACCACGAGTTACTATCATTCATGACAATCCAACACATGTGCATATGAATATACTAATCAACTAGCATCTATCATGTATGTAACCATAACATCCTTAGAATTATGGAAAATTTTAAGGATGGAAAGTTATCTTAAAGTTTAGAAACCTCAGGGAATGTTACGAGTCCCTACAATGCAGACTATAAAAAGTTTGGTGATATTTTTTTAAAGATATCCAAATTTCTAATGAATTTATATAGCCTTTATAAATATTTGGCAATTTTTATGATAACATAATTTTATGCTATACATTTTAGGTGAAACACTTTTAGGAAAAAATGGAAATTGGCGAATCTTTTTTTTGGAAAAACCATGGAAAATTAGCCCACCTGCGAATATTAGCCCCTCAAATTTTCCTTGCTTATAATTAAAGGCATACACATAACCATAATGCATATAACGATCCTTAACCTACATACCTGCAAGCCCAACATACAAACCTGTATGGAGACATGCTCTTGCCTCGAGGTCCAATGCTGCAACTTCGCTTTGATGATCTACATCTCCTGCTCTATCTCAGCCAACACATTAGCATCATAACATACCAATAGCATCATGATGACCTAAAATGTATACAATGACCTCAAAATGCATGTTTTACCCACTATACATGCATAACTATAAACATGACCATGCATGCATAACAAGATATAGACACTAACATGCATAAAAAATGCATACAAAACCATACACTAATGATGACACATTCCACAACAACATCATCAACCTATATATGGTGACATCACTACAACCATGATCACACCCTACAAATGTAACAAGCACATGGACTACAAGCATAAGAAACACTTATGCAACCGACATGAATGCACCCATCCAGTCCGAGGGGTGTACCATGCTCTGTTACCACTCCATATCGCCCTCCTCCCACATCTACCCAAGTAACCATCCAACTGGGGTAAACACGTGACGAGAAGTTACTATGATATGATTCGACCTCCTAAGTCAGTGAAGGAAGTGGAACCGATAGAAACACACCATACATACCTTCAACACCAGTAATAGGACTCTTAGGAAATATCCCAACCCTTCTACTAACCAACCCCTGAGTCCCACTGAATTTTTAAGCTATTAAACCTTTGGATGCTCCCATGTTATGGGCATGCTAGCATCCAGAGAGATCTAGATGCTCCCACAAGCCTACATGCTAACATCCAGGGACTATTTCTAGCAGACCTATGCTAGAGTCCTGGGAATTTAAGGCACTTTTCAAGCCCAGAACACCAACCACTGCCCAAAACTTGTTCTAACTTCTAGAATCCATTAAAAACATGATGATAAGACTAATAAACCAAAAAATATCTCTAGGACTAGGCCTGACCATCCCCAACCGGGGCTGACATTCTATCAAACACTTGGAATCAATGCAATATACAGGTGTAAATGACATGTCTAAGCATACGTGTCATATACTTATCTGAGATTCTCTATGAGGCATTATTTCCTTATCACTTTAGTTGCAGTTTCACCCATTAGGCCATAGATACATTATTCATTCATATATAACTAAAAACATGATGAGATCCATACATAGCCACTGTCATAATGCATATTCATAACCAACATAATAACAATAGAATTACCAAGGAAACAAAAACCATAAGAAGGGTAAATAACCTCATATTAATGATGTAAAATCCAACCTAGTATGGGACTACCATGTTCCATCCGATTGTAGAATGGTTAAGCAAAATCTCTCTTCATCCATTCACCTCCATGCCATATTCCAAGAATGAATGTGGGATATCATAAAACACATCAATCCAAAACCATCTAGGGCTTTCAAAGGCCATCCAACTCAGCCCATCAAATAGTGATTCCACCCCACAGTTGGACATCATAAAACCATCATCAGATTGGTCTCTAACCAAGCCTTCCAGGGCTCCAGAGTGTTTTTTCCAACTAAGGCTTCTAGGACTAGTAACTCAACCCACAACTTATTCTTGGCTTCCAGAGCATTTGTCCAACCAAGGTTTCCAGGACTAGTAACTCAACCCACAGCTTATTTCAGGCTTCCAAAGCATTTTTCCAACCAGGGTTTCTAGGACTAGTAACTCCTACCCACATATGGACTTTAGAGAATTTGTCCAACCAAGGATTCTAGGACTAGTAACTCAACCAATGCTATTACAAGGCTTCTAGAGAATTTTTTCAACCAAGGCTTCTAGGACTAGTAACTCAACCCAACCTGTTATAGGGCTTCCAAAGCATTTTTCCAACCAAGGCTTCGAGGAAATAATAACTCAACCCAAGCTAAAGGAAACATGAGAACCAACTAAAAAAAAACAAGGAAATAAACCCATAATCTCCATGGCTATCTAGGAAATGGCAAGGCTAGGAAAGTCCAATGTCAATCCTGACCATCCTCCATGCCAATGATAGATCATGACCAATAAATCACATGCATGCCAAAACTAGTGAGGAAAACATACATGCAACTTGGTACGTGCAAGAAAAACCTGTTTTAGTTGTTGATCCCAATGTTCACTTACGCTTTCCTACTCTTCCTTTTCTTTCTTCTTCCAAAACTCCAAGTACGCCACACTCCTCCAAGAGTACTCCAAGAAAACTCTAAGTATCCAAGAGTATGAGAGAGAGAGATAATAGAAGAGAGCTCCACCAAAACTAAACTGACTAAGCCTGCCCATTGATCCTCATAATCCTTTTTATGAATGAGGCCTATGTTTTCTTCATTTTCCATTATTTTCGTTCATTTTCCTTCTCACATGAAACCTATGACCTTTCACCTCCCTTTTCTCCTAATTTCCATTATTTTCATAAATAAATGTGCCAAAAATGCCTTTTTTCCTCTCCAAATCCTTAGCCATTACATTTTCCAATTTCCTTAACCATTATATACCTAATGAACACCCACTAGGATTTTTCCCCACCATTTAGCTTGGAATACGTGTCCCATGGTCGTGGCCTTATATATTTTTACATGAGTTTTTAGCCAGGGCTGTTACATTTTTAGGGTTCATAGATCTAATATGTCTTGTTAGAGATTCTTCAAGTTATTTTGATAAGTTGTTGGTATCCCTAAGGAAGATTGGATTAAGAGGGAGCCTTCACCATTTTACCTAAAAGATAAGTATCTTTCTCCTTGTTTCCTCATTTATGTTTTTTCTCCTCCTCATATTGAGATTTGTTTGTATTTAATACTAATAACCTTTTCTTTATATTTTCTTTGATAGAAAATCTTACACAAAGGTTATGTAGGAAACTTCAAAGGATATACTTAAATCATGAAAGACCTTTGATTACCAAGAAATCCCTTCAAGAATTGATTTCCTACAATGATTGTTAAAAGATCAACTCAAGGTATGTTTGATTTGATTGAACTTGTTGCAGAAAAATGTATGATCATTCTCTTTTGAAATTTTCTTTACATTATTGGCATCGTTATGTTTAGGGTTTTGAATCATAAAGATTATTTTTAGGGTGATTAATAATTAGATTAAATCTACCGTAGTTATACTATCTCTTGTCATTTAATTATTCTTGTGAAACCCTAACCCTTAGGGTGTTGAAAAGTGTAACTAGGTTTAGTCTTCATAATGACATGTAATTGTGATTTTTGCAAATGATGAAAAATAAAATTATTATTGGCTTGCTTCATGGGTTTCATGAGTAATGGATTTTATTTTTAGATGGCTCCCATTGTGAGCCTTTAGTATTTTTCAAAATAATTAATTTCATGTATGAAGAGCCCTTTCTTGGGGATATTACAAGTGTATATGAGTCTATAGAAATGTCTAGAAGCCCTCCAAAGACAAGCACAAGCTCTCATCTTCAAGTTGGCCTTAAGATATAGTATGTTATCACCTGGATTGAACCTCAGGCTGAATGAAGGCAATGCCAGGGTAACCACAAACCATGCTTAGCTGAGTAGCTAGCCCTACTAGGCCGGAAGAGGGCTCTCTTCGTAAAGATCTCAGCCAAGATCACTGGATCAAGAAAATGATTTTAGGCTAGGTATAGTAGCACGAAGATTTGATGAGCAGCATCACCATCAATTATCTTGATGAGCCAAGGAAGCTTCAACAAGCAACCTAAGCCTATCCTCCTCCTTTTTTCCTTTTAGAGCCCGCCTTAGCCTAGCTTTCATCTTCTTGACCCTCATATTGCAAATTTTGTTTCGGGTCCTGTAATGGTAGGCCATGTGACTGATCATCTGATTGTCTCTATTGGCCTTTTGTAATAACTTTTCAAGGTGCAAATTGACTCTCTCAAGCCAAGTCTCTCTATCATCTTCAATCTCCTTCTCAATAGGAGTCAAAGTGACCTGTGCCTCTTTGTCACTTTATCGTTTTACCTTGAGCAGTTCCAGCTCCATGAGGACTTGTTGTCACTCAAATGCTTGTTTTCTTATTCCAAATACATGATGACATACTTGGCCCTCTCCAAATTGTCCATCAGTGCTTGGACTTGAGCCTCCTTTTCTTGTATGATGTTTTCCTTTATTTTTTCTTCATCCTGAGCCTCTAAGTCAATTATTTCCATGACATGATTAGTACAACACTGCTTCGACTCATCATGCTCTGTCAAGTCAAAGTCTCTTTCCTCCTCATCATCAAAACTCACCTCCAACATCTTTTCCTTCCCTTTGTGTAGCTGCTGCACCTGTACCTGCTGCGTTGATGAAGAAGGAAAAGCCCCTTCCACATCCTGTGGAGCTAGCATTTTCCTATGATTTGATGAAGAAGGCAAGGTCCCTTCCACATCCTGTGGAGCAAACACTTGCCTATCAGCTGCAAACAATCTCCTTGTGCCCCTCAAATATGGCATGTAAGTCCCGGGCACCTTAGTAGCTCTAGTATCTTTGGCCTCCTCATCTGTTTTCACCTAAGCATTGCTAGAAGGTCCCCCTGCTTCTTGAGAAACTGGTGGAGGAATTTGAGGACCCCTGAAGATGTCATGGGAAATAAATGTCTCCCAAGAGATGTTGAGGAGGCCAAGATGATGAAGCACAATCATCTTGCTCAGGGAATAATGATAGAGACTACTCATCTGCTGAGGGTATGGCTTCTTCTGGACAAAATGGGCCATCTTCTCAATATTCCTAAATAAGAAATAAGGGAGGTTTAACATCTTCACCCTGGTAAAATGCATGAGAAGGCTGATGTGATAGGTGTACAACCTGGAAAATATGCCCTCACATGTGAAATATTTCATGATGATTTTCATCATGGGGACATACTTGTATTCAAGAAATATGAAAGGAAAAAGTCTCTTCACCTCATTTCTGTACCAAGGTTTGATATAAGGCTCATAATAGTGTTCATCTGGGTCCTAGGCCTTGTACCACTTCTTCCCTACATTTGAAATCCTAGTTGCATCTCCAATGATGGAGGGTGAGACTGTGAATGTTACCCTAGTAAGAGTCACCTTGTTGTCCTGGAGATGGGCTACAAAAAGTCTGGTGAGCTCGGGGTGATGTTGAACTCTTTCTACTTGCTCACATAACTCATAGCAGCCAAGATATCTGAAGCAAGTGACAACCAACTGAGAGGCTTGCAATTCTCTGAGTTTTGATGGCTCTTCAATGATAATTCTGCCTCCTTTGTGTGGTTTTCTCTGATTCCTAGCTCTATCTGTTGAGGTGTCACTACCTATGTTTTTCTCCTCCTCATAGTCTTAGGCCTCTTTGTCCAT
Organism: Pinus tabuliformis; assembly: GCA_031772625.1. Taxonomy (NCBI): domain Eukaryota; kingdom Viridiplantae; phylum Streptophyta; class Pinopsida; order Pinales; family Pinaceae; genus Pinus; species Pinus tabuliformis. The sequence continues at coordinate 482,017,077 of CM062820.1, forward strand.
GTTTTCAAGGCTTGAGGTTGTATGAAGGGAATGAGTGCGAGTGATTTAGGAATGAGGGGATGGGAGATGACCTTATGGGCTAGAAAATGAATGAGGGAGTAGGAATCATAAAAATGGTAGGGAGGGCTTCGTTTGTTTGAGATTTTTCTTTTTGCGAAGAAGGATAAAGGGATGTGGATGTTATGGAATAGGGATAAAGGGATATAGGGATAGGGAAAGAGTTTAGAGTTGTAGTGATGGGTGATATAAGGAATAATTGGGGTTTAGGATTTTAGGCATAACTAGGGGAAAATTTAGGGTTTCACACATACCATGGGGAATGATGTTTAAAAGTTTGAAATGCAAATCAAAACTACAGTATGGGAGGTCAACTTACTTGCATTGAAGGTAGGAGAGGGAAACTTTGAAGTTTGCTGAAGTTTTGAGGCCTTTTTGGCCCTTCTGATCAACGCGCAGCGCCAATCCATAGGTGGGCAATGCCACCTCCAGAAGCGCAACGCAGTGTAAAATTACACTTTGAAAATCGCCATACATGCAGCCCAAAGCTCTCAACATGCGACGCCACTCCTCCTACCTAAAACACGCAGCGCCAGTCTATCTACGCGCAGCGCCATTCACCACTGCTCCAAACGCGCGGCACCACCCTCCAAAAGCGCAACGCCACTTCTCCTTTGCCCAAAACTTGATTGACCTTTGCTCTTCTTCTCACTTTTTGACTCATTTCTTACCAAATGAGAATGATGAACTTGAAAATGAAATGTGAGACCTTATATAGGAGTAAATTTTGATTTTTCACTTGAAAAACCCACTTTCTAATGTTTCTTGACCTTCTTCAAAACTCTGTTTTTAATGCCTTTTCTTCTTTGTTTCTTTTCAGGTGGATAATGCTCAACTTGAACTGATTTTTGTAGTGTTTCTTTGTCTTGCAGCAAGGAGAGATGCTTTGGTGCAGCCGGGATCATTTATTACATAAAGTGACTTAAAATTACATAAGAAATACAAATTAACTCAAAATGCTTACAAGATAATGATATAGTAACTATGACCTACAAGCCATCATGCTTGACTTATTTATCATCCTCATACCCTTGTTGCCCTTTATTTACACTTTTAAATCAGGCTCTTGACCTTGGAAATGAAACCCTAAGACCTAATGAAACATGCCCTATGACCTAATGAAAGCATGATTGCAAATTGACCATGAAACCATAACTGAAGACACCCCAAAGAAGGGTCAGCAAGTATACTCTATGGGGGAGAAATTAGATTTTCTGAAGAGAAGACAACCATCAGTGGATCAGTTTGACATGACCTAATGAAATGATGTAAAAATTTCAGTATGGGACCCCTAAAATGAAAATGCAAAGAGCAAATTTGATCCATGATGGAAGTATGCAGATACTGACACTAACATTGGCCTTACTAGGGATGGCAACTCCTTGGAGGTGTCAAGGACACCGTAGACCAATTGCCTCATCCATTAGGCAATATGGTCAAACCAACAAAAAAGTGAAAAATGACTCAATATAATCTAAAAAATGACTCACGACCAACTCTAAACTTGACTATAAACCAAATTAACCAAACTTGACACAAATCATTCAAACTTTATAGCCTTCACCTCAGGCCCCAAGCTCAGATGACAATGTACTTGAAACCTTGCAAGGAAAAGCAAACTGGTATATACAATGAAGGTGAAGTAACTTCAAGGAAAAGCTCAAAAGTAGTAGTTCTTCAGGAGCCTACCATTCACTGGCCCTCCTGAACATTCCTGACCATCCATTTCCTTTAACAAAAATGCATTCTGTCCTCGATAAGCTGAGATTTTATATGTTCCTTTCCATAAATTGTCAAACTTACCATTCTCTCCCTTTTCCTCATTTCGTGCATCCCACTGTAGCACTACATCTTCCAGGTGAAACTTTTCTGCATTGGTTTTGCGGTCATAAATTTTCTTTATGTTCTCTTGCAACTAGAAAGTGTTATAGGAAACCTCTTCCCTTGTTTTTTGAAGGTGAATCATTTGATTAATTCTGCACTGAATATCATCCTCTTCGTTGCCAACTTCCTATAACAATCTCATGATCAGTATTGCAAGTGATGTAGGAAATACTGTATCAGTACCATACACCAACTCAAAAGGTGACATACCTATTGATTTCTTGCTGCTCATTCTGTCTTCCCACAAGGAATTAACAAGCTTTCGATGCCAATTCTTTTTGTTTGCCTCCAACATTTTCTTGATAATATTCACCAAGGATTTATTTGATGACTCAGCAAATCCATTGTCCAGTGGGTAGTATGTTGTGGAATAACACAATGTAATATTGTACTTGTTGCAAAACTCGACCATCTTCTTAGACTTAAATGTTGCCGCATTATCTGTTATAATCTTGTGAGGGCAGCCAAAACGAGACAAGATATTAGATTATAAGAATTGGATAATTACCGTGTCCATGGCTTGCCTTGTCGGAATGGCCTCAATCCACTTGGTGAAGTAATCGGTAGCTATCAAAATCCATCTGTGTTGTGCTGATAATGTGGGATGGATTTCTCCTATGAAATCAAGTCCCCACTACTGGAAAGGTGAATTTACTTCACTGGCTTCAAAGGAAGAGGAAGAAACTTCCTTTTTCCTTGAAAAACTTGGAATTCATGGCAGCCCATAACTGTCTCATATAAATCTGAAAACAAAGTTGGCCAATAATATCCTGCTCTCAACACTTTGTTAGCTGTTATTTTCCAAAACAAATGACTGCCACAATCACCTCTATGAAAATCATTCATTACCTGCTGAGCTTCATCTTCAACCAAACATTTAAGAAAAATTCCTTTCGGATCTTTCCAATAGAGAGCACTATTTAAAATGCACAATTTTGCAGACTTTAGTTTTAGTGACCTACCTTTACTTCTTGACATTCCAGGAGGTGGAAAAAGATGCTGAAGGACATAAACTATATCAGAATACCAAGGTGATTTGAGAAACTTTTCTGATAATTGAATGAGTGAGCCACCCTCTTCGTCCTCTGACATTGCTGCAATGAGATTTATATCTAGAGCATGAAAATTTGATTCAGCCATCAGTTTTCCCAAGCCTTGTCCTTTGATCAGTTTGGTAGGTTTAATCACAAGATAATACTCCAACATTTCTACTATCCACTTACCTCTTCTCCCCTCTGGATCAGTTTGCATGAGAACATCCTTTACTGCTGCATTAGGAACATATGCTATAGTATGTGAATGTAGAATGTATACTCTGAAATCCTTCAATGCCTTTATAAGAGCCAACGCTTGTTTTTCAATGATATTTTAACGCAAGGTAGCATCTCGAATAGTCCTGCTGAAAAAAGCAATGGGTTACTCCACTTGATCCCTCTTTTGCATCAATACCACAACCATGGTGTGCTCAGATGCAAATGAAAATATAATAAAATCATGAGTATAATTAGGACTAATCAAGACAGGGGCTATGGTTAAAGCAAACTTTACCAAGTTGAATGACTTCATGGCATCCTTGGTCCATTTCACTGTGCTGTCCTTTTTCAACATATTAGTTATTTCACGTAAATGCTCAGCCAAATTTGGTATCAATTTGCGTAAGAAATTCATCTTACCATTGAAATCCTGAATCTCCTTTTTGTTGTGCGGAAAGTCTATATGTTGAATTGCCTCCACCCTTGAAGGATCAATGTGAATACCATGTTTAGAAATTATATGACCAAGGAGTTTACCCTCTTCCATGGAAAAACAACTCTTTTTCGAGTTTAGAGAAATCCCGAACTTCCTACATTTATAAAAGAAAATCCTTAAGTGGTGCAAATGCTCATCATCAGAACCAGAAAATACTATCAAGTCATCTAGATAAACTACCAAGAAAACATCCTTCTCATTAGCAAAAGCTATGTCCATCGCCCACTGAAAAGTGGCTCTAGCATTCTTCAATCCAAATGGCATTTTGGCATACTGAAAAGTTCCCCATGGTGTTGTGAAGGCAATTTTGTCTTGGTCTTTTTCATGCACCAAGATCTGATTATAGCCTGAGTAACCATCTAGTAGTGACATCCGTGATGCTCCAACTACTCTTTGCAGAATATGGTCCATCTTAGGAAGAGGGTAATTATCCTTTAAGGACACTTTGTTGAGGTTCTAGAAATATATGCACAACCTTATTTCTCCGGCATTATTTCATACCGGGACCAAATTTGAAATCCAACCATAAAATCTAATTGGAACAATGATGCCAGCTTTAAACAATATATTTACCTCTTTCTCGATGGATGGCAGCAGCTTTGGATTGATTCTTCTCAACTTTTGTCTAAAAGGTTTTTGATCTGGCTTGATAGGAATAGTATGCTGAATGATATCCTTGTCATACACTTTCAAATCTGAATAATCCCAAGAAAAAACATCAGAAAATTCAGAAAGTAATCTAACATACTTAGCCTTTACTACAGGAGAGAATTCTTTTGATAACTTTACAAGCTTGGGATGGTTAGCCGTTCCAAGATTTACATCTTCAACTCCTTTGTCCGTAGGAACCAAGCTCAATTTTCTTGCCACATCATCCTGATAAAAAAGCTCCTCTAAAGGTATGAGACCTCTAGGAATGATATTATCCTTCAGCTGTAAAACCTCCATGTGATTTACATCAATATCTTGTTCATGGGAATCACAAACATCATTATTAAAAGCATTCTTAAACTTTCCTTCATTCTGCAAAAAGGCATTAATTTCATTATCATCCCAAAAAACTTGCCAATACCTCAAATTATCAGGAACAACAAGCCTATGTTTGACATGGATTTCAAATTTGTTGCTAGAATTCATTTGAATCTTCAAATTGCTGGCTGCAGTGGTGTGTGAATCTGCAATGATGTTTTGAGTCCGGGGTACTGCTGTCAAGGTATATTCAGGAAACATCCTCAAAATATCTAGAACTGCATTTCTGTAGGCTCTCATCCATGGATGTTTTGCTTGATATTCTCCTTTTACTTGTTTAATCACCAGCTCTGAATCACCATAAACAGAAATCCTTTTCGCATCCAACTTCTTCATAATTTTAAGACTTGTAATGAAAGCCTCATACTCTGCTTCATTATTAGAGCAATCAAAAGCTAACTTGTATGAACATACTCTAACATTACTTGGGACTTTGGCAGGTTGGAAAGTAGGGCTTCGAATCCAAATTCCAATACCAGCACCGTCCTTACTCACAGTGCCATCAAAGTCCATGCTCCAAATGTTGGCTTCATCTTCTAGATGCTGAAATTCTATCTCTTTCTCAACCTTACCTTTGCTGATTACTTCATTTTTCTGCTCTTCATTGACCTTTTGCTGTTGTGTAGGCTGCTCAGAAGAAATTGCTATTTTTTCCTTTTTCTTGATTAAGAACTGCTCTAAAATTCTCAGAAATTTCTGGTACATCATCTACTTCTACAAGCTAAATATCTACATCATTTAATCCACTATCAGAGTACAAAACAAAGGACTCTAAATTAGTATGTACAACATTTATTAGATGATTCATGGGTTTCTCTTTACTAGTGATCATATAATTCATTTTCTTTTCCTGGTACAACTTCCTCAATTGACCGAAAACAGGGATGGTAGCATAAGATAAGTCAAGTTGTAAAGTGCCTTTGAATTTAGCACCCCATGATCTAGATAAGAGCATACCAAACCAAGGTGGTATATCAACAACTACCACATCCATCAGGACATTTTTGGCTGGAATTTGATCTAAAGAAACCACCAAATCTTTGATGAGACCAATGCAATGAACTCTACCAGAGTCAAAGGAGTACAATTCATGATATTTCCGGATGATATCTAGGCCCAACGTTTCCATAATGGCTTTAGGCATCAAATTGTGAGAAGCTCTGGAATCTAACATAACATTATGGAGAATATACTCATGCATTCAAAGACTCAGATAAAAGGGAGGAACTTCACTATCTTTAGGCTGACCTTCTATGGTTGGAACAAAAATGAACTTAGGATGATCATCCTCGACATTCACCATGTCTAACAAAGGATCTATTTGCAATATTCTAGATACATGGTGTTTATAATTGCTATTCTTAACAAGCTCAGTCAAAGGAATGGACACTTTTAATTTAGCAATTTCACTTTCTAAATTAAAGGATGAAAAATTTTCTACCTCTTTGACACCAATGTCCTTCTTATCTGCTTTCTCTTTCGTTGCACTATCTTTTTGTTGATTTTTCTTCTCATTTGCAGTGATACTTGTTGATGGTACCTTGCTGGGATTCAAATTATCAAGCTCTTTCCCTTTCTTCTGAGTGTTTGAGGAATCATTCTTGTATTGCACATCCTTTCTTTTCTGAATGGGATTGACTGGTATGTCTCTACTCCTTAAAGAGTACTGCCTCTACTGTGAAGTCAAAGCATTCATATAACCACACTGATAATCATAAGATTCAGCCTCCAAAACCACATCATTTGCTAAGATGTAATCCTCATCCCTTTGAATGTCTAGAACTTTTGCGTATTCTTCATCTTCGGTCAGAAATATAAGCATACCATCATCAGTGAAAAATTGATTTGTTTCAATTACTGGATCTTCCTCATCTTCTTCTTCCATTCCTTGAACATAATTCTGCTGTAAGGGAGTTATCTACTGTTGTTGCGCTGGTTGCTCTGGTGCTTTTTGTTCTCTCTGCTTGATTCAGAATTGTGGTTGCTGCTGTTCTCTAAAATTTGGATTCCAGATTGGTGTTTTAGGTCTATCTGTGATGGTTAAGCGGTCAACCATCCTTTCCACTGTTTGAATCAATGTATCCATCTTTACATCTAAAGTAGATGCTTCTTCTTTCATGGTCACTCTTTTCTCAGATCTCATTCTTGCTCTTTTGGCCAACAAGTTTGCTTCTACACTCACAACATTATTTTTCATGTCTTCTAGTGTGGTAGGATCACGTTCCCACAACTGATATTCCATATCAACATCGAAACCGTCTGGAAACTTGAGCAAAGCCAATCCCTCCGGTGGTTTAATGTTGGTAGGAATAGCATTGTATACTGCATTAAACCTCACACAATAGTCTTGCACACTCTCACCGACATTTATTTTGATGTTCTCATACTCAGACAAAATCTGAAGTGGATTCTTCTTCACCTCCCACAGATCTAGGAACTACCTATGGAGGATTGGTAAAGTGGTGATAGAAGCTGCTGGTAAAGCTCTAAACCATTTTTGAGCTTCGCCTCCAAAGCTTTGTACAAACAATCTCATCGTCACATCTTCAATCTCTACTTCATGGAGGTCAAACAAATCATTCATTTTATCAACATGTTGTTGAGTTGTAATGGTTTGAGTGGCATCAAAGAAAGGTATTTTGGTTTGATAATCAGCGGGCATGGCACCAAGATTCTGAGGTAAAACAAGGGGTGCATACTGGGCAGCCATAACTCGAGGTGGATTTAAAGCAAGGATTGGGCTACTAGGAGTTGATGCAGTAGTTGATGGAGAACTGGGAGTAATAGGTGATTGATGGGGAATGGTAGGTTGATAGGGAAGTGAAGGTATAAATGGAGGTGGGGAATGAACTTCAGAGGTTGAAGGGAATAATGGTGAACTAAGGGTAGTGGACACCGGTTCAGAAAGCTTAGGGATCTTAGTAGTAGTAAGGGATGATTTAGGGGAATTTAGAATATACTCATCAATTGAACGGTTCACCTTTTGGACTTTGAGATCTCTAATAAACTCTGGATCTAAAACTATGTCACCAAGTGCACTTTCAGACCTGGTTCTAAATAGGGAAAGGTCAAATGACAGATCAAAGGGAAGGTCTTCTAAAAAAAACCAATCATTAGGGCAAGAATATACTTTTATTGAAGGTGTTGGACCGACTAAACTTTCTTGTCTTTTGAGTCTTCTTGAAATTAGGCTAGGATTATCCACTACTAGGGCAAGGTTTGGATCTGGATTGGCCCTAGTGTACTTTCTCGAAGCCAGTGTGCTCAAATTTCAAAGTTTTATTTATTGCTTTACAACTTTCCAATTTAGCCTAGTAAATTCTAAAACTCATCATCCATAAGCTTAAGAATTCAAATGAAAGATACTACAAAGGTGATTAGTCTTTAGCTTCCCAGCAGAGTCGCCACTATGTTATCACCTGGATTAAACCTCAGGCTGAAGGAAGGCAATGCCAGGTTAACCACAAACCACGCTTAGCCAAGTAGCTAGCCCTACTAGGCCGGGAGAGGGCTCTCTCCATAAGGATCTCAGCCAATATGAATGGATTAGGAAAATGATTTTAGAATAGGTATAGTAGCACAAATATTTGATTGGATTTTGAAGGGGTTTTGCTGGATCAGGAGAAGCTGAATAGTTTAGGTCTAGGGAATTAGGTCATAATTGCAGGGTGTTTAATGGGGCAAGGTAGGCATAAGGTTTAGCACTCTAGGGCTTGATGGGTGAGGTGTTTTAAGACTGGTGAGAGGCTAGGAAGAGCATGTGATTACCATGGATCCTTCCCAAACTATAGAAAACATGAAATGGTGAATATTTTCCCAAAGCAGAGCACTGATGTAATGAATTCTGCCTATCAACTTGAAAGCATTCACTTAGAAAGCAATGAAATGATTAACGAAGTATAAAAAACACATTAACATATGATCACAAAAGAAGAAATTGTACTAAAACTCCATACCACATGGATCCCATAAAAATAGCTACAATTCTTATTAATTTCCTGCTAAACTGCTACAAAATGATGTACAATTAAGGTCTGAGCATCGAGCTGATTCCAACCCTTTACAATGAGCTATAAGAAGAAGATATAGGCATTGTTTCAACCTACTCCCATCCTTAGGGATCAAATCGCTAAGATGAGGAGCTAATCTAACCAACACTGAACAAGAAACTGGAATCTAGGCATCCTAACAACTTGCCTCTAAAAGTGAGGAAACTGATTCATTTGTGCTCAAAATGACTTTTAATCTAATGAATCTACCCTCTACTACTAATTATCCATCATATTTACAAGCCAAGTCATCATTTACATCAGTAAAACATCTTCCATGAGAGAAAATCCAAGATCATAGTCAAAACACAGTGAAATGGCAATCCTGTGCAAAATTTGCCCTATGCGCAGCGCCACTTTCAGGTCCCTTTTGGAGGCCTTCCCGACATCCAAATTGAGCTCATGATAGCTCATTGGAAATGTATTCAAGTCTAATTTCCAAAATACCTATAATTTCTTCATTTGAAGCTCATTTGACCCCTCAAAAGTTGATTCTCCCAAGACTGCTTCTGTTTGTCCAAAAAGTGGCAGAAAGGTCATTTTTAGTGTGTTTTTTGACCTTTTGGTGGACTAGTTCTGCCCCAAAAATTTAGAAAATCCATAGGGTGCATGTAATAATTGCTCTGAATCCAAAAATTCAAGCCATTTGTCCATTGGGTGCCCCTAGGAAAAGTGCAGCGCCACGTTGAGCCATATTTTCTGTGTGTGTAATTTCCAAAATTTGCAAAAAACAAAATCTTCTCCAAAACTGACCAAAATTGGTGAGCAGCACCACCATCAATTATCTTGATTAGCCAAGGAAGCTTCAGAAACCAACCTAAGCCTATCCTCCTCCTTTTTTCCTTTTAGAGCCCGCCTTAACCTAGCTTTCATCTTCTTGACCCTCATATTGCAAATTTTGTTTTGGGTCCTGTAATGGTAGGCCATGTGCCTGATCATCTGATTGTCTCTATTGGCCTTCTGCAACAACTTTTCAAGGTGCAAATTGACTCTCTCAAGCCAAGTCTCTCTATCATCTTCAATCTCCTTCTCAATAGGAGTCAAAGTGACCTGTGCCTCTTTGTCACTTTGTCGTTTTACCTTGAGCAGTTCCAACTCCATGAGGACTTGTTTGTCACTCAACTGCTTGTTTTCTTGTTCCAAATATGTGATGACATACTTGGCCCTCTCCAAATTGTCCATCAGTGCTTGGACTTGAGCCTCCTTTTCTTGTATGATGATGTCCTTTATTTTTTCTTCATCTTGAGCCTCTAAGTCAATTATTTCCACGCCATGATGAGTATAATGTTGCTCCGGCTCATCATGCTCTGTCAAGTCAAAGTCTCTTTCCTCCTCATCATCAAAACTCTCCTCCGGCATCTTTTAATTCCCTTTGTGCAACTGCTGCACTTGTACCTGTTTTGTTAATGAAGAAGGCAAAGTCCCTTCCACATCTTGTGGAGCTAGCATTTGCCTATGAGTTAATGAAGAAGGGAAGGTCCCTTCCACATCCTGTGGAGAAAACACTTGCCTATCAGCTGCAAACAATCTCCTTGTTCCCCTCTAATATGGCATGTAAGTCTCGGGCACCTCAGTAGCTCTAGTCTCTTTGGCCTCCTCATCTGTTTTCACCTGAGCACTACTAGAAGGCCCCCCTGCTTCTTGATACATTGGTGGAAGAATTTGAGGACCACTGAAGATGTCATGGGAAATAAATGTCTCCCCAGAGATGTTGAGGAGGCTAAGATGATGAAGCACAATCATCTTGATCAGGGAATAATGATAGAGACTACTCATCTACTGAGGGTATGGCTTCTTCTGGATAAAATGGGCCATCTTCTCAATATTCCTAAAAAATAAATAAGGGAGGTTTAACATCTTCACCCTGGTAAAATGCATGAGAAGCCTGATGTGATAGGTGTACAGCCTGGAAAATTTTCCCTCACAAATGAAATATTTCATGATGATTTTCATCATGGGGACATACTTGTCTTCAAGAAATATGAAAGGAAAAAGTCTCTTCACCTCATTTCTATACCGGGGTTTGATATAAGGCTCATAATAGTGTTCATCTAGGTCCTGGGCCTTGTACCACTTCTCCCCTACATTTGGAATCCTAGTTGCATCTGCAATGATGGAGGGTGAGACTGTGAATGTTACCCCAGCAAGATTCACCTTGTTGTCTTGGAGATGGGCTACAAAACGTCTGGTGAGCTCAGGGTGATGTTGAACTCTTTCTACCTACTCATAGAACTCATAACAGACAAGATATCTGAAACAAGTGACAACCAACTGAGAGGCTTGCAATTATCTGAGATTTGATGGATCTTCTATGATAATTCTGCCTCCCTTGTGTGGTTTTCTCTAATGCCTAGCTCTATTTGCTGAGGTGTCACTACCTGTGTTTTCCTCCTCCTCATAGTCTTGGTCCTCTTTGTCCATGTTTTCAAGGCTTGAGGTTGTATGAAGGGAATGAGTGAGAGTGATTTAGGAATGAGGGGATGGGAGATGACCTTATGGGCTAGAAAATGAATGAGGGAGTAGGAACCATAAAAATGGTAGGGAGGGCTTGGTTTGTTTGAGATTTTGCTTTTTGGGAAGAAGGATAAAGGGATGTGGATGTTATGGAATAGGGATAAAGGGATATAGGGATAGGGAAAGAGTTTAGAGTTGTAGTGATAGGTGATATAAGGAATAATTGGGGTTTAGGGTTTTAGGCATAACTAGGGGAAAATTTAGGGTTTCACACTTACCATGGGGAATGATGTTTAAAAGTTTGAAATGAAAACCAAAACTGGAGTATGGGAGGAAAAATTACTTGCATTGAAGGTAAGAGAGGGAAATTTTGAAGTTTGTCGAAGTTTTTAGGCCTTTTTGGCCCTTATGCTCAATGTGTAGCGCCACCGCACAAGCGCGTAGTGCCACCTTCAGAAGCGTAACGCAGTGTAAAATTACACTGTGAAAATCGTCAGATGCGTAGCACCAGGCCTAGACGTGTAGCGCCAAGCTCTTAATGTGCATCACCACTCCTCCTGCCTGAAACTTGTAGCGCTAGTCTGCTTACGTGCAGCGCCACTTCACCACTACTCCAAACATGTAGCGCCACCCTCCAAAAGTGCAGCGCCACTTCTCCTTTGCCCAAAACTCGCTTGACCTTTGCTCTTATTCTCACTTTTTGACTCCTTCTTACCAAATGAGAATGATGAACTTGAAAATGAAATGTGAGACCTTATATAGGAGTAAGTTTTGATTTTTCACTTGAAAAACCCACTTTCTAATGTTTCTTGACCTTCTTCAAAACTCTAGTTTTAATGCCTTTTCTTCTTTGTTTCTTTTCAGGTGGATAATGCTCAACTTGAGTTGATTTTTGCAGTGTTTCTTTGTCTTGCAACAAGGAGAGATGCTTTGGTGCATCCGGGATCATTTATTACATAAAGTGACTTAAAATTACATAAGAAATACAAATTAACTCAAAATACTTTGTTTTCACCTCAAAAACATGTTTTTGAGGTGAAAATTACATTAGTTTACAAGATAATGATATAGTAACTATGACCTACAAGCCATCATGCTTGACTTATTTATCATCCTCATACCCTTGCTGCCCTTTATTTACACTTTTAAATCAGGCTCTTGACCTTGGAAATGAAACCCTAAGACCTAATGAAACATGCCCTATGACCTAATGAAAGAATGATTGCAAATTGACCATGAAACCATAACTAAAGACAACTCGAAGAAGGGTCAGCAAGTATACTCTATGAGGGAGAAATTAGATTTTATGAAGAGAAGACAACCATCAGTGGATCAGTTTGACATGGCCTAATGAAATGATGTAAAAATTTCAGTATGGGACCCCTAAAATGAAAATGCAAAGAGAAAATTTGATCTGTGATGGAATTATGCAGATAATGACACTAAGATAGTAGAAACTCGTGTCGTCTCACCTTAAATGGAGACACACCTCTTGGAGTTCACAAGTCAATTTATTTATATGGGTTAACAACTATAAATAGGTGTACAGAGTATTCACATTTGAGAAGTGAAGTTCAAACATCTCTCTTAGTTTTTCAGATGAAAGTGAGAAAGTCAAGTTCGGATTTCGGGTGGCCTAGTTTGGATATCTCTTTGATTCATATGGATATTACAATGACATAGTTCGAAGAAGTAACGAGACTCTAATTCAGTGCTATTTCAAAGTCAAGGGAATTCATATCCTTCTAAAATGTGAATCACAGTGACATCGAAGAGGATAAGAGACAAGTTTGGATGTCAAGGTGTAGAAGGAACTTGAACATGTGAGGAAGGGATATCGAGAGTATTTTTTGGGCTAATCACAGAAACAAAATTTTGGATCTCTGAAAGAAGGTCTCGGTGCTACACAGTTCAGTCAAGTATATATATAGTAGCCACAATTTGTTATAATGAAGGAGCTACTATTCAGTGATGTATCACAGTGGTTCGGTGCTATATCTATGTCATCACAAAAGTAAGGTCTCGATAGTATGGCAACAAGGAGGTCTCAAAGTAAAGAAGATATCTATATCTTAGTGATGACAATGTCTTGATGATAAGAGGATCAAAGTGGAGGAGGAGTCAAGAAGAAGAAGTTTGACTATCAAGAGAACTTGTGTCTTGGTCTTGGAGTGGAAAATAGGTCAAGGGTCTTGGTCTTGGTATTCGTCAATTGGAATCTCTATAAGAAGAATTTATGCAGATTTTCCTCTCAAAGAGTGAGAGGCTTTGGCCCTGGATGATAGCCTACATTCTGTGTCACTTTTTTATTTATGTTCATGCATTGGTAGCTATTTGATGAATAAGAACATTAATAACTAAAGAAAATAAGCTCCTAATCTAAAGTTGTAAAAAGCACTCAGAAGCAGTTACCTAATTCAAGAGAAATCACCTAATTCATGATGCCCTAGCTTTCTCAACAATGTATCAGAGCTAAGGTGACAGTTAAGGAAGGGAATCTAATTAAAGAGACACTCAAGGATTAATTTTCAAGAATGACATCAAAGCAAGTCAAGATCTACATCAAAGCATCAAACCCTAGATCAAAGAAGAAGTCTACACCAAAAAAAGTATTGGGATCCTCTAGTCATCATTAAAATACCACATGACCCTCATCAAGTTGAAGAGATCTAAAAAATAAAGGTAGCCCGAAGTATAGAAATCTAAGATAAGCACTTCAAGGAAAAAGATCACATCAACTAAGAGAAATTCAAAACTCTAGAAGCATTTCTAGATCTTCACTCGTTCGCCACCAAAGAAGTCAAAGTGTCTTGAAGGATAGAAGGCTAAAGGCATTGTCATCATCTTCAAAAGGCTATAATGCAAGTTCCCTCTCATTGAAGAAAGTATCCTCTCCTTATCCTTAAAGAATATCATCCAAGGAAACATCAAGACATCCTCATCAATCACCAAAGGGAGCTAGATCAAAAGGCATTATCATCATAAAAGGGGAAATCTCCTTTTTATTGAAGACGAGTTTTCATTTGAAGAAGATCATCCAAAAGGGGCACTAATACATCTTTGACAATCCCCATCAAAGGGATCAAGTTGAATATTTCATCTTCACTTGTCAATTAAGTATATTTTATTCTAGTATCTTTTATTTTATTCGTTATGTAAGGAGATCTATAAGCTAGTTGGGTCATCAGACCTCCTTGCATGGAAAAGGAGGATAGGCATAGTCCTTAAAGAAAGTGAAGTCAGTGCTCATATCAATGGAAAAGTCTCCAAACCATACGAAGTTCAAGCGTTATCTGAATACATGGAAAAGTTATCAAAGGACTCAAGGTATTCTTATGAAATCAGTCAAATTTCCCCTCATTCCCTATATAGCAGAATTGAAGACATCAAAGAAATATATAAGCTGGAAGAACTATTCTCTGAAGATGCGATGAGAAATTTCATATCACTTAGATATGATCTACACAAATTGAAGGTATCAAAGAATGAAGGAATATCTTCATAAGATCTCAACTATAAGATCTAGGAGAGATGATTTCAGAAATGGAAATGATCCCCTTCTTTCTAAATACACTAATTGAGAACAAAGTAAATAAAGCTACCCCATTCAACAACTTGTGATTTCTATACAAGATAGGAGAAGACATGTTGAGGTCAATATGTGTTAAAAAAAATTCCAGAAGGAAGGGGAAGTTTAGAAAATTTGATCCTTAGAAGGAAAGAAGAACGTAGCTAAGATTCAATGCTATGTGCATAAAAAGAAAGATAGAGAAGAAGTGCATTCAACGAAGAAGTGGAGGAAGCTAAAAATAAGAAATCGTAGGAAGAGGAAAAGTACTAAAAGTAAGAGCTTGTGACATCATCATAGGAAACATGAAGGATGTCTTCTAGTCAACTATGAAGGATATAGCACTTGGGAACCTCATTAGAAACTTAAGGAAAGGAAGAATTCATCTAGGAAAAGGCTCATCATACATCAAAAGGTAACATCTGCTGGATAGGGATATGCAAGATCCTCAAGATTCTCTAATGGAATCTTCATTGGAAAATTCACCGATATAGAGAGGAATAAAGTGTTTCATTAGGAACTCCAACTTGTGGAATGCATGGGATGATGGTATGATGACATAAGAGATGAAGTAGATCAAGGGATTAAAGATCTTTCAATCAAGGAAGTTGTTGTAGGAAGCCTAGACGACCTAAAGGTAAATGAGGTATGTATGCTTGTATTCAATAATATAAAGTCATGTTGTATGGTTGTAGGTGCCTTGGATCACTTCTCTATATTGAGAAGCATGATCAAAAGAAAAGTAATCTCATCCTATGAAAGGATTTTGAAAGGTATGAGTCGCACTAGATGAAATCAACATAATATGTCCTCATATGAAGTATGAGGTGGTTGACTACAATTAAGGAAATCTGATTGGAAGCTCATGGGAATGAAATGTGTGAAGAAAGGAAGGAATAGATAGTGAGATATGCAACCATGGTAAAGCCAATCAACATTTGGAAGACTAAGAAGATTTGACTAGGAAATCTCTCAGAAAGATATGAACACTCTGATGGAAGTCTGAAAAAGATGGAGACCATTTACAATGGATATCTTTGGGAGATATGTCAACATGTATGCAAGATGCTAATGCAAACTAGAAGATGTCATGATGAAATACCATCACAAAGGTAATTTTGATTTAAGTTTGCATTTCTTATTTTTGAACAAATATCTAGATGGGCTTATGCAAGACTGCCAAAGGAAGAACTGTGGATGTCTTCCCAGAGGACCCTGTAGAAGGATGTAAGATTCTTTTGAAGAAAATGGTATGAATAAGGGAGCATGACATGAAGTAAGGCCAAATGTAGACTAATGGATCACTTTCTGATGAAAGGAATGATGATATGACTGACTCATGTGTTGGCATTATGATTCTAGTATGGCTCTATGTTACAGGTGTTGTACTTGATGGCAACTCACTCAAGTGGAAATGCTCTGTTCAGGCTCTCAAAATGTTGGAAATTAAGAGGTACGCAGGTGAATGGTTCAAAAGGTGCGGACCCGCAGGTACGTCGGCCAGGAAGTGCGTTCATACCCGCAGGTTACCCATTCATGAGGTGCGGACCCCCAGTTCACTCACTTCAAGGCAGAGAAGCGCGCTCACGTGGGGTTTCTTATGTTTGGCCCGTGGTATTTAGCTCGTCGTTCTTGATTCTATGGTTTTGGCCCGTGGTATAGGATCTAATTTAGCCCCAGTTTGGATCCCTTGTATTGGTTATTGATGGTTTTGTCCCATGGTGTGAATAAGGGCTTGACTATAAATAAGGAAGGAGATCACTTGGCTAATGTATCTTTGAAAGTTGAATATCTTAAGATCTGAATTTTGGGTTACCAGTTTTAAAAGCTAGATATAAATCAAGGTAAAATTTGAAGGCGAATCTTTGCCAAGTCGTGATCTCTCGGGCGCATGATCAGATCTGTGGATTTGACTGTCTGTAGTACATTGGAGGACTATTAATTTGGCCCTAATCAGAGGTTCGCAGGCGATCTAAAGCGAGAGTGCGGGGGTACGCAGTACAGAAGAAGGCGCAGTGCGGGTATACGCAGCGCAGCTAAAGGCGCAGTGCGCGGTACGCAGTACAGAGGAAGTCGCAGTGCGGGTATATGCAGAGCAGCTGAAGGCACAGTGCGAGGTACGTAGTACAAAAGAAGATGAAGTGCGGGTATACGCAAAACAACTGAAGGTGAAGTGCGGGTATCCGCAAGTTTATATTGGTGAAGTTGCAGACCTATTTTGAAATATTTGTTGGCTACCTGTTTTCTATTTGCTGCTGTGTTCTGGGTTTAGGATACTGGTGTTGGTTTTCTGTTTACAGCATTCTGAGAAGTTCGGGTGGCTCATTGGTTTGATTGTATAAGGAGATTGGTTGATTCACATGTACTTGATGTTTATTTGATGTTCTTGGATCCAGTCTGAAAATTAATGAAAAGTGGTCCTTGAATGAAAAGAAGTAGGGGGTTGTAGCTCCCTTCCAGGAGAAACTGGAAAACAAGAGAGAGTTGTAGCTCTCCACAGGTTATAGCCTGCGTACTGGTAAAGGACTGCACCAGTACAAAATCATTGTAAAAGAAGTTTCTAATTGAAAGAAGATAGAGACATATTGCAGCAGGTGGTTTTCACCCACATTGGGTTTCCACCTTATATCTGGTGTTCTATGGTGTGACTATCTGTTTTTCATGTTCTTGTTCATTATTATGCATAAGTTAATCATCAATATCTGAAGAATAAGTTGAAGTATAAATTTGGATGGTATATTGAAAAGTTTTAATAATACTGATTCACCCCCCCTCTCAGTATTATTTCCAACAATTGGTATCAGAGCAGGTCCTTCAGAGAAGCTTGATCGCTTGAAGGAAGATCATTCATCATGAGCAACTACGAGAGGGAAGCATCAATCAGGCCACCAATTTTTGATGGGACAAACTTCAATTATTGGAAGGTAAGAGTTACTGCCTATCTTCAATCTCTTGGTACAAAAGTTTGGGATATCATAGATACAGGCTACACTTTTCCTTCAGCTACTCCTACAGATCCGGCCGAGAAGAAGAAATATGAAACAAATGCTAAAGCAGTCAATACTCTGTTGGGATGCTTATCTCAAACAGAATTCGTGAAGGTTATGCAATATAAATCCGCAAAAGAAATATGGGACAAGATTGTCTTGAGCTACGAAGGAGATGAACAGGTAAAGCGTGCTAAACTTCAAACCCTCAGGATTCAGTATGAGAATCTCAGAATGTATAATGATGAAAGTGTGGCTAACTATTTCCTTCAGGTAGACGAGATTGTTAATTGCATGAAAAACTTGGGTGAAGAAATAAAAGAGGCTATTGTGGTTGAAAAAGTTCTAAGATCATTGTCCCCCAAGTTTGAATCTAAAGTGTCTGCAATAGAAGAAAAGGAAAATTTACGAACTCTTACTATGTCTCAGCTACAAGAAATTCTAACTGCCTATGAAATGAGAAAAGGAGGTCCATCAGACAAGAGAGAAGCTGCCTTTAAGGCTTTAGGCAAAGGAGACTACTATGAAGCAAGTCACGTGCCAGAAGAAGAAGAAGAATCAAATTTTGTCAGAAATCTTCAACGGGGTACTGGAAGGTTTAGAGGTAAGTTACCTTTTAAATGTTTTGCTTGTGGAAGAGTAGGTCATTATGCTGCCAAATGTCCTCATAAGGATAAGATTGATAAAGGAAAGGAACCTGCTAGATGGAACAAGAAACATAATGCAAATAAGAAAAGCTACTACACTTATGAAGACAATGATGGTCTATCAAATAGTGATGAAGATGAACGAAGTAATGACTATAAAATTTTAATGGCATTTGAAGATGATGATTACATGGATGCTATAGATGTGGATAGCTTTTATGAAGAGATTTCTAGACTCAAGACATGTATAGAAGAAAAGAATGTGATAATTGATACCCTACAATTTCAAATTGATGAAAAAGAAAAACTTCTTGAAAAGTTAGAATGTGAAATTGTTGGCCTTAGAAAAGAAATTGAGAAAACAAAGGCTATTAATCTTAAGTTTGTCAAAGGATCTGAAACTCTGGATGAGATCATCAATGTACAGCATTATCCACTAAACAAGACAGGTCTGGGATATAATGGAGAAACATCTCAAGCATCCACCTCAAAGAATTATCTTGATGCAGCAAGAAGGAATGAGCAAAAGCACAATGGAGATCACCAGGTAAAGCAGGGACGAATTACATCGAGAAAAAACAAAGACTATCAGGTAAACCAGGGGCAATTCATCTTAAGGGTGAACAAAAGCTACAACCAGCCACAGGTAAAATCTTCTCAATTTGCTTCAAAAATGGATGACAATAGAAATTACAATCATTTGGCCGGTAGACTTGATAATTGCAGAAGTTTCTTCAATGGACAATGTTTCTCTTGCCATAACTTTGGTCACAAAGCAACTCAATGTGTTGCATATAAAACAATCATGACTAGAGAAGCTCAAAAACAAAGAAGTATGACCGGGTTTACAAAAAGGACCTATAACAAATTTTCGGCTCTTGAAAATGAAATTGAATGTTCTATTTGCAATAACTTTGGTCATGAAGATTCTGAATGTAGGAGCAGGTTTCAGCAGACAAAGGAACAAGCCTCAAGCACCAGAACATGGAGAATAAAGGAACCACAAATAGAAAGATGTGGGATAGCATTTTATGCAGAGGGACAAGAAAATCTATGGTACATCGACAGTGGATGTTCGAAGCATATGACAGGAGATAAAGAAAAACTTGAATCATATTCTGCTTTAGAAAAGGGTAAGAAAGTTTCTTTTGGAAATGATACTCCTGCAGCTATAAAAGGAAAAGGCACTGCTCAATTAAAAGAAAAGGTCAAAGCTGGAAATGTTTTGTATGTTGATGGACTGAAGCATAATCTTCTGAGTGTCAGCCAGATGTGTGATCAAGGAACTGAGGTAATATTTAGATCAAATGGATGTCGTGTTCGTGATCTTAATACAGGTGAAACAGTGATCAAAGGTAGAAGAACTCCAAATAATCTATACATATTTGAAGAAGGACAACAACAATGCTATTTGAGCAAGGATGATGAACACTGGTTATGGCACCGGAGGTTGGGGCATCTAAGCTTTTCAAAAATAAGGAAAGCATGCAAATATCAGGCATTTCGTGGTCTTCCAGATATCAAAATTCCAGACAACACCATATGCAAATCATGTCAGTTTGGAAAGCAAACCAGAACTAACTTTCCGGAGAAGGAAGGATCAGCCAACATGCCTCTTGAGCTAGTCCATACAGATGTATGTGGTCCATTTAGGAAAAGGACACCTCGAGGAGAAGAATACTTGATATTATTCATTGATGATTTCTCCAGGTTTGTTTGGTTAGGACTTATGAAGCACAAAGACGAAGCATTCGAAAAATTCAAATCCTTCAAAGCCTTGGTTGAAAATGAATCAGGTCACAAAATTAAGTGCCTCAGGTCCGACAGAGGTGGGGAGTTTACCTTAAATGAATTCTTCGATTTCTATGAAGAACATGGGATAAGAAGAGAATTCTCTACAGCTAGAACTCCTCAGCAAAATGGAGTGGTGGAAAGGATGAACAGAACAGTCCAACAAATGGCTTGTGCTATGCTTGATGAGTCTGGAACTCCTGCAATTTTCTGGGGTGAAGCTGTATATGCTGCGGTTGTTATTCTCAACAAAACAAATGTCCGAGTAAACAGCACTCAAACTCCTCATGAGCTCTGGTATGGTGAGACTCCTTCGGTAAAGCATTTCAAAATTTTTGGGAGCAAATGCTATATTAAGAATACTGATGAGCAACTTGGCAAACTTGAACCTAGAGCAGATGAAGGTATTCTTCTTGGTTATTCTCCACACAACAAAGCATATAAGTGCTACAATAAAAGACTTGGAAGAATTGTTGACAGCATTGATGTAGTGGTTGATGAAAAAGGATACATTCCTACGCAAGTAAATCATGAAAATATCGAAGAAAATGAAGACTACCCTCAAAGACAGAGTGATGAAGAAGAAGAACCTCAAGGAGCACCAGAGGAACAGATAATGATAGAAGAGAAGACTCCATCCAGGTATGTTCAGAAGAATCATCCAGAATCTCAGATTTTGGGGCAGAAAGAAGCAGGTGTACAAACAAGAAGAACAATTGCAGAAGCTTCAAGCTATTTGGCACTACTCTCCTCTACTGAACCAAAAAATGTAAGAGAGGCATGCAAAGATGAATGTTGGGTCAAAGCAATGGATGAAGAACTTGAGTAGATCGAAAAGAATAACACTTGGGAGTTGGTTCCTAGACCAAAGGATAAGAATGTTATAGGGACAAAATGGATCTTCAAGAATAAGTTGAATGAAAATGGGGAAGTAATTAGAAACAAGGCCAGACTTGTGTGTAAAGTGTATGCCCAGCAAGAAGGAATAGATTTTGAAGAAACTTTTGCTCCTGTTGCAAGACTTGAGGCCATCCGAATGTTCCTTGCTCTCTTAAGCTTTCAAAAGTTCAAAGTATTTCAAATGGACGTGAAATCAGCCTTTCTGAATGGAGACTTAGAAGAATAAGTATACATTGAGCAGCCAGATGGTTTCATTCTTGGAAATGATCCAAATCTTGTATGCAGACTAAAAAAGGCTCTCTATGGTCTTAAACAAGCTCCAAGGGCTTGGTACTATCGTTTGGACAAATATCTTCATCAATAAGGTTTTTCAAAAGGATCAGCAGATAACAATCTTTATATAAAAATTGAAAATGACAAATTGCTAATACTTGTTGTGTATGTAGATGATATTATCTTTGGCAGCAATGAAGAAGCTATGAGTCAAAGCTTTTCCTTGGTGATGCAGAAAGAATTCGAAATGTCTTTGCTTGGAGAACTGACATATTTTCTTGGATTGCAAATCCAACAAAATGAAGGAGGGATCTTCTTGTCTCAAACCAAGTATATCAAGCAGATTTTGAAGAAATATGGTATGGAAGATGTAAAACCAGTATGTACACCCATGGTCATAGGATGTAATCTCAGTGCAAATGATGAATCAGCAGCAGTGCATCAACCAACCTACAGATCTATGATTGGAAGTCTACTTTATTTTACAGGTACCCGACCAGACATCATGCATGCAGTGGGAATAGTTGGAAGATTTCAGGAAAATCCAAAGGAAACTCATCTTCAGGCAGTGAAGAGAATTTTCAAATATCTTCAAGGGACTCAAAACTATGGCTTATGGTATCCTAGAGATACAGATCTCACACTTCATGCTTATAGAGGTGCAGATTGGGCTAGAAGCGTGGATGACAGGAAGAGCACAAGTGGTGGTGCATTCTTTATGGGTTCCAGATTAGTATCTTGGTTCAGCAAGAAACAGAGTTCAATTGCTTTGTCTACAGCTGAAGCGGAATATGTGGCTGCTGCATCTTGCTGCACTCAACTCCTTTGGATGATGCAGACCTTGCAGGATTTTCAAATCACTTGTACACCACCTATCTCCATCTTATGTGATAATACAAGTGCAATTAGCATTTCAAAGAACCCAGTCATGCATTCAAAGACCAAGCACATACCAATCAAGTATCACTTTCTCCGGGAACAAGTGCTTGAACAAAAGGTCAAGTTGGAGTATGTTCCTTCTAAGGAACAAGTTGCTAATATACTCACCAAACCATTGCCCAGGGAGACCTTTGAATACCTCAGGCAAAAGCTGGGGGTTGTTGATGCATCATCTTGTTGTTGACTCTCTTCTGATTGTTGGTTGTACGCAAGGTTCATCTGGGGTATATGCGTACATTTGCTGAGTTGCAGATTGGTCGAAGATCGAATGGCACAGGTTCAGGGGGAGCATATAATGCATTGTTGGCATTATGGAGGAAGTACAGAAGGAATATTGCTGCAATATGTCTCTATCTCTTTCATGGTGATTTATGGTGTTTGGTGGATTATGGTGCTTCTTTGCAGATCTGGGTTATAGTCAGGGGGAGCATGTTCTTACGGGGAGCATAACCCTTTGCCCTTGATGACAAAGGGGGAGAATGACGTTGAGGATCTTGAGGTTGCCATCAAGTCCAAAGGGGGAGATTGTTGGCATTATGATTATGGTATGGCTCTATGTTACAGGTGTTGTACTTGATGGCAACTCACTCAAGTGGCAATGCTCTGTTCAGGCTCTTCAGCTGTAGACAAAGCAATTGAACTCTGTTTCTTGCTGAACCAAGATACTAATCTGGAACCCATAAAGAATTCACCACCACTTGTGGTCTTCCTGTCATCCACGCTTCTCGCCCAATCTGCATCTCTATAAGCATGAAGTGTGAGATCTGTATCTCTAGGATACCATAAGCCATAGTTTTGAGTCCCTTGAAGATATTTGAAAATTCTCTTCACTGCCTGAAGATGAGTTTCCTTTGGATTTGCCTGAAATCTTCCAACTATTCCCACTACATGCATGATGTCTGGTTGGGTACCTTTCAAATAAAGTAGACTGTTAGTGTCAGTCTTTCCAGCCTTCCTCCAGTGATCAAATATGCTCTTACAAAGTGGTCTCAGAGTGTCAAGGTCAAATTTTGTCATTTCAAAGAGTTTTCAAGCAAAATTTGGTCACTAGGCATTAGGTCTAGGGTTTGCCCAAATGTCAGTCCATGTCACCATTCAGCTGAGTTTATCATCATTCATAGGGTTGTCATTATCATGTCAGTGTCTAATGAGTCATTTCACACCTTGTTCATGCTTTAGTTGCACCTAGGCAAGGTCATTTCCCTCTCCTAGGGTTTTGAAGGAAATTTCTCTTGGATGGTCAAATCACCGGCAAAACTCATATCCTGATGTTCATACACCTTCCCCTATCCTTAAAGTACCTTATCAAACACTTCCCAACACTCAGATCCACCAAATTCCTCATTTTTGCACAAACCCTAGTTTCTAGCTACAACTTGGCAATTTTCTAGGTTTGGCCTGTGTTTTGCCCTTTTCGACCCCTTCCCCTCACTCAATCTCTGAGATTCCACTTTCCCCTGCTTCCTAACATCCCTCCCCACTCCCAAAAATTTTCCCAAGAATTTAGAAGCCCCCTATCCCCTTCATTTCGCTCCATTTCGACAAAATCCCTTGTTTCAGACATCGGGACAAGTTGCACTCAAATGATGTTTCAGAGCAATAAAAGATGAATTTTGGAAAACTAAGAGAGGTTTTTGTCCATAACATGCCAAAGAAGAAAAAACTCCTTCACTTTTTGCACAGGTGTCATGTTTTTAGAGAAATGCCAAACTTACAGTCGCTAGATCCAAGGAGTTTGGCCAAGGCACAAAAACGGAAAAAGAAGACCAATCCACTCTGTATCTTCGCTGAGGCTTCACTCAAAGATCATGGCACTCAATAGCCTAGCCAAATCTCAAATCCCAAAATTTTTTGAGAATTTTGGGTAATTTTGGCAATTTTTGGAAATTTACAGGTTTTGGCTCCTCAACGGGTCTCACCCCCGGTGAGACCCTTCATCATGGCAACTCCTTTTCACAAAAACTCAGCATTTCCTGATTTTTTATGAAAAGTTACATATGCCCATGGATGGACTTGATTTTTTATGGAGTTTTGGGCCTCCAAAAGGTCAAAATACATGCAAAATTTGACTTTTTGCCCCTTTTTTGAGTTGCAGAAAGCTGTCTTGGGAGAATTGAGTTTTGACTGGGCAAATGAACTCCAAATTAAAAAATTCCAGTTGGGTTAGAAATTCGACTCAAAGACCTTTCCAACGAGCTATCCTGCACCCAATTTTGACACCTGGAAGTGCCCCAAACAGAGTTCCAAAGGGGCACGACCCGTTGAGCAGGGGGGCGCGACCCGTTGAGCAGACTTTGCCAGATTTCACTGTACAGCTCGGAAAAGCACAGTTTGACTTGGTTTGACGTTTTTGGGTTGAAGATGATTATATTTGATGTAATTATTGTAACTCTAAGACACTTTTACTCTTGTTTAACACTTCTAGAAGATTCATTCATGTCAAGGGTAAATATTTAATGAATGGATTGGTTTCCTAGCTTATAGAGGCAAGTTGTTTTGATTGCCTAGATTTTAGTGCTCAGTTTAGAATTAGTTGAAACATCTCCTAGAAGGATGAGCTCGACCCCTAGAG
The DNA here is from genome assembly GCA_031772625.1 of Pinus tabuliformis. Classification (NCBI taxonomy): domain Eukaryota; kingdom Viridiplantae; phylum Streptophyta; class Pinopsida; order Pinales; family Pinaceae; genus Pinus; species Pinus tabuliformis. The sequence continues at coordinate 482,041,976 of CM062820.1, forward strand.
GCAAGGGAAGAGGTTGGCTTGCCTATATTATGTATTTTCTTAATCATTTTCAGGGGTTGGAAGGTTGGACTCTTGAGGGAGAAACTTTCATTGTATATTTTCACTGTATCTCTGAAATTTTTGGCTAAGGAAGACCAGGGTTTTGCAGTCATCTTTGGGATTCTTGTGGACTCATGTGTTGATGGTGTGTTTCTCAATGTTCTTGTAAGCTTTGTTATGTGATTCATTTCCTTTCTTTACTGTTGCACATTAAACAAATGAAGTGTTAAAGTATGAATTCATGCTATCCATGCTCTGCTTTTAAATTTGTTTAATTTCAATGTTTTCTACTGTCTAAAGGGAATTCAAAGTCATTGTTTGCTCTCTTTAGCTCTTCATCTTTCATTCCTGATCATCCATCTCACTTTAAGGCATCAATACTGTTTCCTACCTTGCCCCAAGGAACCCCCTGCAGAAATTGTGTCAAATCCCCGCACCCAAAATTGCAATTCCTCAATTTGCCACCAAAAACCCAAAAAATCCCAAATCAACCTTTTTAATCAGTTTACTAGCCTAATATCAGTGTTACCTTATTGGTCATCTCATCCCATTGAAGATCTGTCGAGATTGACCGGAGAGAGCCTTCTCCTGCCCCGTAGGGCTAGCTACGAGGCTAAATGGTTTGATGTAGCCTTGAGGTTTACCTTTCTTAGCCTAAGGTGAAATTTCAAGCGCTAACATACTGGCGACTCCACTGGGGAGAAAAAACTTGTTTGTGGATTGATGTGTTTGTTTCATAAGCTTAGACGGAGCCTGAAGTTATGCCAGGTAGCCTTCGAAAACGCTCTTGTTTTACATCAGCGTTAGTAGATAAATGCTGCTTCAGTCCATCTCCGTGAGCTAGTGAATGTAACACTTCATCTGCAAATTACCCCAGTAAATGTATCAAGTTCAGATCTGATGGTTGATGGTGGACAATGATCAGACACTTGCAAGGCTGAAATCATTCACTTGGCGACTATAAATCATTTTCGAGATCAGATCCAAAGACTCCACTGGAGGATGTTCCCGACCAGCAAAAACATGAAAGGACAATATGCATAGATCAGGTATTCAAGTTGGAATTTCATCCAAGACATTTTGTTCTTTGTCATAAATTATTTCTTCTCTTTTCCCAAGAATGTCAAGAAGGCTTTGCAAAGTATACTATGCTTGAGAAAAGATCCTCGGCCTGCAGTTGATTCTTTCCCTTTGAAGATTGTGAATACCAAATATTTGCATGCCTTTGAGCTTGATCAGGATCCTTTTTCCGAATTTTGTGATGACCATCTTCAAATTGATGAGCCCCAAGCAACAAAGACTGATTCTATACCTGCTGTACATACCCCTATACCTTGTAAAATTCCATATCGGTATAAACCTCTTGTTTTACCTTCTGTTCTTCATGCTTTCCCCAAAAACTATGATCTATACTTGCCGATGTTTGATGGTGAATGTAAGAATGTCAACGCTGAGCAACATGTCCAGAATTTTGAGAATTTTCTAGATCTTTTTGAAGTTGATGATGAAGATGTCAGTATTAGGCTTTTTGCTCTTTCTTTGCAAGCTGAAGTGAAGAGTTGGTTCAAAACCCTGCCTGATGCGAGCATCTCAGATTTCCAGCAGTTCGTCAAAGTTTTTTTCGACAGGTGGATGATCGGGCAGAACCTTCTCTTGATCGTAGAAGAGTATAACCAGCTGAAAAGATTGCCAGGGGAGACAGTACAACAGTTTTCAGCCAAATTTAATCAAGTTTATTATTCAATGCCAATCGATATAAGGCCTACTCCTAGATCTGCTCTCTTGCACTATCCGGGTGCCTTTGATCCGGAGATGGAGTTTCAGCTGAGAGAAAGGGATATTGCAACACTTCACGAGATGCAAAACAGTGTAGTAAATGTAGAGGCGCATCTGCTGATCCGACGGGCAAGGTTGAACGAAGAAGAGATGAAAAACATAGATCTGGAAGAATCGACATCTCTAGAGGTGAAGCTTGATATTTTGGTAAGTGCAGTGGAAAAGATGATTGACAAGATCAACGTGAGAAATGCTTATGATGTTCAAGCTCATAGCTCGCTGATTGAAGAAGAACAAGTTGCTGATCCAAAACATTTTGTTTCTTATCCTAGTTGTCATAGATCTGATAATGATTGTTTTGTAGATCACCTTGGTGAAGAGAGAACTGTTGATATGACCTGCATGCTTGATGATGTGTTTTATACCGATGGTTTGCCTCAGTATGATCAGTATGATGATGATTATGTTCTCCAAACAGAGGCTAATCTTGCAATTAAACAAGCAGCTAGTTTGTGGGAGGAAAAAGTTCATTTTCAGCAGCTTGAATACAATGTTCAGCCATCACATATCAGCTATGACAGTGATGAGGAAAGTGCAGCAAATTTTGAAGTAAGTGAAGGATCTTTACCTTTTTGTTTTGATTCATGTCAGTTCATTAAAGAAAACTTCCATGAAATTAGAAATCAGCTGTCAACAAGTCTTGATCTAGACCATCTTGAAGGCAATAAAAACCCTGTTCCAGACTTCTCATATTCAGATTTGCAGCCCCCAAATGCCATTGGTTGTCAAGTTGCAGATGAAAGCATGGAAGCTGACATATTTGATCAAATGATACAAGAAGGTTCCCTACCTTTCTGTTTTGAATCATTTCAGTATTTGAAGGGAAATTTGCATAGTCCATCTTCAGTGAAGAATGAGCAACATGTAGGCAATCATGTAATCACATTGGAACCAATAGAAAATGGATTGCAACAGTCTTTTCAAGCTTTTCATGATCCAATAGCTGATGTTTTGGATGAGGTTTGCAGTCAAAGTCTTTCTCCATTGACCACATGTGAGCTTGAAACATGTGCCGATATGAATTTGATCCGGCAGCCGGTTTCTTTGTCATTTTCAGCAGGGGTCTCGTCACAAGGCTCAGATCAAAGTTTTCATTCATGGTACGAGGAGAAGAGAAGTAATCTATTGGATGAGCTAAGTTCCAGTGTGCTTGAATTTCAAGATCCTTATGCAGTGTTTTTGGAGGTGGATAGAGGATTCATATCATTCAATGGAGCTGTTCCCAAGTTGCCATCGGAGTTACCTTTCAGTAGTTCTCTCTTGTTATTCATAAGCGAGAACTTGTGGAGAATTCAACCAGCAGACAGGATACTTACTTGGTTGCATTGGTTGTTTCATTTCACTTGATCAGGTGATGAATGAAACTGTTAGGGTAGGTTTTGATGAATAAGCTCCACTTTGAGCATCATTTTCAGTTGGTCGATTGTGTTTAAGTATCGAGTCAGTTTTTAGTTGAGTCATGAGTCCTTTATGAGTCAATTTTTAGTCTTGTTGTTAAGTTAGTTTGTGTCAGTTTTCAGTCATGCATTTCAGCTTGAGTTTATGACTCCATTGCCCAATGATTGAAAAGCGCTGGTCTTCTCTCCCAGAGGTCTGAGGTTCTTGGCACCTCCAAGGAGCTACCATCCCCATTGGAGCCAATGTTAGTGTCAGTCTTTCTAGCCTTTCTCCAGTGATCAAATATGCTCTTACAAAGTGGTCTCAGAGTGTCAAGGTCAAATTTTGTCATTTCAAAGAGTTTTCAAGCAAAATTTGGTCACTAGGCATTAGGTCTAGGGTTTGCCCAAATGTCAGTCCATGTCACCATTCAGCTGATTTTATCATCATTCATAGGGTTTTCATTATCATGTCAGTGTCTAATGAGTCATTTCACACCTTGTTCATGCTTTAGTTGCACCTAGGCAAGGTCATTTCCCTCTCCTAGGGTTTTGAAGGCAATTTCTCTTGGATGGTCAAATCACCGGAAAAAATCATATCCTGATGTTCATACACCTTCCCCTATCCTTAAAGTACCTTATCAAACACTTCCCAACACTCAGATCCGCCAAATTCCTCATTTTTGCACAAACCCTAGTTTCTAGCTACAACCTAGCAATTTTCTAGGTTTGGCCTGTGTTTTGCCCTTTTCGACCCCTTTCCCCTCACTCAATCTATGAGATTCCACTTTCCCCTACTTCCTAACATCCCTCCCCACTCCCAAAAATTTCCCCAAGAATTTAGAAGCCCCCTATCCCCTTCATTTCGCTCCATTTCGACAAAATCCCTTGTTTCACACATTGGGACAAGTTGCACTCAAATGATGTTTCAGAGCAATAAAAGATGAATTTTGGAAAATTGAGAGAGGTTTTTGTCCATAACATGCCAAAGAAGAAAAACCTCCTTCACGTTTTTCACAGGTGTCATGGTTTTAGAGAAATTCCAAAATTACAGTCGCTGGATCCAAGGAGTTTGGCCAAGGCACAAAAACGGAAAAAGAAGACCAATCCACTCCGTATCTTCGTTGAGGCTTCACTCAAAGATCATGGCACTCAATAACCTAGCCACAACTCAAATCCCAAAAAATTTTGAGAATTTTGGGTAATTTTGGCAATTTTTGGAAATTTACAGGTTTTGGCTCCTCAACGGGTCTCACCCCCGGTGAGACCCTTTATCATGGCAACTCCTTTTCACAAAAACTCAGCATTTCCTGATTTTTTATGCACAGTTACATATGCCAATGGATGGACTTGAGTTTTTATGGAGTTTTGGGCCTCCAAAAGGTCAAAATACATGCAAAATTTGACTTTCTGCCCCTTTTTTGAGTTGTAGAAAGCGGTCTTGGGAGAATTGAGTTTTGACTGGGCAAATGAACTCAAAATTAAAAAATTCTAGTTGGGTTGGAAAGTAGACTCAAAGAAATTTCCAACGAGCTATCCTGCACCCAATTCTGACACCTGGAAGTGCCCCAAACAGAGCTCCAAAGGGGCGTGACCCGTTGAGCAGGGGGGCGCGACCCGTTGAGCAGACTTTGCCAGATTTCACTGTACAGCTCGGAAAAGCACAGTTTGACTTGGTTTGAATTTTTGGGGTTGAAGATGATTATATTTGATGTAATTATTGTAACTCTAAGACACTTTTACTCTTTTTTAACACTTCTAGAAGATTCATTCATGTCAAGGGTAAATATTTAATGAATGGATTGGTTTCCTAGCTTATAGAGGCAAGTTGTTTTGACTGCCTAGATTTTAGTGCTCAGTTTATAATTAGTTGAAACAGCTCCTAGAAGGATGAGCTCGACCCCTAGAGGCAAGGGAAGAGGTTGGCTTGCCTATATTATGTATTTTCTTAATCATTTTCAGGGGTTGGAAGGTTGGACTCTTGAGGGAGAAACTTTCATTGTATATTTTCACTGTATCTCTGAAATTTTTGGCTAAGGAAGACCAGGGTTTTGCAGTCATCTTTGGGATTCTTGTGGACTCATGTGTTGATGGTGTGTTTCTCAATGTTCTTGTAAGCTTTGTTATGTGATTCATTTCCTTTCTTTACTGCTGCACATTAAACAAATGAAGTGTTAAAGTATGAATTCATGCTAGCCATGCTCTGCTTTTAAATTTGTTTAATTTCAATGTTTTCTACTGTCTAAAGGGAATTCAAAGTCATTGTTTGCTCTCTTTAGCTCCTCATCTTTCATTCCTGATCATCCATCTCACTTTAAGGCATCAATACTGTTTCCTACCTTGCCCCAAGGAACCCCCTGCAGAAACTGTGTCAAATCCCCGCACCCAAAATTGCAATTCCTCAATTTGCCACCAAAAACCCAAAAAACCCCAAATCAACCTTTTTAATCAGTTTACTAGCCTAATATCAGTGTTACCTTATTGGTCATCTCATCCCATTGAAGATCTGCCGAGATTGACTGGAGAGAGCCTTCTCCTGCCCCGTAGGGCTAGCTACGAGGCTAAATGGTTTGATGTAGCCTTGAGGTTTACCTTTCTCAGCCTGAGGTGAAATTTCAAGCGCTAACAGGTTCCAGATTAGTATCTTGGTTCATCAAGAAACAGAGTTCAATTGCTTTGTCTACAGCTGAAGCGGAATATGTGGCTGTTGCATCTTGCTGCACTCAACTCCTTTGGATGATGCAGACCTTGCAGGATTTTCAAATCACTTGTACACCACCTATCTCCATCTTATGTGATAATACAAGTGCAATCAGCATTTCAAAGAACCCAGTCATGCATTCAAAGACCAAGCACATACCAATCAAGTATCACTTTCTCCGGGAACAGGTGCTTGAACAAAAGGTCAAGTTGGAGTATGTTCCTTCTAAGGAACAAGTTGCTGATATACTCACCAAACCATTGCCGAGGGAGACCTTTGAATACCTCAGGCAAAAGCTGGGGGTTGTTGATGCATCATCTTGTTGTTGACTCTCTTCTGATTGTTGGTTGTACGCAAGGTTCATCTGGGGTATATGCGTACATTTGCTGAGTTGCGGATTGGTCGAAGATCAAATGGCACAGGTTCAGGGGGAGCATATAATGCATTGTTGGCATTATGGAGGAAGTACAGAAGGAATATTGCTGCAATATGTCTCTATCTCTTTCATGGTAATTTATGGTGTTTGGTGGATTATGGTGCTTCTTTGCAGATCTAGGTTATAGTCAGGGGGAGCATGTTCTTACGGGGAGCATAACCCTTTGCCCTTGATGACAAAGGGGGAGAATGACGTTGAGGATCTTGAGGTTGCCATCAAGTCCAAAGGGGGAGATTGTTGGCATTATGATTCTGGTATGGCTCTATGTTACAGGTGTTGTACTTGATGGCAACTCACTCAAGTGGCAATGCTCTGTTTAGGCTCTCAAAATGTTGGAAATTAAGAGGTACGCAGGTGAATGGTTCGAAAGGTGCGGACCCACAGGTACGTTGGCCAGGAAGTGCGTTCATACCCGCAGGTTACCCATTCATGTGGTGCGGACCCCCAGTTCACTCACTTCAAGGTAGAGAAGTGCGCTCACGTGGGGTTTCTTATGTTTGGCCCGTGGTATTTAGCCCACCGTTCTTGATTCTATGGTTTTGGCCCGTGGTATAGGATCTAATTTAGCCCTGGTTTGGATCCCTTGTATTGGTTATTGATGGTTTTGTCCCATGGTGTGCATAAGGGCTTGACTATAAATAGGGAAGGAGATCCCTTGGCTAATGTATCTTTGAAAGTTGAATATCTTAAGATCTGAATTTTGGGTTATCAGTTTTAAAAGCTAGATCTAAATCAAGGTAAAATTTGAAGGCGAATCTTTGCAAAGTCGTGATCTCTCGAGCGCATGATCAGATCTGTGGATCTGACTGTCTGTAGTACATTGGAGGACTGTTAATTTGGCCCTAATCAAAGGTTCGCAGGCGATCTAAAGCGAGAGTGCGGGGGTACGCAGTACAGAAGAAGGCGCAGTGCGGGTATACACAGCGCAGCTAAAGGCGTAGTGCGAGGTACGCAGTACATAGGAAGTCATAGTGCGGGTATACGCAGAGCAGCTGAAGGCACAGTGCGGGGTACGTAGTACAAAAGAAGACAAAGTGCGGGTATACGCAGAACAGCTGAAGGTGAAGTGCGGGTATCCGCAGGTTTATATTGGTGAAGTTGCGGACCTGTTTTGAAATATTTGTTGGCTGCCTGTTTTCTATTTGCTGCTGTGTTCTGGGTTTAGGATACTGGTGTTGGTTTTCTGTTTACAACATTCTGAGAAGTTCGGGTGGCTCATTGGTTTGATTGTATAAGGAGATTGGTTGATTCACATGTACTTGATGTTTATTTGATGTTCTTGGATCCAGTCTGAAAATTAATGAAAAGTGGTCCTTGAATGAAAAGAAGTAGGGGGTTGTAGCTCCCTTCCAGGAGAAACTGGAAAACAAGAGAGAGTTGTAGCTCTCCGCAGGTTGTAGCCTGCGTACTGGTAAAGGACTGCACCAGTACAAAATCATTGTAAAAGAAGTTTCTAATTGAAAGAAGATAGAGACATATTGCAGCAGGTGGTTTTCACCCACATTGGGTTTCCACCTTATATCTGGTGTTCTATGGTGTGACTATCTGTTTTTCATGTTCTTGTTCATTATTATGCATAAGTTAATCATCAATATCTGAAGAATAAGTTGAAGTATAAATTTGGATGGTATATTGAAAAGTTTTAATAATACTGATTCACCCCCCCTCTCAGTATTATTTCCAACATCATGGATGAAAGTGATGGATGGTATGTGCCCTATGAAGAAGCCCAAAAAGATGAAGACTCCATAACGAAAAATAAGTTCATGAAATCGTGAGAAGGATCTCTTGAAGCAATTGGTTATGAAGAGCTATTGTAGTTCCCTAATTAAGAGGGAGCCTGGAACCAATTTCTTACTTGGAAGAATCTTGGAAATTCCTAATCCAAGGGGGAGCTGAGGTACATTCCTTCTATAAGAACGAGTACATTCCTTTATTGGAATAGATATGTCCTCCTTGATTGAGAGGGATCAATAGACGCATCATTCTGGTCTTCACTTGAGAAGACAAAATGGAGGAATGGGTAAACATATGGCATCTGATTCTCTTTGAGGATGAGATAGGGCATCCAAGATAAGCGTAGTCATAGAGGACCAATATTCTTTGAGGACTAGCTATCCAAGATAAGAATAGTCCAAAGTAGGTCACACTTTGTGAACACCTAGGTGGAGTATGTACCTTGAGAGGCAATGATGATGGTGTCTATAAATCATTGGTCTCATCAACATTGTGCTCTGATCTAGTGGAGAGATAGAGTTCTTAGTCAAGGCCTTGCTATGTAATACTAATGGTTGATATGGTGCTATACAGTTGGGCTACCAATCCAATTCTTCTTATGAGAAATTATTCAAATTGAGAATGACCAAGTATCATTAGGAATACCTCCCTAGTTAAGAGGGAGTGCTGAAAAGTGTAACTAGGTTTTGTCTTCACAATGAGATGTAATTGTGATTTTTGTAAATGATGAAAAATAAAATTATTATTGGCTTGCTTCATGGGTTTCATGAGCAAGGAATTTTATTTTTAGATGCATCCCATTGTGAGCCTTTAGGATTTGTCAAAAGAATTAATGTCATGTACAAAGATCCATTTCTTGGGGATATTACAAGTGTATATGAGTCTATAGAAATGTCTACAAGCCCTCCAAAGGAAAGCACAAGGTCTCATCTTCAATTTGGCCTCAAGATATAGTAGAAACTCATGTCGAATCACCTTAAATGGAGATACACCTCTTAGAGATCACAGGGCGGCTTATTTATATGGGTAAACAACTATAAATAGGCATGTAGAGTATTCTCATTTGGGCAGTGAAGTTTGGACATTCTCTTTGATTTTTTTGGATGGCAGTGACAAAGACAGGTACAGATTTTGTCTCATATTCAAGGAAATTCAAATCACTCTAAAATATGAATCATGGTGATAGTGAAGAGGATAAGAGACAAGTTCAGATGTCAAGGTGTAGAAGGAACTTGAATAGGTGAGGAAGGGACAATGAGATTCTTTTCTGGGCTAATCACAGAAACAAAATTTTGGATCTCTGAAAGAAGGTCTCGATGCTACACAGTTCAGTCAAGTATATATATATATATAGTAGCCACAGTTAGGTACTATGAAGGAGCTACTATTCAATGATGTATCACAGTGGTTTGGTGCTATATCTATGTCATCACAAAAGTAAGGTCTCGATAGTATGACAACAAGGATGTATCACAATAAAGAAGATCTTAATATCTCAGTGATGAAAATTATCTCGATGATAAGAGGATTGAGGTGGAAGAGGAGTGAAGAAAAATAAATTTGAGAGTCAAGAGAACTTGTGTCTTGGTCTTGGAGTGGAAAATAGGTCAAGGGTCTTGGTATTGGTATTCGTCAATTGGAATCACTATAAAAATAATTTGTGTGGGTTTTCCTCTCAAAGAGTGAGAGGTTTTGGCCCTAGTTGATAGCATACATTCCATGTCTCTTGTTTATTTATGTTCATGCATTGGTATATGTTTGATGAAGAGGAATATTAATAACTAAAGAAAAGAAGCTCCTAATCTAAAGTTGTAAAATCACTCACAAGCAGTTACCTAATTCAAGAGAAATCACCTATTTCATGATGCCCTTGATTTCTCAACATAGGGTTCACTATAAAACCATTGCCTCTTGTTGCTAAGGATATGTCAATGTTAATAATGAAACCCTAGTCTACTTAGGGGTTCTTAATAAAGTCTAGAAATCCTATTCTTCTTAAGTTTAGGGTTTTGATAATGTTATGGTAAAAACCCCAATCCTTTAAGGTTTGTTGTTAATGTCTAAATGAAACCCTATATCTTTAGGGTTTGGTAAATTAGGTTTATAAGAAAAACCCTTGTAATAGTTATAGAAAGATCCTAGGAATGAAACCCTAGGTATACATTCGATTGTTTGAACGAAACCCTAGCCTAAATTGTTTTGATGTATTGATCTTGGGTTTACCTAGTAAATATTGATGTGAAATGTTAATGCATCCTAGATATGTATATGCGAGTATGCTAACTTAATTGTTGATACTCATGTTTCAGTTTGTGAAATATAGGGTTTTTAACAAAACCCTAGTAGAGATTGATATTCTAGGACATGATGATATTGTTTTTTATTATTGATATGATTTACCTTTGATGATACAATCTAGGGTTTGCAACAAACCCTAGTAGAGTTTGACATGTAATTCTAAAAGGCCTATTGTTGAAACCACAGATGTATAATAATATTATTGAATTGTTGATATATAAGCATTTGTGATTCATAGATGAAGTATATGGTTTATGACAAAACCTTAGCAAGAAGTTGAAGTATAGTATGTGACCCTTACTGATTATGCACCTGACTAGGTTTAGGTATCTGATGTCTAAAGTTTGAATTTTTTGATGCTTGCACTATAATGCCATGACTTTGATATAGTTAACTTTGTGTTTCAATATATTTTTATTTGGTTATACTTGCTATCAAAGTTTTGTAGGTACATGATATTTAATATGTTGAAGATGTTCATAATGATGAGCATGATGAAGGAAGCTATAAGAATGATGATCAAGTTGAACTTGATTCCATGAGAAAGAAATGAAGCCTTGAAATGATAAAGTTACTATGGTATTATAAAATAAGGAATTTGTTAATATCCCTAAGTTGAGGGATAGAAGAAAGGTATATCTCCCTAGTTGAGAGGGAGGGCATATTATGATAGTCGTAATGAATAGCTTGAAGAAATAATGAATCAACAAATGGATGTTCATGAAAAACACTTGAGAAGTATTGAGGCTAATAAATAAGTGAAAGAAAAAGAAAGCTTCCGACAAGTTGTGTATGGATAACGTGATGATGATATAAGTAGCATTAGGATGATTGAGGACCCTGAAGGTTTGTGTTTACTTATATATATGATTGAAATTTTATTACTAATTGGGGTTGTGATTGTGTAGGATCTTTGCAAAGATTGAGAATTTGAAGCATGCTTGGAATGGTGGGTATATATATTTGATTTGGTTAGGAAGAGATAAACCATCTTGTGGAAACAAGATGCTTGGGAGGACATATGGATGAACTATGTGTTGATGTCTAGATCTCGAAGTAGGGAGAGTGGCATTGGTCATGGAGCTCCAACCTTGGATATGCACCTAGACCCTTGGGTTAGTGATAGAGTTTAAAAGCCTGATGGTACCTACAGTGGCTAAATCTTGACTTCACCTTAGTCCCACCCAATTGGATTACCCTAGTCAAGTATCTAATCTATAGCATTGCATGTGTTGTGACTCTTCATAGAGTATATCATTTGAGATCTTCCATGTACCTTTGTAGATTTGTAATTATGAATACCTTCCTAGTTAAGAGGGAGTGTTGAAGAATGTAACTAGTGTCAGTATTCATAATTGTATTTGACTCATGATGTATTAAGAAAGAATTTTTTTTTATTATAAAAGAAATTAACTTATTAAAGCAAGGGTTTCATGCTTGGGTCAATATTTTTAGGTCAAAGCCTCCATTGAAGGATTCTAGGTTTTGTATTGAGTCAATAGAGTCATTGCCAATTTTATTAGACCCTTCATGGGATTTAGTATCATGTAAAATAATTAATTTTAAAGTAAAAAAGATCATTTTTCACCTCCATGTTGATTTTTGTAGCATCGGATGTGCTCTAGCCTTGAAACTTTGCAGATAGGCTAAGACACATGCATTCTCAAAAACCAAGAAATTGTTTCTAGAAATTCCACTTAGAGATGATTTAATTAATATAATTATCTTTTTTAAAGGGTTCCCTAAGTCTAAACTTAGGAAATATGGTTAATTAAAGGGTATTAATTAAATTAGGTGTGAATCTTCAAGAAGAAGATGAAGATCAACTCCAAGTTATTCTTAGCCATCCATTATGTTTTAATCTTGGCCGTTGGAGCTCCAACGAGATATTATAAGAAGGAGATCGATATGGTTGGATAAAACCACTTGAGAAATTCAATTTTGCTAGAGAATCGATTTCCTGAGTAGCAGTTGTGAGTTGACAGAAGTGATTCAGTAAATTCGAAGCAGTGAGAGAGGGGTAGGGATAGTAGACCAGAGGAAGTTTTCCAGATCCGGGAAGTGCAAGGCAGCGAAGGTAGAGAGCATTTCAGTGAGGCAGCAAAGTGCCATGCAAAGGCAGTGCAAAGATTCAGAGGGAGTTTGAATTCTAGTTAGGAGAGCCAAGATTCAATTCCAAAAGTTGGGATGTGAGACTGTAGGGCCAGGAGGTCAAATTTCTAGACAGAAGGAGGTCAATAGAGGGATTGACACATAGCCCTGCCAGCGTGATGCAGATCTGCGTAGGGTTAACACAAACGCTGTGTAGAGGCAATGTGGGGCCAGTTAGCAAGCCCCTGATCATAGTCAAATCTCCGATATTAGTATGAAATTCTTCTCACTAAATTTTTGCTAGCATTTCTTGGTATCAGATAGCTAGTTTGGGCATCCAACTATTTGTACTCAAATTTACTACTGCATAATAATTAAAACCCTTAGCTGCTGCACCGGTTTTCCAAAGTTGGGTTTTTTTGGGGACATTGTTCAAAAAAATAATGTATATGTGTGTGTTTATTTCTCTCCAATGTATTATTTAGTTTCCACATTATTTATTTTGTGTAGGCTGTAGTGTATGTATTTTAGCGTTTGCTGTAGAAAACTGCAAATAAATTGTTCATATAAGTTAACAAGCAGGTGAAATATAATCAGTTTGATGCAGTAGGAATCAGGTAACTATTTTTTCACATGGTATCAGAGCTCAGATCGTGAGAAGAAGAGATCAATTGCAGAAGGAATAGGGAACTCGAAATTACTGTAGAGGCAAAAATTTGAAACCCCAGAAGGCAACACAGTCCTTAGGCCAAAGAGGTCAAAGTTTTGAGTGAGATCGATTTCTTTGAGTGAGTTGATAGAGAAATTTGATTCTCTAGATCAAAGCTTTCCAGAGGCAGAAGGGAGCAACGTTGTTTCCTTGTAGAGTAGATCTTCAGCTGGGACGCAGATATTTTGCAGTAGTTGCTGGAAGAATAGCATTAGAAGGAGAGAATAACACATACTGAGGGAATTTCTTCCTCAGAGGACTTCTGGCTAAGAATTCTAAATTTTTCTAGCAGAGCAACAATAGTTGTGTGCGAGATTTCTCACTCCAGAAGGGAGTCTGAATATCTGGTAAGCAGCTACGTAGATAAGAAGAGGGAGTAGTTTGACTTTTTTCTGGAGAGATGGTATCAACAAGATTGAAATATGAAGATCAGTTTGATGGAGCCTCCAACTATGTGATATGGAAGGCCAAGATTTCTTTCCTTCTAGATGAGAATGATCTCAAGATGTATGTTGATAGTGTGGTAGCTATGCCTGCCAACGCAAATCCACTCAAGAAGTACAAGGATGAGATGGTGAATACTAAGAGGATCATTCTCGACGGGGTCCAAGATCATGTAGTATCCCATATAGCTGACAAGGATACTGCCCTATAGATGTGGGAACCCTTAGCCATGCTATACAAAGGGTCTTCTGAGCAGCGGAAGATGTACTTAGAAGAGAAGTTGAGATGCGAAAGGATGAAGAAAGGGGAGAGAATAGACCCTTTTCTTAAGAGGCTTCAGGAAGTCTGAGATCAGCTGGCTTTAGTAGGGTCAAGGCCCCAACCTACAGAGTTTGTTCGATTAGCACTGAATAGCATTTCTGAAGATTGTCAAGTGTTTTTCTAGAGCATCATGGGCTGAGAACACCTGCCAAATTGGGAACATGTATGGGATGATATGTAGTAGGAGGATATGAGGCATGATCTGGTGAAGGCCACAATCAGTGGCAATAGAAAAAGTGGGACAAAGGCCGTGAAGGAAGAGGAGGACATGACCCTTGAATTAAAGGGGCAGCAGGAGCAACGCAGGAGGAAAAATGACGTTTCAAAGATCAAGTGCTTCAGGTGTGGTGAGATGGGCCACTACAACACTCAGTGTCCTCTCAGAAAGATGGACAAGGAGGAGAAGCAGGATCAACAAGTTGGATCCACTGATATTGAAAGGATTTCCTCTAGGTCAGAGGAAGAGTTTGCCATGATTTCTGAGATGCCTCCAGGGGTGAGGTGGGGTGATCTAGAATTGTAGCCTCAAAGAGCTACATGATGGGAAGGATCCTTGAGGATTAAACCTCTTGAATGAATACATTGCTACGAGAGCCCATAGTCAGTAGTAGTAGGATGGATTAGTGTTAGGTGGTGTAGTGAGGTGCCAGAGTGACATATGCAGTGGCTAGTAGTGGTCAGATACTGATTAGAGCATAACAGAGTTGGCAGCAGTGTAGTTGGCACATAAAAAATTTAGCAACAATATAGAGGCTTCAATGATAGCACATAGTCTAGCAATAGCCAGAACTCAGACAACAGATGCATCATACTGAACATAGTTAGTTCAGTATTTTAGATTATTTTCCATTGCATATGTTGAAGTTGCACCAACAACAGATGGAGAGAGGGTTGCAATGCAAATGCAGTGTTGTAAGTAGTTCAACAAGGTCGGTAGCAACACAGATGTAGCTCATATTAGAGTTGCACAATAATTGGTGGGAAACAACAGTGAGACATCAACAACGCAACAAGAGGTGTTGCAGATTCAAAGTGATGCTCCAGTGGGTTGCAAAATTAGAGCACATTCCTCGCTAAGAGAGAGTGTTGATTTTTGTAGCATCGAATGTGCTCTAGCCTTGAAAATTTGCAGAGCGGTTAAGACACATGCATTCTCCAAAACCCAGAAATCATTAGTGGAAATTCCGCCTAGAGATGATTTAATTAAAATAATTAACTTTTTAAAAGGGTTCCCTAAGTCTAAACTTAGGAAATCTGGTTAATTAAAGGGTATTAAATAAACCAAGTGTGAGTCTTCGAGGATCAACTCTAATTTAATATTCGCCATCGATTATGTTTTAATCCTAGCTATTGGAGCTCCAAAGAGAGATTATAAGAATGAGTTTGATGTGGTTGGAGAAAAACACTTGAGGAGTTCAATTTCGCTAGAGAATCGATTTCCTAAGTAGGAACTATGAGTTTCCAAAAGTGATTTAATAAAGTTGAAGCAGTGAGATAGGGGTAGGAGTAGTAGACCAGAGGAAGTTTTCTAGATCCAGGGGGTGAAAGGAAGAGAGAAGTTCAGTGAGGCAGTGCAGTGCCATGCAGAGGAAGTGTAGAGCTTCAGAGGGAGTTCGAATTCTAGCTGTGACAGATGAGATTAAGTGTGAGAAGTCGGGGTGTGAGACCAGAGCACCAAGAGTTCAAATTTCCAGGTAGCAGGAGGTCAGCAAAGGGATTGATATAGAGCCCAATCAGTGTGACACAGATTTGCCTAGGGTTGACGCAGAAGTTGCGCATAGGCAATGTGGGGCCAATCAGCAAGCCCCTGATTAGAGTCAGATCTACCAGAAGAGTGTGAGATTCTTCTAAGTAATGTTTTTACAGCATTACTTTGTATCAAATATCCAGTTTAGGCATCCAACGATTTGTACTTAGATTTACTACTACATAATAATTAAAACCCTCAGCTGCTGCATCGGTTTTCCCAAGTTGGGTTTTTCAGGGGATTTTGTACAAAAACAACTATGTATATGTGTGCGTTTATTTCTCTCCAATGCAGTATTTAGTTTCCACAGTATTTATTTTGTGTAGGCTACAGTGTATGTTTTTCATTGTTTGCCATAGAAAATTGTAAATAACTTGTTCATATAATTTAACAAGTAGGTGAAATATAATCAGTTTGTTGCAGTAGGAATTAGGTAAGAAATTTTTCACACTCCACACCAAGTTAGCCCTATCCTCAACAAGTCATCCTGGATTAGGGCTATTCGACCTAGCTGGAAGGCTATAAATATGAAGAAATTCGACCTGTTTGAGACACACTCTCAAGAAGCTCGATCTACAAGAAAGAGAAGCAGAGAAAGAGAGTGAAATTGTTGGAGAAGAATAAGATTAGATGGTCATGGGATGGGGCCCCCTGGGTTAGTTTGGGGTTAAGATAACCCAAGTTTTGGTACAATTTTGTAAATAATGTAAAGTCTCCGCGATTTGTGGATGTGGAGCACGTAGATGAATAGGAGTCAAAGGGGCTTAGCCCCTTGTTTTATGTAAATTTTTGAGTCGGTTTTGAGATTCACCCATGGTCTGTGGACCATGGAATTGTATGAAAAGTATATAAATAGTGAGTCTTAGCGAAGGGACAAGTAGACTTATAATTAGAAGAAAAAGATAGAGAAAAGATAGAGATTTGGGTTGATTGAAGAGTCTGGGACAAGAGCTAGCGTAGGAAGGCTTTGCTTCCTGCGCTTAGATAGGGAAAGAAAGGCTCCACAACTGAGTGCACGGAGGGATCCATAACTGAGTGCACGGAGGCCTAGGAAGAGTCAGCAACTGAGTGTGCAAACGCCTGCAGCTATGTGTGTAGGGAAGTTTGACTCTGTAACCTTGAATTAAAGATCAATAAAGATAGTTTTTTCGAAGAATTATTGAGTATTCTATTTATCTCTGTTAATGTTATATACTACTGATAAATGATTTGTTTATGAAATATTGATTGAATGTTACACAATTCTCTTGAATAAGTCTTAATAATGTACGCAATGTATGTTTAACTACTTTTGCGAAGACTCTAGTGATCTCTCTTATGTTTAGTAATGACTTAAGTAAATCTACGCGAACACTAATTTAGAACTACTCTCTAATCCGTGCAAGTAGGTGAATTGACTATTAGAGGTCTGCAAACTTATCATATACCTTTTCGAAGGTCTGAAGGCTACTTTAAGAGAGTTGCAACAACGTGCCCTAAGAGTTTATCGATCTGTGTGAAGGCAAATTTGAGGTGCTGGAAGACATCACACTAGTCTCTGAATGCAGAAACTTGATTCTTGCATTCCCCCATACTACTTCGGGTGAGACTGCAGCCTGCGCTGCACGAGTTGTTGCTAAAAAGGCCAGTAGTGTAGGGTTTCGTTGGTTGACGTAGCTAACTCTGAAGCTAGGTAAGGACCCCCTAAGCCAACAAATGGTCCCTCATGTGCACGACCGATTTTTTAGTTGTTGTGGGACATTTGTATAAGATGGATACAGATGAAATATTGTGAAGATATGTGCCAGCATTTGAGTAGAATAGCATTCCCACTGAAGCTCATGGGGGATCTGCGGGCGGCCATTATGAAGGAAAGGCAACTGCACAGAATATTTTGCGCACAGGTCTATGGTGGCCAACATTTCACAAGGATTCCAAGGTGTATTGTAAGGCGTGCGATGCATGTCAAAGAACTGGCAGACCATCATGAAGAGATGAGTTACCACTACATCCTCAAGTATCTTTGTAGCCCTTTGAGAAGTGGGAAATTGATTTTGTTGGGCCAATTCAGCCCCCTAGAAAGAAAACGGGTGCACACTATATTATCACTTCGACGGATATATAACTAGATGGGTGGAAGCACAATCGGTTAAATATTATACAGGGGCTATGACAACAAAATTCTTGTTTGGGTATGTCTCAACTAGATTTGGCTGCCGAAAATATTAATGAGTGATAGGGGTACTCATTTTCTAAATGAAACGATCAGTGCATTCACTAAAGAGTTCTAGGTCTACCATCATAAGAGTACACCATGCCACCCACAGGAAAATGGAACTGTTGAAGCTTTAACAAGATTTTGAAGAACGCAATGACAAAGATCTGTAACGCGCAACAAAATGACTGGGATGTGTGTGTACCTGCAGTATTATGGGCTTACAAGAATAATTGTAAGAAGCTAACAGGGAAAACACCGTTCAGATTAGTATATGGGGTTGAATCCGTAATGTCGATGGAGTGCATTGTGCCTAGTCTGCGCATAACAGCTCTTACAAGTATGGCGGATTGTGAGGCCTTGGAGGAACAACTTGTGCAACTAATGGAGCTCGAAGAAGATCGATTTTTTGCAAGATTCCATCAACAAGTGCAGAAGGAACGTGAAAAAGCATGGCATGATCGCCACATCAAGCTTCACATGTTCAAGGTAAACGATCTTTTCCTGTTATATGATAATAAATTCACTAAATTTCTGGGTAAATTTCAGATGCATTGGTTAGGGCCATATATTGTCAAAGATATTACAGATGGAGGTGCAGTTCAGCTCACGAAGTTGAATGGGGAACCCTTCCCAGGAAAAGTGAATGGGAGTAGTTTGAAGTTGTATACAGGGGATCTTGCACAATGAATATATGGTAGCAGGATAGTCTTAGTGCTCTAGGTAGTTGCAAGGGAGCACGAGACTATAAACTACACTGCTCAGCTGGGAGGACAATGCAGTGAGCAGGCTGCATGAAGAATGACAGAGATGCAACCCAGGAAGCTGCGCCATGGGGGAAGGTACCACGCAACATAACAGGAAAATGACTGTTGGAGTTACTGTTCATGACTTGACGGCCAGAAGATAGTTAAGTGGAGTGGGGTGGTAGCATTTAAGGCAAAAATATTTGAAGATCTGCCGCCAAAACAACATTTATTATTAGAAATTGGGGGGAACGGTCAGATTTGAATTCAAAACTCCCTATAAATTACGCATGTCGATCCAACATAGAACACTTTGTGCTGTCATATTTGTTTTTGAATTTCGCTGTCTGTCGCCTATGAGAGGAGCTTTTTGGGGAAAATTCTTGTCACGAGCAAACATTTCTCGCGAAGCCCGCGAGTTTTTTAAGGAGAGAATGACTGCCACCAACCCCGCTGAAGCCTTGAGTTTGGAAGCAACTGTGCCTGATGCACTAGGACTAGAAGTGTCAAGCGTAGAGGCTACGCCTGTGATGCCCATGGCACCGAGGTCGCCCAAGCTGAAACAGACCATGACAAAAGACAAACAACCTACAATGAAAGAGAAGCAACCCACAGCAAAGGAAAAGCAGAAAAAGCTGGTGCCGGTGCATGCATCCCCAAGGAAGCATACCGAAACACAGGCCAAGCAAAAGAAAGATAAGCAGGCAGAGAAAGTAGTGGACCTGGAGGCAGAAGACTTCCAGGGAAAAGAGGACATTGATGCTGAAGGAGCAGAACCCATGACAAGGCTACCTTAGTATATCCCTTGGTAAAAGGGAAAAGCAAAGGTCATGAAGGACCCTGATTTTGAGAAGTTTACCATATCTATGCCCCTGCTACCTGAGAAGGTCCCTTTTGAAGGCCCTCGGCTTGCAAGGATCTCGTTGTTAAAAATGGAGGATTGGGACCTCACGGACCACGCTAAGTTTCCTCACTTGGTGACGGACAAATATATGCGGAGGGTATATTATAAGAAATATGTGTTACGACATTGGAGACAGAGGAATGAGTCCGTGACATCGAGCAATATGGGTTGCTCAATCTGCTATGGGTGCCACATTATCACTACACCCCCATTAATACAATATGTGTGCACCATCTCCTCACATTGGTGCATGATGGTTGTTTATGGCTAGGAGGTCCTATCCCCATTACGGACATGCTAATTCATAGAATCACACAGCTGCCTTACAAAGGCACGAACCTAGATAAGGAGTTCGGCGGAAAGACTGGGGAGAAATATCTTGCAGAGAAGATGAACAAAGATTACAACCTCCTCAAAAAGTTGTGAGGGTATTCCATTATTTTTGTAACAAACTAGGCAGTTCAATTCGCTGCCCAGAGTTTAGCAAGGAAGGTGATGTGAAAATTTCGCACGGATGAAGTTTCAGTGCTAGTGGTTTCCCTTGCTGTGCAGTACATGAAAGGTGTACAATTTAATTGGGAAATGTACCTTTGTCAGGATTTCCTAGCGAATTGTCGGGAAGCCCAGGAAGAAAACAAGTCATTCCACTACGCTTGGTTGTTGCTATCAATTGTGCTTGTTGCATGGAAATTATCGGAGGATAGCCAATTTCCTCCACTCAAGGAAGGATTACCAGAGGCAACACAATTTGCTTCCTTATGGTCCACAAAGGATGTTGCACAGATTGCAGAGACGAAGATATTTTGGGTTCTTATGGAAATGGATCTCTGTATGGCAATAAATCAGTGTCTGAGGTTGTCCCCAACCTTGTTCACGCAGCTGTCAGCCTATGCGACATTCAAGGCTGACTTCCACAGAGTCTATATCCAAGCGTGGAAGGATCCAGAGCAGAAATGGCACCAGTTGCCCTATTTGGTGTCAGAAACAGATGTGTAGGAGGTTGTAGCATCATGGCCTGCAGAGTGGTGCACCCCGTCAGAAGTAGATGTTGGAACAAGCATGGTTGTGGGAAGTTCTGCTGCGCAGAAAAGAAAGGAGGTAGATTAGAAAGCTACACATAACCTTGCAAAACAACGAAAGAAGGAAGCTATAGAAAAGGTCACATTGAGCAAGAACGCGCTGCTGCGGAGCAGGCAAAACAAGAGCAATGTGAGTCACAAAAAGGTGAAAAGTCACCTTCGGCGGAGACAGAGGAAGAAGAGATTTCAGATTAAGGTGGCGGAGGTGATGAAGGGCAACACACCCCCTTCATTTTGAAAAGATGTGGCATGGAGTAGCAAGGAGGAACGCGTAAGAAGCAGAAATATGATAGAACATGGGTTGATCCCATGGTATTAACAGAGGGTGATCTCAATGAGATCAGTGATAAAATTCAAGACAACGCTACAGAAGTGCTGCAGAAGTTCAAGAAACAACAGATGCAGATGCTTGGGGGCATCTAGAAGGATCTGTGTGAATTGCAACTCCAAGCAACCAGAATCTAGGAAGATGTCGGGAAAGCGAGTGGCACGCAAGGCAATTTGGCATGGGGAAAAAGTACAGTTGCAAAGATGGCCTGGCCACAGGATGTGAGAGTCTTCCCCTTGCCTAAAGGTTCAGTCTATGCCAACACGGATGAACAGTGCACACTGCTTCACAAAGTCACAAACATGGGACTGAACCTTGCCACGTTGTCACTTGAATCTTTACATGCATTACTTCAGGGAGTCGTGGAAGAACTCAAGATCAGAGAACAATGAGCACTCACTACTTTTAGTGAGTTTAAAGTCAAAAATCAGAAAATTTTCATTAAAAATATGTAGGCCCTGAAGGTAAAGGAGGCCCTGCAGACTCATATTTCACTTATGGAGTTAAAAGTAGCAGAGGCATGCAAAATAGTGGTTGAGCTTCACATCCTGGAGGATGCATAGCCAAAAGCCAAAATCAGAAAACTAGCCGCTGGCGTGCGTGAGGCTAAAGTATAAGTTGGACGAGTCACTTTTGAGTTCAACATGAAGATTGCAGAGTTGCAGTTAAATTTGCAGCCCACAACTTTGCCTGAGGTCTAGGAGTAGCGCGGAGTTGCAATAAAGGAAGGCATGGCTACCTTGGATGCCACAGTCACTAAATGTGTGACACTATTCAAGGAGGCCATACTAAAGGCCAGGTTACAGCCTTGGTTGGAGGAGGATTATCAAGTCACGACTACCATTCAGGATAAGCTTAAGGGACTGCAACAGACATAACAAATGATGAGGCTGGAAGTAGAAGGACCAGTCACTGAAAAATTAATCGAGGAGGTTTAACATGTGGTGGCACAGAGCGTTGTTGAAGTTACAGTAATCCAGGTGGAGCTGGGGGGTCTTCGCAGTAAGATCGCAGTGCCAACAGAGTGACTCGAGGGCGAGTCACGATCTCTGTGTTGGCGGCTTGTGGGGATGGGGTCCCCTGGGTTAGTATGGGGTTAAGATAAACCAAGTTTTGGTACAGTTTTGTAAATAATGTAAAGTCTTCACGATTTGTGGATGCGGAGAGCGTATATGAATAGTAGTCAAAGGGCTTATCCCCTTATTTTATGTCAAGTTTTGAGATTCATGCACCACGGAACATGGCATTGTATGATAAGTCTATATATAGTGAGTCTTAGAGAAGGGACAAGTAGACATAGACTTAGAATAAAAAGACAGAGAAAAGATAGAGATTTGGGTTGATTGAAGAGTCTAGGATAGGAGCTAGGGTAGGAAGGCTCTGCTTCCTGCGCTTAGATAGGGAAAGAAAGGATCTGCAACTGAGTGTGCAGAGGCCTAGGAAGAGTCTGTAGCTGAGTGTGTAGACCCCTGCAGCTGTGTGCGCAGGGAAGTTTGAGTCTGTAACCTTGAATTGAAGATCAATAAAGATAGTTTTTCCGAAGAATTCTTGAGTATTATGTTTATCTCTGTTAATGTTATATACTGTTGATAAATGATTTGTTTATGAAATATTGATTGAATGTTATGCGATTCTCTTGAATAAGTCTTAATAATGTACGAAATGTATGTTTAACTGCTTTTGTGAAGACTCTGGTGATCTCTCTTATGTTTACTAATGACTTAAGTAAATATGTGCGAACACTAATTTAGAACTACTCTCTGATGAACATAAGTCTAGGCGAATTGACTGTTAGAGGTTCGTAAGGACTAATCATAGTTCTTTGTGAACGTATGAAGGCTGCTTTAACAGAGTTGCAGCAACATTCCCTAAGAGTTTATCGATCTGCTCGAAGGTAGATCGAAGGCACTAGAAGACATCACACTAGTCTCTGGATGCAGAAACTTGGTTCTTGCACACCTCCCCCCCCATACATGCTTCGAAAGGGACTACAGCCCATGCTACATGGGTTTTTTCCCAAAGGACCAATAGTGTAGGGTTTTGTTGTTTGGCACAGCTAACTCTGAACTTGGGTTAGGACCCCCTAATCCAACAGATGTGAAGACCTAAATTGAGTTTTTGGGCATTCTATCTCTCACATGTGCGAAGTTGCTGGGGCCAAAATTCTGAATCTACTACAAGTCTGAAGTTTTGAAGCTGGGGGGCTGGACATATGTATCTAGGGGCCGAAATTCTAGATTAAAGCTACAACTGTGAAGCTAGTACTTGGAGAATTTGGCAGGGATCATCTACATGAAGGAAGGGCTGACTTGGTGGTTGGAGGAGGTATTTTTCTAGGTCTAAGAGGTCTTGGATGCCTCATCTTGATTTGAATCTACCAGTGGAAGAGTTGACTTGGTTTTCCCTTATAGAGGGTTTTTAACCCTGGCTGAGTGTGTATACATAGTGTCCTTGATCTTCATGTTTTGATTTGATGATTTCTTGATGAAAATGAGATAAAATAAGAACATAAACAAAGTTATTAAGAACAAAGAAATATCACAAATAATTATCAATATAAGAAAATATTTCCAGCTTTCCAATTTTCTAACACAAGCAAGTCATATGTCAATTCCTTGCTACTGATCCTTGCGAGGTCTGTTGGGGCATGTGGATACCCTTTTGGTGATTTTTCTAACTATCAGACCACATATAGAAATATCTGCAGCCGCAAACCTCTTACTTTGAAATTCTACCAGTGTGGTATCAATTATATTGTATATTCCTACATGACATGCATATGTGAGTGCACCTGTTGGATTGATTATTTATAGTGGTTTTGAAATTCGATGGCACAAGCCTTGTAATATTCCACTTGCCACTTGTCTACCTCATGTTCTTTGTTTTGATCCTCAACATTTTCACTCGTTCTTCCAACTCTATGACCTCAACATCCTTTTCTTGGACCTTTGCTAAGAGAATCTAAATGTTTCTTTCAGTTTCTTGGGAAATCACTGTGCCTACAGAGGCTAGTATGAGTGGGTGTTTTTTGGTATCTGAATTTATTTAGATTCACCACCTTCTCTCTTTTACCTTTTGCAATGCCAATTTATTCTATTAGGAGATTATGTTTTTGAGATCTATGGCAACATTGGAATTGCAGGGTCTATCTCTATGTCATCCATATCAATATTAGGTAGGGCTTATGGTACAATTGGTTGAATTTGTAGGGTTTCTTCTTGAACTCTAGCCTTGGTTTCATCCTATATCCTTTTTTACTCTTCTTCTTTCTTAACTTTTATCTTTTTTCTTCACTCTTTCTTTCCTCGTCTCTTCCCCTTCCTTTTCTTTAAGTTTTATATTGTGAGCTATTCTTGTAGCTTCCTCTACTATATGGACTACTTCTTGCCCCCGCCTTATCTTGTTTTCATGTTACTTCTGAGCTTCTTCTTTCCTAGTTTCCTACTCTTGGGATAATGCTTTTGATTTAACATACTCCTCCTCCATCTTTCTTTGGGATGGTCCATAACCAATTCTTGAAATAACTTCTACATAATTCCATGCATTTCTTTATTTCCCTCATGTGCAATGGTCTCTGATTGGTATTCCCAACTAAATCTACATGATTTGCAATTATTTATTACTATTCATCTAGGATCATATCTGTGAAATGTTAGATCCCAAAAACTAAAATTTGTCAGTGTATCTACCTCCTCTTTATTATTCTTTATGTCCATAATTTGATAATCTCCCACAAGAATGGCATATGTGGCGAGGGATGCTTCTTGAATCTTGATAGAGAACCACCTACTCCTGTATGAACCTATTATCTTATTTCTTGTAACATGACTTGGTCAATTACAAACCCAAAATAATAGGTGGGGAGGCTTGGTTTCCCCGAGCACTTTAATGAATGCAGAATTTTTCTCCACAAACTAGTCACCAGCTGTTGGGACTGCATGTCTATGATTTTTAGAAATGCAAGGAGATGATTCATTAAATTGGGCCTCATATAAGGGAATCAAGAAGTCATGGGAAATTTTCATGTATTCCTAAATGTAGTGGTCCCTTTAGAGGATATTATAGTAAATCTGTATAGGTTCCTCATGGAGGTTCCATCTCTATTTCATGGTTGGGAACACCATTTTAACATAGATCACATTTAACATGTATGAGGCCATGAAAAAAAAAATTAGTTATTGTCCCTCTTTGGAGTTTTGGGCATTCTTTATTCTGTCTTTCAAGTTTCTTTCTAGGATGTTAGCCCAATTGAACATTATTCCCTCAATAGCCACTATGTACATTAGGGGCACCCAAATTTCTAGAAAGGTTTCTACGTTTTATTTGTTGTATATTCTAAAAATCATGGAAACCACAAATATGTATGGAATATTAAGCATGTTTATAGAATTTTCCCTATTGGCTTGCGTTCTGAATGCTCCTTTACCACCCCACCGCTTCTTTAGGATTTCCTTAGGAAAGACCTTGAAACTTTTAAACGAATATTCATCCAAAGATAGCTCTTTTCTAGGTAGTGTGTTATAGCTTTATGTTGTAATAATTGAATGAAGCCATGGGTTTTCCATGGCTATCTATAATCATGGACTCCGCTAAATCTAAGAGCTACATTTTCCATTCCATTACCCCAGTGCATAGAAATACATGTGGGTGGACTACAACCTTTGGTAACCAAGATCTATTTAATGCTCAATACACTTCAATGTCTAACCTAGTTACATGAAAGTTATCTTTGTGTAACTTTAGGTATATTTCTAGCCAACTATGGTTGGTGATTTTATCGATGAAGCATGGAGTATCCAAGAATTCTAACCCGATAGGATTTTCTAGCTCTTCTTCATCTTCATTTTTAGTTACTGGACCCTTTCGAACCCTTATCTTAGTTGTGGATATGGATTCATTGCAAAAATTGCTAAGCAAAAAATACCCATTCTAGAGTTAGCCTCTGAATATGAAATGCAAAGGACTAGGGATTTTATGTCTTAGTGTTGATTGGGTTTCAAGAAAGATGAATTTTAATGGGGCAAAGAAAGGCTATCATATTCACTATCCCTATGAAAATCGTTGCATGTTTTCCTTTGACAAAGGTACTTAACATGAAACACAAATAGCTAGGGCTTATGTGTCTTAGTTTTTCATGAAACTGGCTCTAAGATGTAATGGCTAGCTTGATAATTTAGTAGCTAAATGATTTGGGAGTATGAAAATGAATCCAAGAAGGGAATCATAGGTTATTTGGAGAAGAAACCTTAGGTATCAAGAGGGAATATGTGTCTAAGAGTTCCTTGGCTTTGACAAACTATTTTTGGGTTTATTGCTCTAATTAGCATTATTCTCATCAAAACACTTATAGAGGAGCTAGGGTGCAACTTCAAATCATCCTAGGTGGAAAAGGGGAAAATAAATATAAGAGATAGTAATCTTGGGAGGTGGAATGGCCCAATAATCATATTTACACCAATTTGTTGGCTAAGAAAAGATGGGTTTCCTACTAATTTGAATTAAATTTTGTGGCACATAGGCGTGTTGGTCCAATGAGGGCATAAGCTAGGAAGAGAAAGACACAAACAAATCCCCAAAAATAATGAAAGGATATTAAGATCATCTAATCACTTTCTTATTTGGTGGAAAATAATTACAATACAATATTCCTTCAATAGAAATATATTTACTATGTGAAAATCATGGTAGGAAGATACAAATAGTTAAATCCAAATAAAACAATGTAGAAAACCTAATTTAGGGTTAAGTTGTCAAGATAAGAAACAATCAAGGTGGACGAATTCTTCTAACCAAGTGATTTGATTCAACAAGACACCAGATGAATTGGTTTCATTATCCATAGAGTGGGGGCCGAGTGGCTTAGAGTGCATGCTATGAGATTTTCAATTTGAAAAAATGCTAGGCTATGGCTTGTTTTTATTCTCCACATGGTTACCTTCTCCCTGTTTTAACCCTTCGTTGACTTGCTAAATGAATATGTAAGCTCCATATTTGATTTGAAGTCAAGTGATTTTATCTTAAAGATATTAGCACTCAATATTGGTGCCTAGGCTAGCACCATACCACTAGCTTGGCCATTAGCTAAGCACTATGTCACTAGCTAAGTATTTAGTTGAACAACTAGTAGTGTGAGAGAGGCCTTCAAAAAAGTTTTGAAATGTGAGTTTTAACACTTAGTAAAGTGACATAACACTGGCTTTAGCTAAGCAATGTAGTGCTATGCTACATGATTAACCATGAACCTTATTGTGTGGGGAATGCACTTATTTTAAACAATCGAGGCTTAAGTTTTTTTTTTTTGAG
The DNA here is from genome assembly GCA_031772625.1 of Pinus tabuliformis. Lineage (NCBI taxonomy): Eukaryota > Viridiplantae > Streptophyta > Pinopsida > Pinales > Pinaceae > Pinus > Pinus tabuliformis. Next base: position 482,069,265 of record CM062820.1, read on the forward strand.
TCACTAGCTTGGTGGGTAGCGAAGTGATACAACACTAGCGTGACTACCATGTGGGTGATATATATGATGAGGGTGGGACCCTTTGTTGTCAAATCTTTAATGTTGATCTCTATCCATGCACCATAGCAATGGGTTAGTGGCTAGATTAGGAATGTGGTGATGACTTAGCAATCAAGCCAAAAACAAGTATTGTGAGTGGGTTCAATTTTTTAAATGTTTTTAAACTTAAGCAGAGGCCTTTTTAAGTGCCATAACTGAGTTGAGGGTCATCCTGGTGTTATAGCGCTGACTTACCCTTTAAGGGGGGATACATGTAAACATTTTATTTTTCCAAACAACACAATTTGTCACTACTTTGTTGATTAAGGAGGTGGTGTGGCATTGAATTAAGGGAAAACCTAGTGTTACACTACGAGAAAGACTTAAAAAGTAAGTTTATTATTTCAAATCTTGATATTGTAGCATTGGACGAAGAGTTTTAAGGAATAATTCTATGACAATTTTTAGTGTAATTTCATAAATTTTATCAAGAATAGGGTTGGTTTCTCCGAGTTACATCCGAAGGTGAAGTCAACAAAAATTTCTTGTTTCTGCATCCCTCATATCAAATGTTATGTCAAAAAGAATTTGGTCACCATTAACTCAATATAGGGAGCTCCATCGAGAACTGACATGAGTAGACAAAAGGGAAAATTGGTCTCTAATTTGGAATAGTGGGCCCCTTAGTTCCTTCCAATCAAAATCAGTTGGGAGGAGCTGAGTGTGTTGCAACACCAACAACAAAACCAAAAAAAAATAACAAGATAGGTAATGGGAAGCATTTACTCTTTATTGGCAATGGATGAAGACAATGGGTTTTCTAAGAGACACAAAGGACAACGTTGGGCTAGGGAATTCATTTATTATCCTCTAATGGAAGGTCATCCTTCCCCCTTTTCCAAGCTCTCCGTCTTTTGACTCTAAGAAGTAGTGAAAAAAAATCCAATGGTGGAAGTCCAAAATATGCAAAATGAATGATGCTAATATTTGAATCTCAAGGAGATTTTTGCGACATTTATTTGCAATACTCCAAGTTCAAATGGTTCCCCAAGATCAATATTTATAGGAATTTTCCAAACGATCATGGTAGTTGACTTGGATCATTGAATAAAGGTGGATGATCTTTCATATTTTGAAAGAATGTGATGGCACCTTGGAGGCTCTATATATCCCTTCATAAATTGCCTTGAGCCCTTAACCTTCCCATTCACAACCTATACTTTAAATAGCCTAGATTTGATGAGATTTTTCATGTTTTTAATGTATATATGTTGTGTCTATAAATGCACTCAACCGTTGAAGGAATAATTGTGTAGTCCACGTAAAATTTGAGTTGTGAGTCTGCATGGTTAGACAAAACCCACTTTATAAAGTCAATCTCTTACTTTTTGAAGTGATTGATAATGGCCTTAGGGAAACTTTATCTTGATGTATTAATGACATTTTCAACTATCACCTATAATGTTGTGTGGGTGATCTTTGCGTGATAATAGTTCCCCCCTAATTCGTGAGGTTAAGTACAAAAGTATATATGAATTACATCACTATTTTATGTATTGTGCATTTCCTGAGATGATGCTATGAGAGAGACACATGCTTCAGAGAAAAGGAAATCTTATAGAGGATGAAGAATGGATCACCTGCCAAACATACATTCTATGAAGAAATATATGCAATATAGAAAAAAACACAAGAATGTCTGATACTCGTGATCACAACTTTTTTTTTTTCTCTTATTGTGTTTGCCTTATGACAGGTGATTTTTTTTGTATATTATTATTATTATTTGATATAAAAACATTTATTTCCTTCTTTGTTGTAAATATTTCTTGATTAATTATCATAGGATTTATATTTGTTATTACATATATATTAATTATTATTATCTCATAAACTATAAGAAATTTGGTTTTTAGATATTCTTAACCTTTTTCATATTAATATTTCTCTTGGTGGTCATATTTTATTTATTCTTCATTCTGATGGAAGACCATATTGGTTTAGTCCAAAATTTTAAATTGTAAAATTATAAGTGATAGAACCATCTCACCAAAACTATCATAAGAAAAGTCTAAGATCCTTTATAATTCTATTTATAATATGGTATAATGTCTATATTAGTTTTACCAATGTTTGTTAGGACCTCATATTGTCTCTTTTTGACCATACATTTTGCTATAATGTCACCCTTTTTCAACTTATATCTAAAGTCCTTGTTATTGTTTTAACCCAAGTATCCCAAAGGTACACAATATTTCTTCTCATCACTATACGTTTAATTATTTTACATATAATTATGCTATCTTCATTATTAACCATTGAATTGATAATTTCTGAATGGTTAAAGAACAATGTGCAGTTCACGTTGCTGAAACTGCCTGGAGATTGCAAGATTACTTCCATAGTTGCTGAAACAACAGGAACGATGTGCAAATCTCGTGGCTGAATAGTTGTGATCTGCAGTTTAGATTTGGCAGCAGCAAAAGAAGATCACCGAAGGAGTTGCTACATTGGATACAACGATCATGATCTAAAGAAAGTATTTTTGTAACAACATTTTGTTAAAGGGAAAGCTGACTTCCCTATTTTTGTACAAAGGGTTAAAATATGACTTACAAAGTAATCTGTTGTAATAGATGTCTCCTCTTTAAAAAGAGGAGACATCTACATTAGAGGGGACGAACAGACTGCGGAAGGAGGCTTAGTGGAAGGAACAGAACTGGAATCTATTTTCTCTGTAACATGACCTATTGACAGATGAATAAAATTTTGTTCTGAACATTTCTTTCTAGTTCTTGTTTCCTGGGGAATCTTGTGAGAAGGACAGGGCCCACCTTCATCACAAGATTCACCCATTATATTTTTGCAGTGTGTTAAGTGTGTCTTTTATTCATGCTTTGTTAACAGTACTGTTCACTGAACATCATTTTGCTGAAACTCTGTTTTCCTTCCAATTGATTGCTGCAGTGTTTATTTTATCAACAGTTAATTCATGTGTGTTGCAATTAAGTTTACAGAGCAAGGTGGTAGCTTGATAATCAAGAATAGGTGCTGAAGATTCCCGCTTCGGGAATAGGGTCATGTTCTTTGTTACAGCATAGCCAGCACTCTCCTGTGCAGATTGATTCTTTAGATTATTTATTTTAAGAATTCTTTGGTAGCTGTCTGCAATAGGTTGTTTTTGCTGTAACTCAGAGTGGAGCTTCAGTTTGCTTAAGGAAAAGTGTGACTAGTCTTTACTACAAATTTTGTTGCTTTTAGGATTGAGTACATATAGTACGCAATTGCCTTTGAAATAACAAGACTTCCCTGGGTTGAAAATTTATGTAGCACTTTGTTGTTTGAATCAATAAGAAATTAAAGTGACCAACATTTTGGCGCCGTTGCCGGGGAAGGCAATCATAGATTTTAAAATCACTGATGATCTTCTTTTAGATATGCAGGATGCATGAGAGGACGCAAGAAAACTAATCCTACAAGTGGCAAGGGCAAAGGAAGAGGAGGAAGAAAAACTTTCATTGATGAGATTATTTCAAAAGCTGAGACTTCTCAGAGGCTAAGCTCTCGGAGGCCACAGACTCAGCACTCTCTCCAAACGGACTACCAAACAGAGGAAGTAGTGGGACTTGAAAGGGTTGTAGAAACAATAGAACATACCGAGGAACCAGTGGAGGAAATTGAAGAACCAGTAGAAGATATTGAAGTTGAGGAACTAGTTTAGGACATTGAGAGTCCAACATAAAACACTGAAGACCAGGCAAGTGCAACAACAAAGCAACCAATGGATGGAAACAATGAAGGAATCTTTGGTGGAGGATGTAGAGGAGGCGAAGGAAGAGGCGAGAATTCTCTCTCCACCTTGGAATTCCCTATTGAGGAACTTCCCAGAGGAACAAATCCTATGAAGAATATCCCACTCTCAGCCCTACCTAACTTCCATGGTTTATCCTCTGAAGACCCTGATGAGTTTCTTTTCGAGTTCGATATATTGTGTAGAAGTTATGATTATGTTAATAATGCTCAAAAATTGAAGTTGTTTCCAGCAACATTAAAAGGAAATGCACTAAGATGGTTTATGAGCTTGGGAGGTCATGTGATCACAACATGGGATCAGATGAAGGAGAATTTTATGGCCAAATACCAATACTATTGCCGAACGAGAGAAAAAAGGGAGGAATTATTCAAGATGGTTCAGAAGGAGGATGAAAATCTAGAGGACTTTGGGGAAGACTCTAGTATAATCTGCAGAGATCTGAGCACCCTGATGTAAGTAAAGATATTCTCAAAACAATACTATTGAAAGGGGTAAGGGATGATTGTTTAGATATGTTAAATATGCTTGGTAAAGGGGATATATCTAAAGAATCATATGATGAAATCATTAACCTCTGCAAGAGATGTTCAAGAGGAGCTGCAAATAAATCAAAAAGCAGGGATAATACTTATTCAAGGGTCTAGAAATCAGCCAATGGAGGAGCAACAAGAGCTGAAATAGGTAATCTACTTGAGGAATTCAAAACTGAAATGTTAAGTTCTTTTGCTTCATAGATTGATACCTTGCAAGTTAAGAAGAAACAAGCAGAGGCAGAAGCCGCTTTGGCCATCTTCTGTCCTAAATGCAGAGAAAAACATCCACTAAGGGAATGTCCATTGGACAAGGTACCAATCTGCACCATTTGTGAGAAGGACCATGAAACTCAACAATGCCCCTCTTTACCAGGGATAAAGGCAACGTTACAACCAACTGAGGAGGAAGCTGAAGCAGTTTATCTACTGACACAAAGGAGGCAATGGCAACCACGAGGACAAGGTACGAACTCTAGTATTCCATTTAATCGTTGGAATAATTATCCTTCTTTTAATCAAGCAAATTACTTGCCCTTTAACCAAATGAAATACCCACCCTTTAATCAAATGAATTTCCCACCCATGCAGCAAACAAACCCTCCCTTTGTAGACCCTGCAATGTGGACTCCTTGGCTTCTACAACAATCTTATTTTAATCAATGGAACCCAAATTGGAGAGCTCAACAAACTCCGTTCCCAAACCAATTTCCTCAGTTTCAGCAACAACTTTCTCTCCCGTCAGGTACTCCACCGAATAATCAGACAATGAAACCCCAGCTGCCTGTACAACCGAACCCTAACCCTAATAATAATAATAAAGTTGTGCAAGTCATCGACATTCAGAACCTACCTACATCCCCTGTGCAATGTAATGATATTCATTTACGATCCAAGAGAGTAGTTGAGCCGATTATTGACGATATTACCTCTTCTGACTCTGATAAAGAAGAGACAGAAAAGAATAATTTACCTAATAAGGGTGCTGAAACAGTCAAGCCATCCTCTAATAAAACTGCTGAAACAGTAGAGCCACCATTCCCTGAACGTCTAGCTCTTGCTAAGACACCTGAGCCACCTGTTTTTAATCTTCTAGGGGAATTGCAGAATCTTTATGTTAAAATTCCACTTTTACAAGCACTCAGAGATGTACCAATCTATGCCAGAACTGTTAGAGACATTTGCATCAAGAAACCTGGTAGGAAGGCTAAAGATCCCCTTACAGTTCATGTGATGGGTGATCTAGCTACTTTAATGTCAGGAAAAGTTCCTCTTGTAAAATATGGTGATCCTAGTCACCCTACAGTCACAGTATAGGTTGGAAAAACTATTGTTTCATGAGTTCTGGTATACCTAGGTGCTACTATAAATATTATGACCCTTGAAACTGCACAGCTATTACAGTTGAAAAATGTAATTAGAGAGACACCAACTATCCTGGAATTACTTGATCGTTCCACAATCAAACCAGAGGGGGTTATTGAAGGCCTGATCATTTCAGTTGAATACTGGAATTACCCAGCTGACTTTGTTGTATTACAGACTAAAGCAAAGTTGGGGGGGCATCCCCTGATTTTGGGGAGACCCTAGCTAGCTACAACAGATGCTTTTATCAGCTGTAGATCAGGTTCAATGACAATTTCTAATGGATGTGAAATTAAGCAGCTTACGTTGTACCCTCATGCTACACCTATGATTAACAATGATGATTCTGTATGGTTAGACTATGAGGATAATGATACTCAACCCATTTTGACCATTAGACAAACCTTAACTCTTAAAGACACCACAGAAGATGAAGCAATTAGTAATTTTATTTCTGAACCTTCCTTAGTTACTTCTAAAACATATAATTAGTTAATTGCAATTCTGGACCCTGAAACACAGGAAAAGCTTAGATTTGAAAATCTACCTCAAACATCAACTGCTATCTCCTATAAAAGCATAACAATAGAAATCGAACCTGGCAAAACATTGAACATAAACCCCAATTTATCAAATGCTGAAACACAACAGCTAATGAAGTTGCTCCATGAAAACAAGGAAGAATTTGCATGGGATTACACAGACATGAAGGGGATCTCTCCTGAATTATGTACTCATCATATCTATATTAAGGAGGGGGCTCGACCAGTCTGTCAACCCCAACGGCGAATGAATCCCAATTTGAGGGAAATTGTTAAGGAAGAACTTCAAAAGTTGCTTAATGCAGGGTTTATATACCCCATATCTGACAGTGAATGGGTTTCTCTGTTGGTGATAGTACCTAAGAAAAACGAGAAATGGAGAGTGTGTGTAGATTATAGAGCCTTAAACAAAGCCACTCAAAAAGATCATTTCCCCTTGCCATTTATTGATCAGGTGCTGGACAGCTTGTCAAGGAAGAAATTATTTTCCTTTTTAGATGGTTTTAGTGGATATAGCCAAATTAGAATTGCACCCCAAGATCAAGACAAGACCACTTTTACTAGTCCTTGGGGGACTTTTGCTTATAGAGTTCTCCCATTTGGACTATGTAATGCTCTAGCAATGTTTCAAAGAGTAATGATAGGAATATTTTCTGATATGCTTAATGATTCTTTGGAGATATTTATGGATGACTTCACTCCCTATGGTGTGACTTTTGAAGATGCATTACAAAACCTTGAGAAAGTACTTAAACGATGCATACAAGCTAATCTTTCCTTGAGTACCGAAAAATGTCATATGATGATGAATGAAGGAATTGTACTGGGACACTTCATTTCATTCCTTGGGATTCAAGTAGATCCATCCAAAGTACAGGTAATTTAGACCCTTCCTATTCCTAAAACACAAACTGATGTAAGAAGTTTTTTAGGACATGCTGGATATTACAGAAGATTTATCAATTTTTTTTCTAAAATAGCTTCTCCTTTGTTTGTGTTACTTATGAAAAATGCTGAATTTAAGTGGACTGATGCCTGTCAGAAAGCATTTGATGAACTTAAGCATCAGTTGTCTATAGCTCCTATTCTGAGGGGACCTGATTGGGAACTTCCCTTTCATATATCCTCTGATGCTTCAGATACTACAATTGGAGTTTTCCTGGGACAAGAAGAGAATAATCTTCCTTATGCTATCTATTTCATTAGTAAGAATATGACCCCTGCTGAGCTTAATTACATAGTTACTGAGAAAGAATTTTTAGCAGTTATTTATGCTATTAATAAATTTCGACATTACATTACTGGTTATCCTACTTTTGTTCATACTGACCACTCGGATATCAAGTATTTAATGAATAAATCTGTCACAAATGCTTGAGTTACCAGGTGGTTATTGTTACAAGAATTTGATATTACAATTGTAGATCGACCAGGTAAAGAAAATGTAGTTGCTGATTTCCTTTCTCGGATAAAAACTGATGATAATACTCCAGTAGATGATTCCTTTCCTGATGAATACTTGTTTGCAGTATCTGCTCACTCACCGTGGTATGCAGACATTGCCAATTATCTGGTTGCAGGGAAGCTACCATCACACCTATCACATCGGGAGAAAAGAAAGATCATTCAACAAAGTGCTCGATATAGCTGGATAAGTGGGTGTCTTTTTCATACAGGACTTGATCAGGAAATCCGAAGATGCATTAGAGAAGATGAGGTTTATGATATATTGAAGGCTTTTCATGATGGCCCTTGTGGGGGGCATTTTGCTGATAAGAGAACAACACATAAAATTCTCAGGATGGGTTATTATTGGCCCTCACTTTTCAAGGATGCAAAGAAATATGTCAGGACCTGTGGCAGTTGTCAGAGAATGGGCCAACCTAATCATAGAGATGAAATACCATTGAACCGCCAGGTAATACTTGAACCCTTTGAAAAATGGGCTCTAGAATTTGTAGGACCCATTAATCCTCCATCCAACCAAAGAGTTTATATATTGGTTTTTACAAATTATATGACTAAATGGGTGGAAGCTAAGGCACTTATTAGAGCTAATGAAGAATCTGTTTTAACCTTTTTATTTGAGGAATCTTCGTTAGGTTTGGAGTACCTAGAGAACTACTCACAGATGGAGGACCTCCTTTCGCTTCTCATGGTTTTAAAGCTACACTTCAAAAATATCATATCAATCATAAAATGACTACACCTTACCACCCCCAAGATAATGGTCAAGTGGAAAGTACAAATAAAGTCATAGAAGCTATTTTAACAAAAACAGTGAAGGAGAATAGGGAGGATTGGTCTCAAAGACTGCCTGAGGCATTATGGGCTTACAAAACTACCTGGAGAAACACTACAAGTTTTTCACCCTATTAATTGGTTTATGGTAAAAGTGTTGTTTTTCCTGTGGAATTTGAAATTAAAACCTTAAGAACTACTTTAGTTGTTAACCTTCATTTGACTGATGCACAGACAACTAGGTTGTAGTAGCTATAGGAACTGGATGAAAAAAGGTTGGATGCCATCCACCAGACAACTATGATTCAACAACAAAGAACCAGGTGGCATGATAAAACTATTAAGCACAAGCAGTTCCAAAAAGGTAATTGGGCTCTATTGTATGATTCCCAGTTTGAAAATTTTCAAGGAAAATTACGAACAAGGTGGCTGGGACCTTATGAGATAGATACTGTTTTTCCCAATGGAACAATAAGGCTCCTAACAATTGATGATGCTAGAACACCATTGTTAGTGAATGGGTATCGGCTTCGTCCGTACCAGCAACCAATTTCTAAGGAGGATTTTAAAGCCACTTGCATGGCAGATTCACATTATATCTTTTTGGGGGAGCCTGCTGCCCCTCATTGCATTTAATCTCTGCATTATATATTTTTCTATTATTAGATTAGATTATTTAACTAATAATCCCTGTCAAGGGTTGCCATGTTATAATTATTTTGCAGATCTCAGATTGGGAGGCTGGTTGGAAAGAACAATTGTATTGCAAGCAGGATCAGGTTTCATTTTGGGAAGCATTTTCATTTCATCTCAATTCATAGCTCACTTTCCCACATTACCTCTCAGCAACACTTTCCTATTTTGCTTTACAGCAACATTTCTCTTTATTTTCCCGTTGCTGCAACACCATTTTCCCTGTTGCTGAAACACCATTTTTCCCATTGCTGAAACACCATTTTTCCTGTTGTCGAAACACCAATTTTCCCCATTGCTGAAACACCGACTTTCTCCATCTTTCCCTAAAACACCAATTTTTCCCATTTTTCCCGTAATTGAAACATTAATTCTTCTCAAAGGAATGGATACATATTAATTTCCATTGTGAGAAATATCTATTGATCCTTATAACTTTATTATTTCATGACCTCCTCCTATGTTTATAAAAGCCTTTCATATAAATACCCTCAGATTACAAAACCCTTTTCATAACCATTCGTGATCTTCTAGCAACGACATTTTCGAATATCAATCAAAGGTAAACATGAGGTATGCGTTTTTTTATGTGTAAATATTAAACTATAGTTAATGAGAAGATTGTGACATGATTACCACAATCGTCGTACATTCAAACTTATCATTTGAGCCGTAGTTGGGGGGGAATACCAAAATTTTGTAATCATTTCACGATATGCCAATCACCGTCGTTTTTTTACCACGATTATGTCCCATCACCCCATCTTTGTCTTATTATGTCACGACCTTATTTCCAAAACTTACTCTGTTTCGGGTGCGGTAACTTGGCTCTGTACTGTGCATTTTACTGAAGCAAGTAACTATGGGAGGCAACGCTATTCGAAATGAACCCGGCTCAACAGCTCTATTGGAATTGCACCCAGAGGTATATCAGATTTTTCAGCAGGTAGGCTGGGTAGATTATTTTCGAAGGCTCCAAGAATTTGATCCTCAGCAAGTCCTTGAATTCACACGCAATCTACAGGAAGGCTACTCTATTGTTCAAGGAGTCTGAATTCCAGTAACAGAGGATGATATAGCACAGGTTTCAGGTTTACCGGCCGCTGGCATTCGATGGTTCAGTCGCAAACACATCATTTTGAACGCACAACAAGACTTCCTTCTACCGGGAGAGCGGGTCGAGCCTAAAGGCAGGGGTGTTGCACTTCATTCATTACCACCTCCATGGCCGAAGGTTGCCGAGTTTGTAAAGCACTATCTCACTTGCGAAGGGCGTTACCAGGTAGTTTATTAGCATGATTTTGTCCTGTTGAATCATTTAAGACATGGTCGTCTGTTAAATATGCCATATTATCTACTTGGGTGTCTAAAGAATATGTCACATTATTCCATGAATGCGAAGTACCCACTCCTTTCCCTCACTCACCATCGTCTTGTTCAACTTCTAATTCAGAGGGGCTTTTCTCAACAGAATCCCCCTCTCCTTAACAATCCACCCCTAGAACCCCATGAAGATGTTGAAATCCCTCAAGCAACAGCCGAAAATCCCCAAGAAACTGCTGAAGTTCCTCGAGCAGCAGCCGAAAATCCTCAAGAATCTGCTGAAATTTCTCAAACAGCAGCCGAAACTCCCCAATTAAATGTTGAAGATCCCCAGCCACCCGTGACAGTTAGTCCAATTGACCCCTCCATTGCATCGACCCCACCCCATAATTTAGTTGAATCATCCACTCCCACTATCCATATCCCCAATGATGATTCAGATGACAACATTCCCATTGCTAAGATGAAAAGGAAAAGGCAAGAAAAGGTTGCGCCCCTACCAAAAAGACAAACAAGGGCCTCAATTAAAAAAGCCATCATTTCTGATGACCCTCCTACCCCAGAGAAGGCTACCCATAAAAGAAAAACCACTGTGCTTCCTGCCTTTTTACCTCGAAGACGAACGAGGACGTCTTTTGAAGTGGCAACTAAAACCACTGCCCTAAATTCTCCACCTATTATCCTAAAACCCCATACCCCACCACAGCCCCAAGGCCCTGAATCTTTACCTACCTCACCCTCGGGTACTGAAATGCAAAATGCACAGGATTTTGTGACATCATTTCTTTCAGAGAACGTAGCTGTTACACAAGAACCAGCTACTGATTCAGCAGCTGCTTCGCAAGAACCTACTGCTGATCCATCAAAAGTAGATACCCAAGATGATATACAGCATGTAGCTGCCCCACAAGAACCAGCTACCGACTCAGTAGGTGCTACACAAGAACCACCTGTTGATGTCCAGGAAACAGACGACCTAGATGTAGCTGCCCTACAAGAACCAACTATCGACTCAATAGGTGCTACACAAGAACCACCTGCTGATGTCCAGAAAACAGATGACCTAGATGTAGCTGCCCCACAAGAACCAACTACTGACTCAGCAGGTGCTACACAAGAACCACCTGTTGATGTCCCTAGAACAGACAATCTAGATGTAGCTGCCCCACAAGAACCAGCTACTGACTCAGCAGTTGCCACACAAGAACCACCTGCTGATGTCCAGGAAACAAATGACCAGGATGTAGCCGTGCCAGCTACTGACTCAGCAAGTGTTACACAAGAACCACCTGCTGATGAGCAGAATATAGATAATCAGGACCCAACTTTGCAGTCAGCAGCTGTTACACAAGAACCATCTGCTGATATGAAAAATGTGGATGCACAACATGATATAGCAGCTACAGAACCAGCTGATGATTCAGCTAATGTCACACAAAAACTACCTACTGAGGCTGCAAGCAATGAAGCCACTACTGAACAACAACCTTTCCATTCATTAGAATCAGCTACTGAGACGGTGACTGCTGCACAAAGCCCAGTCACCTTGGCGTCCCTTTTACAAGAAAATGAGTTTCTGAAATCAGAGCTTGAGGTTTATAAGCAGGAACTAATAATGGCAAGGGAAGCCTATGAAAGAGAGCTTAATTTGTACACCTTAGCTCATGCAGCATCTGCAGCCGAGAAAAGTGTAGAGAAAGATCAATATAGTGAATACATGTGTAGCCAATGTGGTAATATTTATCAGCAAGTTGGTTATAAGATAGTCGAAGTCCCATTGCCTAGAGCCACTCCTGCATCGACTCCTATTATAGTTAAGAAGGAACACCCTGCTGTTACACAAGAACTAGCAGGGCCTTCAAAGATTTTTGAAAAAGAGGTGAAACCTGAAATATCTCGGCCTACCTTGGTTGTTAAAACTGAAAGTCTTGCATCGAGGCCTACAAAGACTGTCTTTACGCAGACTGAACCTTGGCATTCAAAGACTGTCTTCACTCAGACCACAAGCACTCAAGCACAAATGGATGCATGGAAGAAGGAATATGTCGAGTCACAGGAAAGGATCTTGCAAGAACATAAATTATCATGGCAAAATCATGTATATGCAAATTGGGAAGTGTTGGAACAGTCTTGTGCATAACACAGGGAAAATAAACAGTTAAAAACTAAATTGTCCCTCATGTTTAATTTTGTTCAGAGACTACTGGCCACCAGGAAACCATCTTTTAATTATTCTGTGTTTCTGGTAGAGCGCCTAGCATTCTTCCAAGCAAAGGCAATTAGAGATGGACGACCTCACGAGGTATCTACACCTCAAGAGTTTATCAAGACATTCACAGAGGCATCATTTAGTGAACAAAATTTACTCTGTGAACTATACCTCCATAATGAAGCCATGCCTGAGGATAGAAAACTTAATCTGATTCCTTTGGTCGGGGACATTCAGATTAGAGCCTTTGTCTCTTTCCTGGCCAATCAGCTCACATGGAAAAATGCCTTCCTTTCAGCCAAACACAATGAAGATAATCACCTTCTGTGGATTCGATCCGAACCACAGAATGCTGCTATTTTTGTTGCTGAACATCATCAGTTTTTAAGGGAACCAGGAATGACCGAGCATCTGAGAGAACTACAGGCAGCAGTCTTACAAGATTGCCAATATTATGTCAAAGCCAAGGGAGCTCTTGCCTTACAGGCAAACAATCTATTTTGGGAACACTGCCCTCAGGAGAGAAAGGAATATCATCCCTTTAACCCTCTGAATCTTCAAACAACAATTTCACGGCTACCTAATTATGTGAAATGCATTCAACAGTGTGCTGAAAAGTGGTTAGGATATCATTTTCACTTTCCTCTTCTATGGTTGCTAGCACAATAGTATAAGGCTTATTTCAGGTTGTCCAAAAAGGAGGAGCTCGCAGCATGGCAGAGAATACAGAATGTCCAGGGTTTCAGAGATTTGGTTGATAGCACCTTCTATACTTACTGTCTAAGAAACTTGCACTGTACAACCCAGTACTCAGACTCAGACTCAGAGTAAAAGTTGCATGAGGACATGCAACCCTTTCAATTGGGGGGGATGTTAGGACCTCATATTGTCTCTTTTTGACCATACATTTTGTTATAATGTCACCCTTTTTCAACTTATATCTAAATTCCTTGTTATTGTTTTAACCCAAGTATCCCAAAGGTACACAATATTTCTTCTCATCACTATACGTTTAATTATTTTACATATAATTACGCTATCTTCATTATTAACCATTGAATTGATAATTGTTGAACGGTTAAAGAACAATGTGCAGTTCACATTGCTGAAACTGCCTGGAGATTGCAAGATTACTTCCACAGTTGCTGAAATAGCAGGAACGACGCGCAAATCTCGTGGCTAAACAGTTGTGATCTGCAGTTTAGATTTGGTAGCAGCAAAAGAAGATCACCGAAGGAGTTGCTACACTGGATGCAACGATCATGATCTAAAGACAGTATTTTTGTAACAACATTTTGTTAAAGGGAAAACTAACTTCCCTATTTTTGTACAAAGGGTTAAAATAGGACTTACAATGTAATCTATTGTAATAGATGTCTCCTCTTTAAAAAGAGGAGACATCTACATTAGAGGGGATGAACAGACTACGGAAGGAGGCTTAGTGGAAGGAATAGAACTGGAATCTGTTTCCTCTGTAACATGACCTATTGACATATGAATAAAATTTTGTTCTGAACATTTCTTTCTAGTTCTTATTCCCTGGGGAATCTTGTGAGAAGGAAAAGACCCACCTTCATCACAAGATTCACCCATTATATTTCTGCAGTGTGTTAAGTGTGTCTTTTATTCATGCTTTGTTAACAGTACTGTTCACTGAACATCATTTTGCTGAAACTCTGTTTTCCTTCCAATTGATTGCTGCAGTGTTTATTTTATCAACAGTTAATTCATGTGTGTTGCAATTAAGTTTACAGAGCAAGGTGGCAGCTTGATAATCAGGAACAGGTGCTGAAGATTCCCGCTCCGGGAATAGGGTCTTGTTCTCTGTTACAGCATAGCCAACACTCTCCTGTGCAGATTGATTCTTTAGATTATTTCTTTTAAGCATTCTTTGGTAGCTGTCTGCAATAGGTTGTTTTTGCTGTAACTCAGAGTGGAGCTTCAGTTTGCTTAAGGCAAAGTGTGACCAGTCTTTACTACAACTTTTGTTGCTTTTAGGATTGAGTACATATAGTACGCAGTTGCCTTTGAAATAACAAGACTTCCCTGGGTTGACAATTTATGTAGCACTTTGTTGTTTGAATCAATAAGCAATTAAAGTGACCAACAATGTTTACACTCAAGTAGAACTCTCCCAAATTTCCTCAACATAATGGTATGAACAATATGTGGAAGAACTTGTGATTTGGTTTTTATCCAACGCTTCAGACTTTCCAAGTGAGTCGATCCTCAGGGAAATTGTTATCCATAATGGTAATTCAATTTCTCCTAAATTTCATTGGCATAATGGTAATTCGAGCTCTCCCAAATTTCTTAGTTGAATGGCAGCTTAAGTTCTCCCAACAGTTGATAATATGACTTCCATCATTAAATGGTAATTCAAATAAAGGTATTATTTCAACTATTTAGTAATCCAAACTCCCTAATAATTTGAACTCTCCCCAAATCACTTGAACTTTTTCATAAATTGAGTCTGAATTGTGCTTACCCTGCTCATGTGGCACAAAAAATGATACAGTAAAATTACATGGCATGAAGGGGCTACATATCTCTATGGAAAGCCCATGATTTCATGCCATTAATCCTTAGCTTAGGATAACATAATACATGGATTAAAGAGAATTGATTAAACAAGGTTAAGGGTCAAGTCGTGCAAGCACAATTGGATTTTGAGCATTTTATTTTATAAGGAAATGAAGGTTCAAAACTCGTGGTAGTTGGGATGAGACACCAAAAAAATCTAGCCATGTTAAGGGTTGGTGTGGCCTAGGTAAGGTGTAATCCCCATGTGATTTTGATGGCTCAAGTCATGGTTTCTTAGACTACATGCTAGTCTCGCAAGTCACAAAAACACTAGCAAAAAAATAAAAAATTAAACAAGGTTAAAGACTTATGATAAATTTTTTCTTTCCTTTTTCCATGAGAAACTTATTTATATTCCATATAAGGAATATACATGTATTTGGTCCTTGAGGGACTGCTCAGACTCAACAAGGATCAAAGTCATTTCAACAAATCTCATGTCATGTGCGAGTGTTGAACCTAGGTGGGAAGGAAAACAATCATTCCTCTCAACCACCTATGATAAACCCAATTGATGAGACTTAAGATAAAGTTAAAATAATATTATTTTCTTTTACCTGCTTTGAGGAACCTAAGGCCCCCTTGATTTTCCCCTCTCGGGAAGTCATAAATCCCCATTCTTTGTCCTTTCTCCTTTGTAGCTTATGACATGTTTTATCAAGTTTCGTTACAAATTACATTTGTTTAGATTATATCCATTCATCATGTTCACATTTACATTACTTATTTGAGAATAAAAATGAGTATTATGAGTGGTTCGATAAAATCCTCTAATAATTAGTGCTTTCCTAGTAGTGAAGTATATTATAAATCTCATTTCTTATATCAACGTATACTATTGCAATTATAAATAAAAAAAAAAACTCAATATTCTAATTTTCAAATTTACCATCACTAAATTAGATAATCTTATTGAAATTATAATTTCGTATTAATATAATTATTATTTTTAGTATAAAAAATAAATTCAACACCTTCATTATTAAAATAGATTAAATTCAAATCAATTTTTCAAAAATAACATTGATGTGAGATAAAAAATCGAAAGAAAAGTACCCAACCTCAATGCTTCCCAACAATATTCATATATGTACAACATTTATAATTGTACTAGTATGTGCTAAATAGAGTTTTATTATCATGTGTCTCAAGTAAAATTAACTTTAGTAATGAAAATGAAGCTGCCCAAGGTTTTAGTGGTTGAAGAAATCAACATGTTTGTCCAGGTGTAAGTGAAATTCATTGAAATGTTCATTACTATGGATTTCTAGGACCATGAAGGAGATGGGTTTGAACACAAATTGCCTAGGACCATGTTTGCTAATTTACATGCAATCCAATGCACATCAAAGAATATAGCCCTGTCACAAGCAACGAATAAGAAGAAAAAGGATCCATAAAGTTTGCCTTTTCCATTAGCCAAGGTCTCATGATGTAAGCTCCCTTTTTCCATTGGCCATTTTGACCTTTTTGGGTTGCAAGGTTGTAAAGAAAGCTTAAATATGGGACCATGTTATAAAGGAAATCTTAAAATATTCAAAGGAAATCTTCAAAGGAAATCTTTCTAAGAAAATATTATTGATAGGTATGGCGAATAAGATATCTACGAAACGTTTCATTTCATATAAGACATAAAGAATCGGATGCTGTAAAGCTAGAACATAATAAGACAATTGGCGGTCACTTGTTTTAAAATTATACAATTTCGAAATAAATTTCTTCCTCTATATGGTTTCATTAATTTGTTGGGAAAAAAAATGAAGTTTTGAGTAATTTTTTTTTTTTAATAATTTAAGATCATTTTTTTTTAACCGTTTAAGTGTTTTAAAGATTATTTTAGATTTGATTTGTGGTTTGAGAAATCATGATTTAGGGGTATGTAAGTTGTCAAAATCGTTTCGGTATCACACCTGGGTTAAGCCACATCAACCTTTAACATGATTAGATTTTTGCCTATGCAGTTTTGAACCAATGACCTTCACATCGTGGAGTGACTTAACAATACACCTCATCACTGTCCATTCTATGCCCCATGAGCATTTTTTAGCAATAAGTTATTACAACAAAATTTATAATATTATTTGCACAAAATGAATTTAAGTAGAGAGAATAACAATAATTTCTCTCACCTGTTTAAAATAAACTGAATTCACATATTAAGTTGTCATTTACTTTTGCATATTTATTATTTTACATTTATTTTGATTTTGAAATTTATCAAATATCGAAAGATTATATAATTTTTTTTTAGATATAACAAATTAAGGAAAAGTCAGTGTTTATAAAGATTTGGTTTTTATAATATTTCATATTTTAGGATTATGAAATAAGTTGGCGTTATTAATTATTTTGCAAAAAAATTGTCTAGAAATCTAAGAGTTATGTTTCCACATTGGTGAATGGTATTATGAATAAATCCATTAACATAAATTAATGCACTTAACTTTGGGGAATTCCAATCAAACATTTACTAATACAAAACTAGTAAAAAACTCTAATATTAACAAGTCTTATCTGAGTAATTGAAGTTGTTGGGAGCATTGTTTGTTGTTCTATTCATTAAGATTCAATTCTAAGAGACATGTTTGACTCCTTATGATAAGACTCAAATGTATATTTAACTCTTAAGCTATTGGATATACTCTTTATATTATAATGGTAAATGATTAATTTAATCTTAAACCTCACTCAAATTAGTTCAACCTATTATCAATTCATCATAATTAAAAAAATTATTAAAAACAATAAATTAAAATAACTCATTTATTCTCTAAACTAATATTATAAATATTTCATTAATATTTTAAAAAACAAATTTAATAGTATTATTATAAAATCATATATATTTTTAATATATCAAATATCAATATCTCATTAACATTAATACTTAATTACCCATAATACATTTTCTTTTTCTTTATATTGAATTACGAAATATATATTATTTTATATTTTTCCAACTTTATTTTCTTTTAAAAGATTAAAATATATTGTTATTGCATTATTAAAAAATATTTCTATTTCGTTTATATTTTGTAATTTATTAGTTTGGACAAGAATTTAGTAATAGATTTGTTTGTTCATCACTATTAGTTTAGTATTGACTAATGTAATTTATAATGTTTCACTTTGAAAAATAAGTATTTATTTTTCAATATTATTAAAAAAACTATTTTTCAAATATTTGATTGGATAATCCAATCAGAGATTTTATGCCATAATTTATGGATATGGTTGTAATCTTATTGCATTATTTTTAGATATTTGTGTAGTGATTTTTTATTCTTATTCTTTGAAGGAAGTAAATAACATATTTACCATAAGTTATTTCTCACTATAATTGAAGCGAGTCTTTGAATAAAAAAAATGGATAGGGCTGTTACTTCTCACCATTATTTATTTACTTGTGTAGGAGTAAAACTGTAAATGTGTAGCCCGCAGAGATTTGGTCTCGTGGCCAGCGAACGATCTGCTAAGTCGTCATAGATCGTCCGTGTCATTGTGCAGGTCACGAGTTCAAGTCTCGTCTTAACCGAGGGCCGTTCTTGCGGGCTGGGCGGTTCCTCCTAGAGGTTATAGTGGCAGCCGGTGGGATTCAACCCCGTGTAATGCGAGTACGATACCACCGTCGTTGCCAATTCTGCTAGTCACCAAGAAAACAAAACAAAACAAAAACAAAAACAAAAACTGTAAATGTGTAGATTTACTAGTGTGTACTACACACTAAAATTTATGCAAGTTCATGTGCATGAGCAAACAATTAATTTATCCACTTCACATCTCAATTTATTAGTTCCTCCCAAAGCAAGGCTATAGGATTTCATTTGCATATTAACTGCTACATTCACCAATGTAGGTTATATATTTTATGCAATTTTCCCCATAAGATAATTTTTACCTTCAGTGGCAGGAACTAAGCTACCCCACAACACTTTTTTAATATTGAGTCAACGATATATCCAATAATACATTAGAGCGTAATGAAAGACAAATTTTTATATAATGTTGGTTAGTTTTAATCAAAGAATCCTAGTAAAATTTATGGACATATATATATATATATATATATATATATATAGATATAGATATATAATCTAAAAACTTATAACATGCTTTTTCTGATTTAAAATGTTTATAAATTCTTCATTACAAATTCAAATAAAGTATATGATATATTAATATTAATTTAAAGTGATGCTTTTTTCAAAAAGAAAATATTCTTGTGTGAAGGTGCATGACATTCCTCTTACACTAATGGATGAGATAAAAATGTGCATAAAACTAAATAAACATAATTGTAACAATAAACAACATAGAAACCTACAATCATTGAACGTTGATTTCCCAAAGAAAACCTTGTTGGGAGAAAATATTCACATTACAAAGTGTAGTTTTTAACCTTGTACAGAAATTACATGCAAACAAATTCTTAAAAATAGAAAATAAACAATGGCGAGAGCATAAAACATAAAACATATATACACAGAGATTTTTCCCTAGATCCCAAAACTCTGAACTACCAAATTGATTTTTCGTTATATTCCTTTCAATGCTACAACACATATATATACATGCCAAATAATTCATAAACCACAACCCATTAACCTTGGATTAGAACATAATCTCAGTTCTCTTGACCGAATCTACAAGATACCATGGGTAGAAAACCATCATGCCTAAAACCATGTGCAAAACCCATGCACAAAACCATAGGTAGGTCCACCCACCTATATAGGCTCCAAACAAAAAATTCCTGAGATGTTTCCCTAGACCCCATAGAGGGGGGCTACCACCCCCCTCAAACCCCCCGACAGGGTGGCTGTTGCCCTCCTTTTGACCCCCCATTGTGCCCCCAAAACGAAGGGGGATTTGGCCGCCCCACCTCTAACCCCTTGGCTTCGCACGTGGGGCTAGTCGTGGAAAGAATATACCACACACCCAACACAAAGCATGCTCAATATATTATTCAATAACTAGAAAATGATTACAATGCATTAGAGAATATCCATGCTCTCAAGTACATTAAAACATAAAGGTTCTAAAGAAATTTCAACAACATAACATTTAAATAAAGACTCTTTTTCATTTCCTCCTACCTAAGCACTCAATAAATATGCATAATGAGATCATAAACAATTTATGGTTTCCCAATTCCACATGCTAGAAAACACCAACAATTAATTGGAAAGTTGCTCAACATTAATTTTATGTTACTACTGATCATTTATTACTTACTGTTACTAAATATTCATCACATATTACCACTCAAAATTTGTTATCTGCTATGGCACAACATTCATTACCTACTACCAAATTGCAAGATGTATAAAACACCTATTCAAAATTACCCCACTTGTCATATACTTTGCGAGAGTCTAAGGGAGAATGCATGAATCTATGAGATAATTATCAAGGGACATATGGTCCATAGTTTCAAATCACCACTTGATATTAACCATGTTCATTGATTTTGTCAATGGATCCACAACATTCTACAAAGTGTCAAATATCTTGACTTCACCATTCAATCCTCTATCATGTCTCAATGAAATGGTATTGTACATTAATATGATTTGTATTTCATGAAAGTTTGGGTTCTTAGCCCCAAAAAAAGGCACCATAACTATCACATTGAATTGCAATACGTCTTTACCTTAGCCCCACCTCTAAATATAGTTTCATAGACAAAATGACATCCTTACATGCATAAGTAGCTACCATATACTCTACATCTACAATGGACAAATAAACCATGGCCTATTTCTTTCTTGTCCAACTTAATACTACACCAAATAGTCAAAACACATAACTACTAGTAGACCTTCTTCTATATACATTCCCTTTCCAATAAGAATCCACATAAGGCTATTATTCAGTAAGTGATGGTCCCCTAAAACATCACTATGATAACAAAATGAATACTTGGAATTATGTCCCAAATACTTGAACACCCTCTTCATTACACCCCCAATGTTCACATCAACTATTATTCGTGAATTGACTAAAGACTCCCACTGTTTGGGCCATGCCCGATCTACTGTAGACCATTGCATACATTTAACTACTGATTGTAATCACCTAAGGACAAAAAGCTATATCCTCCATCTATGTGGGTGTTGGGTGAAATTTTTCAATCGAAAGCTTAGTTCCCAGAGAAATTGGAGCAATTAATGGTATGCAATGTGCCATGTGAATTTTTTGTAGCATAAATTTCACATACTTTAGCTCAACCAAAGCTTTCTGTTCACTCTCTCTTTGAAACTTCATTCCTATGATATATTTTCCATCCCCTAAGTCTTTCATGTCAAAATATGTTGAAAGATAAGTCTTCAAATCATGAATTACATCTATATTGTTACAAAACAATAAAATATCATCTACATAGAAAGTGATAATAAGGAAATGACCACCATCCTATTTGTAATACATATATGAATCAAATTTAGATCTAAAAATTCCCAATCCAAATATAAAATAATCAAACTTCTAGTACACATTATGGGAGACTATTTGAGACCATATAAATATTTTTTGAATTTACAAACCAATGATTCCTTACCTTTTTCAACATAGTGTAATCGTTGCTTCATATAGATCTTTGTCTTCAAGCCATCATGCATGAATTCTATTCTAACATCCATTTCTTTTATCTCTAAATCAAAAAGTTGCTTATACATATGAATAAACTTGATATATGTTAACTTAACAACTCAGGAAAGGCCCACCTTTCACAACCAACCTTGCCTTGTACTTTCCAACATTTCCATAAGAACTAATATTTTTTTGTTGAACACACATTTACATCCAATAGGGTTTCCTCCATTAAGAAATGGTACCAAGTCCCATGTATCATTATTTCTAAGTGCATCCCTCTCCTTATTGTTGGGACAGGGTCCCTTGCGGTCAATTTTGGGGCAAAAGCCCAAGTTTTTGTGATGTAAAGTGTAAAGTCTCTACAAGTTATGGATGTGGAGTGCATAGATAGTAAGTGTCATAAAGGGATTTTCCCTTCTTTTATTTAAGTTTTGTCAGCTTGTATAGACCTACGCATGGTCCGCAGACCACAGGATTGTATTAAAAAAGGAGAGTCTTAGAGAGTCTAAGGTAGTTCAACTAAGTTAAGTTCATAGTTGATGTAATGGGTCATTAGAAGGGAAGAGTGAAGAGTCTTAGAGTAGAAGAGAGACTCTGCAACTGTGTGCGCAGAGGCATAGAGTAGAGTCCGCAGCTGAGTGCGTGGAGCCCTGCAACTAAGTGCGCAAGGTAGTCTTGAGTCTTTAAGTAAATCTGAAGCATCAATAAAGACATTATTATGGAAATATCTGTGTTTGCCTAATTACTTCTGTTGTGAATGAATGTGTTTATGTTATGATGAATATTAGGTTTATGATTTAATACTGTATTTATGCACGATTTTGCATGGTTCACATTGTTATATGAACATAAGTAATAATATCTGTTTACGCGAAGAATATCTTAATGCATGCTAAAGATATCAGACACTTAAGCCGACCTAGGTAATAATAGAATTAGGAGTGATTATAGAGGTGCGTAAGTGGTTGATTCGCCTATTATGGTCCATGAAAGACAGTCGTAGACCTTCATGAAGGTCTGGAGGTTGGTAAGAGGAAGTTATATTGATAAGACTCAAGGTCTTATCGATTTGTGCCAAGACAGGTTTAGGGCATAAATTGAAATCATAACCATCTCTGGGTGTGGAAACTTGGTTCTAGCATCCCCCCATATTACTTCGGGTGAGACTTCAGTCCGCGTTCAATGGATTGATGCCGAAACTCACCTTTAAGAATGCCAAAATAACTTCTAGCAGCCCTTACAAATATTAGTGAATGATTGCCATAGAGATTCAAATTCAAATTTGTAGTAATATATCTTTGGAATATGCTTGATCAATCAACAGAAGGAGGTTCATTTGTGTTAATTTAGGTATGTTCTATGCTTAGAGCAATTTAACTTTGCTCTAAGCATAGTGTAGGGATTTGTTTGGAAAACTTAACTTTGAACCTGGGTCAGGACCCACTAAGCCAACAAATGGTTCCATTTCTAGGACCGGGATCTGCATAAATAGATGTGTGGTGTTGCATCACCGAAATCCAACTAAGAAGGAAATTGAAGATTGGTTGGATAGGAAGATCCACAAATTTGCGGTACGAGAAAACATAAATCCACAATTGACAAAATAATAGTGGTTGGACAGGTATCTGTACACAGAGATACACAAAATTTTCTTCTATTCCTTGCCAGCTGAATTATACGAGTGGATCGCAAAAATGGCAGATGACTAGGGAAGGTGGAGGCTTGACAGTCTAATAGTGTGGACCCTGGAGTTAGTGTGAAGATTGGAAGCCTCTGAAGATAAGATCATGTGCACCATCTATCACTAGCTTGATCGTGTCCTTGGAGGGTGTTAGTGCCTAAATCTACCTCATGCAGAGAAAGGCAGGTCTAGGGTAACATCAAACCACGCTTAACCTAGTAGCTAGCCCTACCAGGTCGGGAGAGGGCTCTCTCCTTGTCAATCTCAATGAAAATATATCAACGAAGGCTTGAGATGACTGATATAAATACTAAATTTAGGCTATGTATGTTTTCTCAGAGGATTTTAATTGATTTTAATGGTTGGTTGCTGGATCAGATGGGGAAGGCAGCTTTGGGTTCGAGAAATCAATATAGATTTGCAAAGCTTTTTGTGGGGCGAGGTAGACAAGTGTTTTAGCACTTTGAAATGAATGTAATGGTGAGTATAAAGAATGGTGAGGAGTTGGAGAGGGCATGAAAATGTCATGAGTCCTCCTCAAATAGTAGAAAACATGTAAAACTAAATAAACCCTAAGGCAGAGCACTGAAACACCAATGAATTCCACCTTTTACACCTGATTCATTTAGTTATGCAGAAAGAGAGAGATGATGGCACACATAAACATAAGATAAATTGAAAAAACTGAGAAGAAAATAATGCTAATTCACATTACCACAAGAATCCCACAAAATGCTGCAAAACCCTGGTTTATTTCCTTGCCAAATTGCAAAAGGGATGTACAATAGTGCTCAATGCATCCACAAGAGTCCAAACTTGACAAATGACTAAGAAAGTACAAGATATAGGCATAAAACCACCTATGCTATCCATCAGGGGTCGAATCCATGAGTTAAGGAGTTGTTTCAACAAGATCTAAACTAGGAACTGAAAAATAGGCAGTGGAACAACTTGCCTCTAAAACCATGGAAACTGATTCATTCAGTTCAAAACCACCTAAAACTGATGTATCTACCTCCTTAAGTCATTTTTCATCATTTTTACATCAAAGTACATAAATTTACATCATATTACATCATGAATTTGACCATGAGAGAGAAAAAGTCAAATTGGTAGAAAACTAGGCGAAAATTTGAGTTTTTGAGCAAAATTGGCAAAATTTTCCCTGATGCGCAGTGCCATTTGCCTGATGCACAACACCTTTTCCAAGCTAAGTTTTAAGGCCTTCCCCTTCACCAAATTTTCTCCAAGATGGCTTGTTGGAAAGGTCTATCTATCTACTTTCTAGGACAAGTGGAATTTTTGGATTTGGTGTCCATTTGCCCCTTCAAAAATCAGTTCTCCCAAGACTGCTTCCTATGGGTCCAAAAAGTGGCAGAGAGGGCATTTTTGAGGTTTTTTTTGCCCTTTAGGTGACCCAGATCTCCTCCAAACTTCATGAAACTTTCTGATTTTTCATATTTTTTCATGAGGAATCCAAAAATGTAAGCCATTCCTCAAAATTCCCAACCAACGCATCAAAGCAAATTTCCTGTGTTTTGCAATTAAAATTTAGGAAATGATAAAAGTTTCTCCAAAATGCTTCAAAATTGGCAAGAGGCAAGCTTATCAGTTGATTTTCTGAGCCAAGGAAGCTTCAGCCAAGATTATAAGTTTATCTTGCTCCTTTTTAGCTTTTAAGGCTCTCCTTAACTTGGCTTTTAGGCTTCTTATCCTTGTCTTACAAATTTTGTTCCGGGCCAAATAATGATAAGCCATGTGGCGCAACATGTTCTTTTCCTTGTTTTCCTTGTCCAATAGATTCTCAAGGTGGATATTCACCTTCTCCAACAAATATTCCCGGTCATTGTCTTTTCCAATGGATGTCACTTTGCCCTTTTCCCTCTTGGACTTTTTCCGGTTTTCTTCGATGATTTGTAACTCTAGGAGGTCTTGTTTATCTATCAATTGTTTGTTTTCTTGCTCAAGGAAGTTAATGATCCATTTAGCCCTCTCAAGCTTAAGAGATAAGGCTTGGATCTCAGCTTCTTTCTCCTTGATGACCACATCCTTGAGTCTTGAGCCTTGGGAGCCCAAATCAATGTCCTCTTCCTCAACCAACACAAAATCTTTGTCTTGGCCTTCAAAAGGCCCTTCATCATGCAATGGTTGCTTTCCTCTGTCCTGTACCTATTTTGCTGAAGAAGAAGGCAAAGCCCCTTTCACCCCAAGTGAAGATAGCATTTGCCTATTGTCTGGTGAAGAGAATGAGACCCCTTCCACCCCTGCTGGAGATAATACTCGTTTAATAGCTTCAAAAGGTCTTCTTGTGCCTTTTTCATAAGTTATAAACACAAGAATGTGAGCCTCTTCAGTTTTTCTTTCATGCTCTCTTTGTCGCCTGGAAGTTCCACCTTCCTCTTGAGGTTCTGCAAAAATTTGAGGCCCTTTGAAGATCTCATGGGAAATGAAGGTTTTCCATGGCACTCCCAACTGAGTGAGCTGATGCACAACAATAATTTTGATGACATAAAAGTGATAAATGCTATTAAGCTGCTGTGGGTATGGTTTTCTCTTTGCAAGCACAATGATCCTCTCTATATTTTTGCAAATGAAGTATGGAATACTCATCATTCTAACCCTGGTAAAATGCATAAGCAATCTAATATGATAGGCATAGACTCTGGAGAACCTTCCCTCACATGTGAAGTATTTAATGATGAGTTTCATTAGTGGAACATACTAGTCCTCCAAAAACTTGAAAGGAAACACCCTGCCCAATTTACTATGATATTTGGCTTTTATGTAGGGTTCATAGTTTTGTTTGCTGATATTCTGTCTTTTGTTCCATCTTTCCCCCACATCTGGCATCCTAGTTGCTTCTGCAATAATGGCTGGTGAAAGAGTAAAATTGATGCCAGCAAGCTGTACCATATTGTCCTCCATGTTGATGACAAATTGCCTTGCTAATTCATGATGATACTTAACCCTCTCAACCATCTCACAAAACTCAAAGCAAGATTGGTATCTGAAACAAGTGGTGGCAAGGGGATAAGCAAGAAGTTCAACAATGCTAATAGGCTCCTCTCTGATTATTTTCCCACCCTTGTGAGGTCTCCTAGGCTGTACATTCTTGTCTCTTGAACTCTCACTTTGAGTTTCTTCTTCATAACTTGAGTCACTGTTTCTTGTTGCCATGGCGCTTAGTGCTGTCTTAGGAAGATGATGTGATGAAGGTATGGTGAAAAATAGTGATGAAGGGGGGCAATGGTGATGAGTATGAAGAGATTTTACTCTTGGGAAATGGAATTGGGGAATGAAGGGATTAGTTTTAGGAAACTAGGGTTTAGTGAGGGATTTAGGGTTTGGTGAGGGAATTAATTGTTTTAGGGGAGAGGGATATGGGAAAATGGGATAAATGGAGTGATTCAGGGTAATAATAGAGTGAAAAGAGGTTTAATGATTTTTTTGTGATGGTGGAATGAAAATTGCACAATGAAATGGAAAACAGTGACGAAAAGCTGGGGTTTCATTTTCCACATGCAATATTTATGAAGAATGCAAGAGTGACCTCAAATTCAGCCTTAGGAGGATGATTACTTGTAGAATGAAAATGTAGCAATTTTGAGGGTTATGGCACAATTTGGAGCGATGTAGGAAGATCTGGACTGATGCACAACACACTAGGCCTAATGCGCAACGCCCATTCAAAATAACATTACAGGAAAGCCTCTGATGCGTAGTGCCAGCCTAATGCACAATGCACTTTCTCTAATGCGTAGTGCCAGGCCAAGTTGCTTGAAAAACAAGGTTTTTTGTCTCCTTGGCTCCAAATCGCGATTTTTTCTCTCCAAGGGTATTTTTCACCATGAAATGACAAATGACTCCCCTTTCACTTTAATATGGATGACTTTTAATTTTCACTTATCCCAAACCCACTTTTCTAATGTTAAAGTCACTTTTGGTCTTCAGCTCTGTTTTTGCATTGAAATTGACTTTCTTAATCACTTGGTAAACTGCTGCATTGCTGCTTGTGTTTTTTGTTTGCAATGGCTGAAGTTGGCAAGGTGAGCTAGCGCAACAGCTTTGAACTTATTACATATAGAAAAAATTGAAATTACATAAAACTTTTATACATAGGAATAAAAACTCTGTTTTCACCTCAAAATAGAGTTTTGAGGTAAAAACCACTTATTGTGTATATCATCATTGAAATTTTGATTTTGTGAACTTATTAGACCTCCTCATGTGCTTGCTGACCGTTTATTGAGTGTTTCATGACCATGGTGGAAAACCCTAGACCTAATGAGACCTAAAACCCTAAAAATGATTTTGGTAAATGGAATGAAATAAAATAACAGTAGATGACCTGAACATGTGAAAATAGGCCAGTAGGTAGACGACATGAGGGAAATTGACAAAGAACCACTACCATCAATTGATCCATGACCTAATGGAATGCAGCTGATCAGATGGGACACCTACTATGCATGCAAAAAGAGAAATTTGATCACTGATGGAGGGATGAAGATACCGACACTAACATTGGCTCCAATGGGGATGGTAGCTCCTGGGAGGTGCCAAGAACCACAGATCTCTGGGAGAGCAGACCAAGGCCTTTTCCATTGGGCAATGGAGCCCAGATACTTTGAAAACTAAAACTGACACTATGACTCAAAATGACTCAAAACTAAATTGACTAAAACAAAAACAAATGACTAAAGACTTACTTAACTAAAACAAGTACTTACAAAGCATTTTTAATGGCATCAGACCATCGATATTTGAGGGCTTCAAATCATGATGACAACCACCTACCTACTGATGAAAAATGTACAATCATGTGAAGTGGGCCTTCCAATGTAACCTATCCAGCAGATGGCTACATATTGAAATCCTACTCTTACTTTCCCCGAGCAGGTAGAACGATGTAC
Source organism: Pinus tabuliformis (assembly GCA_031772625.1). Lineage (NCBI taxonomy): Eukaryota > Viridiplantae > Streptophyta > Pinopsida > Pinales > Pinaceae > Pinus > Pinus tabuliformis. The sequence goes on from CM062820.1 coordinate 482,097,792, forward strand.
ATGTAGGCAACTCACAATAACCATTGAAACCAAGGCTTATGCTAACAAACCAGGCAACATTCAACTTCTCTAATGCTTGTAAAAGAATGCCAAAGGGATCTTGAAAATCCTGAAGCACTAGCTTGTCTTGAGATCCAACAGCAAAAATACAAGTACTCCCTTTATTCTGATCTGAAAGAACAACTGGTTGCTGAGTGATAGGAAGGCATAGAGAGGTATAAGCTTCTGTTGTTTGAGTGTTAGCTGTAAATTCCTCGAGCATGAGAAATTCTAACATATTGTCTCTCTCAGGCTCATACTCCTCAATTTCATGGTCTAGGTCATTCTTAAGCAGAAAACAATCTTCAATATTATCAAACATGACAGCCTTATCATCTTCATAAAAGAAAATATTATCTGTTCGCTAATCTATAAATCTAATTTCAAGACTGTCATCATTTTCAAAAGAGGAAGAAGTTTCACCAACACTTTCTTGACCATGTAAACACTATAGACCTGCATTAGCTTGGGCTATAACCTGACCTTTTAGGAGTAGATCTATCTCATCTTCAGACATAGGAGATATGACTTTTTGTTTTGTTTTGCTCAAGTGATTATTGTCTTCTTAAAATAACATTTCGAAACATGAAAAACCTGAATGACAGTCCTTAATTCCTTGGTCTTCTGAAATTTGAAAACATTGTTGATCATCTTCATATGACATGGCAATAAAATTGTCATCGCACTCATCAGTCATACGAAGGAAAACTTCAGATGTTTCTTGAAACTCAAACTAACACTTCTATCATTTACCACTGAGTTATCCAAAGAAGATTTTTCACTTACTTGAACAAAGATCTCATCTTGTTTTTCATAAAAGGACTGGATTACCTCCTCATGAAGGCTTTGTTCTAATGAAATGAAAACACTTGGGTCAATAACCCTGTCTTCCTCATCACAGATGATCTCAACAACATAGCTCTCCTTCATGGGATTCAAAACAAGGTAGTCTTCATCATCATGATCTGAATCTAGATCTAAAATAGTCGACTTAACTTTATCACATTCTGAAATTGAAACTTGACTTTCCTGCATACTGTCTTCTTCTATGGACGGATCTGAAATAAAAACTTCTCTTTCATCATTTTCCATTGTACTAAGATCGTGATCTAGCTGCAAATTTTCCTGTGCATCTTGATAAGTATCTTCTTTATGCTGTTGAAATGGATTTTCGTACAGAGCCTCCATGATCTCATCATCCATGAAGTCATCATCTTCATAAATTCTCTCAAGACTTTCAATAAAACTATAAACATGTTTGCAATAGTTCTAAACTAAATTTAAGGATGGATAAGATTCTTTATACCTTTCAAAGAACATGGCATGAAAATCCTTTAAACAGTAAATACAAGCAGGTGGCAAACTTTCATACCAAGATCGGGCTTCACCTTCCAGAGTGGCCATGAATATCTTCATCAAACAATATTCAAGAAAATCAACCTTCAACTTGTGAATATGCATGTGAAATCTAACCAGATGCAAAGTAGCATCATTCCTATCATCAACTTTAAACATAGGCAAATTCCTTTGCCAATCTACCTTAGGAATTTTATTTGGGAAACCTAGAATGTGATCTCGGCTCATGGGAGCATACCTTCAAGCAAGCAAATCCATTTTGATAACAATGAAGTCACCAAGAAATACTTCAATCTACTGGTTCTTGAAGAGTGGAGTTGCCATAAAAATTCTAAACCTTGGGATTCTTTGACACTGGAGTCGCCAGGTGAATGATTTTAGCCTTCCGATGTCTGATCGTTGTCCACCATTAACAATTAGATCTAAAATTGATACATTTTACTAAGGAACATAAAACTACGTTCCCTAGTATGGTCGCCACTATGTTAGTGCCTAAATCTACCTCAGGTTGAGAAAGGCAGGTCTAGGGTAACATCAAACCACACTTAACCTGGTAGCTAGCCCTACCAGGTCGGGAGAGGGCTCTCTCCTTGTCAATCTCAATGAAAATATATCAAGGAAGGCTTGAGATGACTGATATAAATACTAATTTTAGGCTAGGTATGTTTTCTCAGAGGATTTTGATTGATTTTAATGGTTGGTTGTTGGATCAGATGGGGAAGGCAGCTTTGGGTCCGGGAAATCAACACAGATTTGCAGAGGTTTCTGTGGGGCGAGGTAGGAAAGTGTTTTAGCACTTTGAAATGAATGTAATGGTGAGTCTAAAGACTGGTGAGGAGTTGGAGAGGGCATGCAAATGTCATGAGTCCTCTTCAAATAGTAGAAAACATGTAAAACTAAATAAACCCCAAGGCAGAGCACTGAAACACCAATGAATTCCACCTTTTACACTTGATTCATTTAGTTATGTAGAAAGAGAGACATGATGGCACACATAAACATAAGATAAACTGAAAAATCTGAGAAGAAAACAATGCTAATTCACATTACCACAAGAATCCCACAAAATGCTGCAAAACCCTGGTTTATTTCCTTGCCAAACTGTAGAAGTGATGTACAATAGTGCTCAATGCATCCACAAGAGTCCAACCTTGACAAATGAATAAGAAAGTACAAGATATAGGCATCAAACCACATATGCTAGCCATCAGGGGTCGAATCCATAGTTAAGGAGCTATTTCAACAAGATCTAAACTAGGAACTGAAAAATAGGCAGTGGAACAACTTGCCTCTAAAACCATGGAACCTGATTCATTCAGTTCAAAACCACCTAAAACTGATGTATCTACCTCCTTAAGTCATTTTTCATCATTTTTACATAAAATTACATAAATTTACATCATATGACATCATGAAATTGACCATGAGAGAGAAAAAGTCAAATTGGTAGAAAACTAGGCGAAAATTTGAGTTTTTGAGCAAAATTGGCAAAATTTTGCCTGATGCACAACGCCTTTTACAAGCTGAGTTTGAAGGCCTTCCCCTTCACCAAATTTTCTCCCAGATGGCTTGTTAGAAAGGTCTATCTATCTACTTTCTAGGACAAGTGGAATGTTTGGATTTGGTGTCCATTTTCCCCTTCAAAAATCAGTTCTCCGAAGACTACTTCCCGTGGGTCCAAAAGGTGGTAGAGAGGGCATTTTTGAGGTGTTTTTTGCCCTTTAGGTGACCCCAATCTCCTCCAAAATTCATGAAAATTTCTAGGTTTTCATATTTTTTCATGAGGAATCCAAAAATATAATCCATTCCTCAAAATTCCCAACCAGATCAATGCATTGTGCCAGTGGTGCTGCGCATCAGAGCAAATTTCCTATGTTTTGCAATTAAAATTTAAGAAATGACAAAATTTTCTCCAAAATGCTTCAAAATTGGCAAGAGGCAAGCTTATCAGTTGCTTTGTTGAGCCAAGGAAGCTTCAGCTAAGATTCTAATTTTATCTTTCTCCTTTTTAGCTTTTAAGGCTCTCCTTAACTTGGCTTTTAGTTTTCTTATCCTTGTCTTACAAATTTTGTTCCGAGCCAAATAATGATAAGCTATGTGGCGCAACATGTTATTTTCCTTGTTTGCCTTCTCTAGTAGCTTCTCAAGGTGGATATTCACCTTCTCCAACAAATATTCCTGGTCATTGTCTTTTTCAATGGATGTCACTTTGCCCTTTGCCCTCTTGGACTTTTGCCAGTTTTATTTGATGATTTGTAACTCTAGGAGGTCTTGTTTATCAGTCAACTATTTGTTTTCTTGCTCAAGGAAGTTAATGATCCATTTAGCCCTCTCAAGGTTAAGAGATAACGCTTGGATCTCAGCTTCTTTCTCCTTGATGACCACATCCTTGAGTCTTGAGCCTTGGGAGCCCAAATCATTGTCCTCTTCCTCAACCAACACAAAATCTTTGTCTTGGCCTTGAGAAGGCCTTTCATCATGCAATGGTTACTTTCCTCTGTCATGTACCTACTCTGTTGAAGAAGAAGGCAAAGCCCCTTTCACCCCTGGTGAAGATAGCATTTTCCTATTGTCTGGTGAAGAGAACCAGACCCCTTCCACCGCTAGTGGAGATAATACTCGTTTAGCAACTACAAAAAGTCTTCTTGTGCCTTTTTCATAAGTTATAAACACAGGAATGTGAGCCTCTTCAGTTTTTCTTTCATGCTCTCTTTGTCGCCCGGAAGGTCCACCTTCCTCTTGAGGTTTTGCAAAAATTTGAGGCCTTTTGAAGATATCATGGGCAATGAAGGTTTCCCATGGTACTCCCAATTGAGTGAGTTGATCCACAACAACAATTTTGATGACAGCAAAGTGATAAATGCTATTAAGTTGCTGTGGGTATGGTTTTCTCTTTGCAAGCACAACCATCCTCTCTATGTTTTTGCAAATGAAGTATGGAATACTCATCATTCTAACCCTGGTAAAATGCATAAGCAATCTGATATGATAGGCATAGACTCTGGAGAACCTTCCCTCACATGTGAAGTATTTAATGATGAGTTTCATTAGTGGAACATACTGTTCCTCCAAAAACTTGAAAGGAAACACCCTGCCCAATTTACTATGATATTTGGCTTTTATGTAGGGTTCATAGTTTGTTTGCTGATATTCTGTCTTTTGTTCCATCTTTCCCCCACATCTGGCATCCTAGTTGATTCTGCAATATTGGCTGGTGAAAGAGTAAAATTGATTCCATCAAGCTGTACCATATTGTCCTCCATGTTGATGAAAAATTGCCTTGCTAATTCATGATGATACTTAACCCTCTCAACCATCTCACAAAACTCAAAGCAAGATTGGTATCTGAAACAAGTGGGGGCAAGGGGACAAGCAAGAAGTTTAGCAACGCTAATAGGCTTCTCTCTAATTATTTTCCCACCCTTGTGAGGTCTCCTAGGCTATACATTCCTGTCTCTTGAATTGTCACTTTGAGTTTCTTCTTCATAACTTGAGTCATTGTTTCTTTGTTGCCATGGTGCCTAGTGTTGTCTTAGGAAGATGATGTGATGAAGGTATGGTGAAAATTAGTGATGAAGGGGGACAATGGTGATGAGTATGAAGATATTTTACTCTTGGAAAATGGAATTGGGGAATGAAGGGATTAGTTTTAGGAAACTAGGGTTTAGGAGGGATTTAGGGTTTGGTGAGGGAATTAATTGTTTTAGGGGAGAGTGATATGGGAAAATGGGATAAATGGAGTGATTTAGGGTAATAATAGAGTGAAAAGAGGTTTAATGATGTTTTTGTGATGGTGGAACGAAAATTGCACAATGAAATGGAAAACAGTGATGACAAGCTAGGGTTTCATTTGCCACATACAAGATTTATGAAGAACACAAGAGTGACCTCAAATTAAGCCTTAGGAGGATGCGTACTTACTTGTAGAATGAAAATGTAGCAATTTTAAGGGTTATGACATGATTTGGAGCGATGTAGGAAGATTTGGACTGCTGCGCAGTGCACTGGGCCGAATGCGCAACGCCCTCCTGATGCGCAGCGCCTGTTCAAAATAACACTGTAGGAAAGCCTCTGATGCGCAGCACACTACCTTTGATGCGCACCGCCAGGCCAAGTTGCTTGAAAAACAGGGTTTTTTGTCTCCTTGGCTCCAAATTGCGATTTTTTCTCTCCAAGGGTATTTTTCACCATGAAATGACAAATGACTCCCCTTTCACTTTAAATATGGATGAATTTTAATTTTCACTTATCTCAAACCCACTTTTCTAATGTTAAAGTCACTTTTGGTCTTGAGCTCTATTTTTGCATTGAAATTGACTTTCTTAATCACTTGGTAAACTGATGCATTGATTCTTGTGTTTTTTTTCTGCAGTGGCTAGAGTTGGCAAGGTGAGCTAGGGCAATAGCTCTGAACTTATTACATATAGAAAAAATTGAAATTACATAAAAATTTTATACATAGGAATAAAAACTATGTTTTCCACTTATTGTGCATATCATCATTGAAATTTTGATTTTGTGAACTTAGTAGACCTCCTCATGTGCCTGCTAACCCTTTATTGAGTGTTTCATGACCATGGTGGCAAACCCTAGACCTAATGAGACCTAAAACCATAAAAATGAATTGGTAAATGGAATGAAATAAAATAGCAGTAGATGACCTGAACATGTGAAAATAGGCCAGTAGGTAAATGACATGAGGGAAATTGACAAAGAACCACTACCATCAGTTGATCCATGACCTAATGGAATGCAGTTGATCAGATGGGACACCTACTATGCATGAAAAAAGAGAAATTTGATCACTGATGGAGGGATGAAGATACTGAAATTAACAAAGGGTTTGTGACAGAGTTCATGGTCGATACCTCAGTTAGCTACAACGAAGTAGAGCGACGCTTCTTCAAGGGACCGTGAGGTAAGTGTTATCACTCCACAATTTTTGTAGAGTTGTTGTGAAAGAAATGATAGAGGTAACCACAAACCTACTTTGGAGATTAGGATCTAGCCTTCCTAATGCTCAGAGAGGGCTCTTACTTTATGATTTAACTTTGTTTAGTCAACTGATTTTAGGCTTGTTATTATTGTACTTGGGTTTTGGTTTTGATTTGGTGGTGGGATCACTGACTTATATAGATAGAGGGATTTATTTTACCATTGGATTATGGGGTCAAGTGTCAAGAAAACAGGATTGGATCAAGTTCTAAAGATAGGTGTTTACAGGGCAAAGTAGCTGAGTAAATTCAGATCTAAAGGCTGGATGGTGAAGTGGTTTTCAATCAGGGTCAAGGAGCAATTAAGGGTTCCTCAAACCAGATAGTGAAGGAAATGGTAGGTGTCAATCGAAACTAGGGAGAAATGAAGGATTCCCTACTCTGGATATCATAAGAAAACATTAAAATGATTAATTGTTCAAGACACAGTGTACTTCAACAAATTTTGAAATAAATTTCCAGTTAATTCATTCAATTTAGATAACATGCAAGTTTGTGAAACACTTAAGAAAATAACAATTTGACAAAAAGAAAATACTTCACTGAAGTAGCTCAACACATGAATCCTATAATTCAATTTCTTTATTACTAAGTCTACTAACTTGAAAAATTGGTACAATGAACCCTCAGGTTATAGATCAATACAACTATAGAAATGTCTAGCAATCCACCCTCTATACTTCGAATTATGAAGTATTTATACAAAAATAGTTTACAAAATATCCCAAACTGTCTTGGGAATTAATCTAGGAAAAAGAAATATCTTCATGCAAGAAGATAGAGATAGATATTCAATTGCTGCAATCTGTCCCTGTTTATTAGGTTGTGTGTCTTATTCTCCTTTGTTGTTGGTCTTCCATGCTGACTATTCTTTTTACTTTGTCTTTTAACTGATACTCTTTCATCTGATACTCTTTGACCTAGGCTGACCTGTTGCTTTTCTTTTACTGCTCTGTTTTCACCTTTACCCTGCCTTTTTATAGTAAGTCATTTAACTTTTCCCATGTTTTTGCATTTGGTAATTTGATATTTACCATTTTTCTGTAGATTTGATCTGCTTCTATGTACTTTGCAAAGGTGGGCCTGTTCACAAAAAGGTGTTTTACCTCATGCTAGAGGTAAAATAGGTTCTCAAAAGTCTGGTACAAAACCTTTCCTGTAGGCATCCCTTTCATAGAAGAGTTATTGGCTTGATCTCTTGCCACTTCTCTGATTTTCCTATTGTAGTCTTCATGTGGCATCAATCTGTCATTTATCACTAAGGGATTTGGTAGACCTTTCTACCTCAAAGCATCAAACTTAACCATGAACCTGTTTATAGCCAGCTCCATGGTTTGGCATTTGTCCTCAAGGTTCATCATTAAGTTCCTCTTGGTGAGCACATTGTTCACCTCTAGTATGGTGCTAGTCTTGTCAACTATGTCTAGCTCCTGCAATTCATATTTATTTTTGGAGTTAAGGAATTGGATTATTTTGGTGGCTTCTTCTGGCATGTCTCCAAGTTCGGCCTTAACTCTCTGAATTGCTTCAGTAGCCTCTTTGACTAAATCATTTTGTTCAAACATGACTTGAATATATGGCCAAATATCATTAATAGAGTCAATGATATTGGCCCATAGATGTTCTTTAGCTTGGGCAAGTGGCTCCTTCAATGTTAGCTCTTTCTCCAAATTCTTCATTCTTTCAGTCAACTTGGTTGACTTCTGAACTTCATTCTTGTGCATTATTTGTGCCAGTTTCTTCTTATCCTCCAAACTTGTTATTTGTTCTTTTAGTTTATTTATCTCAGTGGTCTGAATGGACATGTCCTCCATTGCTTTGACTAGTTTGCTTGCCTCATCACTTGGTTGAGTTGTTGTTGTTGTTGTACCTATTGCTGATGTAGATGTTGTTGCAGCTGGAAGTGTTGTAGGCAGTGGAGCTGTGGGGCCAATGAAGCTACAAAGGTTGATGGAACTGTTGTAGTCATTGTGGGAATGGCAGTGGCAGTGGCTGTCTCAAGGCTGGTCTGTTTCAACTGTATCAAGTTGTCCAGTTCCTTCTCCATTTCTTTCAATTGATCATTTAAATGGAGATTGAGGTCCATCATCTCCTCCTGCTGAGTTTGGCTTTCAAGGTGTTAGGGTCTTATAATAATAGGATTCATAATTTTGAATTGGCTATGGTTAGTCTTGTAAATATTGTACACACCTTTGCTTTTTGTAAAATATTTTCCATATTAAAAATTAAAAAATGTAAAGAGGGTATGTCCTAAAAGAATAATCAAAGGACAAAAAGAAAAAGAAAAGATAACAAAAGTGAAAAATATGAACCCCAAACAAAAACAGATCATGAAAGTGTGCAAATTTAAGTGCCACTACTTTTACTTTTATGTAAAAAATAATGGTTGTGTGCAGCTTGTCATAAATGCCACAACCCATGATAGTAAAATAGCTTAATATTGACTAATTCATGCTTTAAATTTCATGTTTATAGATAGAGAATAAAGATCTAGCCAAACTGTTTAATCTTGGAAGATTAGTAGATAGGTAGAGAAATAAAAATGTGCTCATCAACTTAATTTGAACCATTGGAAGTTATAATGTTAGAATTAGATAGTTTGCTTGTCAAAAGAAAAGGAAATAAAGGGTCTGCTAGCTAAAATGAACCCAATAAAGTGAAGAAAAAATGTTAGGATAAATAATGGGTAGATAGGATAAAGTTTGCAAATGTATAAGGTTGTTAAATCATGAGCACATTTATCATTCTTAAACTTATGTTTCAGTGTGCAGGAGAATTTATGAGAGTAAAAGGATGTTCACTAGATTACTTGATTAACTTCCCCTCATTTCCTTTCACCCTCCACATACTTGCTTACTAATTTCCCCATTATCCCATCATGTCTTATAAAAATACCCTTTTCCCCTTCATTTTGACCCTGACCCCTTGGTTTCACACATTTCCCTAGTGAATTACCCTCCAAAGGTCATCCGCCTACCCAAAACCCATTTTCCCTAGTGTGAAGCCCATTCCCCATTGCAAAAATCTCCCTTCCCCCCTTATTAATTTCCCTAATTTACCTCAAAACCCATGAAACCCCCTTATCCTAAGTTGTATCCCCCCCGCATTATTTAATTAATTCCTCGAATTCATATTTTCCCAAAAAATCTTTTAACCCAAACCTTTGGTGCGGTTAAGAAAACCCCACCATAATAAACCCTGGTCCCACTCCATTAACCCTCGCTTATATTTAATCCCCACTTTGTTCATTAAATAATTACAATTAGTTGTAATTAACCCCTCGGGCCCTGCAAATCTTCCACCCTACTCCCTCCGTGTAGCTTGACCCCATGACAATTGTCCGATATTCTACCCTTAGATCCAACAATGCGCATCCATATCGCGCTCATTCCCTCTTTGACCTTTACCAGACCGAGAGCACGCAAGATTCGCGGTTTTTCCTGGGCCCTATTCTACTACGTTAGGCAAAATCACGTGCTCTCAAGGAAATACCGCCCGCTCTCCAAAACGGTGCGATGGCCCCTAAAACCGCCTCCCTGCCAAAAGATAAAACTATCCACTGTTCATTTATGAATTCGTGCCAAATTGTAATCGTTTCCAGTTAAAAGGTCGGAGAAGCCCATTTCGACTCTTTTTGCTTGTTTGCACTATGAATGCTACCCAAGCCTTCCCGCTCCACCCTAAGCCTCTGCAACAGAAATTGACCGCTGTTCCCCTCCTGAACAAACTCTAGATGCCCAATTCAAGCATCCAGTGCACAATTAAAGCCACCGTACCATCTATAGTCACCATTGAAACCAACTTGCAGCCATACCACCAAAATTCCAGGTATTTTTGGGAAAACCAGAATGACCCTCTAAATTTGAAAACGTACAGTCAAGTTTAAATAATTAATTAATTGAAATTAATTAATACATTTGCCTAATTGAAGAGTAATTTGCCTATATACCCAAAACCCCTCTTTTTCAAACTGCAATTACCCTCTCATTGTACTAGAGTTTCCCAAACCTCACTTTTACAACCAATACAGGCTAAATCCCAATCCATAAACTTAGTCATGGCTTCCCAGACCTCTCCAGATGTGAGACTTGTGTCAACCCCCCACCTGGACATCGACCATTTGGCACTAGCAGACAAGGATTTCCAGATAAAAGATACGGCTACCCTAGCCTACCTTTTGAAGCTCCATTACTGGAGTAAGGATAGATTCCTGAACCATGCCGATGAAATCCATCTATGGGAATCCAATTTACCCAAATATCTATTCCAAGAAGTTCACCCATTCCCTGATATCATACATTTTTGTCATGCCTGCTATATCCCTAGCCAAAGGGCTATTGTTGCCCCAAACCAGCAACTCTTATTCACCATCACACCAGAGTCTATCAACCAAATGTTGTAAGTCCAACCTAGCCCTAATCAAACCCCATTATCTATTGGAGACCTATTAGACTTATATATCACACTAGACCTGGTTAATATAAGACAAATCTTCTAGACCTTCATCATTGAATACCACCATACTCCCACAGCTACTCCACCTTATGCTGCTACCATTTTTTTCAGAGACAGGTAGACATATAATCACCATGCTCTCTTGCATCCTAGGATATACTTCAGATGAGCATGTCGATGAGGTTATCATGGCCTTCTTGTCCATCTTCACCCCAGGAAAGCCTCCTGATATAATGTACAATTATGCTCAGTTCATTGCAGATAGGATGCATGAAAAATTCACAAGACTGGCCACTGAAAGAGTTTTCAAGTACTCTTCAGTGTTATTTCACATGTTTTTGTATTACTAGGCATATAAGTTCCCTGTAAGCATCCAGAAGTTGGATACCAAGGGAAAAGAGAGATCAGTGGTCTACTGGCCACCCTTGATACAGAAATTCTCCACAACATTTACCTACAAAGACTTCATAGATTCATTTGTCTACCCAATCATGAACATGCTGACCAGTAACACTCAACCTAGAATCAACCAAGAAATCAAGAGGCTGCTACAGTTGGCTATGAACAACAATGTGGGAGACTGGTACCTGTACCAAAACCACATTGAAATCAGGGTTTATGGCTTCCAATTAGCCCCTTATAAATTGCCCAAATACCTCCCTATGAGGATATTTGCACTTGAGTATTTCAGACAAATCATCAACTCTAATGAGGTCCACTTCCTATCTGCTAGGAAGAAGACCCAGTTTAAAATGAAAAACCAATTGGGCCCATTCATTTGCAATAACAGAGAGGCTGACAAGATACTACAACAGATGAAATTCAGGAACAAATTCATGTGGTAGTATGACCCTCATGGGGTCATAAACAAGATAAGACTCAAGGTCAAATTGGGACCTTTCATCCACCACCCAAGACCTAACATTGAACAGTTTGCCAACAAATTTGAGTGGTTGGAAAACACATCGATTGATATGGATAGCATAGTCATGGATGTTGAAAACACACTCATTGATCTAGAAAAGAAAATTGACCAGAACTCTTTCCTGTAGGTTCCAGAACTAGGGGAACCAATGTGTAATCCCCCTGATTTATAGACCTTAGCCAATGATGAGAAGAATCAAAAGAGGAACAGGGAAGAGGGTTCCAGTTCTATCATGGAGACTACAAATGAGCTTTTTGAGCTCAGAAAAAGGCCCAAGTTGAATCCTGTGTCTGAACAGGAGGAGAAAATTGAATCAGTGGAAATAACTGACACTAAAACAATGGGGCAGAGGAGAAAAGACATAGCTGCTTCAGGTGAAACACAACAACCATCAACCTCCAACACTCAAATGATTGAGAGACAACTGAGTGTTGAGGTTTCCTCCTTTATTAGACTAGCTGACAGAGAAAGAGACATCAAAGATAGGTATAAGGAAATAAATATGAGGAATGAGAAGTTGAAGGCTAAGACATATGCTGAATACTTCAAACATACACCAGCTAACCAGAGCAGGTTGATGTTAGCCTTTGAAATCAAAGTAGGCAAGATGCAAGTCTCATTTTTCCAGCCCACTGCTTAGCAACCAAAGAACTCAACTGATTACAGGAAGACTGATTTTGAGGTGATGGCCAGGGATGTTCATCCCATTGACCAAATAGAGTTTCATAAACAGTTTGGAGAAATGATTTACTCCACCCTTACAAGAAAGGCCATGGCTGCACATAGGCTGTAGGCTTCACTGGATAATGTAACAGCCCAATATAAATTGGAGAAGGCCTCCTCACAGGCCAAAGACAACAGGATCAAGTCATTGGAGGACTTGGTCATTGAATTGGGCCATGATCCAAGTGACATTAAGGCTGCTGAGAAATTGATAAAAAATAAGAATGAGGATATAACAACTCTTAAGAAACAACTCAAGCTACCTCATTTACAACACCCACAAACAAAGGAGGTCCTAGAGAGCCAAACCAATCATGAAGAGATGATGGACTTATTGTTGCAACTGAATGATCAGTTAAAGGAGATGGAAAAATAATTGGATAGCTTGATTCAACTAAAACAAGCTAGTCTTGAGGGTGCCCCTACAACTGTCATCCCAATAGTTACCACTGTTGTACCTTCTACTTTGGCATCATCCTTAGCTCCCACAGCTCCAATGGCCACAACACTGCCAGCATCTACACCAACTACATCAGCAACAGGGTCAACAACAACAGGGTCTACAGGTGATGAAGCAAACAGGTTGGTCAAAGCAATGGAAGAAATGTCCATTCAGACCACTGAGATGAACAGGCTTAATGAAAAAGTGGCCAGCCTGGAAATAGACTGCAAGCTTGCCCAAATCACGCACAAAGAAGAACAACAGAAATCTACAAGGATGAATGAATGAATCAAAAGCCTGGAGAAGGAACTCACATTGAATGAACCTCTAGGTCAGGCTAAGAAGCAACTGTGGTTCAATATCATTGACTCTGCCAATGATATTTGGCCATCCATCCAGGTTATTTTTGAAAAAATTGATTTAATAAAACAGGCTACAGAAGCCATTCAAAGAGTCAATGCAGAACTTAGATATATGCCAGAGGAAGCTATAAGGGTCATTCACTTCCTCAACTCCAAGAACAAGTATGAGCTGCAGGAATTAGAGATACCTGACAGAACATGTACAATTTTGGAAGTTAAAAGGGTCCTCACCAAGAGGAATTTGATGTTAAACCTGGAAGACAAGTGCCAAACCATGCAGTTGGCCATTGACAAATTTATGGTCAAATTTGAAATTTTGAGGCAAAAAGGTTTACCAAATCCCTTGGTTATAAACGAAAAGTTAATGACACAGGAGGACTATAATAAAAATATCAGGGAAGTAGCCAGAGATCAGGTGAATACTTCATCCATGAAGGGCATACCTACTGGCAAAGTATTTTATCAAACTTTTGAGAATTTGTTTTAACACCAGCATGAGGTAAAACACCTTTTTGTCAATAAGCCTACTTTTGCCAAGTATACAGAGGCAGATGGGATCTACAGAAAGATGTTCAATACCCAATTACCAAATGCTGAGACATGGGAAAAACTAAATGATTTACTGTGGAAATACATAGTAAATATATAAAATGTATAGTAAAAAGTAAAAGGGAACAGTAAAAGGATATTGACAGGTCAGCCAGGTCAAAGTGTATCAGATGAAAGGTCAGAGTAAATAGAGAATCCAGCGTGAAGACTAAACAACAAAGCAAACTAAATGGGAAAAGATCAAAGATTAAAGCCAACACAACCTAATAAGCAGGGACAACAAGCAACAGTTCAATAGCTATCTCTATCTTCTTGCATGAAGATTTTTCTTTCTCCTAGATTAGTTCCTAAGGAAATTTGGGATATTTTGTAAAATATTTTTTTATAAATACTTCATAATTCGAAGTATTGAGGGTGGATTTCTATACATTTGTAAAGTTATTTTGATCATAAACCTGAGGGTTATTGTACCAATTTTCAAGTCAGCAGACTGGACCAAGTAATAAAGAGATTGCATTATAGGATTCATGTGTAGAGCTATTACAGTGAAGTATTTTCTTTGTTAATTTGTTATTCTCTTATGTTTTTTCACAAACTTAAATGTTATCTAAAGTTGAATGAATTAACTGGAAATTTGTCTCAGAATTTGTTTAAGTTTACTCTGTTTTCCACAGTTAATCATTTACATGTTTTCTTCTGATATCTGGATCTGAGAATCCTTAACTGCTCTCCCATCCTGGTTGACCTCTTTCACTTTCTTCATAATCCGACCTAAGGAACCCTTAATTTCTCCTTGGATCTGATTGAAAAACTACTTCACCATCTAGCCTTGAGATCTAAAGTAACTCTGCTATCTTTCCCTTTAGACACTATTTTAGAACTTGATCTAGTCCTGTTTGTCTGACATTTAACCCCATAACCCAATGGTAAAAAGACAACCCTTTTTCATTTAAGTGATCCCAACATAAAATCTAAATCAAAACCCAAGCACAATCATAACTAGCCTAAAATCAAATAACTAAACAAAGTTAATAAAAAAGAGAGAGCCCTCTTTGAGATTCGGAAGGCTAGATCCTAATTTCCAAAGTTGGTTTGTGGTTACCTCTATCATTTCTTTTTCTAACAACTTAGAAGAAATTTTGGAGTGATAACATAATTGGTAACCATATTGGGGACTTCGATCCTCAGTCAAATAAAACTTTAAGGAAACCTAAAATTTCATCTGTAGCCCCTTAAAGTCATTTTTATAATTTGTTCTTAAAAAACTTTCATAAAAACAACTAAACAATTAAAATTCTGGCTCCCAAGAAGACTCACTATACAAGGGCAAATCCAGATCCAAACCCTGCTACCATAGTTGATGACCCAGACAAGATTTTAAGAAAACCAAAAAAGGTAGAAACTCAAGCAAGTAGTAGCCAGTTAGTTAAATCAAATTCACTCCGAGAGGAATTATCAACTTTAGAAGAAATTTCATTTGATTTGTCATTTCATCTCTCATTATTTAGAACTAAATCAGAGAATCCAATTCATGAAACTGTGTTAGACCCTAATTTTATTCAATTCATTGAGACGAAAAAGGTGCCTATACAACCAGATTTAGATAAATTTGTGTTGGATACTTTTGAAAAGTTAGAAGCTTTAACCTCCACATTGATAAGCCATATAGATGATGCTTACTTTCAACAATCAGTTGAACTAGCTGCCCTCACTGCTGCTGCCTCAGAAATTTCTGCACAGTCTTCAAATACTGTAAATACACCTTCATTTACTACCACCCCACCCATTGTATCCACCAAAATCGATTCCCCTAAACCAGTCATTCATCAGCTTCTTATCCAACCAAACTCCTCATCCTCATTTAGTTCATCTCCATCTATTTTAAGCCCTTCCTCAAGTACCAGCACTTTACTCCCTAGTCAAGCCAGAATCCAAGCCATGGAAGACCGATATGCACCTTTGGTTTTACCATCTCAACTCCATGCCATGCCCCAATATTACCAAAGCAAGATATTTTTGTTTGATGCTACCGGTTAGTATACTGCCCAACAACATGTGAACAAAATGACTAACTATTTTGAATTGCACGAGATAAATGAATCTGATTTCTAAATGAGGTTGTTTGCCCAAACATTAATTGGAGATGTTAAGAAATGGTTCAAAGCTTTACCTGCCAATCATATTGTAGACTTAGCTGCTTTTCATAGATTATTCATTGATAGATGGGAGAGAAAGAAAAACCCCCTGCAAATACTTTTTGAATATGATAACATTAGAAGAGCTCCTAATGAGTCAGTTCAGGATTATTGTACTAGGTTCAATAGCATATACAATGCAATCCCTGCTAATATTAAACCTCCACTTGACCAAGCATTAATCAAATTCCCTGATGGTTTTGACATAGACATGTCATACCAATTAAGGGAAAGAAACCCTGAAACATTGGAACAAATGCAAAGTAATGCCGTTAGTGTAGAGGCCAACCTATTAGCCAAGAAAGCTAGCATGAGAAATGAAAAGAGTGGTCATTAAAGAGGAAAATTCCACTTCTGATGGTAAAAGATAGTTTAGCAAAGAGTGTGGAGAGAATAATGGATAGATTAGAAAACATGGAAAGAAAAACTCAGTGGGAGAACCAACAACCACCCCCAATAAGAAACCCCAACTTTAGGAAGAATCCTAACACTAGAAAGAATGCTATACCAGATCACCAAATTAGGCCACCCTTCCAGGAAAACTATGATGAGGGTTCATAGAGCCATGAAGGTGAGGATGACACCCAAATAAACTTATTATGAATCAAAAATGAAGATGCTATTTTTCTTACTCAAGAAGAACATGAATTATATATGCCACAACAACTGCAATTAGAATCTGGTGAGTCCTTTGACTTCAAACAGGGCTATGAATCAGCGATATATGAGGTTCACAAATAATATAGTCTAAGAAGTAAAAAGAACAATGAAGCTCCCACTAAGAGATAAATCTATACCCAAACTAAAAAGATAACATAAGATCTTGTCACTAAAGTTTTACAAATCCTTCCGAGGGGAACACAGGAGACTTCTACCCCAAAAATTGTAGATATAACTTCATCCGAAACTCAAACTAAAACAATTACTCAAAACATTCCAAATAAGAGAATTCAAAAAAAAACTGTTTAAACACAAACTGAAGTGCCCAACACTGAAAAAGAAGATAAAAACACACAGACCACATTCGCTGAGGAAGATATCATCCAATCAAGCAAAACTCAATTACCTTTCAACATTAAGACTGAAATAGCAAAATTGAAAATATCAGTTCCATTAACTGAGCTAGTGAAGAATGAATCCTATAGATCACAGATCACAGAAAATTTAAATATAGGTGAAGGAGAAGATGTTGTCAATTTGAATGATGATCAACCTGAGTTATTGTTTGGCCCTAAGGTAAATGGTACTCATCAGCAAGGGGGAATCCCCCCTTTCTACATTAGCCTGAACATTCATGATAAGATATTACATAATGCTATGTTAGACTTAGGGGCATCCCATAACTTGATGCCAAAGGCAATCATGGAGAGACTAAACTTAGATATCACTAGACCATATAAGGACTTATTTTCCTTTGACTCTAGTCAAGTTAAATGCCTTGGCTTGATTAAAGATTTATGTGTAACTCTAGTCCAATGCCTAGCAAAGAGTATTGTGATGGACATAGTAGTTGCAGACATCCCACCCAAATATGGAATGTTGTTATCTCGCTCATGGGGAGAAAAATTGTAGGGATCCTTGCAATTAGATATGTCATATGCCACCATCTTTGTTTTTGGCCAACAAAGGAAACTTTACAGAGAAACCTTGATGAAATACATGGTGAGGAGTCAAAAAAACCACAAAACTTCCCTATATACTCCATGCATTCTAATATGGATTCTTCATCTTGTATAACTCAGACCATGACAACAAAGAAATCACATCTATAGAACAAAAATACAAAACAGTTGACAGTGAAAACATTTTTCATGAATCACTGTGGCATTTAGATTTTGATGGATCTGTGAATAGACTAGGAGAAGGTACAGGAGTGTGGATTCACAACATGGAGAATAATCATTCTGAAGGTCATGCCTTTAGGTTAAATTTTAAATACACAAATAACATGGCAGAGTATGAAGCTCTAATCTTAGGATTACAAATGGTTAGAAAACTTGGAGCCAAAAGAGTTTCTATAATGGGAGACTCATAATTGATTATTAAACAAATTAATGGTGAATACTCTGTAAACAATCCCAGACTTAGCCAATATAGAGAGAATCTCCTAGATTTTATCAAAGACCTTCTGGAAACAAACTTTGATGCCATACCTAGAAAACAGAATATGCAAGCCCACAGTCTGGCCACTTTTGCTAGTACCTACAAACTGCCTTTTCATCCCAACCATCAGTACACTGTAGAAGTGAGACATAGGTCTGTCATACCTGACAATTTGAAATATTGGCAGATCTACTCACAGGATTCTCAAATTTATGACTTCATGAATGTTGAAGGTGAGTTTCAGAATTGTAATATAGATACAGATTGTACACTAGACAATGACATAGATAGTGGGATAGATGTAAATATTTTAGATATAATTAAACCCACTAATTTCACTAAAATAGAAATAGATAACTTAGAAAATGTAGAAATAAAAGAAATAATGAATGATGATCTTGAAATTATTAATCTTAAAAATAATTTTTTGCCTAAGGGATTAGTCCCATTAGAATATTTGTTTGATTCCAATGATGTAGCTAGGAAACCAAAAATGGAGCCTTTGAGAGCAGATATAGAAGAATGTAACATAGGAATTGAAGAAAAACCTAAAATCATTAAATTATCAAAAGCCTCACCTCCAGCTGAAAAGGTTAAATACATAAATCTATTTAAAGAGTTTCAAGATGTATTTGCATGGAGTTATGAAGACCTGAAACCTTATGACACCAGCATAATTCAACACAAGATACCTATCAAAGAGGATCATAAACCTTTTAAACAGAAACTTAGGAGAATTAATCCAGTTCTTATGCCATCTATTGAGAAGGAGGTAAAGAGAATGTATGACGCCCAAATTATAGCTTCCATTAGATATTCATATTGGGTCTCAAACTTAGTCACTACTAGGAAGAAAACTGGAGAAACCAGACTTTGTGTTGATTTTAGAAATTTAAGCAAGGTCTTATTGAAAGACAATTATCCTCTCTCAAAAATGGACCATATTCTTCAGAGGTTAGTAGGTTCATTCAAAATTTCATTGCTTGATGGATTTTTTGGATATAACCCAATCTTAGTTCAACCAGAGGACCAAGCCAAAAGTGTGTTTACTACTCCTTGGGGTACCTTCATGTATTTCAAGATGCCTTTTGGACTAATTAATGAATGGGCCACATTTCAAAGAGCTATGGATATAGCTTTTGCCAAGTAGATCCATGAATTCCTAGTGGTTTACCAAGATGACATCACAATCTTTTCTAAATCTGATAATGAACACCTAGATCATCTGAGAAGAGTTTTCATTAAATGCAGGAAATTTGGTATTTCCTTAAATCCCAAAAAGACACTCTTTGGTATAGAATAAGGTAAACTCTTGGGACATATAATATCCAAAGATGGAATTAGAATAGATCCTGCTAGAATAGAGGCAATCTTGACCATCGCCCATCCTAGAAACATCAAAGAATTACAGTGATTTCTAGGCAAAATAAATTTTCTTAGGAGATTCATTTCAAATTTAGCAGAATTTATTAGAGAACTAAATAACATGTTAAGAAAAAATTTAGCCCTTAAATGGACAGTGGAAGCTAAACAATCTTTTAAGGCTATCAAACAAGCCCTTACTAAAACTCCAGTCCTTAGAAGTCCTAACTTCTAGAAAGATTTTATAATTTTTTCTTTTTCTTCAGAACATACTATTGCAGTAGTCTTGTTGCAATAGAATGATCAAGGATATGAACAACCCATTGCATTTTTCAGTAAATCTTTAAGAGATGAAACCCTAAAATACAACATAATGGAAAAACAGGCATTAGCTTTAGTGAAAGCTATTAAAGATTTTAGAGTATATATCTTGTATTCACACATCATTGCTTATGTTCCAAACTCAGTAGTAAAGGAAATTTTGACACAAAATGGGCCTAAAGGGAAGAGAGGCAAATGGATTGCTACAATTTTGGAATATGACATAGAAATAAAGCCTACTAAACTTATCAAAGGCCAAGGTTTAGCCAAACTCATGGCTGAATCAAACTGGCAGGCCCTAGAAATAAATTTCATTGGTGCCCTTGATGATCAGGAAGAGATGGCGACTCCAAAGATCAGTGAACCTTTTACAGATTCACCTTGGTATGTAGATATCATATTTGTATTACTAAACTTACAAGCTCCTCCTGGTTTATCTAGAATTAAAGCTAGATTTTTGAAAATGAAATCAATGAGATATTGTATCATAGATAATGCTTTATTTTGGAAAGACAATGGTGGTATTATATTAAACAGTTTACTAAAAGATGAAGCTGATAAGATTATGCAAGAATTTCATGCAGGAGATTTTGGAGGACACTTGTATTGGAAGACTATTGCTAACAAAATTCTGAGGGCTGGTTTTTACTGGCCTACTCTTTTTGCAGATGTTAAGAAACATGTGACCTCTTGTCATAAGTGCCAGATATTTGAGGGAAAAATAAAACTTTTACCTTTACCTCTAAAACCCATCTCCATATAAATTCCATTTCAACAATGGGGTTTAGACTTCATTGTAGAAATTCACCCAGCCTCCTCAGCCCAACATAAATGGATTTTGACAACTACTGATTATTTTACCAAATGGATAGAATCCATCCCTTCTAGACAAGCTACAAACTCTGTCATTATCTCATTCCTTGAAAATAATATCCTTTCAAGATTTGGATGCCCCCAAAAGCTCATTACTGATAATGCAGCTACTTTTAAATCCAAGAAAATGGTAGACTTTTGTAACAAATACCACATCACCCTTGGCCACTCCACTTCCTATTACCCTCAAGGTAATGGACTTGAAAAATCCTATAACAAAAGCGTTGTCAATATCATTAAGAAAATACTGGAAGACAACAAAAATACATGGAAAAAACATTTAGTCAATGCCTTATGAGCAGCTAGACTGACTACCAAAAATTCCATTGGCACATCTCCCTATCAGTTAGTATATGGGATGGATGTTGTTTTTCCATCCTCTTTGGGAGTGCCAATGATGAGGATCATCTAGGAGTTTTAGGTAGAACCAAATGATATCCAAAGAAGGATAAATCAAACAATACACTTGTAGTAGACCAGAGAAGAAGTATATGTAAAATCACAAGTAATCCAGGATAAAATCAAAAATATTTTTGATAAAAGGACTAAAGCTGATGATTTTTACATAGTTGACAAAGTACTTAGATGGGATTCTAGAAGAGAAGACAGGGGAAAACATGGAAAATTTGACTTTCTGTAGCAAGGCACTTATGTCATTTATGGTTACAAAGGTAATAATGCTTTTTTCTTGAGAGAGATAGATGGATCAGACCTACCAGGAGGACCTATCAATGGTAGAATGTTGAAGCATTACTTTCTCCACAGATTAAAAATAGTTCACTTTCCTTTACTCATTGTATATAATAGTGTAGAGTTTAGATTGGATTGGATGGTAATATTTTGAAGTTGAAGCTCGAAGAGAAGGCCCTAAGCTTTGAAGGGTTCACCATCATAAGTATGAATAAAGAAGAATCACATAAGAACAATTTACAAGGTAACTTTAGCCACATTTTCAAAGGCTACTGATCTTGAAGTGATTGACATTTCACCAGGAAATTTATAGAGTTTAGATTGGATTGGATGGTAATATTTTGAAGTTGAAGCTCGAAGAGAAGGCCCTAAGCTTTGAAGGGTTCACCATCATAAGTATGAATAAAGAAGAATCACATAAGAACAGTTTACAAGGTAACTTCAGCCACATTTTCAAAGGCTACTGATCTTGAAGTGATTGACATTTCACTAGGAAATGCCATCCCCATGTGGAGCCACTGTTAGGGTCCTATAATAATAGGATTCATAATTTTGAATTGGCTATAGTTAGTCTTGTAAATATTGTACATACTTTTTCTTTCTGTAAAATGTTTTCCATATTAAAAATTAAAAAATGTAAAGAGGGTATGTCCTAAAAGAACAATCAAAGGACAAAAAGAAAAAGAAAAGATCAAAAAAGTTCAAAATATGAACCCCAAACAAAAATAGATCATGAAAGTGTGCAAATTCAAGTACCACTACTTTTACTTTTATGTACAAAATAATGGTTGTGTGCAGCTTGTCATAAATTCCACAACCCATGATAGTCAAATAGCTTAAACTTGACTAATTCATGCTTTAAATTTCATGTTTATAGATAGAGAATAAATATCTAGCCAAACTATTTAACCTTGGCAGATCAGTAGTTAGGTAGAGAAACAAAAATGTGCTCATCAGCTTAATCTGAGCCATTGGAAGTTATAAGGTTAGAATTAGATAGTTTGCTTGTCAAAAGAAAAGGAAATAAAGGATCTGCTAGCTCAAATGCACCCAATAAAGTGAAGAAAAAATGTTAGGATAAATAATGGGTATGTAGGAGAAAAGTTTCAAATGTAGAAGGTTGTTAAATCATGAGCACATTTATCATGCTTAGACTTATGTTTCAGTGTGCAGGAGCATTTATGAGAGTGAAAGGATGTTCACTAGCTTACTTGATTAACTTCCCCTCATTTCATTTCACCCTCCACATACTTGCTTACTAATTTCCCCATTATCCCATCATTTCTTATAAAAATACCCTTTTTCCCTTCATTTTGACCCTTACCCCTTGGTTTCACACATTTCCCTAGTAAATTACCCTCCAAAGGTCACCCCCTACCCAAAACCCCTTTTCCCTAGTGTGAAGCCCATTCCCCATTGCAAAAATCTCCCTTCCCCGCTTATTAATTTCCCTATTTTACCTCAAAAACCCATGAAACCCCCTTATCCTAAGTTTTATCCCCCCCTGCATTATTTAATTAATTCCCCGAATTCATATTTTCCTAAAAAACCTTTTAACCCACCACCTTTGGTGTGGTTAAGAAAACCCCACCACAATAAACCCTGGTCCCACTCCATTAACCCTCGCTTATATTTAATCCCCACTTTGTTCATTAAATAATTACAATTAGTTGTAATTAAACACCCAGGACCCACAAATCTTCACCCCTATTCCCTACATGCAGCTTGACTGCATGAAAACTGTCTGATCTTCCACCCCCAGATCTGATGGCTCGCATCCATATTATGCTCATTCCCTCTCCGACCTTTACCAGCCCGAGAGCACTTGAGATTCACAGTTTTGCCCGGGCCCTGTTCTACTATGTGGCAACTCCAGGCGAAATTGCGTGCTCTCAAGGAAATTCCACCCGCTCTCCAAAAGCGGTGCGATGGCCCCTAAAACTGCCTCCCCGCCAAAAGCTAAAACCATCCACTATTCATTTATGAATTCTGCGCCAAATTGTAACTGTTGCCAGTTAAAAGGTTGGAGAAGCCCATTTCAACTCTTTTCACTCATTTGCACTATGTGTTATCTCAAAATCAGACCCTGATAGGCTGCTGGTCAGGTTGACTCTAAGTAACTATTTCAAACCTACTTTAGGCTGAGGCTTAGCCTCCCCAACCTGAGAGGGCTCTCTCTGGATGTGTTAATGATTTTGATTAAGATAAGATGGCTAACTCTTTGTGAAATAACTAAGACAAATATGGATGCTGGAAAAACATTAAACAAGTTTCCATTGGGCCTATGGAGTCAACAACATCTTAATAAACAATGATCTTGACTTTACATAGAAGTCAGGGCATTCAACATTTGAATATTCAGAACACAACTCATATGGAACCACAGTTTATAAATGCATACAGGAAATCAGAGCACAATCAGTGAATTCTGAGTGATTATACATTTATACAACTGTAAAAAATTAAGGAAAAGACAAGATCACACATTCTGAACATAGAAATCCTTCATGAATCCTGAGAAGTAAAGCCAAATTATATTACTGAAACTCTGTCTTTACATAAGCCAAATACAATGCTCTGTCATAAAGTTTTCCAAC
The DNA here is from genome assembly GCA_031772625.1 of Pinus tabuliformis. Taxonomy (NCBI): domain Eukaryota; kingdom Viridiplantae; phylum Streptophyta; class Pinopsida; order Pinales; family Pinaceae; genus Pinus; species Pinus tabuliformis. The sequence continues at coordinate 482,121,778 of CM062820.1, forward strand.
CTTGATTACATTGTTGTTTCAGCTATATATAGAGTTTTTATTCTAACTGATCGAGATTCCTCCTCCAGCATGAGGGGAATTCGAAAACTACTTCTAATGACACCTATTAACCCTTTAAATAACTAATAAATACAACTGACTACTAATTGACAGCTCTGGAATCCTAAAACAATTAGGATTCTAATTCTACTAGATCTTCTAGACATCTAAATCAAATGGGACTCTAATTCCATAACAGCCTTGGTCTACAATCATTTTCGTTCTCTGACATCTGGTTCCCTTCTGGCGGTGGCTGTGATGGACCTTTAATGCTTCATGTTTGATCTTCAATGACACATCTTTTCCATTGCCCTGAATCATAGGAAACTGCCCCTGTTTGTCGGTCCTTGGTTTGCCTCAAAATGTTCGAATCCAAAGAAGCATGCCTTTATCCTTTAATTACCCAAAATGGAGCAGACTGCCACGTCCTTGATGTGCTGTAAGCCTTTCCCATGTACCTGTGTGATGACAAAACCTTTCAAAAAGATTTGTTGCTTTGTCAATCATAAATGATTAACTCAACTGTAACATGCAGCTACAGCAGTTTCGTAGCGCGCTACGAAACTGCTGTGTAATTTCAAAAACACAGTCTTCGACTCTACTCTGTTTGTATACCTTATCTTTCAATTTCATTGCCTGAAAAAGGAGCACCAGATTTGTCTTTTCTTTTAATATCTGAATCAGAAGTGACACAGCTACCATTGCCAAAAACCTGTTCAAGTAGATTGATAAGGTCCTTATCATGCTTGTTGAATCTTTCCACCAGCCAATATGCAGGATATTTGTAGACCCCTGCTGAAAGCTTGATTAAATAGCAACCGAGTCTGAAATTCTGAGATAAAAGGGAACCATGCAAGCACTGCTACAGGGGTAAAAATCACTAGGCCCATTACATATTCATATCCACGTGCAAGAGCCCTTATCGAATCCCAGAAACCAATCTTAACCACCACCGGTCTGCATGTTTGTGCTATCTGTAGTAAAGCCCAACATGTTGGCATAAAGGCTACAATGCTTGCAAATAAATCTCCTACAGTCAGATGGAAGGCAGAAAATAGTGTTCCAATAGTTATGACAAATCCAAGGAATAGAAAGAGTTTGAGTAGTCTGAACATTAGCTGGAAATCTGCGCTAAATTTTTTTCATCCCACAGACACCACCTTCAATACCAGCATTATAGCCAAAATAACAAGCCATGACTCGTATCAAAAAGAAATTCCAACGGCCATGAGCCTAGTGGATGTATAGCTTCACAACCAGAGATTTGACGATGTATAGTTCCTTCTCTATTGCATCTGAAATCTGAGGATCCGCCAACAAAATGTCATCTAGAACAGGCCCATTTGTGTGAACGTTTTGTTGTCGTATCTTTGTGCTGCTCCATTTTGGTCGTCCAACACTAGAAAGCAGATAACTGAGATCCAGTTGCTGAGTCTTCATGAGGGATATGTGCCTTGGTCTTAGCAAATCTGTTCTTCCAATAATATCATCCAACTTCGCATAACCCAGCTGTGCAAGAATACCTCTAACCTCTTCTGCAACATACAAGAAAAAGTTGACCAAATCTCCAGGTACACCAGGAAACCGTGCCCGCAATTCCTCTCTCTCAGACGCTATATTTGAACTTTGTGAATAGGCACCTATTCCAGTTGAAGGGGAATTCAGAAGAGATGGGTCTGGTATCCCCTGCTTTAGCATATCAACCGTTAGCATGAGTCTCCAGAGACTAATATCATGAAGGCCCTCTGTCACAAACAACAGCACATGGCAGACTGAAGCAAGGAAAACGCCAAGCTAGAAAGTGCCCTGAATACCCATTAACTCATGAGCCAACTCAGCTGATAACTGCTCTTCACTTAAAACAGAAATCGAAGAAGATCCATCCAGCCTCATCATTTCCGCCAAAACAGATGCACTAAATACAGGCTGAGTGTCAAGGAGAATAAACCGCTCAACAGACATCCTCAGTTCAGTGCCAACACTACAATGCCTTGCCATCGCTCTAATTTCTTCTGACTGCACTGGTACTATTTTGAAAAGCCTGATTGATCGACCAAACCCGCAGAGTAAAATACAACTGCAAACACGTACCAGTACCAAGACACCTAACGACCTAATGATGAGGATAAGCGGTCGGATATGATAGACGAAGTGTATAGGCTGACAACTGTTGATGGATTTTGCTGGATATGACAGCTGTGAAATATTTGCTATGGATTCAAACAAATCCCCAATTTCGTAGCGCAGCCAGTGCAAAATATGAATTATGCGCTACGAAATCACCTAAAACATGTTGCGCTGCGAAACTGATAAAGGGATTCATGTGCTGCGAAACCACTTTAAAATGATTACAGGCGCTACGAAATCACCTAGAAAATTTCAGCTTTGAAACGAGTTTGGACATATGATATTCATGTGAGATGTGAGACCAATGATAGACTAAGACAGAGAATTGACCCCTTTATTCATACCAACAATACTCTTAACAAGACTCCTATTCAAACTATTTAGACTCTAAAATGAGATGAAAAGACTAGACCCAAAATTGACACCAACCCTTTGACAAACAATCGAACTGATGTGAACAATTTAAAAAATTTTCCTTAAGTGATAACACTATGAATGCTGCCTAAGCCTTCCTGCTCCACCCTGAGCCTCTACAACCGACATTGATCCCCGTTTCCCTCTTGAACAAGCTCCAGACGCCTAATTCAAGCATCCAGTGCACAACTGAAGCCACCGTACCATCTACAGTCACCATTGAAACCAGTTTGCAGCCATACCACAAAAGTTCTAGGTATTTTTGGGAAAACCAGAGCAAGCCTCTAAATTTGAAAATGTACAGTCAAGTTTAGAGATTAATTAATTGAAATTAATTAATACATTTGCCTAATTGAAGAGTAATTTGCCTATATACCCAAAACCCCTCTTTTGCAAACTGCAATTACCCTCTCACTGTACCAAAGTTTCCCAAACCTCACTTTTACAACCAATACAGGCCAAATCCCAATCCATAAACTTAGTCATGGCTTCTCAAACCTCTCTGGATGTGAGACCTCTGTCAACCCCCCACCTGGACATCGACCATTTGGCACTAGCAGAGAGGGATTTCCAGATAAAAGATACTGCTACCCTAGCATACCTTCTTAAGCTCCACTACTGGAGTAAGGGCAGATTCCTGAACCATGACGATGACATCCATCTATGGGAATCCAATTTACCCAAATATCTATTCCCACAATTTCACCCATTCCCTGATATCATACATTTTTGTCATGCCAGCTATATCCCTAGCCAAAGGGCTATTGTTGCCCCAAACCAACAACTCTTATTCACCATCACACCAGAGTCTATCAACCAAATGTTGCAAGTCAAACCTAGCCCTAATCAAACCCCATTATCTATTGGAGACCTATTGGACTTATATATCACACTAGACCTGGTTAAGATTTGAAAAATCTTCTAGACCTTCATCATTGAAGACTGGCATACTCCCACAGATACTCCACCTTATGCTGCCACCATATTTTTAGAGCCAGGTAGACATATAATCACCATGCTCTCTTGCATCCTAGGATATACCTCAGATGAGCATGTCGATAAGGTTATCCTAGCCTTATTGTCCATCTTCACCCCAGGAAAGCCTCCTACTATCATGTACAATTATGCTCAGTTCATTGCAGATAGGATGCATGAACAATTCACAAGACTGCCAACTGAAAGAGTTTTCAAGTACTCTTTAGTGTTATTTCACATGTTTTTGTATTACTAGGCAGATAAGTTCCTAGTAAACATCCAGAAGTTGGATACCAAGGGAAAAGAGAGATCAGTGGTCTACTGGACACCCTTGATCCAGAAATACTCCACAAGATTTACCTACAAAGACTTCATAGATTCATTTGTCTACCCAGTCATGAACATGTTGACCAGTAACACTCAACCTAGAATCAACCAAGAAATCAAGAGGGTTCTACAGTTGACTAAGAACAACAAGGTGGGAGACTGGTACTTGTACCAAAACCACACTAAAATGAAGGTTTATGGCTGCCAATTAGCCCCTTATAAGTTGCCCAAATACCTCCCTATGAGGATATTTTCACTTGAGTATTTCAGACAAATCATCAACTCTGATGAGGTCCACTTCCTATCTACTAGGAAGAAGAACCAGTTTAAAATGAAAAACCAAATGGGCCCATTCATTTGCAATAACAGAGAGGCTGGACCAGAGGTTGAAAAGATACTACAAAAAATGAAATTCAAGAACAGCTTCATGTGGCAGTATGACCCTCATGGGGTCATAAACAAGTTAAGACTCAAGGTCAAATTGGGAACTTTCATCCACCACCCAAGACCTGACATTGAATAGTTTGCCAACCAATCTGAGTGGTTGGAAAACACATTGATTGATATGGATAACACAGTTGTGGATGTTGAAAACACACTCATTGATCTAGAAAAGCAAATTGACCAGAGCTCTTTCCTGTAGGTTCCAAAACTAGGGGAACCAATGAGTAATCCTCCTATTTTATAGACCCCAGCCAATGAGGAGAAGAATCCAAAGAGGAATAGGGAAGAGGGTTCCATTTATACCATGGGGACTACAGATGAGCTTGTTGAGCTCAGAAAAATGCCCAAGTTGAATCTTGTGTCTGAACAAGAGGAGAACATTGAATCAGTGGAAATAACTGACACTGAAATAATGGGGCAGAGGAGCAAAGACACAGATGCTTCAGGTGAAACATAACAGCCATCAACCTCCAACACTCAAATGATTGAGAGACAGCTGAGTGTTGACTCCTCCTTTACTAGACCAGCTGGCAGAGATAGAGACATCAAAGACAATTATAAGGAAATAAAGATGAGGAATGAGAAGTTGAAGGCTGAGACATATGCCCAATACTTCAAATATACACTAGCCAACCATAGCAGGTTGATGTCAGCCTTTGACATCAAAGCAGGCAAGATGCAGGTCTCATTTTTGCATCCCACTATTCAGCAACCAAAGACCTTAGCTGATTACAAGAAGACTGATTTTGAGGTGATGGCCAGGGATGTTCATCCCATTGACCAAATAGAGTTTCATAAACAGGCTGGAGAAATGATTTACTCCACCCTTACAGGAAAGGCCATGGCTGCACATAGGCTACAGGATTCACTAGATAATGTAACAGCCTAGTATAAATTGGAGAAGGCCTCCTCACAGGCCAAAGACAACAAGATCAAGTCATTGGAGGACTTGGTCATTGAACTGGGCCATGATCCAAGTGACATTAAGGTTGCTAAGAAATTGATCAAAAAGAAGAATGAGGATATAGTAGCTCTTAAGAAACAACTCAAGCTACCTCATTTACAACACCCACAAACAAAGGAGGTCCTGGAGAGCCAAAACAATCATGAAGAGATGATGGACCTAGTGCTGCAGCTGAATGATCAATTAAAGGAAATGGAAAAAGAATTGGATAGCTTGATTTAGCTAAAACAAGCTAGTCTTGAGGATGCCCCTGCAACTATCATCCCAACAGTTACCACTATTGTACCTTCTACTTTGGAAGCTTCCTTAGCTCCCACAACTCCAATGGCCACAACACTGCCATCATCTATACCAACTACATCAGCAACAGGGTCAACAGCAATAGGGTCTACAGGTGATGAAGCAAACAGGTTGGTCAAAGCAATGGAAGAAATGTCCATTCAGACCACTGAGATGAACATGCTTAAGGAAAAAGTGACTAGCCTGGAAACAGACTGCAGGCTTGCCCAAATCACACACAAGGAAGAACAACAGAAATCTAGAAGGATGAATGAACGAATTAAAAGCCTCGAGAAGGAACTAACATTGAATGAACTTCTAGGTCAGGCTAAGGAGCAACTATGGGCCAATATCATTGACTCCTTCAATGACATTTGGCCATCCATCCAGGTTATTTTTGAACAGATTGATTTAATAAAGCAGGCTACAGAAGCCCTTCAAAGAGTCAAAGCAGAACTTGGAGACATGCCAGAGGAAGCTACAGGGATCATTCACTTCCTCAACTCCAAGAACAAGTATAAGCTACAGGAATTAGAGATACCTGATAGAACAAGTACAATTTTTGAAGTTAAAAGGGTCCTCACCAAGAGGAATTTGATGTTAAACCTGGAAGACAAGTGCCAAGCCATGCAGCTGGCTATTGATAGATTTATGGTCAAATTTGAAAATTTGAGGCAAAAAGGCTTACCAAATCCCTTAGTTATAAATGAGAAGTAATGACAGGGGAGGACTATAATAAAAAGATTAGGGAAGTATCCATATATCAGGTGAATACTTCATCCATGAAGGGCATACCTATTGGCAAAGTATTGTATCAAACTTTTGAGAATTTGTTTTACCTCCAACATGAGGTAAAACACCTTTTTTTCAATAAGCCTACTTTTTGCCAAGTATACAGAGGCAGATGACTTTACAGAAAGATGCTCAATATCCAATTACCAGATGCTAAGACATGGGAAAAACTAAATGACTTACTGTAGAAATACACAGTAAAAGGTAAAAGGGCACAATAAAAGGATATTGACAGGCCAGTCAGGTCAAAGTGTATCAGATGAAAGGTCAAAGCAAATAGAGCATCCAGTGTGAAGACTAAACAACAAAGCAGATTAAAGGGGAAAAGATCAAAGATTAAAGCCAGCACAACCTTATAATAAACAAGGACATCAAGTATCAGTTCAATAGTGTTCTCTATCTTCTTGCATGAAGATTTTTCTTTCTCCTAGATTAGTTCCCAAGACAGTTTGGGATATTTTGTAAATTTTTTTTGTATAAATACTTCATAATTCGAAGTATTGAGGGTGGATTTCTATACATTTGTAAAGTTATTTTGATCATAAAACTGAGGGTTATTGTACCAATTCTCAAGTTAGCAGATTGGACCAAGTAATAAAGAGATTGCATTATAGGATTCATGTTTAGATCTATTACAATGAAGTATTTTCTTTGTCACTTTTTTATTCTCTTATGTTTTTTCACAAACTTAAATTTTATCTAAATTTGAATGAATTAATTGGAAATTTATCTCAGAATTTGTTTAAGTACACTCTGTTTTCCACTGTTAATCATTTACATGTTTTCTTCTAATATCTGGATCTGAGAATCCTTAACTGCTCTCCCATTCCGGTTGACCTATTTCACTTTCTTCATAATACGACCTAAGGAACCCTTAATTGCTCTTTGGATCCGATTGAAAACCACTTCACCATCCAGCCTTCAGATTTGAAGTAACTCTGCTATCTCTCCCTATAGACACTGTTTTGGAACTTGATCCAATCCTGTTTGTTTGACATTTGACCCCATAGCACAATGGTAAAAAGACAACCCTTTTTCATCTAAGTAAGTGATCCCACCACCAAATCTAAATCAAAAACCAAGCACAATCATAACTAGCCTAAAATCAAATAACTAAACAAAGTTAAATAAAAAAGAGAGAGCCCTCTCTGAGATTAGGAAGGCTAGATCCTAATTTCCAAAGTTGGTTTGTGGTTACCTGTATCATTTCTTTTTCTAACAACTTAGAAGAAATTTTGGAGTGATAACACAAGGACTTCCTTGGTCTGTGGATGCTCTAAATGAGGCAACTTTAGTTGCTTCTTCAAAGCAGTAATATCCTCATTCTTCTTCTTTATCAATTTCTCTGCAACTTTGACATCATTGGGATTATACCCAAGCTCAATCACCAAGTCTTCCAGTGACTTGATCCTATTGTCTTTGGCCTATGAGGATGCCTTTTCTAACTTATACTGTGTTGTGATATTATCCAGTGAGCTTTGGAGTTTGTGCACAGTCATTGCTTTATTTGTCATGGTGGAATAAATCATCTCACCTGCCTGCTTGTGGAATTCAATTTGGTCTATAGGGTGAACATCCCTAGCCAAAACTTCAAATTCAGTCTTCCTATAGTCTGTTGATGATTTGGGCTGCTGGATTGTAGGCTACATGAATGTCATTTGCATCTTCCTAGTCTTAATGTCAAAGGCTGACATTAATCTATTTTGATTGGCAGGTGTTTTCTTGAAGTACTGGGCATAAGTTTCAGCCTTCAATGTCTCATTCCTCAACTTAATTTCCTTGTACTTCTCTTTAATATATTTCTCTTTATCCACAGGCTTGTTGGATGAAGAGACTTCAATGCTGAGTTGTTTTTCAATAAGTTGAGTGTTTGAAGTAGAAGGCTGGTGAGTTTCCTCTGAAACTGTTAGGCCTTTACTCCTTCCAACCATTGTGTCAGTGTCAATGATTTCCATTGTCCCAATGGTGTCTTCTTGCTCAGTTACAGGATTAAGCTTGGGCCTCTTCCTGTAACTGATCTCAAACCTGTCATTTGTAGTGTCCATTGCTGAGCTAGAACCTTCTTCCCTGGTTCTTTTCACATTTCTATCCTCATTGGCTAGAGTCTGCAAAGTGGGAGTAATAGTCATCTGTTCTTCTAGGGCTGGAACTTGCAGAAAAGAACTAGTATCAATCTGCTTTTCAACATCTATTAATTTATTCTCCACATCTACTACAGTATTCTCCACATCTATCAAAGTGTTTTCCAACCATTCTGATTGGTTGGCAAATCCCTCAATGTCTGGCCTGGGATCATGTATGAAAGGACTCAATTTGAATTTGAGCCTTAGTTTATTAATGACTCCATGAGGGTCATACTGCCACATAAACCTCCTCTTGAAATTCAACTGCTGTAAAATTTTATCTTCCTCTGGTCTAGCTTCCCTATTATTACAAATAAAAGGGCCCAATTGATTTTTCATTTTAAATTGGGTCTTCTTCCTAGTTGACAAGAAATTAACTTCATCAGAGTTTATAATATGCCTAAAGTACTCTAATGCAAATATCCTCATGGGGAGGTATTTGGGTAGTTTTTGCGGAGTTAGTTGGCATCCATATATTCTAATTTCTGTGTGGTCCTGGTATAGATACCAGTCTCCCACTCTACTATTCTTAGCCAACTGTAAAACTCTTTTAATCTCCTGATTGATCCCGTGTTGATAGATACTGGTTAATGTGGAGTACTAAAAAGGTATGTTTTTGATGATCATTTCAGTGGCTTTTCAGCAGAACTTGTGAACCTTTTTGCATCATGAACTTGGAAAACAATGAAGAATTATAACAAAACATGTGAAATTAATATGCAAGACTTCACCACTGATAATTGTCATTCTCCTGTGCAGGAAAGGCTGAAAACGAGGAGCTGTTATTCCAAAGAAAAAGACAAGAACAGGGTAACTGCTGTCCCTTTGACGGGGGACCGAGTGCAAACAAGGCTAAGCAGATCAAAGCAAACCAGCTCGGAAAAGGAGGAGAAGACACCAGCTCGGCGAAGGAGAAAAGAGATGATTAAGGATTAACAGTTTGGCAAATCCTTCAAGATCTTTGATCCTGAGGGATCGCTGCTTTATCTATCTTGTTACTTAGACATCTTTGCCGTCACCCTTATATAAAGGGACAACACTGTTAGCTTTGGGGGATTATGCTTTTATGTAATTTTTTGTTAAAGATCAAACTTTTATCATCAAGTCTCGTTGAGAACTGGTTCATTGTACTTTTGTTTTATGCATTAATACAAACTTGGTGATTATCTTATCTCTGCGTCTGGATTAACTTAAAGCGGTGTACCCTTGGAGGCTAAGGGCCCAGCCCTGGAGGACACTTGCTTTTGTATCACTACGATTTGATTTCTGTGTGATTTGCTTATCGTCGTTATTTGGTAATCTGATATGCTTTATAAGTTGACATCACATGCTCTGTTAAGATTAATTCATTAAGGTTTTTACAGACAGAACTGTTGTATTGAATCTACATTATATTACTGATCCTTTCAGATTTGATTGAATGTTATTAGTCTTGACTGAATATTATTACTGTTCTGTTATAGAGCTTTTGTGTTGTACATTCATGTTATAGAATTCATCCGAAAGTTGTGTCCTTTATGATTGTTGGATTCAGAAGTAATGTTGTTCCATTTTAAAATGCAATCATATTCCTGTTAATTAAGATTGATGCTAGATCAGATTACTCTTCAAGTGTGTTGTGCATGTATATGATTTCCAAGCGTTGTTCCATAACTTATCAGTAATTAATGTTGTTCTATTAGTGTGTGCTGCTTGATTTGCCTTAAGAATGAAAGATTGCTATTTGATTACGATGAGTGCATTTGAGTTAGTAGATTCAGTTTGATTACTGCTCGCGAGACTTAGTTGTTTAATTGCTGTTCCATTTCAGAATTGCTGTTCCATTTTAGAATTGTTGTTCCATTCCAGATTTGCTGTTCGATTTCTTATTTGCTGTTCCATTTTTCTATCTGCCATTTCATTTACTCGCATTTGTTGTTTTGGTGTGAGAGACGATCTAAGGCTGTAGTGAGCCTCGGCATTTACTGTCTAGCTCCCAGACCCATGGTCCATGCTCTAATTTCCTTTCCATCAGTTTCCAAAGGGATGGCTTATCGCTGCCGAACCCTTGACTGATAAGTTGCCTAGTTTTTTGAGTGTGTGATTTATTCCTTTGAAGTAATTTAGTTATAGACAAGCATCCGTTTACTCTTGTATTTTTGAATGTTGTACTACTAGCATTAATCTGACAAATGATAGCCTCAGACTGAGACACTCTTTGAAATAACAAAACGCTCCCAGATTGACATATTAATGTGAGATAATTAGAGGTGAAAGAGACCCTTTTTATAGCTCCACATTTTGGCGCCGCTGCCGGGGAAAGAGTGTAGCCATTTGTCTTTTTCAAAGTAGTGTACGAACCTGCTAGGGAAGAGTTGGATCTTGAAAACAGAAGGTAAGAACCTACGTACAGAGCAGGTAAAAGCCCTGCTCCACTGTCCGCTTTCCTAACAGATTTACTGTTGCTTCGTTTGAATAGAATTTAGTAGTTCATTTGAGTGCATGACTAAGTAGAAAAAAACCAAAAGAGAATATCAAACCTCCATCCAAACCTGAAAAAGCTAAGGGACCAGTGACCCTTGGCCGAACGACCTTCATAGACGAAATCTACAAGAAAATAGAATCTCAGCCATCAGTAGACCCCAGGAAAATCATTTCTAAGTAGCCTACTAGTTCCCTTCAGGCCACAGGATCACCATCTGTAGCCTTTGTTGAGGTTCATAGTCAAACTGAAGAGCAAGACTTTCAAGAAATTGAAAATTCTACTCCAGAACTATTGTAGGAAGGGAATTTCAGCAATCTTTGTGAAGGAGAAGGAGAAACAGGGGAAACCAAGGAACCAAGATCTCCTATTGGAACAAATTAGCCATTAAGTAGCCCAGATAAGGGGAGCATTGCAAAAATCATTGTTGAAGAAACCCAATCTCCTCAGACATCAGGTATTCTCATTATCCCAGATAAAGGAAGTGCTATTAAAACTATCCCTGTCAAAGCCATTCCCTCTCAACCTAGGAATACCCTCCTAGATATCCCAGAAGGTTATTGGCATATATTCGACCCTATTGCTCAGAACTAGCCAAACACTCAAACCTCTACATTACAATACCCTATAGTGGATTCTGCAGCAAATGCGCCCATGAAAGCTATCCCTCTTCAACATATCCCTACATTTCACGGTCTCACATCAGAAGATCCAGATGCATTTTTATTCGAATTCGATGTGTTGTGCAGGGGATATGATTACACCACCAATCCATAGAAATTGAAATTATTCCCCTCTACATTAAAAGGGGCTGCTTTAAGATGGTTTATGGGACTACGTGGTGGGGTCATAAACAATTGGGATCAAATGAAAGAATCTTTCTTGAAAAATATCAGGACTATTGTAGGTCTAGAGAATTAAAGGACGAAATATTCCAAATGACAACCAAACCGAATGAAACATTAGAGGAGTATGTGGAACGTTTTCAGTACAATCTACAAAGATCTCTTTATGCATCACTACCTTTACCTGATAATGTGTTAAAAACTGCATTGATAAGGGGCATGAAGGAACAATGGATTGAAACATTAAACATCATGCGAAAAGGGGATATTTATCAAGAGAATTTTGCTGACATCATTGATTTATGTATCAGGAGTTTGAGAGGCAGCACAAGAGTAAAACCGGCAGAATATGATCGGTTTGTAAGAGATAATAAAATACCAACAGAAGGAGTAACACGTGTAGAGATTGGAAATTTATTGGAAAATTTTAAAACTGATACTCTGGGGACACTAACTACACAACTTGATATTATGCAGGCTAAACAGAAGCAGATGGAGGCAGAACATAATTTGGCGATCTTCTGTCCTCGATGCAGGAAAAAGCATAGTCACAAGGAATGTCCACTGGATATAGTCCAATCATGCGCCATCTATACAAAAGATCACCTTACAGAGAGCTACCCCTCACTTCTTGGATTGAAATCAGTATATAAGGAAGCAGAAGAAGAACCAGAATCGGTGTACTTGATCAACCAGCGCCGCCAATGGCAGCCGAGACAATCTAGTATGTTTCCAGACCCAACTTCTTCTTTTCAGCCTCCACAGTATAATGCTCAAAAATATAGTATGTGGCAAAGTCAGTCCCAACCCCCATTTTCAAACTGGTCACCACAGTCGTTTCCTTCTTCAAATCCGTGGCTGAATCAGGCAAGCCAATCTGGTTGGCCGAATTTCCCTTACACTCCACCATATTGGCAAAATAGCCCATATCCTCCACAATGGACTTCCCCTACTTCACAAAGTTCACCCTGGCAGACAAACTGGCAAAGACCGATGCACCAGCCAGTAGGAACTATTTCGCTCCCTCAACCTACTCTGCCAGCCTTACAACAAAATCCCCAGTCTAGTTTGAGACCGCAACTCCCAGCCCAACCCAACCCCAATCCAAATAACAGACCGGTCCAATCTATCCAAATTATAGAATCACCAGAAATAGGACCCAACCTGAGGGAGTGTAATGATCTTCAGTTACGATCTGGACGTATTATTGAAACTGAGGGAGATAAAACAGTTCATATTGAAGATCAGTTACCAAGATAACATCAGTTGCAACAAGAGGATGTAAATAAGCATCAGACTCATAATCAAGCAACCACATCCTCTCCTCCGTTCCCAGAACGATTAGTCATACCTCGACCTTTATAGTATCCTGACTTTGACATTCTGGGGGAATTACAAAATCTATACATAAAAATCCCATTCCTCCAAGCCATTCAAGACATTCCTATATACACAAAAACTATCAAAGAATTGTGCATAAAGAAACCAAGGAGGAATATAACAACTAATCCAAGAGTCCAAGTAGTCGGTACTTTATCTGATCTACTATCTGGGAAAGAAACACCCATTAAATATGAAGACCTAGGAAATCCAATTGTAACTATTCAAATTTATGGTCAGACCCTGTCTAATGCCTTAGTTGATCTAGGAGATGCAATTAATATTTTAACAACCACTACTTGCCAAAAGCTCGGCATTACATCTATAGAACCCACCTCTACTTTGTTAGAATTGGCTGACCGATCTGTGGTTAGACTAGAGGGTACTCTACATGATGTCATGGTCTCTGTATATTCCTGGGAATATCTAACCGATTTCCTGATAATTAATCCAAAAACCCGACTTGATGGACACCCGCTAATCCTAGGTAGACCTTGGCTTGCCACTGCCGATGCTTACATTGGTTGCTGGAAAGGAAATATGACCATAACCAAAGGACCAAATATCAAGAATTTAGTTCTATATCCTCCAGCGCAGCCAAGTGTCACAATAATTAAAACTAACAAGCACCATGTATCATACCTTACTGATAACATTAGATCTCCATTAACTATACAAGAGGCACTTGATTTTAAAGATCAAACAGAAGATGATGCCATTAACAACTTCATTAGTCAAACTGAATCTGGATCCTGCACACAGTGTCACATGATAGAAGCAGCATTTGATAATGAATTAGAAGAAGATCCTCTGAAATATACGCATGACCAAACAATACCTGTTACTTCTGTTGCAAATAGTAAAATTGTGGAAATTGAACCAGGAAAAACTTTAAATATCAATGCCAACCTCACACCTGAACAAGAAACGAAGCTCATCCATTTGTTAAGAAAATATCAAGAAGAATTCGCATGGGATTACCCTGATATGAAAGGAATCGATCCCCAATTATGTACACACCACATTTATATAGAAAAACATGCCAGACCTATTCGTCAACCACAAAGGAGACTTAATCCTGATCTAAAGGATGTGGTAAAAGCTGAAATTCAGAAACATTTAGATGTTAATTTTAACTATCCTATTTCTGATAGTAAATGGGTCTCTCCGCTTGTGGTGGTACCAAAAAAGAATGGGAAATGGAGAATCTGTGTAGATTACAGGGAACTCAACAAAGCAACACAAAAAGACCACTTTCCTCTCCCATTCATAGACCAAGTATTATATACTTTAGCAGGAAAGAAATTCTTTTCGTTCCTGAATGGCTTCAGTGGATACAATTAGATTCAGATTGCCCCTGAAGACCAGGACAAAACTACTTTTACTTGTCCTTGGGGAACATTTTCCTATCGAGTTCTACCTTTTGGCTTATGTAATGCTCCTGCCACATTCCAAAGGGCTATCCTTAGCATTTTTGTAGATTTAATAAATGATGGACTTGAAGTATACATGGATGACTTTACACCATATGGAGATGATTTTGATCCAGCACTAGACACCCTAGAAAAAGTCCTACAACGTTGCATAGCTACCAGGCTTTGCTTAAGTCACGAAAAATGCTACATGATGATGGCTGAAGGACTTATCCTAGGACACTATGTTTCAGCAGCCGGCATTCAGGTAGACCCGGCCAAAATCCAAATACTTTTGCTTATTCCCACTCCTACTACTCAAACAGAGGTACGCAACTTTCTTGGATTTTCTGGTTATTATAGACGATTTATAGAACATTATTCACACATTGCTGCACCTTTATATGCACTAACTGGTAACGTTGATTTTCTTTGGACAGAAAAATGTGAACGTGCTTTCAAGGATTTAAAGAAGCTTGTATCCACAACCCCAGTCCTTCGAGGACCAAACTGGGATTTGCCATTTCAGATATCATATGATGCCTCCGATACAGCCATGGGCGTAGTCCTTGGGCAGGAAGAGGATAAAAACCATATGCTATCTATTACATCAGCAAAAATTTATCCCCTGCTGAATTAAATTACACTGTTACTGAAAAAGAATTCCTAGCTGTAATACATGCTGTCAATAAGTTTAGACATTATATTATAGGCTATCCTGTTATCTTGTATACAGATCATTCTTCCATAAAATATTTAGCAAATAAGCCTGTCACAAATGCCAGAATAACTAGATGGTTGATTTTATTGCAGGAATTCGATATCACAATCAAGGATCGGCCTGGCAAAGAAAACCCTGTAGCCGATTTTCTCTCAAGAATGCCAAAGCCAATCGATGCAGCAGCAGTTGAAGATCAATTTCCGGATGAACATTTGTTTGTTGTTGCCGTTCAAACACCCTGATATGCAGATGTTTCTAATTACCTCGCAGTAGGTAAACTACCAAAACACCTAACCCCTAATAAACGCAAACAGATTGTTCAGAAGAGTACTTGATTCTCGTGTATTGGGGGCTATTTGTTTCACACAGGGGCAGACATGCATATCAGGAGATGTGTTCGAGAAGATGAAATCTTTGACATCCTAAAATCCTGTCATGATGGACCATGTGGTGGACACTTCACTAAGCGTAGAACTGGACATAAAGTACTGCAGACAGGATATTATTGGCCCACGATTTTCAGAGATGCAAAGAAATTTGTCCAAGCCTGTGACAGCTGCCAGCAAGCAGGACGTCCTGGTCAATCTGACGAGATGCCTCTGAAACCACAGTTAGTCATTGAACCATTCGAGCGATGGGCTCTTGATTTCATTGGACCCATCAACCCATCATCAAATAAGAAAACATATATCTTGGTGGCAACAGAATATGTCACCAAATGGGTTGAAGCAGAAGCATTGCCAAGAGCCACGGAGGACTCTATCATACAGTTCCTGTTGCATCTATTTGTACGTTATGGCCTTCCAAGAGAAATAATTACATACGGAGGACCACAATTTGCTGGGAATAGATTAGCTGCAACACTCAATAATTATCACGTCCAGCATAAAATCACTACTCCATACCACCCGCAGGCGAATGGACAAGTAGAAAGCAGCAATAAGGTAATAGAATCAATCCTAACGAAAACCATTGCATCACATAGGCGTGATTGGGCTGCCAGACTACCTGAAGCACTCTGGGCCTATAGAACAACATGGAGAAGCACCACTGGTTACTCACCTTATCAATTAGTGTTTGGAAAACAACCCATTTTTCCCATAGAATTTGAAATCCAAACATTACGAACAACACAGGAAGTTGGCTTAGATCTAAGCGAGGCACAGATTAATCGACTACAGCAGATCAATGAGTTGGACGAAATTAGGCTCTCTGCACTTCAAAATACAGCACTGATTCAACAGCAGCGAGCTAAATGGCATGATGCGCTCATTAAAAACAAAGTCTTCCATGAGGGAGACTGGGCTTTGTTGTACGACTCTCGGTTTCAGGACTTCCCTGGGAAACTCCAGACTCGTTGGTTGGGACCATACGAAATCCAGAAGGTACATGACAATGGAACCCTTACTCTAATCACCATTGACGGTTCTAGATATGCCTTCAAAGTAAATGGCCACCGAGTTCGTCTCTATCGCAAACCACTCACTCGGGAATCTTTCTGCCAGCAGCTACGCCGAGACACTGATATGGAGATTTAGGAGAGGAAGAGAAGTCTTCCTCACCTGTAATTCATTAAGGAATTTATTTCTTTTTACAATTTGTACATAACTTCTTTTCTTTGAGTCGTTCTTGTACATATGTTTGAACTAATGTTTTCCTGTCATTTTTGTTGTTCCTTTTCTTTTTCAAAAAGAACAGCATTTCGATTTTTTCCGTTCCATTTCCAAAAGAATGGCATTTTTGTGTTTCTGCTGTTCCTTTCCTAAAAGGAACATCATTCTTGATTTCTGATGTTCCTTTTCAAAAGGAACAACATTCTTGATTTCTGCTGTTCCTTTTCTAAAGGAACAGCATTCTTGATTTCCTGTTGTTCCTTTTTCAAAAGGAACAACATTTGCTTGTTCTGCTGTTCCTTTTTTAAAGGAACAACATTTCCATTTTTGATGTTCCTTTTTCAAAAGGAACGACATTGCTGCGTGTTTGCTGTCCCTTTTCCAAAGGAACAACATATTTTTTATTTTTGCTGTTCCTTTTTCAAAGGAATGGAATTTTTGCGTCTTTTGCTGTTCCTTTTTCAAAGGAACAACATTTTTCATGGCTGCTGTTCCTTTTTCAAAAGGAACGTCATTTTGAGTGTTTTGCTGTCCTTTTCCAAGAGAATAGCATTTTTTTAATTTTTGCTATTCCTTTTTCAAAGGAACAACATTGGTGTGTTCTGCTATTCCTTTTTCAAAGGGAACGGCATTTGCACTTTTGATATCTATGCTCCTTTGTTGGAACACCTCTAGCATACTTTTTCTCTCCTTGTGAAACAACTCATTCCTTTTGCTGATCTAAATTGAGGATGCTTCTTACTCCTGTTCTTTCAAAGTCTTTAAGATACAGCTATGCACTTATGCAATGAACACAAAATCACAACATACTAAAATCCTCAAATTATAAATCGCTATCTTTATAAGGCTCTGTATTGGTAAGAGGACGAAAGGAAGGACACACTTATTCATCATCTTTTGATGTCATTGTCTTACTAATTTTGCTTTGATTGGTTATCTTTATCATGACAATCCCTTTAATCCTCTTTGATTATTATTTAGGAATAAGAGCAAAGGGTTTATATCTTCCTATTGAGATGGTAAGACTTCTTCCACCATTCCTACTCTTAAGGAGTGTTGAACCACCTTTTGTGTATAAATAAGGAAAAGTGATTTATGAAAAAGAAACAAGTAAAGATGAATTATAAGTTGTCAAATGCAGGATAGGGGGTCTCATCAAGAGCCATCCTACCATGATCATGAGGATGGAAGTGAAGTGGCATTCCCACTATGGCCACCACACCAGGGATATGGTCCAAAAGGTATATCAAATAAACAAACCTTGGAACAGGAGGTCTCATCACGAGCCAACCTGCCCACTTTTCGCTCCTTCCTCGTGAATGGCATTATGGCTAACTAGTTACCAAGCCAGCATAATGGCCTACACTTTGACATTACACTCCTTAATATACACGTAAAGGATCATGGTTCCATGGGGGAAATAAAAAACTCTGCCAAGGTTATGGACACCTGTCGGAAGCAGAGCACTGTTAATGGTATTGAAGTCACATTGGTTACACCAATAGGTAAGATACTAATACTCTTTTGTTTCTTATATCCTAGGAACTAATCATATATTATTTCCTGACTTATATATCGCATGAACATTTATTACCACCAATCATGGCAAAGTAAGTGACAATGACCACTTGAGATTTGGCAAGTACGACAGACGTCCTATCCCCCCAGCCTCGCATCATATCACAACAGCCTCTTACGTAATACGCGATCCAACTTTATGCCTCGATTTTGGTAATTCATTGTTTTTCTAAACATGGCATATTTTCATACGTTGTTCCTTTATGACTCTGTTGCAGATCGGGTGTTGCTCCTTTATTTAACGGTTGGGACAACCTATCACATTGTGGGGGGGGAGGTTAACCTCATTATTCACCGGATTATGTGTTAGCTCACTATTCGGGAAAGATAGTGTACTAGGGTATGGCACGGCTTAACGACATGATATTTCTATTTTTTACACAAATTGCTGTTCATAAGCCATTTCTGTTGCATACTCTGTCTTTTTCAAAATCTTGCGATTATTACCCTCTCTATGTTTCAAATAGCACAAGCAGTTGCTGTTCCATTGAGAATCCACAGTGAAACCATGGGAGGAAGGGAAATTCGAAGGGAACCTCAGGTGTTGACAGTCTCCGCTGCTGCCCGGGAGATCCTGGAAAGAGCAGGGTGGCTGACTTATCTCAACCGCTTGCAGGAGTCTAACGAAACAGTGGCAATTGAATTCCTGCAGAATTTGCAGGAGGATTACTCCATAGTAAGGGGGAGACAGATAGCAGTCATCGATGATATAATCGCAGAAGTCTCGGGACTACCAGCCACCGGACCTGTATGGACACTAAAAAAGGAAAGACTACAGAAGATTATAGAAATCTTCTAGGACGAAGGCCAGAGCTTGACGATTAAAGGGAAGGGAGTTCTGCCAGCAACGCTAGGAGAGCCCTGGGTAGAATTAGCAAGAACCGTGAAAAGCTACATCACCTGCAAGGGTAGAAAAGACGTGGTAAGACCACGACATCTTAAACTCTTAGCTGTTCTAAAGCAGAAATGCTCTGTAAATTTGCCTGCACTTTTGAATTCATTACTTCATGACGTTGCACGAAGCTTAAAAAAGGCATAGCATGTAGAGTCAGTTGTCAGTCACCACGGGTTAATTCAATTAATTGTTAGTCATAGCCTCACCCAACAGCAAAGCAGCTGGGAAGAGCTAATTGAAATAATTGAGGGAAGGGCAATAGCACCATCCCCAAAACGTAAGCATACTACCAGCACACCAGAACGTCCGGAAAAACACAGAGAATTAGTAAAACAAAAGCATGTTGCTAGTACATCTGAACGTCTAGAAACACACCAGGAATCGGCAAAGCGCAAGCATGCCACTGATACACCCGAACAGCCAGAGAAACGCAGAAAATCAGTCCGGTTAGCTCGGATACGAGGAAGGATGGAAAAGCTCTAGGAAAGCACCAGTCAGCCAGTAGAAATTGAGGACGAGCAATCCTCACGGCCAGAAGTAGAAGTAGAGCAAGCTGAAGGAGAAGAGAAAGAAGAGGCCGAGCAATCTAAAGAAGAGGCCGAGAAATCTGAAGAGGAAAATGAGAAAGAAGTTGAGCATTCCGAAATAGAAGCTGAGCATTTTGAGGTAGAAGCTGAACAATCCAAGCAGGAGGAGGAAATGGGATAGCAGGAAGGTAGCCCACCACAGGACCCAGTGGGAGAAGTTGAATTGGCCACAGTTTTGACCAATATGGGTGAGTATGGCCAACCTTCCAGTCCAACAGACCTCCACGACAAACCCCAAGAGGAAAATGCATCTTAAAAACCACATGCAGAAGAGGCAGAAGAAGGAAATCTACCTGTTCATGATGAAGAAGAGATAAGAGATACTGAACAGGAACAATCCGTTCCTAAAGCACTAGAGGAAATTCCGGAGGAAGTAGAAGAAAAAAAAGAAGTTGCCCAGGAAGTGACAAAACCAGTTAAGGTTCCCACCCTAGAACAGCCAGAGCAGAACAGTGAAGAAACACCCCAGGAGAAAGATCCAGGGACTAGTCACGGCCCAAACCACAGCAGACAGCTTGCTGTTCCTTCTTATGAAACACTGGAAATTAAGGAATTGTGAAAGGAACAACCGAGATTATTGAGCATAATAGCCCAGCTCCATCAGCAGATCAGGATTCTGAAAGCAAGGCAGAGGGTAAGGAAGACTACAGGGAAGAAAGAGGTGACCATTCTAGTAAAACTCCGCAAGGCAAAAAGGCGGAGGACTAAAAATCGCCCTGCTGCTCAAAACCCTGCTGAAAATCTAGCTGCTGTTCCAAACGATGCTGAGGAACAGACTGTTGTTCCATTTGAAAAGGAACAACAGCAAACCGATATTCATGTTAAAATAGAAATGGATGATATGATGACTTGTGACAAGGAAATTGAGACGGAGGCACCACCCTTAGGGGTGATAAGGGTTCTGAACTCAAAACAACGCAATAAGAAAGTTCAGGTAAAACTCCCAGCCTCCACTGCTGCATAGAGAAGAGATCCAAAGACAGTAACCTTGCGCAAGGGATTGAAATAGGCTCAGCAAGAAGCAGAAAATCTTAGAGAGCAAACGGTCCCTCGCGAGAAGTATGAAGAACTACAACAGCAACTAAGGAACGTCAATCAATCTGAAAGCCAGGCCTTTGAAGGATGGTGGAAGGAACAAGAGAAAGTTGCAAAGATAACTCGTAGTCTAGATATTGTTATCAAGCAGATGAATATCTTGTGTTCTTTATACAATGACGTTTTAGCATGTAGGGCCCCTGCCAAAAACTATGCTCTGTTTTTATTGGAACGGTATTTACAATTAAAAATAAAATCTGTTAAAGCAGGCGCCCCCATACAAATTAACACTGTCAATGACTTTATAGACTGCTGTAAACATTACGGGGTGAAGGTCCAGAGATTGCTGTGTGAATTCTATTTGCATAACCTCGTGCTAGATCAGGAGACTGAGCTGAACCTTGGCCCTTTTGTTTGAGACATCCAATTGCAAGCATTCATCTCATTCGGGGTTAATTAGATTAAATGGCTCAAAGCCTATAATACTTTCCAGAGGCAGGAAAATGGCCTAGATTTGTGGGTAAGGGCTGAGCCTAGGGACCCAGTGTAGTTGTGGAAAGCACATAGAAACCTCATGAGGACTCCGGGTGTCATTGAAACATTAGGACCCATGCATGAGGCACTCATTCGAAAAAGTTTAGAATATTTTCTTTCTATCAAAGACCTCGCCATTGATGCAGCCAAATTTCGGTACCGAATCTCTAATCCGAATATCCAGCTCAGGGAACCGTTTAAGTATGAGAATTTTGAATTAGCTGCCAACCGTTTGAACCTCTATGGCGAAAGCATTTTGAGAGCAGGGCCATCCTGGTTAGGATATAGATTCCGCAGTCCAATTATTTGGCACCCTGCACCCGGATATCAAGCCCTGTATGAGATGCCTGAGGGTCAAACAGGCCAGTTCTTTGACTACCTAGTTACTCATCACAGCTGTAGGCCTCTGCATGAGATTCCTTCTCCAGCCTATTCTCTCACTGCCTTGCATGTCA
Organism: Pinus tabuliformis; assembly: GCA_031772625.1. Taxonomy (NCBI): domain Eukaryota; kingdom Viridiplantae; phylum Streptophyta; class Pinopsida; order Pinales; family Pinaceae; genus Pinus; species Pinus tabuliformis. The sequence continues at coordinate 482,143,778 of CM062820.1, forward strand.
ACTACAACGTTTTCATGAGGGAATGGAAAAGGGTAAGCAAGGGGTGTGTGGAGTACTAAAAAGGTATGTTTTTGATGATCATTTCAGTGGCTTTTCAGCAGAACTTGTGAACCTTTTTGCATCATGAACTTGGAAAACAATGATGAATTATAACAAAACATGTGAGATTAATATGCAAGACTTCACTGCTGATAATTGTCATTCTCCTGTGCAGGAAAGGGTGAAAACGAGGATTTGCTGTTCCAAAGAAAAAGACAAGAACAAGGTAACTGCTGTCCCTTTGACGGGGGACCAAGTACAAACAAGGCTAAGCAGATCAAAGCAAACCGGCCAGGAAAAGGAGGAGAAGACACCAGCTCGGCAGAGGAGAAAAGAGATGATTAAGGATTAACAGTTTGGCGAATCCTTTAGGATCTTTGATCCTGAGGGATCGCTGCTTTATCTATCTTGTTACTTAGACATCTCCGCCGTCACCCTTATATAAAGGGATAGCACTGTTAGCTTTGGGGGATTATGCTTTTATGTAATTTTCTGTTAAAGATCAAACTTTGATCATCGAGTCTCGTTGAGAACTGGTTCATTGTACTTTTGTTTTATGCATTAATACAAACTTGGTGATTATCTTATCTCTGCGTCTGGATTAACTTAAAGCGGTGTACCCTTGGAGGCTAAGGGCCCGGCCTCGGAGGACACTTGCTTCTGTATCAGTACGATTTGATTTCTGCGTGATTTTCTTATCGTTGTTATTTGGTAATCTGGTATGATTTATAAGTTGACATCACATGCTCTGTTAAGATTAATTCATTAAGGTTTTTATAGATAGAACTGTTGTATTGACTATGCATTATATTACTGATCCTTTCAGAGTTGATTGAATGTTATTAGTCTTGACCGAATATTATTACTGTTCCGTTACAGAGCTTTTGTGTTGTACATTCATGTTATAGAATTCATCCGAAAGTTGTGTCCTTTACGATTGTTGGATTCAGAAGTAATGCTGTTCCATTTTAAAATGCAATCGTATTCCTATTAATTAAGATTGATGCTAGATCAGATTACTCTTCAAGCGTGTTGTGCATGTATATGATTTCCAAGCATTGTTCCATAACTTATCAGTAATTAATGTTGTTCTATTAGTGCGTGCTGCTTGATTTGCCTTAAGAATGAAAGATTGTTATTTGATTACGATGAGTGCATTTGAGTTAGTAGATTCAGTTTGATTACTGCTCGCGAGACTTAGTTGTTTAATTGCTGTTCCATTTCAGAATTGATGTTCCATTTTAGAATTGTTGTCCCATTCCAGATTTGTTTTTCGATTTCTTATTTGCTATTCCATTTTTCTATCTGCCGTTTCATTTACTCGCATTTGTTGTTTTGGTGTGAGAGACGATCTAAGGCTGTAGTGAGCCTCGGCATTTACTGTCTAGCTCCCAGACCCATGGTCCATGCTCTAATTTCCTTTCCATCAGTTTCCAAAGGGATGGGTTATCGCTGCCGAACCCTTGACTGATAAGTTGCCTAGTTTTCTGAGTGTGTGATTTATTCCTTTGAAGTAACTTAGTTATAGACAAGCATCCATTTACTCTTGTATTTTTGAACGCTATACTACTAGCATTACTCTGACAAATGATAGCCTCAGACTGAGACACTCTTTGAAATAACAAAACGCTCCCGAATTGACATATTAATGTGAGGTAATTAGAGGTGAAAGAGACCCTTTTTATAGCTCCACAGTTAACATGTTTATAACTGGATGGACAAATGAATCAATGAAGTCTTTATAGGAAAAAACAATGGAGTATCTTTGGATCAATGGTGTTCAATAGATAATAGATCTTGGATTGCCTTTCGTGTCTAACTTTTGGATGCTGACTGGAAATTTTTCGGACTGATAATATAGGAACATGCGAAACAAAATTGAAGAGTATTTGAACACTCTCTCACTTGGTAATATGATAAACTGTTCATGGATTCTGCCTGCTATGAGCTGAACATAGTTGTAAACTGTAGTAGGAGGCTTGCCTGGGCAAAAGATAGAAAGGAAAGCAAGGAAAACCTCATCCACATGTTCATCTGTGGTGTACCCTAGAATGCAAGAGAGCATGGTTATAATTTGTCTGCCTCTCTTAGAAAAAATGGTGGCAGCATATGGAGGACTATCTGTTGGAGTATGAGACTCTTCAATGATGAAAGTCTGAAAGATCTGAGCTTTCTTGGGAAGGTCTAGCTTTATGTAGAGTTCAAGTAAACCTTCAATGGAAAGTGGGGTCTCATTTGGGCCTGGCTGGATCTGCAACATTTGATTTATTGATTCTGCTGTAATAGTGAATAAAACTTGTTGGTTAGGGGTGACTATGGCTCTTTGACTGGGAACATAACAAGCTTGGCAGAAGTGGATGATTTTTGGGAATTGGTGTACTTCTGGGAATAAGTACTTGGGAAAATTGGACTCTCATAGGTGAATGTCATCATTCTGGTTCAAAAACATGTCTTTACTCCAGCAGTGGAGTAACAGTAGGTAAGCAGGGGAAGCAATGTCCTTGATTTGAAATTCTTTGTTAGCTAATGGAAGGTGGTTAATATCTAGGTGAGGGGTTTGCAGAGGTCTTACATCCAGAGAAGTTTGGGAAGCCATAATTGGTATATTGAACTGAATTACTCTTTCTATGGCTTTAGGAGTGAGGTCAAGAGGTTTAGAACAGTGAGGAGGGTAATAACAGTCTGTAAAAAGGGATTTTGGAAGCATAGTAAGGTTTTATTCAATTTAGGAAGTCTTTTTAATTAATTTAATTAATTAACCTTGGATAATTACTGTGTATAACTTTAAATTACAGGGTTGTTCTGTTTATATCAAGAATACTTGGAGAATGATGGTTTGGTGTGCAGACGGGGTTCTGTTGTGGCAATAGAGGCTTCTGAGGCTTCAATTGTCAATTTGTTGCTTCAATTCAGTGTCTGCAGCATCTTCAGGTGGAAAAGTTGGTTGAATTGGTCGAGCAGAGGTTCGCGGTGTCAGAATTGGTTTAGCAGAGGTTTACAGTGAAAATGAGCGAAAAGAGAAAATTGGAGCTTTTTCAGTCTTTTAACCAATAACAGTTATATTTTGGCGTGATATTTATTGAACGAATAGTGGCCAATTTTGGTTTAGGTGGGGAGGTGGTTTTAGGCCATATCGCACCACTTTTGGATGGAGGGCGGTATTTTTCACGAGCACATGATATAACCTGGTGTCGCCACGTAGCAGAAAAGTGCCCGGCCAAAACCGTGAATCTCACGTGCTCTCAGGCCATTAACTGTCAGACGATGAATCCGCGCGATATGGTTGTGCACCGTTGGATCTCGGGGTGGGAGATCGGAGGGATATCGCGCAATGAAGTTGCATGGATGGAGTCGGGAAAGTGGTTGGTGAGGCCCAGGGTTTAATTACAATGAATTGTAATTAATTAACAAATAATGATGGGTTTTTTTTAATATAAGCAGTGGGTTAATAAAGGTGTGGACCATGGGTTACATCGCAGGGTTTTTTAACTACACCAAGGGTTGGTGGGTTAAAAAGGGTGTTGGGAAATTATAATGTGGGGGATTTATAAAGTGGGACTTTAGGAAAAAACTTACGATAAAGGGTTTTAGTGGGTTTTTTAAGGGAAAAGTGGAAATTAATAAGGGGGGAATGTATTATTTGTAATGGGAATGGGTTTCACACTAGGAAAAGGGGTTTTGGGAAGGGGAAATGATTTTGAAGGGTAATTGTCTAGGGAAGTGTGTGAAACAAAGGGATAAAAGGTCAAAATGAGGGGAAAGGGTTTTTTACAAGTAATGAAGGGATAATGAGGGGAAATTAGCAAAGTAAGTATGTGGGGGTCTAGTGAAATGAGGGGAAATTGAAAAGGGGTTTTGGGAAGGGGAAATGATTTTGAAGGGTAATTGTCTAGGGAAGTGTGTGAAACAAAGGGATAAAAGGTCAAAATGAGGGGAAAGGGTTTTTTACAAGTAATGAAGGGATAATGAGGGGAAATTAGCAAAGTAAGTATGTGGGGGTCTAGTGAAATGAGGGGAAATTAGTAAACAAGCTTTGGTGAATATCATTTTTCTTTCACAATTCCTCTTACACATGAAACATAGGATTAAGAATGATGAATGTGATTTTGACTTAGCAACCTTGTGCATTTGCAACATTTCTTCTACCTACCCTTTATTTACCCTAGCATTTTCTCTTCATTCAATGGGTGCATTGGAGCTTGCTGGCCCTTCATTTATTTTTCTTTGTTAAGCAAACTATCTAATTATAACCTTATAACTTCCAATGGCTCAAATTAAACTGATGAGCTCATTATTATTCTCTACCTAAAAACTGATCTGCCAAGGTTAAACAGTTTGGTTAGATCTTTATTCTCTCTCTATCAACATGAAATTTAAAGCATGAATGAATCAATATTAAACTATTTGACCATCATGGATTGTGGCATTTTTGACAAGCTGCACACAATATTATTTTGCAAAGTAAAGTAAAAGGAGTGGCATTTGAATTTTCACACTTTCATGATCTATTTTTATCTCTTTTGTGGGGTTCATATGTTTTACTTTTTTGATCTTTTCTTTCTTTTTGTCCTTTTATTATTCTTTTAGGACATACCCTCTTTACATTTTTTAATTTTAATATAGGAAAACATTTTACAAAAAGCAAAAGTATGTACAAGATTACAAGACTAACCATAGCCAATTCAAAATTATGAATCCTATTATTATAGGACCCTAACAGTGGCTCCACATGGGGATGGCATTTCCTGATGAAATTTCAAGAACTTTAAGATTAGTAGCCTTTGAATATTTCACTATGGTTGCCTTGTAACTACTCCTCTGTGATCTACTTTATTCATACATATGATGGTACACCTTTCAAAGCTTAGGGCCTTCTCTTTGAGCTTCAACCTCCAAAGATTACCATCCAATCCAATCTAAAATTTGCAATGTTATATACAATGAGCAAAGTAAAATGAACTACTGTTAATCTATAGATAAGTAATGCTTCAACATTCTACCATTGAATGGTCCTCCTAAAAGATTTGTTCCATCTAATTGTCTTAAGAAAAATGTATTGTTACCTCTGTAACCATAAATGATGTAAGGGCCTTGCCATAGGAAATCAAATTTAACATGTTTACCCTTTTCTTCTCTTCTAGAATCCCATTTGAGCACTTTGTAACCTATGTAAAAATCATCAGCTTTGGTCTTCTTGTCAAAAATATTTTTGATTTATCCTGGATCACTTGTGATTTGACATAGACTTCTTCTCTGGTTTGTTGCAAGTGTATTGTTTGATTTATCCTTCTTTGGATATCATTTGGTTCTACCTGCAACTCTTGAATCATTTTCATCATTGGTACTCCTAAAGAGTATGGAAAAACAACATCCATTCCATATACTAGCTGGTAAGGAGATGTGGTAGTTAGTCTGTTTGCCCATAATGCATTAACCAACCTTTTGTTCCAGGTCTTCTTGTTGCCTTCTAGCAGTTTCTTGATAATATTAACAAGGCTTTTGTTTGAGGATTCTGCAAGTCCATTACCTTGAGGGTAATAGGCAATGGAATGGCCAAGGGTAATGTGATATCTATTACAAAATTCAACCATTTTATTGGATTTGAAAGCAGTTTCATTATCAATGATGAGATTTTGGGGGAATCCAAATCTTGAAAGGATATTGGTATCAAGGAATGAGATGATGACAGAGTCTGTGGCTTGTCTAGAATGGATGGATTCTATCAATTTAGTAAAGTAATAAGTGGTTGTCAAAATCCATTTATGTTGGGCTGAGGAGGATGGGTGAATTTCCCCAATGAATTCTAAACCCCATTATTGAAAAGGCATTTCTGTGGAGATGGGTTTGAGAGGTAATGGTAAGATCTTCCTTTTTCCCTCAAATATTTGGCACTTGTGACAGGAGGTCACATATTTCTTGACATCTACAAAAAGGGTGGGCCAGTAAAAACCTGCCCTTAAAATATTATCAGTAGTTGTTTTCCAATATAGGTGTCCTCCACAATCTCCTGCGTGAAATTCTTTCATAACTTTGTCAGTTTCATCTTTTAATAAAGAATTCAATAGAATGCCACCATTACCTTTCCAAAATAAAGCATTATCTATGATATAATATTTCATTGATTTCATTTTCAAAAATCTAGCTATAGTTCTAGATAAACCAGGAGGAGCATGTAGGTTTAGTAAAACAAATATGATATCTGCACACCAATGTGAATCTATGAAAGGTTCACTAATCTATGGAGTCGCCATCTCTTCCTGATCATCTAGGGCACCAATGAAATTTATATCTAAGGCCCGATAGTTCGATTCAGCCATGAGTTTAGCTAAACCTTAGCCTTTGATAAGTTTTGTAGGCTTTATTTCTATGTCATATTCCAAAATAGTGGCAATCCATTTACCTCTCTTTCCTGTAGGCCCATTATGTGTCAGAATGTCCTTTACTACTGAATTTGGAACATAAGCAATGATGCGTGAATACAAGATGTACACTTTGAAATCTTTAATAGATTTAACTAAAGCAAGTGCTTGTTTTTCCATTATGTTGTACTTTAGTGTAGCATCTCTCAAAGATTTGCTGAAAAATGCAGTACACTGCTCATAACCTTGATCATTCTTTTGCAACAAGACTGCTGCAATAGTATGTTCTGAAGCAAAAGAAAAATTATAAAATCTTTTTTGAAATTAGGACTTATAAGGACTAGTGTTTTAGCAAGGGCTTCTTTGTTTGCCTCAAAAGACTGTTTAGCCTCTATTGTCCACTTAAGTGCTGAATCTTTCTTTAACATGTTATTTAATTCTCTGATTAATTCTGCTAAGTTAGAAATGAATCTTCTGGAAAATTTATTATTCCTAAAAACGAATGTAATTCTTTGATCTTTCTAGGATGAGTGATGTTTAGGATTGCCTCTATTCTAGCTGGATCTATTCTAATTCCATATTTTGATATTATGTGTCCCAAGGGTTTACCTTCTTCTAGACCAAAGAGTGTCTTTTTGAGATTTAAGGAAATATAAAATTTTCAACATTTAATAAAAGCTCTTCTTAGGTGATCTAGATGTTCATTATTTGATTTGGAAAAAACTGTGATGTCATCTTAGTAAACCATTAGAAAGTCATGGATTTCTTTTGCAAAGGCTATGTCCATTTCTCTTTGGAATGTAGCTCCAACATTCATTAATCCAAAGGGCATTTTCAAATATATGAAAGTACCCCAAGGAGTGGTAAATGCAGTCTTTGCTTGATCCTCTGGTTGAGCTAAGATTTGGTTGTATTCAAAGAATCCATCAAGCCATGAAATTTTGGATGAGCCTACTATCCTCTGGAGAATGTGGTCCATTTTTTGGAGAGGGTAGTTATCTTTTAATGACACTTTATTCAAGTTCCTGAAATCAACACAGAGTCTGATTTCTCTTGTTTTCTTTCTAGTAGTGACTAAATTAGAGACCCAATCTGAATATCTAATTAGTGCTATGATTTGTGCCTCATACATCCTTTTTACTTCTTTTTCAATTAATGGCATAAGAACTGGATTAATTCTCCTAAGCTTTTGTTTAAATGGTTTCTAATCTTCTTTGATGGGTATCTTATGTTGAATAATGCTGGTATCATAAGATTTAAGGTCTTCATAACTCCAAGCAAGGACATCTTGAAACTCTTTGAACAGAATTATGTATTTAAGCTTTTCATCTGGAGGTAATGCTTTGGATATTTTGATAAGCTTAGGTTCCTCTTCAGTTCCTATGTTACATTCTTCTATGTCTCCTCTTAAAGGCTCCATTTTTGGTTTCCTGGCTACACCATTTGAATCAAACAAATCTTCTAATGGGACTAATCCCTTAGGAAAAAAATTATTTTTAAGGTTTAAAATCACAGAATCATCATTGATTATTTCTTCTATTTCTACTTTTTCCAAATTGTCTACTTCTACTTTAGTGAATTTAGTGGATTTATCTACATCTAAAGAATTTATGTCTTTCACCATTTATGGTGTTATCTACTATACAATCAGTATCTATGTTATAGTTTTGAAACTCCCCTTCAGCATTCATGAAATCATAGATTTGAGAATCCCGTGAAAAACTTTGCCAATAGTTCAAATTGTCAGGTATAACAGGTCTATTTCTTACTTCTGTTGTGTACTTGTGATTGGGATGAAATGATAATTTTCAAGTGCTAGAAAAAGTAGCCAAACTGTGAGCTTGCATGTTCTGTTTCCTAGGAATAGCAGCAAAATCAGTTTCAAGAAGATCCTTAATCAGATCTAAAACAATTTCTCTGTATTGGAAAAGTCTAGGATTATTCATAGAATATTCTCCTTTAATTTGTTTTATGATCAATTTTGAATCTCCCATGATAGAAACTCTCTTGGCTCCAAGTTTTCTTACAATTTGCAGTCCTAAGATTAAAGCTTCATACTCTGCCATGTTGTTTGTGCATTTAAAGTTTAATCTAAAGGCATGACCTTCAGAATGATTGTTTTCCATGTTATGAATCCAAACTCCTGCACCTACTCCTAATCTATTTACAGAACCATCAAAATCCAAATACCATAGAGACTCATGAAATATGTTTTCACTATCAGGTGCTTTATACTTTTCTTCTATAGCTGTGATTTCATTTTTTTCATTATCTAAATTATACAAGATAAATGAGTCCATATCAGAATGCATGGAGTATATGGGGTAATTATGTGGTTTTTTCTGAACTACTTACAATGTATTCCATCAAGGTTTCTATGTAAAATTTCCTTTGCTGACCAAAAATAGAGATGGTAGCATATGACACGTCTAACTGTAGAGATCCCTGCACTTTTTCTCCCCATGATCGAGATAATAGCATTCCATACTTGGGTGGGATATCAGCAACTACTATGTCCATAACAATACTCTTTGCTGGGCACTGAACTAGAGTCACACACAAATCTTTAATTAGGCCAAGGCATTTGACTTGGATAGAATCAAAGGAAAAGAGGCCCGTATAGGGTCTGGTGATATCTAAGTTTAATCTCTCCATGATTTCTTTAGGCATTAAGTTATGGGATGCCCCTGAATCTAACTTAGCATTATGTAAGATTTTGTCATGAACATTTAAGCTAATGTAGAATGGAGGGATACCCCCTTGTTGATGTTTTCCATTTACTTCTGGACCAAATAACAACTCAGGTTGATCATCATTAAGGTTTACAACATCTTCACCTTCACCTATGTTTAGTGTTTTAGTGATTTGTGCTCTATATGATTCATTTTTCACTAGCTCTGTCAAAGGAACTGATATTTTCAACTTGGCTATCTCAGTCTTCATGTTGAATGGCAATTGAGTTTTGCTTGTTTGTATGAGATCTTCCCTAGGAATTGTGGTCTGTGTATTTTTATCTTCTTTATGAGAACTTGGAAATTCAGTCTGTGTACCAACAGTTTTGTTTTGAATTCTCTTATTTGGAATGATTTGATTAATAGTTTCAGTTTGAGTTTCAGTTGAAGTTATATCTACAATATTTTCGTTGGAAGTCTCTTGAGTTCCTCTAGGGAGAATGTATAAAACTTTGGTCACAGGAGCTTCTATTATTTTTTTAGTTTGGGTTTGGACATATTTCTTAGTGGGAATTCCAGTATTCTTTTTGCTTCTAAGGCTATACTATTTGTGAACTTCATAGATAGCAGATTCATAGCCCTGTTTGTAGTCAAAGGACTCCCTAGATTCTAATTTCAATTATTGTAACATGTACATTTCCTATTCTTCCTGAGTAAGAAAAACAACATCTTTGTTTTTAATTCCTAATAGGTTTTTCTGGGTATCCTCTTCTTCTTCATGGTTTTGTGAACCTTCGGCATAATTTTCCTGGAAAGGTGGTCTAATCTGATCTAGTATTTCATCTCTTGTTTTTCCAGTATTAATATTTTTCCTAAAATTGGGGTTTCTAATTGGGGGTGATTGTTGATTTTCCCACTGATATTTTCTTTCCATGTTTTCTAATCTATCCATTATCCTTTCTACACTTTTAGCTAAACTATCTATTTTACCATCTGAAGTGGATGGTTCCTCTTTAATGGTAACTCTTTTCTCAATTCTCATCCTAGATTTCTTAGCTAATAAATTTGCTTCTACACTAACAACATTACTTTGCATCTGTTCCAATGTTTCAGGGTTTCTTTCTCTCAATTGGTAAGACATATCAGTGTCAAACCCATTAGGAAATTTGATTAGTGCTAAGTCTGGTGGAGGTTTAATATTTGCAGGGATTGCATTATAGATACTGTTGAACCTAGTACAATAATCCTGAACAGATTCATTAGGAGCTCTTCTAATGTTATCATATTCAGACAATATTTGTAATGGGTTTTTCTTTCTTTCCCATCTATCAATAAACAATTTATGGAAAGCAGCTAAATTAGCAATATGATTAGCAGGTAAACCTTTGAACCATTTTTTAACATCCCCTATCAATGTTTGGGCAAATAACCTCATTTGCACATCAAACTCATCAATCTCGTGTAATCCAAAGTAGTCAGTCATTTTATTCACACATTGTTGGGTAGTATACTGACCAGTAGCATCAAAAAAAAAGATTTTACTTTGATAGTCTTGGGGCATGGCATGTAGTTGAGTTGGTAAGACCATGTAATTGAGGATGGGAAATCAACAAAATATTATCACCATGGGAAGATTGCAGGGAGTAACAGTCGATATTGAAGGTGCGAGCACATTGGAGGATTTTGTAGTGATAGAGATTGTCGATGACAGCAATCCCTATCTTTCCTCCTTGGGATCGATTGGGCTATCGACATGAACAAGGTGATCAATTTGAAGAAGCGGATGATGTCATTTGAAAGAAAATCACTCCGCATAGTAGTACCTTTGGACCTTGCAGAAAGACCGTGCTATAATGAACCAGTTCTCGATTATGAAAGTGACGATGATTTGGACCAAATTTATAAGATAACGGCCCGAGATCAAGATTGGGTGAATCCGACCGTAGATGGATGTATTGCATGGGACCGCAAAAACTCCTACACATTAGATTCAGATGAGGAATTGGAACACTGGAAGAATAGATTGCACGAAGTTTCTACGCTACGTTGTAACATGATGACAAATCGCTACGCTGCGTAAGAAGTCTACCTTATTATGATGGTTTAATTGATGTTGATAAATTTTTGGATGCATTTGAAAGAGAAGTGCCAGAGAAGCATCACTTCCAAGCCTTGGACTTGGCTCTGTGCGCCACGCCTACAAGATGGTGGGGTACACATAAAGACATCTTCGATGGATGGCATGAATAAAGAAGATTGATGAGGGTGCGGTTTGGGCGCCTAAAGGTGAAATTGACAGAGAAATACGATGGAAGGATTGATCCATGTGACCACTTGGAAAAATGGACTGAAGCTTATGGAGCAGAACTGCAACCGAAGTGGGTGCATTTTTTCTGTCACACTTTAGAAGTAATACCAATGAATTGGTACTTGGGAACAGAGCTATGCCATGGCACGAATGAATGGGATATTTTGAGATAGGGATTCTTGATGAAATTCAGCTTTGAAGATGGATTCAAGTGCATTGATGAAGCGCTGTAGGAGGTCAAAGAAGCGATCTTCAAAATCCCGCAGGATCCCTTGGACTTGATTCATCCATATTGGACCACCCAGCTACGCCATGCGCTAGAGTGCTACAATGTGATTGCTGAAGAAGAAGAGGAGGGTCCAAGGAACATTAATATCCTAGAGACAGAAGGTCACTACGAAGTTGAGGGGCCGCAGATAGAAAATACAGATATCACCACACTACTGAAAACTCGACAAGTGAAAATTGGGACAGAGGCAGAGCCGAAGTTTGTGAAGATAGGGGACTACTGGGATGATGCTACGGTGGATAAGGTCATTGAGTTTCTTTGCAATTACTAGGAATTTTTCCTACAAAATTTTCAGATATGAAAGGGATAATAGGCGATTTAGGAGTAATGAAGATAACGTTGAAACTAGACATGAAGCTTGTGAAGCAGAGGCCATATCGCATTAATACTAAATATAAGGAAAGGGTACGTTTGGATTTGGATAAAATGTTGGCAGCAGGTATCATTGAACCAGTGGAGGAGTTCGATTGGGCAAGTCCAATGGTCATTTAGGAAAAGAAGCATAAAAATGAAATAAGGGTATGCATAGATCTCAGGAAGCTAAATGATGCTTGTGTACATGATCCTTTTCCAACTCCATTCACCGATGAAGTGCTGGATAATGTAGGAGGGGAGGAAGCATATTCATTCATTGATGGGTTCTCGAGGTACCATCAGATCAAGATTGCGTCGGAAGATAGGAGTAAGACTACCTTTGCAACCGAGTGGGGATGCTTTTAGTATACTATAATGCCTTTTGGACTGAAGAATGCACCGACAATCTTTTCGTGCGTAGTCATTGCGGCATTCAAAGAGTTCATTCACAAGTTTTTGGAGGTATACTTTGATGATTGGACGGTGTTTGGGCTAGTAAAGCACCATGTAGCTAGCTTGCGCTTGATGCTGGATACATGCCGGAGGTATCAGATAGCGCTAAACTTGAAAAAGTGCTTATTTTGCGTCCCTTTTGGAATCTTGTTTGGTCATGTAGTGTGCAGGCAAGGATTAATGCTGGACCCAACTAAGATCACAATCATAATTCATTTGGATGCGCCAAGAAGTGCTAAATAGTTGCACGCAACACTGGGTCATATTGGTTATTACTGAAAGTTCATCAAGGGTTATGCTCAGATTATCACGCCGATGGAGAAACTTTTGAAAAAGGATGCTACATTTTTTTGGAATGAGGAATGTCAGCGGAACCTGGATGTGTTAAAAGAAAAGATGTTCATCACATCGATCCTAGTATTCTTGGATTGGAAGAAGGAATTTCATGTGCATGTGGATGTGTCATGTATTTCACTGGGAGCAGTATTGACATAGGCTGGTGAAGGAGAACTGGATCACCCAAAAGCATTTGCAAGAAGGAAGCTGTCAAAAATTGAAAATAACTATTCAACGATGGAGCATGAAGGGTTGGCTATGATGTACGTGCTCAAAAATTTTAGACATTACTTGCTAGGTAGACACTTTAAGATGTACACAAACCATTCTGCATTAAAGTACCTGGTCAACAAGCCTGTGTTGGTGGGGAAAATATGCAGATGGCTATTTTTGTTTTAGGAGTATGATATGGAAGTCATTATGAAGCCGGGGCGATTGAATGCAGGGCCAGATCATCTGTCACACATTGAAACAGGTGAGGAGCCCACTAATTTGGAGGAAGAACTGACTGACATACAGATCTTTGTGGTGCACGTGGCAGATGATCATTTTGCAGACATCATCCACTTCCTGACCATGGGAATGGCTCTAGAGGGATACACTAGTCAACAAAAGAAGGAATTAGTGGTGTGCATAGAAGACTTCTCTTTGATTGCAGGTCATTTGTATAAAATGGGATCGAACGAGATACTGCGATGCTATGTGCCTGAGTTTGAACGAAGCAATATCCTAGTTGAAGCTCATGGAGGAGCTGCGGGAGGCCATTATGCAGGAAAAGAAACAACGCATAATATTTTACGTGCTGGGTTGTGGTGGCCAACATTACATAAGGATTCAAAAGCATATTATAGGGTGTGTGATGCATGTCAGAGGATGGTTAGGCCATCACATAGGGATGATATGCCTCTGAATTTTCAAGTGTCATTACAACCATTTGAAAAGTGGGCAATTGATTTTGTAGGACCGATTCAACCTCCAGGAAAGAAGATGGGTGCGTAGTATATCATCACTGCGACTGAGTATTTGACTAGATGGGTGGAGGCACAACCTGTAAAGGATTGTACAAGGGAAACAACAACAAAGCTCTTGTTTGAATATGTGCTAATCAAGTTCAGTTGCCTGAAGATTTTGATGAGTGATCGCAGTATGCACTTCCTTAATGAAACGATCAGCGCGTTGACGGAGGAATTCCAAGTGTATCATCAATAGAGCATGCCATATCATCCTCAGGCTAATGGGACAGTGGAAGCATTTAATAAGATATTGGAGAATGTGCCAACAAAGGTTTTCAATGCACAGAGGAATGGTTGGGACGTGTGCATACCAATGGTGTTATGGGCTTATAAAACTACTTGTAAAAAGCTAACTAGATAGACACCATTTAAGTGGGTCTACGGCGTAGAAGTAGTGATGTTGATGGAATATATTGTGCCTAGTCTACGCATAGCGGCATTCACAGGTATGGCGAATCGAGGAGCCTTAGAAGAGAGGCTTGCGCAATTGACAGAGCTAGAGGAAGATAGATTCTTGGCTGGATTCCATCAACAAGTTCAAAAGGACCGCAAAAAGGCATGACACGATCGACACATCAAACTGTGCACCTTCAAGGTAAACAATTTAGTTTTATTATACGACAACAAGTTTGATAAGTTTCCAGGAAAATTTCAGACACATTGGCTGGGGCCATATGTGATCAAGGAGATTACCAATGGTGGAGCAATTCAACTTGTGAAATTGAATGGAGATCCATTTCCCAGAAAGGTAAATGGCAGCCAATTGAATCCATACACTGGGGATCTAGCTAGATGACTATATGACGGTAGCATAGTCTTAGCGCTCTAAGTAGTTGCAAGGAGGATCAGGACTATAAAATAAAATGCCCGAGTTGTAGAACTAGGCGATGAGGGGTCTGTACAGAATAGAAGGGTGTCAGAGTATCAGCAGATGCGCAAAGGGAGCTATGTTACAGGATGAGAGACTATGCAATGTAGTCAGAAAGTGACCGTTACTGTCAGTGTTCATGATTTGACTGCCAAAAGATGGTTAAGAGGAGCAAGCAACCAACATTTAAGGCATTTATGCTGAAATCAAGTGTGAAATCTTTGGAACTCTGTCGCCAATCTCGCATTTATGGATGGATTTTGGGGGGAATGGTAGAATTTGAATTCAAAATTACTTATAAATTACAGATGGCCATCCAACGAGAAACACTTTGCATTCTAGGAATTTATGTGTTGTGCTATCTATTGCGCATGAACTGCAAGATCTTTGAGGACTTAATTTCTAGTTCTGTGTTTGATAGATTACCCGAGGAAACCCAGAACCTCATTAACAATGTCATGTCTACACTAGATGAGACCGCTAGTACTGGGGGTGTTGTCACCTCTGAGGGATATGCCCCTGAAGTCATGAGTGTGGAGGTTCCTGCAGAAGTACCGAAGGTGTCGAGGTCACCTAGGCTAAAGGCTACGCCACCGAGAGAGGTTCCCAAGCCGAAAAAGGATAAACATAAGAATATGCTACCAGTGCGTGCGTCACCAAGGAAACATGTAGCTACATAGGCACAACGAAAAGAAAATCCCACCAAGTAGGAGAAAGGCAAAGTGGTAGACCTAGAGGCCGATGAGGGCATGAAAGAAATAGATGTTGAGGGGGTAGACCTTATTTCAAAGCTACCAGAGTACATGCCTCCACGCCAGGGCAAGGTGAAGGTCCCAAAGGACCCAAATGAGGGAGAGTTCCTCCTAAACACCCCTCTACTGCCAGAAAACATAACGTTTGAAGGTTCGCGCTTGGCGCGCATCCCACATCTGAAGCTTGAAGATTGGGATTTGGGAGACGTTGAGCAGTTTCCCCACCTGGCTACTGATACATTCATGAAGCGCGTGTTCTACAAGGAGTTCAGTGTCACCACGTTGGAGCTGGTGGAATGGATTCGGGGGGTAAACAAGGCATGATTATTGAACCTCCTATGGGTATCGCACTACCACTGCGCACCCATAAACTTGACGGTCATCAAGCAGTTGTTGTGCCTTGTGCATGACGGTTGCTTGTGGTTGAGTGAGCCAATACCAATCACTGATATGATGATCCATAGGATCACATTGTTATCACCTAGATTGAACCTAAAGCTAAAGGAAGGCAATGCCAAGGTAACCACAAACCACACTTAGCCAAGTAGCTAGCCCTACTAGGCCGAGAGAGGGCTCTCTCCGTAAGGATCTCAGCCAAGATGACTGGATCAGGAAATGAATTTTAGGCTAGGTATAGCAGCACAAAGTTTTGATTTTATTTTGAAGGGGTTTTGCTGGATCAGGAGGAGCTGGATAGTTTAGGTCTAGGGAATTAGGTCAAAATTGCAAGGTGTTCAATGGGGCAAGGTAGGCATAAGGTTTAGCACTCTAGGGCTTGATGGGTGAGGTGTTTAAGACTGGCGAGAGGCTGGGAAGAGCATGTGATTATCATGGATCCTTCCCAAACTATAGAAAACATGAAATGGTGAATGTTTTCCCAAAACATATCACTAATGTAATGAATTCTGCCTATCAACCTGAAAACATTCACTTAGAAGCAATGAAATGATTAAAAAAGTATACAAAACACATTAGCATATGATCAAAAAAGAATAAACTGTACTAAAACTCCATACCACATGGATCCCATAAAAATAGTTGCAATTCTTATTAATCTCCTACTAAACTGCTACAAAATGATGTACAATCAAGGTCTGAGCATCCAGCTGAATCCAACCCTTTACAATGAGAAAGAAGAAAAAGATATAGGATTTTTTCCAACATACTCCCATACTCAGGGGTCAAATCCCTAAGATGAGGATCTAATCTAACTGAAACTGAACAAGAAACAGGAATATAGACATCTTAACAACTTGCCTCTAAAAGTGAAAAATTGATTCATTTGAGCTCAAATTGACTTTTAATGTAATGAATCTACCCTCTACTACTAATTATCCATCATATTTACAAGCCAAGTCATCATTTACCATAGTAAAACATCCTCCATGAGATAAAATTCATGAACACAGTCAAAACATAGAAAAGTAGCCATCCTGTGCAAAATTTGCCCTACGCGCAGCGCCACTGGCCCAAAGCACAACACCACTTTCAGGTCCCTTTTGGAGGCCTTCCCAGCATCCAAATTGAGCCCATGATAGCTCATTGGAAATTTCGTCAAGTCTACTTTCTAACACACTTGGAATTTCTTCATTTGAAGCTCATTTGACCCTTGAAAAGTTGATTCTCCCAAGTTTGCTTCTGTGTGTCCAAAAAGTGGTAGAAAGGTCATTTTTAGGGTGTTTTTTGACCTTTTGGTGGACCAGTTTTGCCCCAAAAACTTAGAAAATCCATAGGTTTCATGTAATCATTACTCTGAATCCAAAAATGCAAGCCATTTGTGCATTGGACTAGCACTGCACGTTGAGCCAAATTTTCTGTGTGTGCAATTTCCAAAATTTGCAAAAAACAAAATCTTCTCCAAACCTGACCAAAATTGGTGAGCAGCACCACCATCAAGCATCTTGATGAGCCAAGCAAGCTTCAGAAAGCAACCTAAGCCTATCCTCCTCTTTTTTCTCCCTTTAGAGACCACCTTAGCCTAACTTTCATCTTTTTGACCCTCGTGTTGCAAATTTTGTTTCGGGTCCTGTAATGATAGGCCTTGTACCTGATCATCTGGTTATCCCTATTGGCCTTCTGCAATAGCTTCTCTAGGTGCCAGTTGACTCTCTCAAGCCAAGTCTCTCTATCATCCTCAATTTCCTTCTCAATAGGAGACAAAGTGACTGCTGCCTCCTTGTCACCTTGTCGTTTTACCTTGAGAAGTTCCAGCTCCATGAGCACCTACTTGTCACTCAACTGCTTGTTCTCTTGTTCCAAATATGTGATCACATACTTGTCCCTCTCCACATTGTCCATCAACACTTGGACTTGAGCCTCCTTTTCTTGTATGATGATGTCCTTTATTGTTTCTTCATCCTGAGCCTCTAAGTCAATGATTTCCACTCCATGATGAGTATAATGCTGCTCCAACTCATCATGCTCTGTCAAATCAAAGTCTCTCTCTTCCTCCTCATCATCAAAACTTTCCTCCGGCATCTTTTCCTTCCCTTTGTGCAGCTGTTGCACCTATACCTGTTGTGTTGATGAAGAAGGAAAAGCCCCTTCCACATCCTATGGAGCAAGCATTTGCCTATGGTTTGATGAAGAAGGCAAGGTCCCTTCCACATCCTGTGGAGCAAACACTTGCCTATCAGCTGCAAACAATCTCCTTGTGCCCCTCTGATATGTCATGTAGGTCCTGGGCACCTCAGTAGCTCTAGTCTCTTTGACCTTCTCATGTATCCGTGTTTTCAAAGTTTGAGGCTATGCACTCCTAGAAAATGGATGAAGGGAGTGAGTGAGAGTGATTTAGGAGTGAGGGAATGGGTGATGACCTTGTGAGGTAATTTGGCGGGCTAGAAAATGAAGGGGAGGGTATGAATCATGAAAATGGGGGAAAGGGGCTTAGGTCATTTTTTGAAAAACATAACTTGTGGGACGAAGGATGAGGGGGTATATAATTTTATGGAGTGATATAGGGAAGGGGTTTAGGGTTTTAGTGATAGGTGGTGGGAAAAATAGAGGGGATTAAGGTTTATAGAATGTCATTGAGGGAGAAACTAGGGTTTCACATTTGTCATGGAAAATTTCTTAAAAAACTACAATTGAAACTTCAATGATGAGGTAGAGGGAGTTCACTTAATTGTTTGAGAGATGAGAGGGTTGCTTGGAAGTTTTTGTGAATTTTGGAGGCATTTTGGTCTTTGCTGCTCAACGCACAATGCCACCTCCTGAACACGCAACACCACTTCAAACCGACTTTTGACTGCCTTCCCGGTGTCAAAATTAGGCATGGGATAGCGCAGTGGAAATATTTGCCTATCTACTTTCAAGAAATTTTTTAATTTTTCAATTTGGAACTTTTTTTCCCTGTCAAAAGCTCAATCTCCCAAGACTGGTCAAAATGTGCAGAATGAGGCTTCCAAAAATTAGAGTGTTGTTGCAGTCAACTTTTGGAGGTCTTCCACAACTCCAAATTGAGCTCATGATATCTCATTAGAAAGCTCTCTATGTCTAGTTATCATTTGACTTATCAAGAAATTCTTTTGGACATTCCAGCTAGGATAAATCTTGATTTTCCCAAGGTCGCTCCAAAAGTGCAACAACTCTCTTGTGGCAAATGATTGTTTGGAAATTTCTCCCAAACCATGAGACCTGTGTAAAAACTAAAGGAGGTTTGTCTTCTTGGGTCTATGATGGAAAAAAAACCTCTCTCACATTTTTCAAATTCATCTTTATTGCTCAGAAACATCATTAGAATAAAAATTATCCCGATATGTGGAACAGGGGATTTGTAGAAATGAAGGGAAATGAAGGGGATGAGGGGCTTCTAAATTATTGAGAAAATTTTGGGAAGTAGGGAGGGATGTTAGGAAGTAAGGGAAAGTGCAATTTCAAGGATTGAATGAGGGGAAGGGGTCAAAAAGGGAAAAACACAGGCCTAACCTAGAAAAGTGTCGAATTGTAGCAATAGGCTAGGGTTTGTGGGAAAATGATGAATTTGAGGGATATCAGTGATGGGAATTGTTTAAGAAGGTATATTAAGGATAGGGGAAGGTGTATGAGCATTAGGATACAAGTTTTGTTGATGATTTGACCATCCAAGAAAAATTACCTTCAAAACCCTAGAAGAGGGAAATGAGCCTTACCCAAGCACAATTGAAGCACAAACAAGGTGTAGAATGACTCATTGGAACCTGAAATAATGATGAAAACTCTTCGAATGATGGTACACTCATCTAAATGGTGACATGAACCAATACTTGGAAAACTTTGGAAGGAGTGAAAACAATCCTAGACCTAATACCCAGTGACCAACTTTTTACTTGAAGACTCACTAAAATGACAAAAAATTGACTTTGACACCCTAAGACCACTTTATAAGAGGATATTTGATCACTGGTGGTAGCATGCAAATACTGAATCTAACATTGGCTCCACTAGGGATGGTAGCTCCTTGGAGGTGCCAAGAACACCGTAGACCAGGTGGCCTTATCCATTGGGCATGGAGTAAAAAAAACTCAATCTAAAATACATGACTGAATACTGATGACTCAAAGACACAAACTGACTTGAAACTGACTTGAAATTGTCTGAAAAAATGACTCAAGACTTAATTAGTTGAAACAAGTACTTACAAAACTTATTAATGGTAGCAGACCATCGAGATTTGAGGGCTTCAAATACTGATGAAAACCACCTTCCTACTGAAGAAATATGTACAATCATGTGAAGTGGCCCTTCCAATGTAAACACTCGAGCAGATGGTTGCTCACTGAAATTTTGCTCTCACTTTCCTCAAGCAAGCAAAACGATATAAATGTAGGAAACTCACAATAACAACTGAAACCAAGGCTTATGCTAACGAACTAGACAACATTCATCTTCTCTAATTTTTGCAAAAGAATGCCAAAGGGATCTTGAAAATCCTGAAGCACTAGCTTGTCTTGAGATCCAGCATCCAAAATACAAGTACTCCCTTCATTTTGATCTGAAAGAACAATTGGTTGATGATTGATGGGTGTAGGTTTTAACCCTGTACAGAAATTACCTGCATACGAATTCTTAAACAAAGAAAATAAACAATGCGAGAGCATAACCCATAAAACACATATGCATAGAGATTTTTCCCTGGATCCCAAAACCGGGACTACCAGCTTGATTTTTCATTATGTTCCTTTCAATGTTACAATACATATTTATACATGCCGAAGCATCCAATACCATGGACCAAAAAACCATCGCATCCAATACCATGTGTGAAAAACATGCACAAAACCATAGGTAGGTTCGCCCAACCTAATATAGGGTCCAAAAAAAAAATTTCCCCGGGCGCTGCCCCGGACCCCGTAGAGGGGGCTACCCGCCCCCCTCAAACCCCCCGGAGAGGGGGGGCTGCCGCCCCCCCTGTGACCCCCCCGCTGCGCAATCGGCGCAACGAAGGGGGGCTACCGCCCCCCTCTAACCCCCCGTTTAACTACGTCGGTTAGTCGTGGAAAGAATATAGCACAACCCAACAATCTCCCACTTGTTGTTTTCTTTCCACAGGGGGCCACAGGAGAGCTTAGTCATTTTTCCAGCCCTGAAACACCCATTGTTTCTCTACACCAAGAGAACTTCTCAGAGCTCATAGATTTTGTCAATGCATCTGCAGTATTCTTCAAAGTGTCCACCTTTACCAGCAACACCTTTTTGTCTTCTATCATATCCCTCACAAAGTGATACTGAACATCAATGTGCTTTGTCTTTGAATGATAAGCAGGGTTCTTTGCCAAGATAATTGCACTTTGGTTGTCACAGTCTATTCTTATAGCTCCCTGTACTAACCCCATACTTGAACACAATCTTTGCAACCAAACTGCTTCCTTGCTTGCATGAGTGGCTGCCATGTATTCTGCCTCTGTAGTTGATAGTGCCACTACAGATTGTTTCTTACTCATCCAACTGATTGCACCTCCAAATAGGTTAAACACATACCCACTTGTAGATCTTCTCTGATCCAAATCTCCAGCCCAGTCTGCATCAACAAAACCATGAATATCCAACACTCTGTCCAATCCTGGTCTTCCTTGGTAGCACAAACCATAATCACTAGTGCCACGCAAATACCTGAAAACCCGCTTCACTGCTGTCCAGTGCTCCTTCCCAGGTTTTGACATAAACCTGCTCAATACTCCCACTGCATGTGCAATGTCTGGTCTAGTACAGACCATTGCATACATCAGGCTACCGACTGCACTTGCATATGGAACACGGGACATGTCCTCTTCCTCTTCTTGTGTCTTGGGACACTGTTCAGCAGATAACCTCACACCTACAGGAATAGGAACCTTCACCGGTTTACTATCCTGCATATTAAGCCTCTGCAGTATTGTCTCGACATACTTCCTCTGGTTTAACCAGAGCTTCCTCTTTGCCCGATCTCTTTTAATTTCCATGCCCAAAATATAGTTTGCAGCACCAAGATCTTTCATGTCAAATTTGGAGGACAATTGGGTCTTCAAATCCTGGATAATTTCTTTGTCATTTCCAACCAGCAACATATCATCCACATACAAGACCAGATAAGTAACACGGTCACCAATTAATTTAAAATACACACAATGATCTGCTTTGCTTCTGGTGAAGCCAAGTCCCCGTATAAATGTATCAAATTTCTGATACCACATCCTTGGTGACTGTTTTAACCCATACAGAGACTTCTTTAACTTGCATACCAGTTCTTTCTTACCCTTCACTGCAAAGCCTTCAGGTTGCCTCATGTATATTTCCTCTTCCAAATCCCCGTGAAGAAATGTTGTCTTCACATCCATCTGTTCTACCTCAAAATCAAAAGCAGCAGCAACAGATAAAAGTAATCTAATAGAAGCTACCTTGGCAACAGGAGAAAAAATATCACCAAAATCAATTCCCGGCACCTGGGAATAACCTTTTGCTACCAACCGAGCTTTGTATTTCTCCACCTTTCCTTCTGCATTAGTCTTCTTCTTGAACACCCATTTGCTGCCAATGGGTTTCCTTCCAGCCGGCAACTCTACCAGATCCCAAACCTCATTTTTGTGCAAAGATGCCATTTCATCAACCATGGCCTCTTTCCAGAGTTTTCCATCCTCTGAATCCACTGCTTCCTTCACAGTTCTGGGATCATCATCAGTAATAGACAAAGCAAAATTTGAACTGAAAGCAGATGGATTATACCTTTCTGGTTGCCTTCTTTCTCGACCTGATCTTCTCACAGCCGGAGTTTGTGGCTCTTCATCTTCTGATTCCTCCTCTGTTGCAGAGTCTAATTCTTCCTCCTTTGGCTCAAACTCTATCTTCTCAGGTTCCTTTGGTTGGACTTCATGTTGAATAACATCTTTTACCTCTCTGAACACCACATCTCGGCTGTACACAACCTTCCGTGTGACTGGGTTCCAAAGCTTATAACCCTTTAAACCATCCTTATACCCAATAAAGATGCACTTTTCAGATTTACTATCCAACTTGGTTCGTTTCTCCTTTGGAACATGTACATATGCATCACATCCAAATACCCTCAGATGTGAAAGAGAGGGTTTCTTACCAGTCCATACTTCTTGTCGAGTCTTATCCTCCAACGCTGATGAGGGTGATCTGTTGATCAGGTAACGTGCAGTATCCACCACCTCTGCCCAGAATTCCTGTCCTAACCCGGCACCACTGAGCATGCTTCTTGCCCTTTCCATCAACGTCTTGTTCATTCTTTCTGCGACTCCATTTTGCTGAGGTGTATATGGAGTAGTCTTCTGCCGTGCTATACCACACTTCTTACAAAATTCTTCAAATTCCTTGCTGCAAAATTCTCCACCATTATCTGTCCTCAGCACCTTTATCTTCTTCTCTGTCTGATTTTCCACCAGAGCCTTAAATTCTTTAAACCTGTCAAAGACTTCAGATTTCTTCTTAAGGAAATATATCCATGTATTCCTTGAGAAGTCATCTATGAATGATACATAGTACACAGACTTACCCAGTGATGGAACCTTCACAGGTCCAAACACATCACTGTGCACAAGCTCTAATATCTGTTTCGTCCTCTTACCACCAGAGGGGAAACTCACTCGATTCTGCTTCCCATACACACAATTTTCACAGAAATCAAAATCCAGAGAGCTATCATTCATACCTTCTACCATACCTTTACCATGAAGTATTCGAAGGCCCTTCTCTCCAATATGTCCAAGCCTTTGATGCCACAACATGGTCTTCTCTCCAGAGACCACTAGATTTTCTACTCCATTTTCAGGAACCATAGAACTATTGCACCCATCAACAACAGTGCTACCTTGCAGCTTGTACAGAGTTCCAATCCGAACTCCCCGCATCAATATCAGTGCTCCTCGAACCATCTTGCAGGTATCTTTCTCGAACATCGTCTTTACACCTGCATCATCCAACTTGCTTACAGAAATCAGATTTCTGGCCAATGCAGGAATATGTAGAACACCCGGAAGTGTTCTAACCCTTCCACCTTGCAACTTCAACTTTACTTTTCCTAGACCAATGATTCTAGCCTTCCTATCATCTCCTAAGAATACATCACCACCATCGTATTTCTCATACTCGCAGAACCACTCTCTATGGGGAGTGAAGTGAAAGGATGCACCTGAGTCAATCAACCATGCCTCATGATCTACATGTGTACTTGAAGAAGCCAAGTACACATCCCCACCTTCATCTGAGGTGGTTTTCGCCTTTGCAGAAGGAGCATCATCAGATCCCTTTCCTTTATCAGGAGCTTTAGATTTACAATCCCTTCTGAAGTGCCCTTCCTTTCCGCATTTCTAGCACACCACCTTTGTAGGTTTTCCTGGAGATTTAGATCTCCCTCTAGATTTAGATCTCCCACTCGATGACTTATTTTTGTTTCTGTTCTGGGACCGTCCTCGTACAGACAAGGCATCACCATTCTGGTTGTCCATATTCTTCCATCTCATCTCCTCCGTCAGCAAGGCTGAGACTATTTCATCAAACTGCAAAGCAGTTGCATTGCTACCTATTGCAATAACCAGACTATCCCACGAATCTGGTAGAGAACACAATAGACTGATGCACTTATCTTCATCTGAAATTTTAATATCAACAGATAATAATTGACTTACCACAGTATTAAACGCATTCAGATGCTCTGTCACCGAGTCTCCATCTTTCATCCTCAGGTTATACAGCTTTTTCCGCAGGAACAGTTTATTCACCAGAGACTTAGATTGGTACAAAGTCCCTAACTTGACCCACAAAGCCTTTGCCGTAGCTTCCCCTGATACATTCAGCAATACTGAATCTGAGACACACAATCGTATTGTGCTCTTTGCCTTCCGATCCAATTTCTTCCATTCTTCATCGGTCACTCCCGATGGTTTAGTACCCGGATCTACTGTGATCCACTGATCTTTATCGACCAACAGATCCTCCATCTTGAGTTTCCACAACTCAAAACTCTGACCATTGAACTTCTCAATCTCGATCTTTCCACTGCTCGCCATCTTCTTTCACCACCAGAATCGATCTCGCAGATCTCCCACTGAACAGGGTCTACCACAGGCCCGAGCGAAACCCCTCAGCAACAAAGGCGTCCCCTTGAAGCCAAAATAGCTCTGATACCAAATGTAGGTTTTAACCCTGTACAGAAATTACCTGCATATGAATTCTTAAACAAAGAAAATAAACAATGCGAGAGCATAACCCATAAAACACATATGCACAGAGATTTTTCCCTGGATCCCAAAACCGGGACTACCAGCTTGATTTTTCATTATGTTCCTTTCAATGTTACAATACATATTTATACATGCCGAAGCATCCAATACCATGGACCGAAAAACCATCGCGTCCAATACCATGTGTGAAAAACATGCACAAAACCATAGGTAGGTTCGCCCAACCTAATATAGGGTCCAAAAAAAAAATTTCCCGGGGCGCTGCCCCGGACCTCGTAGAGGGGGGCTACCCGCCCCCCTCTAACCCCCCGTTTAACTACGTCGGTTAGTCATGGAAAGAATATAACACAACCCAACAATGGGAAGGCATAGAGAAGTATAAGCTTTTTCTATTTGAGTGTTGGCTGTAAATTCCTCGAGCATGAGAAATTCTAACTCGATTTCTGGCATATTGTCTCTCTCAGGCTCATACTCCTCAATTTCATAGTCTAAGTCATTCTTAAATAGAAAACATTCTTCAAGATTATCAAACATGACAGCCTTATCATCTTCATGAAAGAAAACAATATCTGTTCGCTGATCTATAAATCTAATTTCAAGACTGTCCTCATTTTCAAAAGTTGAAGAAGCCTCACTAACACCTTCTTGATGATGTGAACACTGCAAACCTACATTAGCTTGGAATGTAACATGATCTTTTAGGAGTTGATCTATCTCATCTTCAGATAGAGGAGATAGTACTTTTTGTTTTCTTTTGCTAAAACAATAATTGTCTTCTTGAAATAACAATTCAAAACATGAAATATGAGAAGAAAAATATAAATGATAGTCCTCAATTCCCTGGCCTTCTGCAATTTGAATACAATGTTGATATTCTTCATATGACATGGCAACCAAATTGTCATGTTTCTTATCTCACTCATTAGTCATACGAGGGAAAACTTCATATAGGTCTTGAAACTCAAAACTAGCACTTCTATCATTTACCACTGAGTTATCCAAAGATTTTTCACTTACTTGAACAAAGATATCATCTTGTTTTTCATAAAATGACTAGATTACCTCCTCGTGAAGGCTTTGTTCTAATGAAATGAGAACACTTGGGTCAATAACTTTGTTTTCTTCATTCCAGATGATATCAACAATAGAGCTCTCCTTCATGGGATTTAGAACAAGGTACTCTTCATCATCACGATTTGAATCTAGATCTGAAATAGCCAACTTGGCTTTATCACAATCTGAAATTGGTACTTGATTACTGTCTTCTGCTATGAGCAGATCTGAAATAAGACCTTGTCTTCCATCATTTTCAATTGTACTAAGATCTTGAACCTGCTGCAAATTTTCCTGAGCATCTTGATAAGTATCCTCTAAGCTCTCGTTATGTTGTTGAAATGGATTTTCATATAGGGCTTCCATGATCTCATCATCCATGAAGTCATCATCTTCATAAACTTTCTCAAGATTTTCAATAAAACTATAAACATGTTTACAACAATTCTGAACTAATATTAAGGATGGACAATATTCTTTATACATTTCAAAGAACATGGTATGAAAATCATTTAAATAGTAAATACTAGCAGGCGGCCAACTTTCATACCAAGATCAGGATTCACCTTCCAGAGTGGCCATGAATATCTTCATCAAGCAATCTTTAGGAAAATCAACCTTCAATTTGTGAGTATGCATGTGAAATCTAACCAGATGTAAAGCAACATCATTCCTATCATCATCTTTAAACATAAGCAAATTCCTTTGCCAATCTACCTTAGGAATTTTATTTGGGAAACCTAGAATGTGATCTCGGCTCATGGGAGCATACCTTCGAACCAACAAATCCATTTTGATAATAATGAATTCACCAAGAAATTCTTTAGGCTATTGGTTCTAGAAGAGTGGAGTTGCCATAAAAATTCTGAACCTTGAGATTTTTTGACACTGGAGTTGCCAAGTGAATGATTTCAGCCTTCACATGCATTTGACCATTGTTCACCATCAACAATCAGATCTGAACTTTGATGATCTTTCCAAGGGAATAAAAAACCTTTCACTTTTCCCCAGTATGGTCGCCACTATGTTGTCACCTGGATTGAACCTTAGGCTGAAGGAAGGTAATGCCAGGGTAACCACAAACCACGCTTAGCCAAGTAGCTAGCCCTACTAGGCCGAGAGAGGGCTCTCTCTGTAAGGATCTTAGCCAAGATGACTGGATTAGGAAAAGAATTTTAGGCTAGGTATAGTAGCACAAAGTTTTGATTGGATTTTTAAGGGGTTTTGCTGGATCAGGAGGAGCTGGACAGTTTAGGTCTAGGGAATTAGGTCAAAATTGTAGGGTGTTCAATGGGGCAAGGTAGGCATAAGGTTTAACACTCTAGGGCTTGATGGGTGAGGTGTTTAAGACTAGTGAGAGGCTAGGAAGAGCATGTGATTATCATGGATCCTTCCCATATTGTAGAAAACATGAAACAATGAATGCTTTCCCAAAACAAAGCACTGATGTAATGAATTCTGCCTATCAACTTGAAAACATTAACTTAGAAGCAATGAAATGATTAATGAAGTATACAAAACACATTAACGTGTGATCACAAAAGAAGAAACTGTACTAAAACTCCATACCACATGGATCCCATAAAAATAGCTGCAATTCTTATTAATCTCCTGCTAAACGGCTACAAAATGATGTACAATCAAGGTCTGAGCATCGAGCCAAGTCCAACCCTTTACAATGAGAAAGAAGAAGAAGATATAGGCTTTGTTTCAACTTCCTCCCATCCTCAGGGGTTGAATCCCTAAGATGAGGAGCTAATCTAACCAACACTGAACAAGAAACAAGAATATAGGCATCTTAACAACTTGCCTCTAAAAGTGAAAAACGGATTCATTCGAGCTCAATTTGACTTTTAATGTAATGAATCTACCCTCTACTACTAATTATCCATCATATTTACAAGCCAGGTCATCATTTACCATAGTAAAACATCCTCCATGAGAGAAAATCAATGAACACAATCAAAACATAGAAAAATAGCCATCTTGTGCAAAATTTGCCCTACGCGCAGCGCCACTGGCCCAATGCGCAATGCCAGTTTCAGGTCCCTTTTGGAGGCCTTCCCGACATCCAAGTTGAGCTCATGATAGCTCATTAGAAATTTCTTCAAGTATAATTTCTACAACACTTGAAATTTCTTCATTTGAAGCTCATTTGATCCCTCAAAAGATGATTCTCCCAAGACTGCTTCTGTGTGTCCAAAAAGTGGCAGAAAGGTCATTTTTAGGGTGTTTTTGACCTTTTTGTGGACCAATTCTGCCCCAAAAACTTAGAAAATCCATAGTGTGCATGTACTCATCACTCTAAATCCAAAAATTCAAGCCATTTGTGCATTGGGTGCCCCTAGGAAAAGCACAGTGCCAATGGTGCTGCGTGTTGAGCCAGATTTTCTGTGTGTGCAATTTCCAAAATTTGCAAAAAGAAAAATCTTCTTCAGACTTGACCAAAATTGGTGAGCAACACCACCATCAAGCATCTTGATGAGCCAAGGAATCTTTAGTAAGCAACCTAAGACTATCCTCCTCTTTTTTTTCCCTTTAGAGCCCACCTTAGCCTAGCTTTCATCTTTTTTGACCCTCATGTTGCAAATTTTGTTTCAGGTCCTGTAATGATAGGCCATGTGCCTGATCATATGGTTATCCCTATTGGCCTTCTGCAACAGCTTCTCTAGGTGCAAATTGACTCTCTCAATAGGGATAACCAGATGATCAGGCACATGGCCTATCATTACAGGGCCTGAAACAAAATTTACAACATGAAGTTCCAACTCCATGAGCACCTACGTGTCACTCAATTGCTTGTTCTCTTGTTCCAAATATGTGATGACATACTTGGCCCTCTCCAAATTGTCCATCAATGCTTGGACTTGAGCCTCCTTTTCCTGTATGATGATGTCCTTTATTGTTTCTTCATCCTGAGCCTCTAAGTCAATTATTTCCATGCCATGATGAGTATAATGCTGCTCCAACTCATCATGCTCTGTCAAATCAAAGTCTCTCTCTCTTCCTCCTCATCATCAAAACATTCCTCCGGCATCTTTTCCTTCCCTTTGTACAATTGCTGCACCTATACCTACTATGTTGATGAAGAAGGCAAAGCCCCTTCCACATCCTATGGAGCAAGCATTTTCCTATGGGTTGATGAAGAAGGCAAGGTCCCTTCCACATCCTGTGGAGCAAACACTTGCCTATCAGCTGCAAACAATCTCCTTGTGCCCCTCTGATATGTCATGTAGGTCTCGGGCACCTCAATAGCTCTAGTCTCTTTGGCCTTCTCATCTGTCCATGTTTGCAAATTTTGAGGCTGTGCACTCCTAGAAAAGGGATGAAGGGAGTGAGTGAGAGTGATTTAGGAGTGAGGGAATGGGTGATGACCTTGTGAGGTAATTTGGTGGGCTAGAAAATGAAGGGGAGGGTATGAATCATGAAAATGGGGGAAAGGGGCTTAGGTCATTTTTTGAGACATAACTTGTGGGATGAAGGATGAGGGGGTATAGAATTTTATGGTGTGATATAGGGAAGGGGTTTAGGGTTTTAGTGACAGGTGGTGGGAAAAATAGAGGGGATTAGGGTTTTAGAATGTCATTGAGGGAGAAACTAGGGTTTCACATTTGTCATGGTAAATTCATTCAAACACTACAATTGCAACTTCAATGATGAGGTAGAGGGATTGCACTTACTTGTTTTGGAGATGAGAGGGTTGTTTGGAAGTTTTTGTGAAGTTTGGAGGCTTTTAAGTCTTTGCTACTCAACGCGTAGCGTTACCTCCTGAACACGCAACGCCACTTCAAGTCGACGTTTGACTACCTTCCCGGTGTCAAAATTAGGCATGGGATAGCTTGTTGGAAAGCTTGTCCTGTATAATTTCTAGAAAATTTTGATTTTTTCAATTTGGAGCTTATTTTCCATGTCAAAAGCTCAATCTCCAAAGACTGGTTAAAATGTGTAGAATGAGGCTTCCAAAATGCAGAGTGTTGTTGCAGTCAACGTTTGGAGGTCTTCCTCAACTCCAAATTGAGCTCATGATAGTTCATTGGAAAGATTTATATGTATAGTTATCATTTGACTCCTCAAGAAATTCTTTTGGACATTCCATCTAGGAGAAAGCTTGATTTTCCCAAGGTAACTCCAGAAGTGCAACAACTCTCCTGTGGCAAATGATTGTTTGGCCATTTCTCCCAAACCATGAGACCTGTGTAAAAACTGAAGGAGGTTTTTATTCTTGCTATGATGGAAAAATGTGTCTCTCACATTTGTCAAATTCATCTTTTATTGCTCATAAACATCATTTTAATAAAATCTATCCCGATATGTGGAACAGGGGATTTATAGAAATGAAGGGAAATGAAGGGGATGAGGGGCTTATAAATTCTTGAGAAAATTTTGGGAAGTACGGAGGGATTTTAGGAAGCAGGGGAAAGTGAAATTTCAAGGATTGAATGAGGGGAAGGGGTCCAAAAGGGAAAAACATAGGCCTAACCTTGAAAAGTGTCGAATTGTAGCAATAAGCTAGGGTTTGTGGGAAAATGATGAATTTGAGGGATATCAGTGATGGGAAGTGTTTAAGAAGGTATATTAAGGACAGGGGAAGGTGTATGAGCATCAGGATACAAGTTTTGTTGATGATTTGACCATCCAAAAAAATTACCTTCAAAACCCTAGAAGAGAGAAATGAGCCTTACCTAAGCACAACTGAAGCACAAACAAGGTGTAGAATGACTCATTGGAACTTGAAATAATGATGACAACTCTTTGAATGATGGTACACTCATCCGAATGGTGACATGAACCAATACTTGGATAACTTTGGAAGGAGTGGAAACAATCCTAGACCTAATACCCAGTGACCAAATTTTTACTTGAAGACTCACTGAAATGACAAAAATTTGACTTTGACACCCTAAGAACACTTTATAAGAGAATATTTGATCATTGGTGGCAGTATGAAAATATTGACTCTAACACACATTACTCCCTCACTATGGACCGAATTCAACAAAGGCATTTGGCAGTAAGACAGGTAAGCGCGACCTCACCAAAAAGATGAAGGACAAGTTCAAAATTGTCAAGAAAGCGCACGAGTATTCCATCTCTAGTATTACTGGCCTCGCAGTGAAGATGGCCACCCAAATTTTGGCTGGAAAAGTGATGAGGAAGTGTCACATGGACGAGGTGCTAGCACCGGTGGTTTTGTTAGCGCTCAATGCATGGAGGGTGTACAGTTCAACTAGGCATGCTACCTGTGCATCGAGTTCCTCTCGAACTATAGGGAGGCACAAGACCAAATAAAGACATTTCATTATTCATGGATACTCTTATCAATTGTGCTGGTCGCATGGGAGTTGCCAGAGGACAGCTAGTTTCCTTCGATTCAGATAGATTTACCAGAAGTTGCAAAGTTTTCTTCGCTATGGGCCACAAAGGATGCTACGCAGGTTCACGAAAGAAAGATCTTTTTGGTGCTAATGGAGGCAAGAATCCGTGTAGCCATCAACCACAAGCCACAATTATCACCAACCATTTTTGAGTAGTTATCTGGGTACACGAAGTTCAAAGCAGACTTCCACCAAGTTTACATCCGGGCGCTGAAGGATCCGGATCAGAAATGGTATGATCTCCCCTATTTGGCTACGAATGATGCCATCACCGAGGTCCTCAAGCAATGGCCAACAGATTGGAACACACCATCAAATTTGGCCATTGGGACTAGAAAGTCTGCAGAGAAGCAGAAGAAGAAATCAACCTGACTGAAGGTGCAACAGTTGGCAGAGACGAGGAGGAAGGAGACCGAGGACAAGGCACATGTAGAAGTGGAGCATGCCACAAAGGAGCAAGAAGAACAGGAAGAGCGTGGCTTTGACTAGAGTCAGAAATATCCTTCGCCCCAAATGGAGAATGACAAACAGTCAGAACAGGGAGGTGGAGATCTAGAGAGAACTCATTTTCACGTAAAGCGACAAGAGAACAAGAAAAAGAGGGGTAGTGAAAGAAGACCAAAGCCTCCAAATCATCGCTAGATCCAATCACCTTGACAGAGGGTGACTTGGACAATATTGGAGATAAGATAAGAGATACAACCATGAAACTACTGCAGAAGTTTGAGCAGCAGCAGAAGCAAGCATTGGCCACTATAAATATGGGTCTTTGTGAGCTGCAGATCTAGATAGCTAGACTACAGGAAGGTGCAGGGAAGAGCAGCGCGGCATCAACTAGTTTGGCATCGGGGACCACACAAGCCACAAAGTTGGTTCGATCCTTTGATCTCCAGGAAGTCACGCTACCGGTTGGAGCTCTAAGCGCGGAGGTGGAAGCTGACAAGGCTACTATTAGCGTGTTGAGGAATGTTGGCCTCAACTTGGCTGCGCTCCCTAGTGAATTCCTTCACACACTAGAAGCAGGTGTGATTGAAGAACTTAAGGCTCGAGAGTAGCATGCACTGAGCATGATCAACGAGCAGAAAATCAACAATGAACATATATTCATTGAGAAGACAGCCGCGCTAGAAGCCTGGAAGAAGGCTAAGGAGAAGAATGAGCGCACCGCAGCAGTGGTAGCCGAAGCATGCAGAATCGTTCCAGAGCTGCATATCCCAGAAGAAGTGTCAGTGGAGGCCAAGATTAGGAAGTTGGCTACAGGTGTGCATGATTCAAGGATAGATATGGCCAAGGTTTAGTTTGAATTGAACCTTAAAATCACAGAGCTTGAGTTGAAGACACATCCTTCAACTCCACCAGAGGTCAGAGAATAGCGCGAGGCAACTCTAAAGGATGCAGTAGTGACAGTGGGTGCCACAGTGGCGGATTGCACCACGCTCTTTGAGCAGTTGATGGAGGTCATTACGACTCTACAGGAGGATCCTAACCTGTATAGGTTGAACATAGAGGCTCAGGAATTGAAGCAGTAGTATGATGAAGCAAGAGTGATGACATGCACCATCGCTATCTCACAGCGAATGGCTAAGCTACATTAGGAAAAGCAGTTACTCGAACAGGTGGAGGTAGCACAATGAAAAGAGACGGTCCTCAAGGCCAGATTAGGGCCTTGGTTGGATGAGGCATATGTTATCTCTACCGCCATTGAAGAGAAGTTGGTAGTCCTATAGAGGACACAACAGAAGGTCAAAGAAGACATTGCAAGACCAATGACCGAGCAACTGGTTGAGTAGCTCAAGCAAGCAGCCACGCAGAGTGTGGCTGAGGTAGTAGTGGCACAAGTCGAGCTGGGAGGTCTCCACACTAAGATCTCCACACCAGCAGAGTGACTCGGGGGCAAGTCACGATATTTTTGTTGGGGGCCTGTTGGGACAGGGTCCCCTGCGGTCAATTTTGGGGCAAAAGCCCAAGTTTTGGGGCAGAAAGCCCAAGTTTTTGTGATGTAAAGTGTAAAGTCTCTGCAAGTTATGGTTGTGGAGCACGTAGATAGTAAGTGTCATAAAGGGATTTTCCCTTCTTTTATGTAAGTTGTGTCAGCTTGTATAGACCTACCCATGGTCCACAGACCATGGGATTGTATAAAAAGGAGAGTCTTAGAGAGTCTAAGGCAATTCAGTTAAGTTCATAGTTGATGTAATGGGTCATTAGAAGTGAAGAGCGAAGAGTCTTAGAGTAGAAGAGAGGCTCTGCAACTGTGTGCACAGAGACCTAGAGTAGAGTCCGCAGCTGAGTGCGCATACCCTTGCAACTAAGTGCGCAGGGTAGTCTTGAGTCTGTAAGCAAATATAAAGCATCATTAAAGACATTATTCTGGAAATATCTATGTTTTCCTATTTACTTCCATTATGAATGAATGCGTTTATGTTATGATGAATATTGGGTTTATGATTTAATACTATATTTATGTGTGATTCTGCATCATTCACATTGTTATATGAACACAAGTAATAATATCTGTTTACGTGAAGAATATCTTAATGCATGGTAAATATATCAGACACTAAATCCGATATTAGTAATAACAAGACTTAGGAGTGATTACAAAGGTGCATAAGTGGTTTATTTGCCTGTTTATGGTCCACAAAAGACAGTCATAGACCTTTGCGAAGGTTTAGAGGCTGGTAAGAGGAAGTTATATCGATAAGATTCAAGGGCTTATCAATCTGTGCGAAGACAGGTTTAGGGCATAAAATGACATCATAACCATCTCTGGGTGTGGAAAGTTGGTTCCAGCATCCCCCCATACTACTTCGGGTGAGACTTTGGTTTGCGTTCTGTGTATTGATGCCGAAAGGGCCAGTAGTGTAGAGATTTGTTTGGAAAACTTAACTCTGAACCTGGGTCAGGACCCACTAAGCCAACACTTATCCATAATTAATATCCAAGACTCCTTATCTTCCATATCCATTTCCTCCATAGTTTTAATCTAATTGGTGTTAATAGATAAAGAAAATATCAATTTGAAATAAGATAAATTATAATTATACTTATTTGGTTTCCTTGTTTACCAGGTGTATCTCCTTAAAGTTTAAGGTGGAGTTTCTTCCATCTATTGTACACTCTTTGTACCTCTTCCTAAATAGGTACATCATGATTCTTTTATTCATTTTTTGATTCAAATTTCTCAATATTATGTGGAAGTTGAAAAATTAACTTCTTCTAATGCCCTTCTAGGCTACACCAATGAGGTAGAAGAATTTTATGAAAATAACACTTCTACTATACAAAAGTTTTCCAAATATAATTACCATTGCTATATCCTTTCACACCAACATCATAATCAATGAAGATACATTTCACTTGCTTGTTGTCCAACTTTGACCACTTCTCCTTAGGCACATGAACATATGCCCCAGAACCGAAGAAAAAAATTCTTAAATGAGGTATTATTTCCCATATATACTTCCGTAGGGATCCACAAGAGTTGATGTGGGATACCTATTAATCAAGTAACATGAATCAACAACCACTTCTACCCATAACTTCTTATCTAAATTAACTTCACTAAGAGAACTCATATCTCTCTTCATTAACATCCCATTAATATATCCTACAACTCTATTTTTCTGAAGGATATAACGAGTTGTCTTACATCTTTCAATGACACTCTTCATACAAAACTTATCAAACTTCTCATAAAATAAATCATTACAATTATCAATTCTCAACACCTTAATCATCCAACAAATATGATTTTCCAAGAGAGGTTTAAACTCCTTAAACCAAGTAAAGAAAATAGATTTATTTCAAAAAAATAATTCATGTCCTTCTAAATTAATAATCAATGAAGAAATCATAATCCAAAGTCTTATAAATTTAAGAAAATTTAACAAGACCAAATACAATGGAATGAATTAAGTTCAATGACCTAGAGTCTTTGTGAGAACTAGACAAATTTGAACTCAGTTATGTTTTCCATATACAAAATGCCATAAAAAATAGAATTAAAGAGAAAAATA
This sequence comes from Pinus tabuliformis, assembly GCA_031772625.1. Taxonomy (NCBI): domain Eukaryota; kingdom Viridiplantae; phylum Streptophyta; class Pinopsida; order Pinales; family Pinaceae; genus Pinus; species Pinus tabuliformis. Next base: position 482,179,324 of record CM062820.1, read on the forward strand.
ATTCAACTCATGGACAAGAATTTTGTCTTTCAAGGCCTATAAGATCTTTTCACCTATATGGCCCAATTTCTAGTGCCATATCATTTTATTCTCTTCGGGTAACTCACTTTTTTAATAGAGAGCTTGTTTAGGTATAAAGAAAGCATGACCATCAAAGTTATATATTATTTCTAATTATGAAGGTGTAGATTATACATGTCTCTTCATTATAGAAAATGAATAACTATTACACTAAATGATGCACACATCAAACTCAAATAGAGTTCCCACATGAGAACCCTTAGAAAGAACCATTTCTCCTCAAATGATTTTGCACTCTATGTTCGAGAAAGTAACCTATACACCCATATCATTTAATTTATCTACTAATAGTAGGTTCCATGGGAAAAACTCCATCGATCCCCTTCACTCCACCATTAAGGAATCTAATCAAGACTCCAACATGAAAAAATATTTTGAAAGCAGAGTCATCACCAAGGTATACTATCCCACCTTCATATTTCTCATACAATAGAAAACAAACTCCATGGGAATTCATATGGAAGGAATCTTGATAGTCTATTCACCACACACTCTATCTTGTATATGGTTTCTAGGACTACAACAAAGGAATCTCCTCCATCCTCTTAGGAATATTTTTAGAATCATTATTTTTCTTCTTATTCTGTTTTTTGTCTTCCTTGTAGTGTCTTCTAAAATGGTCAACCTCTTTCCCCAATCAGAGTGAGAGACTACGAAGGGGAACTAGTGGGATCTATGCCATGGTTAGAGGAATTATGAGAAGGGATTGTGGGTGGCTGAATGGAGGACCTCAGACACATTCTCCCATGCGTAAGGTAGCAAGATGAGGTAAGGAAATTAAAGTGTGGTGCTGGTTTCGACTAGAAGGAAAAAAACCAGGGTTTTATGCAAAGATTTCAATTTGGCTTGTATGTATTGAAACCAATCTTGAGGAATCCTCTAGGCTGACAGAGAAGGGAACTCAACAAGCCATAATCCTAAGTGTAGACAACATTACCTCTCAATTTTTAAGCGGTTGTTGTGGGTATGTTCAATACATTTGCTTTGTGCACACCCTTATCCCTGTGTTTATATGCTACTTCATAATTCTATGGATGTATGTTTTTGAGATGGCATCATGGGACACTAATGAAACCTCCCAGAAATTATGGGAGGAAAAATAATCTTATATTTTTGGGTTGCATGAATATTATCGAATTCTTTCTGTTTATTATGGAATTTTTCTTTCCTTGATGTGCATGCATTCTTGGAATGGGCATTGGATCTTGGTCTGTTACTCTTGCATGGGGGATCCTTCTTAAATATTTAGTCTATGTGGTTAATCATTTTCATGGCATGATATGGGGTGACATTGGGAAGAAAAACCTTGAATTAGTTACGACCCGAGTCTCAAGGAGGTTTTGTGACCTGTGGGATGATGTTGAGGGCTTGTTTCATCAAGCCAAGACCAGTGTAGTGAGGAATTATTTGTCATCTAGTCCTAATGCATATTACCCTATTGTATTATGTTGTTTCGCTTCTATAGGTTTAAATCTCTCTCAAAGTTGTCGAGACCCTATGCTAGGCCCCAGTTAAGATGGTCTTGGAATTTGAGTATTGGCTTTTGTTTCACCATTGTGGTTTGTAACAAAACCTTTTGGTGTGACTCTCCTCGAGTAGAGGGAACACAATAAGGGAAGGTTATGGTCAGAGTCGGAGTAGTGGTTAGGGGCATTGTGGTCAACCGTCCCAGCCATGAGTGGCCAAGCGACGGGGTTGTCAAAACACCACAGGCTTAATGTGGGACGTAGCCCAAGCCTATCAGGCCAACACGCCACCTTAGATTTTCCAATTAGTATTAGAGTGGGATTCTAAATTAAAGCAATAGGTTGAAAACACAGAGTTGGATATGGAGGAATGGTAGATCCTTGTTCTAGACCCTGGCCATTCTTGAGGCCGATATACCCAATTCCAGCAGACAATGTACCTATACTGGATGATGAAAAACATTGTGGAAAAATATTTGATGACCTCTTCTGCAAGAACATCTAAGCCAGAAATTAAATTTCAGGAAATCCACAAGGAATTTCAACTTATCCAATGTTAGATTCAATAGTAAAATACTCGCCACAATCATATAGAGAAGCATATCCCTTGTCTTCCTCAGACTGAATTGCCAGGGTCCAGTGCAAAAGACCTGATGCCCATAGACTCGTCTGATGAGTAATCACTTGATCTGCATAGTTTGGTTTCCCATATTTTGATATGTATAAATGACTGGTTTGCAGGATTTGTTTTTTTTCTATAGATATATAGTTAATAGGAGATTTAAAGAGAATCAGATTTATATAGCGTTGTTAGACAATCTTAAACTCTTAAAATTTTGGATGGCATATAATGTGGTTAGATGGCCAAAAAACCTGGTTTCCCAATGGACAATTTGAGGTCGTCTGATCATGATGGATATTGATGTAAAACTTTCACGTGTTGTTTGTTTGAAATGGAATAGAGAGGAACTTCCAAGATTACAAAAAAAATGGTCAACCTCTCAATAGTTTCAACATTTTTCCTTGGAATTTCTAGGATACTTAGGTCTCCCTTGGGATTTGTTTTTCCCTTTTTCCTCTTCTTTCCTTTTTTCCATTAGTTTTTAATAAGTATCCAAGGCTTGATTGATGGATTTAGGATATTTTAACCTCGCCCCCTCTAAGAGTAAAGTAGCCATGACTTCATCAAGAGTTTATGTCTTTATAGTGCTTCCAATGGCCATTACTAGGTTTTCCAATGAACTTAGCAATAACACAAAATGGCCATACAATGATCCTCCTTATCCATCTTCAATTTAACTATGATCAACTAGCCAAAATAATATTGAATGTATTCAAGTTCTTAGCTATAGAATCACCATCATCCATTATCAAAGTCAAAATTGATTAACCAAGGATTTAATGTTATGATCCAAATACATTGAATGTGATAAAAGGTTAATGACTATAGTTCAGTTTGAGGGGAAACCCCCTTTTACAATGAATCCAATTTGCAAGACAAGATATGATGATTCTAAGAGTAGGTCTCCTTGGTATATATATATATATATATATATATATATATATATATATATATATATATATATATAGATATATATATATATATATATATATATATATATATATATATATGAGACAAAGAGTACAATTATAATGAAAGGCTACATTGAAAGGTTCTAACCAACCTACTAATATAATAATTAAACTAAAAATGAATTCTTATTAGGGCCTTAACATAGGGGTCCAATGGGCTTAATACATCCTGTTAGCGCTTGAGATTTCACCCTAGGCTGAGGAAGGTAAACCTTCAAGGCTACATCAAACCATTTCACCTCGTAGCTAGCCCTACGAGGTATGAGAAGGCTCTCTCGGGTCAGATTCGATAGATCTTTCAATATGATTAGGCTGACCAATTAAGAATAAGGATTTTAGGCTAGTAAATTGATAGGGGGTTTGGATTTAATGATTTTTGGTTTTTTTTAATGGAATGACGGGGCTTTTCTGGGCTACATGGGCAAAATCACAGCTTCAAACAGAAAAATATAATGACTACACAGGTCATCAACTGAGGCAAGGTAGGCATGCAATTTAACACCAAATCTGGTTTCAAATGGGATGGCAAGACTGGTGAGGAGCTAAGGACGGCAGACAATAACTCTGAATCCTCCTTAAACAGTAGAAAACATCGAATGCGAACAAACTTATAGGAGGAGCATATAATACTATGAATTCCTACCTAATCACTTCATTTGTTCAGCTTGAAAGGGTCATGAAATGAAATGGAACATAACTGATTACATATGAGACAAAGGGAAAAACTTATGCTAAATCAACATACCACATGAATCTCAGCAAATAGAGCTGTGAAATTCCATTAAATTCTCTGTCATAAAACTGTACAATAAAAAGCTCTCTGCTTCTCCAGCAGCTCCCAGCGCTCAGAAAAAACTCTCCCTCCTTCCCTCTCTTTTTTTATTACAAAATTATTATTTTATAAACTATTCTAAAACAAAACAACAGATCAACCCACAATCTGGGCGCTGTTTGAAACTGAAATTACAAAAAAAAAATTCAAAAATAGAAAAGCCTTCTATTCTAAAACCATGTCCCTAAAAATCCTCTGATTGACTAATAAAAATATAAATGCTGGAGCGCAGATCTTTCTGAGGTCTTGAAATAGGAAATTGGTTCCCATTTTTCTGTTTATGATTGACATTCTGTGGCGTAAATGAGGGTCGAATCTAGTGCCTTGGCGTGGTTCCCTGTTTTACATTTGTCATTTAACCGCACCCCATCCATGTATTCCAAAACAAGAACTTTTTCTGCTGACCGGATGACTTCAGGAATAAGTACATCAACATAATTAGCAACGGAACTATCACTCTGCCTGCTTCGATAATTAAGGTTCCTGGCAACCTTTCGTGTATTTTCAGCTTCTGTGTTGAAGTCGAGTTCTTTGGGTGCTTCATTACACCATTCATCAATCACTGGACTAAAATCATATTGTGGTTCTGCCCAGGCTATCCATTCAACAATTGTCCTAGCATTCTTCAAATCCTGAAGAATGACATCCTTGATGCCCTTATGCTGAACCTTTACAACCACATCCCGTCCATCCTTCAAACGACTTCGATGAACTTGGGCTATCGAAGCTATGGCAAGAGGTGTTTCATCAAAATCCGTAAATATTTCACTTTTGGGCTTTCCCAACTCTTTCTCTATGGTCTGGTAAACCTCTGATAATGGACGAGGTGAAAGAGAGTCCTGTAACTGCTTGAGCAGCTGTATATAAACATCGGGAAGAACATCTGCACGGGTAGAGAGATACTGGCCTAATTTCACCCATAATCCTTCTAATTCAATCATGGCACTAAGAAGGCGATTAGCATTCCGTTCATGAGCTCTCTCCCATAGATCATCCCGTTTATCCACAGTAATCCATTCGTCCTTCTTCTGGATTGTCTTGTAATCCAAATATATTGTCAAGGCAACTGTAAATATTTTCAAACGCCTTCTGAAGTTGCTTCCCTGTCCCATTGACAAGAAGGGGATATGCACTTGCTTCCCTTTCCTTTGACTAGTTGCATCCAGTAGAATCCTCGTTTAAAGGACAAAATATATAACAATGGAGATGACTCCCACTCCAAAGACTATCTGTAACCTCCCCAAATAAAGGAATGATATAATATTAAATGCATTAACCTCATGGCAATTGTTCTCTTCTCACTTTACCGTGTAAATAACAAACAGCTCTCGTCCATCTAAACATGAATGTTGTTTCTCCTTTCAATGGGCTTCTGGCTATCTGGCAGAGCATCTTATCACAATAATGGAAATCAACCCCTGGATGGAACAACGCTTGAAGAATGCCGAGAAGAAAAACGAATATGGGATTATTAAGTTAAAGCAACCATGTAGAGATATTGCTGCTTTACTCTGATGCCACCGCCACCATCAAACTTATCTACAATATATAGATACTCTGTTTCTCCATTTTGTAGATGATCAATTACAGGGAAACCATTATGACTATTGCTCTGTAGCATTGCAACTACATCTCCAACCTTAACGACACGTGGAAAATATGCAACCTTTTGATTTACACAAGCTTCTTTGGCAATCATATTGCGCATATACTGTTTTGGCCTCGATTCGAGCAATGGGATACCTCTCAGCCGAGCTTGCTCTTCATAAAATCCTCCATTAAAAACATCACCAACAGCCTTAGATATGAGAAGAACTAGCATAATCAGGGGCAAAAGCTGCAGATTGTTTGTGATTTCGACCATAATGACACAAAAAGACACGGTCATTCTCATGGATCCTCCAAGAAAAGACGCAGCTCCAGAGACACTTATTGCTGTCCTGACCTTTGAAAACATTGTGCTTAATGCAAATGCCATAGTAATCAGAGATAATGTGAAAGAATAAACAAGTAGAAAAGTCAATTTTGTATCTGATACAGCAAAGAGTCCAGTGACTTTGGCCATCAAAACCAAGATCAGAGAGGTGAAAGCACCCATTGCCTTGACTGAACCTGCATGATAATCTGCTAAACAATGACCCCTTGCATTTCATCTTTCGCTGTTTCACCATCCGCTCTATTCATAAAAGCAACAAAACCACAGTTCCGTTGCCTCCTTCGCTCTTCTTCTGTTCTTGGCCACATTAATTGGGTTTTTATCCCTCATTTCGTTGCCAGGCAAATTTAATATCCTCTTTTGGAGATATTGGCTCCATCAATGACCCCGCCTCTTCATGTTTTCTGGATTCAGCTTCGCCATCAATAAACACTTCCCTTTTGAACCTACCATGACAGATCAATTACATAAATTTAAACAATACATTAATGATTTCTTCTTCAAAACAGGGTTTTGAAGAAGAATCAATCTCTGACAAGAGACGGAGTCTAACATCGGCTCCATTTGGGATGGCAGCTGCCATTTCGTGGAGGTGCCAAGAACCGTAGAACTCTGGAAGAGCAGACCGTGCCTCCACCATTGGGCAATGGAGTCATCATCAACAAATCAACACAGCTGAAGACTTATTTTCACACTGAAACTGAACTCAAACAAACTAAAAGCCAACTGAAACAAGATGCTGCCCTTGTGGCTGCTTATTTATTTACACAACCTACTCTAATCTGTTGTATAAACAAGAAATCAGGTGATGCTAAAATGCCATATTAACCATTCAATTAAACCTGACAATGAAGCCGCTTGAGAATGCTACCACGAAGTCACAGATGCAGTTGCTGGCAGCCCTTCATGCTCATAATGATCCTGGTCACCGAGAAGACAGCCCGATCGGTCAATCAAGCTGAAAAATGTGTCCATGTATACCGCAATAGGATCACGGAAGCCGGACTCTGTTGGCTGCCCCAACTCTGCGATACATATTTCCAGCTGCACATTGTCAATGTATACCTCTACAGGCAAATCTGCGATTACTTGTTGTGAAGGAAGAAGGATTTCCAAGAACTTTTTAGGGTCTTGGAAAGCATAAGAGTGGATCTGCTCATCGAGATACTGAATCTCATTTTCAACTCTTTCAACAACTAACTCATAAAATCTAGTTTTGCCTTCAAAAAGAAGCTTCGGAGATTTCCAACATTGAAAGAAAATACTGAAAAATTCTTCATTAATTTCAATACCTGCTAACATCTCTCTAACTCCATCTAGAACTTCACAAAGTGCAGGGTCTGCCACATACCCTACCATTGCATGAACATATCAACAGGCACTGGAATGTCTGGATCGAGTTGGAGTCGCCAGGTGAATGATTCAGCCTTTCAAGTGTCTGATCGTTGTCCACTATCAACAATCAGATCTGAACTTGATATATGTACTGGGGTAAAATGCAAATGAAGTGGTCGTATTCACAAGCTCACGGAGATTGACTGAAGCAGCGTTTATCTACTAACGCTGATGTAAAACAAGAGCGTTTTCGAAGGCTCCTGGTGTCACTTCAGGCTCCGTCTAAGACTTATGAAACAAACACATCAACACACAAACAAGTTTGTTCTCCCCAGTATGGTCGCCAATATGTTAGCGCTTGAAATTCACCTAGGCTGAGATAGACAAACTCTCAAGGCTACATCAAACCATTTCACCTCGTAGCTAGCCCTACGAGGTATGAGAAGGCTCTCTCGGGTCAGATTCGATAGATCTTTCAATATGATTAGGCTGGCCAATTAATAATAAATATTTTAGGCTAGTAAATTGATAAGGGGGTTGATTTAATAATTTTTGGGGTTTTTGGTGGCAATTGGTGGAAGTGCAATTCAAGGTGCAGGGATTGAGCACAGTTTTCACAGGGGGATCTAAGGGGCAAGGTAGGAATGAGTGCTGATGCCTTAATCTGAGATGGATGATCAGAGATGATAGAGGAGAAGCTAAAGAGGGAAAACACACAATTCGAATCCTCTCTAGACAGTAGAAAACATTAAAATTGAACAAACTAAAAAGCTGAGCATGTCAAAACATGAATTCAAACTTTACCACTTCATCTGTCCAATTTAGAAGCATAAGAGAGATGTGAAACACATAAACAAACTTACAAGAACATGTAGAGAACACACCATCAACAATCAGATCCACAAGAATCCTCAAAGATGTCTGTAAAACCCTGGCTTTCTTTGCCTTCAATTGCAGAAATAGATGCACAATATACAATAAAGCTTCCTTACACAAGAGTCCAACCATCAAAATGAGAAAGAGAAGGCATAATATAGAAGGTCAAACCTCTTCCCCCACCTCTAGGGGTCGAGCTCAGCTTCCTAGGAGCTGTTACAACTAATTCTAAATCAGTCACTAGATAATAGGCCAGCACAACAACTTGCCTCTAAAAGTTAGGAAGCCTATCCATGCATTAAATATTAACTATTTACATCAAAGAAGCTTCTAGAAGAGTAAAGAAAGATAAAGCCTATCAAAGTGCCATGAAAATATTACATTCATCCATCATCTACAAGTAAAAATGGTCAACCATAGTCAAAACAGTGTTTTTTGACCGAAAATGGCAATTCTGGCAAATCTGGAAGTTCTGGTCGCGCCCCTAGAAGTTCTGGTCGCGCCCCTTTACAGCTGTTTTTGAGTGGGTTCCACTGGTCCAAATCAGGTGCAAGATGGCTCATTGGAAAGCTTTGCCTGTCTACTTTCCATCCCAAGTGGAATTTCTGAATTTGGTGTTGATTTGACCCCTCAAAAACCATTTCTCCCAAGGTCACTTTCTGCAACTCAAAAAGTGGGCAGAAAGTCATTTTTTAGGTGTATTTTGAGCTTTTGGAGGCTCAAAACTCAAAATCAGGCTTCTCCCAAGTATTGGTAATTTTTCTTTTTGAATAACCTTTCCAAAAATGCCAAGTTTGCAAAATTCCGAGCAGCCCTTCAAACTAGTCTCACCCGGGGTGAGACCAGTTCTTGGGAAAAACCTGTAATTTTACCAAAAATTTTCAAAATGCTCAAAAATCTTCAAAATTTTCACATTTTGGTGCTGGATCAAGGCTGATCAGTACCATGATGAGTGAGGGAGGCTTCAGCCAAGATACAGAGCGGATTTGTCCTTTTCCTCCTCTTCCGGGCCTCCGATAGCTTTCTTTGGAGAATTTTCATTCTCGCCTTGCAAACATGTAATCTTGCCCAGTAGTGTGTCTTCATGTTCCGGAGCAGCTCTTTGTCATGGTTTGCCTTGTCTAACAGTCCCTCCAAGCACCAATTTGCTCGGATGAGCAATAATTCTCTATCCTTGGGAAGTGGGTCCCCAGGCCTCCTGCGGTTGATGTCTCGGTCGGTTCGAATCTTCCATAGCTCTTCCAACTCTTTCTCTGTCTCCAGCTGTTTGGTCCGCTACTCTAGATAGGTGATGGTCCACTGAGCCATCTCCAGCTTCCGCTGCAACACTAAGTGTTACACTAAAAAATGTCACCATGACCACTTACAGTTAGTATGGCTCAAATCAACAGTCATGCTACCCTCTTAGGCAAGTCTTATGCCTCTGCTATCCATCTCAAACTCAAAGAAGAGAGAAAGTCTTGTCAAAAATATGTTTATCTCTGGGGTCACAGGTTCTCTCTAGCCTTACCTGCGGGGACGCTCACAATGTTCACAAAAGGTGCGTCCTTGGACGCTCTGTATGTTAAGGGACAGGTGCGTCCTTCTGTAAAAGGCAAAAGGCGCGAGTTTCATCTTAAAAAAGTTACTTGTGGTTACTTCTAGAACTTTCTAGAGGTCGGTTTGATGAATTGGATGCGCCTCCAGTTGGTTCATGTATCTCTATTAAGGGGGAACTTATCCCATCAATAAGGGAGCTATCCCACCCAAAGAGGGGGATTATCCCATTGATGGTGGACCTGAATAACCTCTTTACAGCACTATAAATAAAGACATTGAGCCAGAGGGAGGAGAGGTTGAAGCTATACATTTTCTTTGGGTAAATGCTGCAGGAATTAGGACTCCCATTTAGAACCTTGTGAGGAGAGATTGTCTTTGCTTGATTCTACTTGGAAGTGGGTGAGCTTTGTCAAAGTAGAGGAAAACCCTTGATGGACCCTGGGAGGAACTTGCACAACACCAAGGCCAGGTTGTAAGAGTTTCTTTGTTTCGTTATTAATACAAACTGGTTCATTTTTCTCAATAGCTTGTGTTAATGAGTTATTTCATGTGTTCCTTGGTCTGCATGTTGAATATATGTTTTATTATATGAGATGCAAGTGCTTGGTAATTGTTTGATTGTTTGTGGTTGCAGGAATTGATGTGAAGGAGGAGCTCATCCGGATCGGCAAGGACGGACTACAACAACAGCGTTTTGGAATAAGGTAAGCCTAAACACTTGTAGTTTTCATGTTTTAAAAGGTGTATTTAGAGAAAGATCGCTCCATTTTGTCTTGTTTGTCGCTAGAGAGTTTAGACTCCTAGGGAGGTCAGTTGTGTCCGCACAAACGACTTTTTCCGCCACGACACTAAGTTCTCCTCCTCTCTCTTCCTGATGAGCTCATAGAAATATGAAGAGGAAGGAGAATGAGCATCACGACCAGTGAAATCATCATGTGCCTCGCCAACTGCCTCATCCTCAACCATGGGCTGCTTGCCCTCTCGTACTGCCTGTGCCGATGAAGAAAGCGAGGCCCCTTCCACCTGGTGTGGAGATAACACTCGCTGCTCTGATGATGAAGACGAGACCCCTTCCACTGGCTGTAGAGAAAGTACTCGTCGGGCTGCTGCAAATAAGGTCCTGTGACCTCTCTGATATGTGACCCGAGGAGAAGAAGCCATGTGTCTCGGAATGCTGGTCTCGGGCTGATGTGATGGCCCTCCCTCCTCATGAACTGCCTCCAGCCCTGAATGTGGCTGTGTGAAAACATCTCGGGAGATGAAATCCGCCCAAGGGATGCCCTGCTGGCTCAGCTGATGGGAAACTACTAGCTGAATAAGACCATGATGGCATAGGCTCCAAAGCTGCTGTACTGGGGTCTGTCTCCGAAAGGTAGTGGCCATCCTCTGAATGTCGTGAAATAAGTATGCCGAGATGTTCATCATCCTCACTCTGGTGAAGTGCATCATCATGCGGATATGACAAGAAAATACTCGAGAGAATCTCCCCTCGCATGTGAAGTAGTGCATAATGAGTCTCATGGTGTCTATATACTCTGCTCGGAGGAACTTGATAGGAAAGTTCCTTGACAAGTGATGCACATAGGCAGGCCTAACATATGGCTCATAGTATACCAAGTCCAGCCACTTGTGCCTTGGCCATACCTCACCCAGTATGGTCGCCAATATGTTAGCGCTTGAGATTTCACCCTAGGCTGAGGAAGGTAAACCTTCAAGGCTACATCAAACCATTTCACCTCGTAGCTAGCCCTACGAGGTATGAGAAGGCTCTCTCGGGTCAGATTCGATAGATCTTTCAATATGATTAGGCTGACCAATTAAGAATAAGGATTTTAGGCTAGTAAATTGATAGGGGGTTTGGATTTAATGATTTTTGGTTTTTTTTAATGGAGTGACGGGGCTTTTCTGGGCTACATGGGCAAAATCACAGCTTCAAACAGAAAAATATAATGACTACACAGGTTATCAACTGAGGCAAGGTAGGCATGCAATTTAACACCAAATCTGGTTTCAAATGGGATGGCAAGACTGGTGAGGAGCTAAGGAGGGCAGACAATAACTCTGAATCCTCCTTAAACAGTAGAAAACATCGAATGCGAACAAACTTATAGGAGGAGCATATAATACTATGAATTCCTACCTAATCACTTCATTTGTTCAGCTTGAAAGGGTCATGAAATGAAATGGAACATAACTGATTACATATGAGACAAAGGGAAAAACTTATGCTAAATCAACATACCACATGAATCTCAGCAAACAGAGCTGTGAAATTCCATTAAATTCTCTGTCATAAAACTGTACAATAAAAAGCTCTCTGCTTCTCCAGCAGCTCCCAGCGCTCAGAAAAAACTCTCCCTCCTTCCCTCTTTCTCTTTTTTTATTACAAAATTATTATTTTATAAACTATTCTAAAACAAAACAACAGATCAACCCACAATCTGGGCGCTGTTTGAAACTGAAATTACAAAAAAAAAATTCAAAAATAGAAAAGCCTTCTATTCTAAAACCATGTCCCTAAAAATCCTCTGATTGACTAATAAAAATATAAATGCTGGAGCGCAGATCTTTCTGAGGTCTTGAAATAGGAAATTGGTTCCTATTTTTCTGTTTATGATTGACATTCTGTGGCGTAAATGAGGGCCGGATCTAGTGCCTTGGCGTGGTTCCCTGTTTTACATTTGTCATTTAACCGCACCCCATCCATGTATTCCAAAACAAGAACTTTTTCTGCTGACCGGATGACTTCAGGAATAAGTACATCAACATAATTAGCAACGGAACTATCACTCTGCCTGCTTCGATAATTAAGGTTCCTGGCAACCTTTCGTGTATTTTCAGCTTCTGTGTTGAAGTCGAGTTCTTTGGGTGCTTCATTACACCATTCATCAATCACTGGACTAAAATCATATTGTGGTTCTGCCCAGGCTATCCATTCAACAATTGTCCTAGCATTCTTCAAATCCTGAAGAATGACATCCTTGATGCCCTTATGCTGAACCTTTACAACCACATCCCGTCCATCCTTCAAACGACTTCGATGAACTTGGGCTATCGAAGCTGTGGCAAGAGGTGTTTCACCAAAATCCGTAAATATTTCACTTTTGGGCTTTCCCAACTCTTTCTCTATGGTCTGGTAAACCTCTGATAATGGACGAGGTGAAAGAGAGTCCTGTAACTGCCTGAGCAGCTGTATATAAACATCGGGAAGAACATCTGCACGGGTAGAGAGATACTGGCCTAATTTCACCCATAATCCTTCTATTAGTCTCAGTGGTTGACATGGTGTTATTGAGCAAGGTGATGACCGATCATCATCTTCTGAGATTCATACACAGCAGAGGCCTCGTAGGGGAGGCAAGGGTGGTCACCACAAGAGGGAGGAGCCTATATCATTGACAGAGTTGCAGGCTTGCCCGTTGGCACTATCTTTCTTTCAGCATATGGCTTGTTTTCAGTTTTGTGAGAGGCTGTCACACATCCAGCATCACAGGGACTTGGCCCGGTTGTTTGTCCTCCATCTCCATGACAGGCAGGTCACCCTTGCAGGGGTAAATTTTGTATTTTCTCCAGAGGCTATCACAGATGCTACCAGGATACCCAATGTGGGTGAGGTATGGCCAAGGCGCAAGTGGCTGGACCTGGTGTACTATGAGCCATATGTTAGGCCTGCCTATGTGCATCACTTGTCAAGGAACTTTCCTATCAAGTTCCTCCGAGCAGAGTATATAGACACCATGAGACTCATTATGCACTACTTCACATGCGAGGGGAGATTCTCTCGAGTATTTTCTTGTCATATCCGCATGATGATGCACTTCACCAGAGTGAGGATGATGAACATCTCGGCATACTTATTTCACGACATTCAGAGGATGGCCACTACCTTTCGGAGACAGACCCCAGTACAGCAGCTTCGGAGCCTATGCCATCATGGTCTTATTCAGCTAGTAGTTTCCCATCAGCTGAGCCAGCAGGGCATCCCTTGGGCGGATTTCATCTCCCGAGATGTTTTCACACAGCCACATTCAGGGCCGGAGGCAGTTCATGAGGAGGGAGGGCCATCACATCAGCCCGAGACCAGCATTCCGAGACACATGGCTTCTTCTCCTCGGGTCACATATCAGAGAGGTCACAGGACCTTATTTGCAGCAGCCCGACGAGTACTTTCTCTACAGCCAGTGGAAGGGGTCTCGTCTTCATCATCAGAGCAGCAAGTGTTATCTCCACACCAGGTGGAAGGGGCCTCGCTTTCTTCATCGGCACAGGCAGTACGAGAGGGCAAGCAGACCATGGTTGAGGATGAGGCAGTTGGCGAGGCACATGATGATTTCACTGGTCGTGATGCTCATTCTCCTTCCTCTTCAGATTTCTATGAGCTCATCAGGAAGAGAGAGGAGGAGAACTTAGTGTTGCAGCGGAAGCTGGAGATGGCTCAGTGGACCATCACCTATCTAGAGCAGCGGACCAAACAACTGGAGACAGAGAAAGAGTTGGAAGAGCTATGGAAGATTCGAACCGACCGAGACATCAACCGCAGGAGGCCTGGGGACCCACTACCCAAGGATAGAGAGTTATTGCTCATCCGAGCAAATTGGCGCTTGGAGGGACTGTTAGACAAGGCAAACTGTGACAAAGAGCTGCTCCGGAACATGAAGACACACTACTGGGCAAGATTACATGTTTGCAAGGCGAGAATGAAAATTCTCCAAAGAAAGCTGTCGGAGGCCCGGAAGAGGAGGAAAAGGACAAATCCGCTCCGTATCTTGGCTGAAGCCTCCCTCACTCATAATGGTACTGATCAGCCTTGATCCAGCACCAAAATGTGAAAATTTTGAAGATTTTTGAGCATTTTGAAAATTTTTGGTAAAATTACAGGTTTTTCCCAAGAACTGGTCTCACCCCGGGTGAGACCAGTTTGAAGGGCTGCTCGGAATTTTGCAAACTTGGCATTTTTGGAAAGGGCATTCAAAAAGAAAAATTACCAATACTTGGGAGAAGCCTGATTTTGAGTTTTGAGCCTCCAAAAGCTCAAAATACACCTAAAAAATGACTTTCTGCCCACTTTTTGAGTTGCAGAAAGTGACCTTGGGAGAAATGGTTTTTGAGGGGTCAAATCAACACCAAATTCAGAAATTCCACTTGGGATGGAAAGTAGACAGGCCAAGATTTCCAATGAGCCATCTTGCACCTGATTTGGACCAGTGGAACCCACTCAAAAACAGCTGTAAAAGGGCGCGAACAGAACTTCCAGGGGCGCGACCAGAACTTCCAGATTTGCCAGAATTGCCATTTTCGGTCAAAAAACACTGTTTTGACTATGGTTGACCATTTTTACTTGTAGATGATGGATGAATGTAATATTTTCATGGCACTTTGATAGGCTTTATCTTTCTTTACTCTTCTAGAAGCTTCTTTGATGTAAATAGTTAATATTTAATTCATGGATAGGCTTCCTAACTTTTAGAGGCAAGTTGTTGTGCTGGCCTATTATCTAGTGACTGATTTAGAATTAGTTGTAACAGCTACTAGGAATCTGAGCTCGACCCCTAGAGGTGGGGGAAGAGGTTTGACCTTCTATATTATGCCTTCTCTTTCTCATTTTGATGGTTGGACTCTTGTGTAAGGAAGCTTTATTGTATATTGTGCATCTATTTCTGCAATTGAAGGCAAGGAAAGCCAGGGTTTTACAGACATCTTTGAGGATTCTTGTGGATCTGATTGTTGATGGTGTGTTCTCTACATGTTCTTGTAAGTTTGTTTATCTGTTTCACATCTCTCTTATGCTTCTAAATTGGACAGATGAAGTGGTAAAGTTTGAATTCATGTTTTGACATGCTCAGCTTTTTAGTTTGTTCAATTTTAATGTTTTCTACTGTCTAGAGAGGATTCGAATTGTGTGTTTGCCCTCTTTAGCTTCTCCTCTATCATCTCTGATCATCCATCTCATATTAAGGCATCAGCACTCATTCCTACCTTGCCCCTTAGATCCCCCTGTGAAAACTGTGCTCAATCCCTGCACCTTGAATTGCACTTCCACCAATTGCCACCAAAAACCCCAAAAATTATTAAATCAACCCCCTTATCAATTTACTAGCCTAAAATCTTTATTATTAATTGGTCAGCCTAATCATATTGAAAGATCTATCGAATCTGACCCGAGAGAGCCTTCTCATACCTCGTAGGGCTAGCTACGAGGTGAAATGGTTTGATGTAGCCTTGAGAGTTTGTCTATCTCAGCCTAGGTGAATTTCAAGCGCTAACACATCCCACCTCTTCTAAAAACGATCTATCCTCAAATATTGTAATTAAGGGTTTTTAATCGCAAACTACTCATTTTCCATGTAGCTTCTTCTAGAGGCATATTCTTCCAATTAATTAGGTACTCCATAATGGTTCTATTTTGAAGAGATAGTGAAAAATTATTTATAATTTTTTTTAGTTCAAGAATCAAATTTCTTTCTTCATCTAATTTGGAAATTCTGATTGCATTAGCATAGATTTTCCTGAGACCTTGTTTAGGCAAGATACATGAAAAACCTTAGAAGTGTGAGAAGAAGGAAAATATAATTTTCACACATGATTGTCCAATCTTGTGAATAATATTATAAGGTCCATAAAAGTTTGGAGCTAATTTTTCATTATTATTTTTATTGTGTATATTTCTTATAAGGTTGTAGTCTCAAAAATATCTAATCACCCTCCTCAAATTGTCTCTCAGCTCGATGTTGATTTGCTTGCTACTTCATCTTGTTTTATACCATTGAAAGGTTTTCCTAAAGAATTGCCAAAGTTTATTTAACCGTATATTATTCTATTGTGTGTACTTTGGAATTATATTGCAAATATGAGATACTAGGAGCTAGATATTCGTAAAGGCCCTAAAATAAGGACATTTTAGTAAATGTGTGATAGGTAGTACTGTACCACGTTTTGTTAGAGGAGGCCACTTCATCTATTGCAATTGCTTGTATGAAGAATAACATCATAGATATCAATCTAAAAATTTGTTAACTATTTATGTTTGACAATTTGTTTGTCGATGATATGTTGATTTCATAGGTAGTGTTGCTCCACTCATCTTCCATATTTATTTCCAAACATTTCATGTGAACTTTTGATCTCTGTAACTTACTATTACTTGAGGAAAACCATAAATTCTATGAATTTCCTTCATGAACACTTTTTCCACTGGGCTTCTTGTATATGTTCTTTGAATTCCATTAAAATGTGCATATTTTGTGAGTTTATTGACAACTGTAAAATGACAACCTTACCTTCAGATTTTGGTAACCCTATAATCAATTCCATTAATATCACTTTGCATATTTGATTAGGTATATGTAATGGATGAAGTAACTATAGAGATTCTATCTATCTTCTTTATTTCTTTGGAAAACTTGACATTATCATACAAAATGTTTAGTATCTTTCTTCATTGCTTCCCCCAAAAAGTATTTTTTGATCCTTTGTTATGTTTGAAGGAACATGTTGATGGTGCTAGAACCGCCAACAAAGCGGATCTCCCTGGTATGAAGTCCCAAATAGACCTCACACCATTTGGTGTAGGAGTCCCATCCGTTACAATGGCCTAGTTGCCATTATCTTAGAGATTTGCCTTAGCTCTTGCTGTTCAGCACATGAGAGTGTTATACTTGTAACTTCAAGAAAACGAGGTGAGTATGCCTAGTGAGTTATTAATGTAACTTTGTGTCCGGGTTCTCTTACTGTCAAATGGGGGGAGGTAAAGTGAGCCTCTTGATGAGAGGGAATATTTCAACCTCAGGAAGAAACACATGTGAACAAAAACAAGGGTATGTCCAGCATCTAGCCGAATAGTCCACAACGGATGTGGTAGTTGTGAAAAAAAAAGTTCAAGGGAAAACACATACACCGTCCAACAAAATAGTCCACATGGGAGTGATGGTCATTAAAACCAAGAAAACACAAAGATGATATGTCTAATGTCCAATGGATTAGTCCACATAGGCGAGACATCAGTGATAAAAATACAACACATCTTCAACAATATGAGTATTAAAATAACCGAAATAGTTCAACTATCTTAGTACAGGTTAAGCAAACATGCATTACAAACATTTAAGGAATAGTCTTACAAATAGATACAAAACATGTGTGAAAACGTGCTAGCCTGAGACAATATTTTGAATTAAGCAAAAGATCCAAGACATGTTTGTACACCATACATCACTAATGCAAGTAGTGGGACATTAGAGCGACTTCTCGCTCCTCAAAGAATAAATTATAGACTCTCAAGGCTATGTGGGGTGAGCCAAGGTGAAAATTCCTTTTCTCATACAATGGGGGAGTATATATAGCCAAGGGGGGATAACTAACCCTTGTGACTCTTCGACTGACCTCATGACTGGTTGACTTCCTATGACTTTTCAACTGACGTGACTCTTTGGCTTCATATGTGGGTCTCTTGGAATCCCACTTTACATTACATTTATTACAACAAGTATGGCCCATAATAGTGATGTGGCAGAGACGAGTCATGACACAACTCGACATGACACTGCTGACATGAACTGGCTGACTGTGGTGTCCTTGTCGATTTGCTATGTTGCTGAGTGATGATATGCTCTCGGTGTAACATGGCTTCACTTTCACATGGCAAAGTGTGCGGGGTCTTCGATGGTATTGGTATTTACTTTTTGGTGCATGTGAATGTGTCCCCTTCACTCACTTGCTTGATGTTCTTCATGTGTTCGTTCGATGGCGAGAAAGTCTTCTAGCATGTGCCTCTTTTCCATCCTTTTCATCGTCGCACCATGTTTCATCGATGTACCTATTCTTACAAACACTCATGATGAGATGACATCAAATCCAAAAAATATCCTAGTTTATCATGATTCATTGTTTTCCATTTCGATGTAGGTGACCGGGAGAGGGACAAGGCACCGAGATTGCATGTGCACAACACAGGCAAAGATGTGAGGCTTCAAAGCATTATAAGGAAAAATTGTGCAAATGTCACTGGGAGACAGATTTTTTCAATCTGAGACAACAATGATAGTTGCGTGGAAAAACCTAGCTAGGAGGTAGAATTGTGCAATTTCCCAAGGGAGCATTGGGCAGGACATCTAGCTGGGATCTGCACAATTTCTCCGGTGAAGACAGTGTAGGTAGCAGGAGGCACTGGTAGAAAAATATGCACAGTTTTCCAGAGGAGCACAAAGTCGGGTTGTGGGAGCTGCTAGTCAAAACTGTGCAATCCTGAGAGATAGTTTGGGCCCGAAAAATTTTGCATATTTTATGAATGGTTGCAGAGCAAGGAAGAAGGGCTAGACATGATATCTCTACACAATTCCTAAGCTAGTAGCAGAGCGAGAATGAAGGGATGGAAATGAAAACTATGCGCAACTCTTGAGATGGTTGTAGAGCAAGGAAGAAGGGCAGGGAAGGATAGCTCTGTGTAATTCCTGGGGCTCAGTATAGCTCAGGGTCACAACTCAATTTCTTTCTTCGATTGACCAACGTGAGGCTTGATGGGAGGTCTTGCGGGAAGCGTATATTCGATTGGCTTATGGGACAAATTCTACATAGTTCTTGGAGTCGGTCAGCTAGCTCATTTCTAGAATTGTGCAGTGTAGGCTGCTCAAAGAACAACCTCAAGCTCTGTGTAGTTTTGGGCAGTAGTGCAAGGTCACTGAGATTCAATCCGGTTCACGGAGGGTTGTCTGGTCGATAGATTTTTGGGAAAATTAATAAGTGTGAAAGCAAGTGTGCTTGTGTATACATGACATTGTGATCACACACTTAGAACAACTTGACGACAAGAAACCTCAAACCAACAAGACAAGCAAGTTCTCAGTGGGACCGACCCAAATGTTAAGAGTGACAAGTGCGACACTTGAGATAGATATTCAAACGACCGTGATGACACGTGCACAACAGTGTTTACATTTTAGCGTGTAAGTGTGACCGATGTTCACAAAGTGAAAGCAACTCATGCACCTAAGACAAACCTTCAAAATTTCCAAGAAAAACTCGCAAGGATGAAATACGAATCAACATTCCAAAGAAGATAGTTGGTCAAACAAGCGAGAAGGAAGCGAGACACGTAGAGGAAACACATGAAATGATTTGTGCTTGCAAACATGCATTTTATCGAACACAAAATGATATGACAATGAAAAGCAGTCCTTCAAGCTTCATTAAGAGATGCACTTCAAAAGATATTCTTTACTTACCTACTTACTGTCGAGATGATCATAAATATGATGAAGTTTGCATGCGGTCCCAATCATAACTTGGTTTCTTATTCCTTCTCCTCAACCTTTTGAGAGTGATGCAACATGTCACCTTTTCCTGTAGTCGCTAAGAGATAGATCTACGCAATTTTAACAGACAGTTATTGATGCTGGGATGATCTACATAGTTTTCCAAAGAAGGGATGGGTTCTTTGCGTAATTTTTGGGAGTGAGGCTGCTGGCCTACTTTGCACAGATTTCTAGAGAAAGGCTAGGCTGCTCTGCCCAATTTCTAAGAGCAAAGCTGCTAGGTAGTTAGGAAAAAACTATACATTTTTTAGATCTAAGACACTACTGCAGGATGGTGTCCTAGGAGGACACCTCTGTGCAGTTTCTTAGTGCAGTGCAGCTTGAGAAAATGAGGGACAATACTGTGCATTTTCTGATGACTGGGCACTATTGCGAGGTGGGGTCCTACGGGGAAACCTCTGTGAAATTTCTTAATGTAGGGAAGCCAGACTGCTCTGCGCATTTTTGGAGAGAAGTACTGGCTTCCTGGCTTCTCTGTGCATTTTTGAAGAGTAGTGCTAGCTGCCTTACTACTCTATGCATCTCTAGAGAGTAGTATTGGCTAGGCAGCTAAGGGACAACACTGTGTAGTTTCTGAAGATAGTGGGTTTTGGTTGGGGAAGGAGACTAGAGGAAACCACTACACAGTTTTGGATGCTAAGGGAGGTTGGGGTCTCTGCGCACTGTGCAATTCCAGCATGCAAGGGAAAAAAATTAAGGTTGCAGAAGTAAAGTGCACAATTCTTGGAAGTTGGATGAGGCTAGGTTTCTCGGGAAATTGACTAAGTGTGAGATCAATGAAACATATGTAAACAATGATAGGAATCAACTACGATCACACATGAACAATTAGTGATACAACGTAGACCATCCACAAATGTATAAAACATACTCTGCTTGATGCACAACCCTTCGTGACAAGAGTGCATGAAGTGAGTGTGAAACTTGTCTATGTAATGAAAACAATTCATACGCACAAGATTTCCCTTGAAGCAAAACAACATTCCCTTTGTGTGACAAACAACAATCCCTATGCCCAAATATGACACATATTACATAAAGATGAGAGCATGAACAACTCTTAATATCAAGGAGGAGGCCTAAGATCATCACCTTACCAATAAGTGACCAAGGAACGATCGATCATAGGATCTAAGGTAGGCTCTGAAATTTGCATGTGAGCCAAAATTTTGGAGGGTGGTTGCAGCCACTACAACATTGGTGACACATTGATAGAAATCCAGCTCTATGTAGGGACCTTGTTTAGTGAAAATCGATTCTAACCTTTCCGAAAGTATTGTTCGATTCTTTGATAGTGATGCCTTCCACACTAGCTTGTGTGAAAGATGCAATCCCTATCATTCTCTAGATTGGTCAGCACACATTCCAAGCTAAGTCAACTTAGTTTTTTTTATTGGGGATGAGGGGTATATTGGTGCACAAGTAATATAACTGTCTAATTTTCATCTCTGGTGTTGCTTCGCTACCAACAGGCCCAGACAGTGCCCCGACTAAGTCACGTAGGAACACATGCATCGCTCTGCTGCCAGCGAGCCTGATCAATACCGTGGTGGAGTTACTTGCATCACCTCTCTATGTAGGAAGCCTTTCCCTTCTTTTTCCTTATTCATTTTTTCATTTTTTTTTTTAATTTTAATTTTTTATTTTCAAAGAACTGTGCATAGGCACTTATTTATTTTCATGAGGTGGAAGAGGGATCCCAACTTATTGAGAGCAGAAGAGGTTGTTCCTTCAGAGAAGTATGTTATATATACCTCTGACATACTTGTTAAGGTTTCCCCCCTCACCGTACTCTACTTGATTGAGCTGACAACAGTTAACAAAAAAGAACGAATTAGAGTAGGTGGTACTAGTTAACGGTGCAAGCATTATGTTTTCACCAAAACTCACTCTGAATAGAATGTATTTCCCGTTAGGGTATCGGCAATTGAAAAAAACAATCTACTCATAAAGGGAGAGGACAATAGATAACCAGATGTTGATAGTTGTATGAGTCCTCTTAGATTTTCCCAACTTGTCTCAAGAGTCAAACACGTTTCATGTGAGGCTAACTACAGATACAAGCAAGAAAAGAAAGAAAAAAGAAAAAATAAGAAGTAAAGTGAAAGCAAAACAAGCAAATCAAGAAAGAAAGCAAAGCAAAACAAGTAAGCAAATAAAGAAAGCAAGAAAAAAAACATGCAAACTAGAAAGCAAAGCATAGCAAGAAATAAAACACTACTCCTACTCCTATGCTAAATAGTTGGGGTTACGTGAAATGAAATTTCTAGTGAAGCCACCGTAGGCATACCCAACCTACAATACAAGCAATTAAAACAGATAAAAAATAGTGTGTAACAGAAAATGCAAAAATTGACAATCTTGCACATGAGTGAGAAGGTCTTGCATGTGGGAAGAAAGATGTGTCACAACCACCCAACACACATGCTTACCTCTTCAATGACTACCATTTTTCAACAAACCTCGGAAGCCTCTTGTGAGTGTGTGTTCATCTGCACCAAGTTTCTTAGTGAGTGTGAGGAAGGACTGAAGCTTGTTACTTACAACACGACTCGCCAAGTAGGATTGTTCCAGCCATTCATCGATTGGATCATAAAATTCATGATGGTTTTTTTAAAAGACTCATGATCTTTGAACAGATGGATTTATGATTTGAGAGAGGGGATCATGATGGTAATTTGGTACAGATAGATATATCTGATCATTCTCATCGGTTATTTCAAGATAGTTAGGACCTGCCATAGTCATTAGTGTAGGATAAAGTACCTTACCTACTTGACAGACGTCTGAAGAGAAAGATGTTATACGGTGAAGATCATAGTGCACAAAGCAACTATCATTAGATATACTATTGGGAAAATGATAAAATGCATCACAGTCACCCAAGATAGAATAAAGATCAGACGAGTTGGCCGAGATGCCAGATTCCCAGTTTGACATGAACAAAGAAAATTTTTGAACAATCCTACAAACTCTCTGAATGATGGAACCAAGTTCGTTGTGCACTAAGTATGAAAAAAAATCCACTTGCAACTCGTGAAAATTTGCGCAGGCATCATGGTCATCACAGGAATGTAGAAAGGATGCTAGCACTATGAATGTGTGAAGCCAGTTGGGGTGTGGTGAAACGAGAGGAACTTGATTCGTGTGATAACTTGTGTGCTTTTCATCACATAGGGAGATTGCTGGTGTGATGAGCAGGCATCTTTGAAGTGTAATATTCACAAGAAGACCAAGGAGTTGATCATGAGAGAGAACATCTGATAAGTATGATTCTGAACAAAGATAATCTTTGAGATAATCAACTTGATAGCTCCATGATTGCATGAGAGATAGACACTCCCAACCCGAGTTGAATGTAAGAGACGTGTGTGAAGATGGAAATGCTGTAACATACTCATGGATTTGGTCATGATTGAAATTTTGAAATATTGAAATATCACACCCGGAATAGTAAACATTTTTTACACAGGGGATCCATGTCGAGTGAAACCATGTAGATAGACTGATTGTGTGTGAGAAACCAAATCTGATTGAGTTCTAGGGGTTTACCAAAGTCGCGAGGTCCTAACATAACCAACAACGGACATTGAAGTGCCTCAACTCCCTGGCATGTCCTGAAACTTTCCAAAATTGCAGAATCATATTTTAAAGCTTAAACCAGATCATGCACGACTTGAGGGTAGTTGCTGTTGCTGATTTCAAAATTTATCTCAGGATGGAAACCATCTCTATCATAGGTTGCACTAGATTTTAAAGCATCAGCAAGTGACTTGAAGATTTGTCTTCATGAAAGAGAAGAGATGATGGGGAATGGGAAGTACGCTATATGATTAAACTATTTTCACTTCATCATGAATAGTCTCACTACCTTGTGTCAGTTGAGGAGATAACTCATCGAATGAAGAAGTGAGAGAACATGGTGTATCTCCAACGCATGTGGATGCATAGTGAAGGGTAGGACACATAGGAAAGTGAGGAGAAGAGGAAGTTTCGATGTGAACATCTTCTTTGAGTGGATGAAATTCTAGATCTGAGTTAGAGTGTACATGAGAGAATAACAGATCACATGATATGCTTGGGAATTCATCACAACAAATGGAAGCATGGGAGTGATGATAGCCCAAGACTGGAGGTTGATTGAAAGAATTAATTGTGCATGAGGTTTCACCAATATTAGTGGCTTGAGAATCTTTCAAGAATGGAAGCTCATTGTCTTGATGTGAACCATTTTGAAGCATAGAAGAGGAATTGATTGTGTCTTCACCTTTCTGCTCCTCCACCTTGTTCGCTTGAGGGGCCCTGACCCAAGTTCAGAGTTAGCTACGCGAACCAACAAAACCCTAACTATTGGCCCTTTCGGAAACCACCTGCATAGCGCAGGCTACAGTCTCACCTAAAGTAGTACTGGGGATGACAGAACTAGGTTCCTACATCCTAAAGTCTGTGTGATGGGTTCCTATGGATTCTAGGGATTATTTCCAACCTTCGTGAACCCTAACCCTTAAAATATAGATAATTGTAGTAACTTGCAGGAACATAATATAACCCTTTGTGAAGTACTTTAAACATTCATAACATACAATAAATGGGCAGATCTACTACTTTCGCACATCAAATAAACAGTTCTTCATATAAATTCAAATAATTGAGCGAATATATAGAAATTGCATAAGTAAATACAAACACATAGATACACAACTATGGCTCCAAAACTGTCTTTATTAGATATATTATTTGTGTTATAGACTTTCCTTCCCTGCGCACACAGCTATAGGGGCCCGTACACTCAGTCTGTAGACTTACCAATGTCTCTGCGCACACAACTACATGGGCCTTCCCCTTCACCTAAGTACGAGAAACAAACTTTCCTCTCTTAAACTACTTGCCCATACAATGATCTTCTATTCTTTCATTACCTCCTATGACTCACTAAGACTTCTTTATATATATTTTTCCAGGGTGGGTCACAAAACATCCTGTCTTCTAAAAAACTAAGGGACTAAAGCCCGTTTGACTCCTATGACCTTTGTGCTCTGCTCCCTCAAAATGTGGAAACTTTACATAATTAACAAAACAAAATTTACCTTAGGGGACACTGTCCCAATAGGCCCCCAACACAATTTGGTAGCTTGTCCTTGAGTCACTCTACTGGTGGCTCCTCGATCTTCGCTTGCAACTCATTGAGCTCGATCTTCAAAACATGCAGGTCTGCAGTTCCCTGTGTAGCAACTTGTTGCACTTCTTCGACCAACTTTTCGATAGTTGGGACTTCAACTGTAAGGCCCATGATCCTTTGAGTCTGTTGCATCCCTTTGGGCTTACTCTACACTGACAGGGTCAATTGACTAACTTCATTTGTCCACAACTACGTCCTTGATGATATGATCATTTCCTTGTGACACAAATCACCAATTTCATTTTGGATGAGCTTTCCTTCCTGCAATCAAGCAAACCTTTGCACTGGTGCCAAGTTCCATGCAGTTGATTGGCTTTTATTGAACTGCCTCTACTTTTCCCTGATGTTTGCACCTATCTTTTGCAGAGTTGAATCCTCTAGCAATAAGGTACATAACTCCATGGTCTGCTAAAATAGCTCAGTGCAGCCCTTGATTGCATCTTCCAAGGTGGCCATGGCTTCTTTAATGGAAGCTTTGCACTACTCTCAGACTTCGGGAGGGGTAATGGGATGCAACTTCAATTATAGTTTGAATATCTGCAGCTGCAACTCAAACTTTACTCAGCCAATTTCATCTCGTGACTCTTTGACTGTAGCGACTAGCTTCTGAATCTTCTCCGCAAAGGCCGCATCTACTGGAATCTTGAGCTCTGGAAGCTCACTACAGGTCTATGTAATAACATCTTCCAGCTACTGGATGCACATTGTTACCTCCTCCTTTTCTTTAAGTTCCTATGCCTTTTCCTCAAAAATCTGTTGGTTGTTAGTTTTTACCTCATTGATCACCAGTAGGGCATGTTTCTCTCGTATCCTTAATTTGTCTGACACCCCTTGGTGCAGCTCGTGCAGAGTCTAAATGTGCAACGTGACCAAATTGAGACTGAGATTCTTCATCTAGAGTAGTTGCACCTGCTCTTCAGCTGAGTCACCGCATAGGGACCATTTTGGAAGTGGTAGGACACAGAGATCCACAGTAATTTCAACATGCAAAACTGACCATCTCGCTTGATTCAGGCTCGTTTTCTTCCCGCTCGCATATCCCACACTCGC
This sequence comes from Pinus tabuliformis, assembly GCA_031772625.1. NCBI lineage: Eukaryota > Viridiplantae > Streptophyta > Pinopsida > Pinales > Pinaceae > Pinus > Pinus tabuliformis. The sequence goes on from CM062820.1 coordinate 482,205,518, forward strand.
TTGAATTAACCCTATTTGTATCTACAAATCCCGCAAGCCTTGCTGGACCTTGCTGAGCGACTACTGGTACTATTTTTCAAAGTGACTCATGAGGTCGATTATCGCATCATGGACCACATACCCAATTTCTTCCAAGTCACCCTCTGTGAGGACCAAAGGCATTGCGCCTGTTGATTTGTCGAAATTTTGCTTCTTGCACTACCCTTTGAAAGTCCTCTTCTTCCTCTTCTTGAAAATAGAGGGGGATCCTAACTTGCGCCCCCTTCTTCGTCCACCTCAGTTTCTTCCTCTTGCATTTTCTTGGGGTCTGACTCTTCAATATCAATCGTAGTTTTTTCCTACATGGCTTCTTTGTCCTCAGCCGATGTTTCAGTAGCTTCTTTCTCCCTCATTGTAGTTTCTTTCTTCTATGTAGCCTTTTCTTGGGAAGCTTTCTAAGCCTCCTTCTTTTTTTCTGCTGCTATGGTCCGCGCTGCTTATCCTTCAACGACCATGTTGGTACCTGCGCCAACATCAAAAGGGGTGAGCCCTCTAGGAAAATTTCTGATGACCCCTTCTATATCCTCCTCAACAACCATGTAAGGGAACTTGTTCCATATGCCTCGGGCATCCTTCTTTGCGCAAGTATGTAGATTGTGAAAATCTTCCTTAAAGTTAGAAATGTGAGCATACTGCACGTGCAAGGTGGGTGATAGCGCTGGCTAATCACCATTTTGAGTTCCATCTCGAACAACACCCAAAAATTTTTGGTCTCCATGACGTGTGTGGGGTCTTTAGTAGCCCACAATGAAGTGAACTTCACCGCCTCTCATAGATCTGAGTCTTTTATATAGAATTTTCATCTATGGATAAACACATTTTCCCTAGGTGGGTAGCTACACCTAGAATAACAGAAAGAAAGTAGTTTAACCTTTTCCTATAGTAGATAGATGAGATGAAGGATCTTACTTGTAGTCTTTCACTTCCTTGATCCCCTTTGAATTGCTCCCGTCGCTCTCACTTGAACTAAATCATCTCAATTGGTACCTGTGTCAACAGAAACAGAAACAACAACGATCAAAGCATACATGATCTATCTATTATAAACCAATAGAATCAAAAACATTGAAACACATAATCATCATAGATACGAAAAAGAATATGAGAAAAGGAATAAACACTTTATTAATGTAGAAGGAAGAGTTTCACCCAATACAGTTTGATCCTGTGCCACTCATCCAGCTTCAGTCCAACTCTCGTCACACCAAAAGCACACCAATCCAGCAGCATAACATTTCTTGACATGAACTCAAATCTCAAACCAACAAAACTTCTCTATAATATTCATATTCTAGCCCCCTGATCACTATGATGAGTGATCAATTTATAGGGAAATGGAGGTGGCTTTGTCATAAATTGGGCATTGAATGGTTTTCCAAAATTGGAGTTAGTTTCCATGGAGCAAGGGATAAGAGGATACGAGGTTAATTGATCCATAACCTATCCAAATTCAAACTCAAAAGATGGGATAAGAGCTAGGATCCTTCTAAAATGATCTAGAGTCAAGGAATATTCCCAGAACCCTATGCAAAGTTCGCTCATTCTCGCCCAGTGCAGGTGTAAGAGGGCCTAAGTGCACTACAGTGCAGGCCTGAATGGGCTTGCCTGCTCTGCAACGCAGTTACCCTTGACCAAGGTTGCACTGGTGTCCCAAGGAGGCATTTCAGTAGGGTCTCAGGCTAGGAAACTTTCATGGATGGAAGCATTCAATGTGATGACTTGTCTAGGGCATGTAACAACTGAATTAGGGTTTGATGAGCCCTAATTGTATTGATATGAATGTCGGGAGTGATGTGCCCAAATAGACCTGTAACATTTTCCCCCTAAAGCATGAAGTCAAAAATGATAATGTCGAGTGATATGCTTTACGATGTGACAGAGAGGATCTGAAGTGGACAGTGACCTGCATTGATTACACTACATAATATCATGATATTTTGAACTTTTCATGAATTGCTGAGGGAAGGTACACCCATGCTCAGCATATAAACTTTTCATTACATGTACATAAATTAGATAGTCGTCTACAGATATAGACCCTTGATAGGATGACCATCTGTGTAAAGCCATTATACAGATGATTTAGTACTCTCTTGAAATCGCAACCCAGATGGATGAAACTAGATCCGGGGTCTTCTATCTCGTCTAATCATTCACTCAAGTATGAGTCTAACCATGTGAAAATGTGATCTGAAGTTGAACATGGGAAGGCATTGTCTAATTACCAGCCAATGATGTAAGCTATTAACAGATGCGAGAGAAATCACCGATAATGATAATGATTCTCAAGGTACTTCAGTAAATTCTGCATGGTGTGAATAGATGTTTTGATGTCGAACATTGTACAAAGTCTTTCGGTCGAAGGCCTGTGATGTTAACCTGTCGCCGAAAGCAAGAAAATTTTCATTGATGTATGCAAGCTTCAAGGTACTGGAAGGGTGTTTATAAGTCAACTTCTTGGATAATGTGTTGATGTCGACAAGAAGCGATTCGTCGCAGGAGCGCCTTGATGTATCCCCCATCAATGACCTAAAATGAGTGTAATGATTTTGAAGACAGAATTTGACTGACGACAAAAGATTCAGGAATGGCGGTCATGAAAATGAAGGTTTATGAGTATTGCAAAGGATGAAGTTTACTGAGTGACTTATCTTGAACATGTCGGCGACACTGAATGAATTGGCAGCATTGACCCAAAACAAAAGTGATGGATTGTGTGATAGATAATAGGTATGATAACCATCAAGCAGATAACCCAACCCAAATAGTCACAGAGAAGAAGTGAAATTGTCATGTTCAAGAGTGACTTGCTACCATAAAGTGATTTATCCCTTTTCCCATTTTCCCCAGTCATTGCTGACCAGTACCTCTTTATTTTTTAACAAGCTTGAGGAGGATAACATATGCTTGTAGTATAATTCCACCCTTCGGGTGAATCCATCGATATGTGATGTTTTAATGAATCTAGCAAAGGTGAAACTCTGTCTTGTCATGATGGACAAGTTTATCGCTATTTGATGTTTTAACGAGTTTAGAGACAATGAGAACTTGGTCCTTTTCATGTTTATAGAGTTTGAAAAGGGACAAAAAGAAAAATACACAAGTTCTTTTTCGTAAATTTGTCTCTTAAGTCCAAAAAAGTGTAAAATAATACAAGAGAGAATCTATTGACCATGTTCGATCAACATATTCCTTTTCCGTAAGTCATCTATCTCAATTAGGAAAAGGGTTAAAGTTATACTGAGTAGATGTCATTTCCAATCCATTTACGAGCTGAAAAGGACAAGCGCTCAGCAATATTTTCATATTTCGAGAGTCTAGAAAGAGCTTCAAGAGGACTCCACTTAGAGGAACGAGTGGTGTCTAGGATAGCATCTGGTTCTGGTGATGTTGGAACTTCTCAATGTTGGGTTGTGTTATATTCTTTCCACGACTAGCCCACGTAGTTAATTGAGGGGGTTGGGGGGGGCTGGAGCCCCCCCTTTGTTGCACCGATTATGTAGCAGGGGGGTCACGGGGTTTGAGGGGTACCCGTAACCCCACTCTATGGGGTCCCTATGTTAGGATGGGCAGACCCACCTATGGTTTTATGCATGATTTTTGCACATGGTTTTGGACGCGATGGTTTTCGGTCCATGGTATTGGATGTTTTGGCATGTATAAATATGTATTGTAACATTGAAAGGAACATAATGAAAAATCAAGCTAGTAGTCTTGGTTTTGGGATCCAGGGGAAAATCTCTGTGTCTATGTGTTTTATGTGTTATGCTCTTGCACTGTTTATTTTCTGTGTTTTAGAATTCGTATGCAGGTAATTTCTGTACAGGGTTAAAACCTACATTTGGTATCAGAGCAGTTTTGGCTTTAAGGGGACGCCTTTGTTGCTGAGGGGTTTTGCTCGAGCCTGTGGTAGACCCTGTTCAGTGGGAGATCTACAGGATTGATTCTAGTGGTGAAAGAAGATGGCGAGCAGTGGAAATATAGAGATCGAGAAATTCAATGGTTAGAGTTTTGAGTTGTGGAAACTCAAGATGGAGGATCTTTTGGTGGATGAATCAGTGTATCACGGTAAATTCGGGTACTAAACCAACGGGAGTGTCCAATGAAGAATGGAAGAAGTTGGATTGGAAGGCAAAGAGCACAATACGATTGTGTGTCTCAGATTCAGTATTGTTGAATGTATCAGGGGAAGCTATGGCTAAGGCTTTGTGGGACAAGTTAGGGAATTTGTACCAATCTAAGTCTCTGGTGAATAAATTGTTCCTATGAAAAAAGCTGTATAACATGAGGATGAAAGATGGAGACTCAGTGACAGAGCATTTAAACGCATTTAATACTGTGGTAAGTCAGTTATTATCTGTTGATATTAAAATTTCAGATGAAGATAAGTGCATCAGTTTGTTGTGTTCTCTACCAGATTCATGGGATAGTATAGTTGTTGCAACAGGTAGCAATGCAATTGCCTTTTAGTTTGATCAAATAGTCTCATCCTTGCTGACGGAGGAGGTGAGATGGAAAAATATGGAGAGCCAGAATGGTGATGCCTTTTCTGTACGAGGACGGTCCCAGAATAGAAACAAAAATAAGTCATCGAGTGGGAGATCTAAATCTCCAGGACAACCTATAAATGTGGTGTGCTGGAAATGCGGAAAGGAAGGGAACTACAAAAGGAATTGTAAATCTAAAGCTCCTAATAAAGGAAAGGGACATGATGATGCTCCTTCTGCAGAGGTGAAAACCACCTCAGATGAAGGTGGGGATGTGTACTTGGCTTCTTCAAGTACACATGTAGATCATGAGGCATGGTTGATTGACTCAAGTGCATCGTTTCACTTCACTCCCCATAGAGAGTGGTTCTGTGAGTATGATAAATATAATGGTGGTGATGTCTTCTTGGGGGATGACAGGAAGGCTAGAATCGTTGGTCGCAGAAAAGTAAAGTTAAAGTTGCAAGGTGGAAAGGTTAGAACACTTCTGGGTGTTCTACGTATTCTTGCATTAGCTAGAAATCTGATTTCTATAAACAAGCTGGATGATGCAGGTGTAAAAATAGTGTTCAAGAAGGATACTTGCAAGATGGTTCGGGGGGCACTAGTATTGATGCGGGGAGTTCGAATTGGAACTCTATACAAGTTGCAAGGTAGCACTGTTGTTGATGGGTGCGACAGTGTTGTGGTTTCTGAAAGTGGAGCAGAAAATCTAGTGGTCTCTAGAGAAAAGACCATGTTGTGGCATCAAAGGCTTGGACATATTGGAGAGAAGGGCCTTCGAATACTTCATGGTAAAGGTATGGTAGAAGGTATGAGTAATAGCTCTCTGGATTTTGATTTCTGTGAAAATTTTGTAAATGGGAAGAAAAATCGGGTGAGTTTCCCCTCTAGTGGTAAGAGGGTGAAATAGATACTAGATCTTGTGCACAGTGATGTGTTTGGACCTATGAAGGTTCCATCACTGGGTAAGTTTGTTTACTATGTATCGTTTATAGATGAATTCTCAAGGAATACATGGATATATTTCCTTAAGAAGAAATCTGATGTCTTTGATAGGTTTAAAGAATTTAAGGCTCTGGTGGAAAACCAGACAGAGAAGAAGATAAAGGTGTTGAGGACAGATAACGGTGGAGAGTTTTGCAGTAAGGAATTTGAAGAATTATGTAAGAAGTGTGGTATAGCATGGCATAAGACTACTCCATATACACCTAAGCAAAATGAGTTGTAGAAAGAATGAACAAGACATTGATGGAAAGGGCAAGAAACATGCTTAGTGGTGCCAAGTTAGGATAGGAATTCTGGGCAGAGGCGGTGGAGACAACATGTTACCTGGTCAATAGATCACCTTCATCAGCATTGGAGGATAAGACTCCATAAGAGGTATGGACTGGTAAGAAACCCTCTCTTTCAAATATGAGGGTATTTGGATGTGATGCATATATACATGTTCCAAAGGAGAAACGAACCAAGTTGGATAGTAAATCTGAAAAGTGCATCTTTATTGGGTATAAGGATGGTTTAAAGGGTTATAAGCTTTGGAAGCCAGTAACAAGGAAAGTTGTGTACAGCCGAGATGTGATGTTTAGAGAGGTGAAAGATGTTATTAAACAGGAAGTCCAACCAAAGGAACCTGAGAAGATAGAGTTTGATCTAAGGGAGGAAGAATCAGACTCTACAGCAGAGGAGGAATAAGAAGATGAAGAGACACAAACTACGGGTGTGAGAAGATCAGTTCGAGAAAGAAGGCAGCTAGAAAGGTATAGTCCATCTGCTTTACATTCAAATTTTTCTTTATCTATTACTGGTGATGATCCTAGAACTGTGAAGGAAGCAATAGATTCAAAGGATGGAAAACTCTGGAAAGAGGCCATGGTTGATGAAATGGCAACTTTGCATAAAAATGAGGCTTGGGATCTGGTGGAGTTGCCGGCTGGAAGGAAACCCATTGGCAGCAAATTGGTGTTCAAGAAGAAGACAAATGCAGAAGGAAAGGTGGAGAATTACAAAGCTCGGTTGGTAGCAAAAGGTTATTCCCAGGTGCTGGGAATTGATTTTGGTGATATTTTTTCTCCTGTTGCCAAGGTAACTTCTATTAGATTACTTTTATTTGTTGTTGCTGCTTTTGATTTTGAGGTAGAACAGATGGATGTGAAGACAACATTTCTTCACGGGGATTTGGAAGAGGAAATCTACATGAATCAACCTGAAGGCTTTGCGTTGAAGCGTAAGAAAGAACTGGTATGCAAGTTAAAGAAGTCTTTGTATGGGTTAAAACAGTCACCAAGGATGTGGTATCAGAAATTTGATACATTTATACGCGGACTTGGCTTCACCAAAAGCAAAGCAAATCATTATGTGTATTTTAAATTAATTGGTGACCTTGTTATTTATCTGGTCTTGTATGTTGATGATATGTTGTTGGTTGGAAATGACAAAGAAATTATCCAGGATTTGAAGACCCAATTGTCCTCCAAATTCGATATGAAATATCTTGGTGTTGCAAACTATATTTTGGGCATGGAAATTAAAAGATACTAGGAGAAGAGGAAGCTCTGGTTAAACCAGAGGAAGTATGTCGAGACAATATTGTAGAGGTTTAACATGTAGGATAGTAAATCGGTGAAGGCTCCTATTCCTGTAGGTGTGAAGTTATCTGCTAAAAAGTGTCCAAAGACACAAGAAGAGGAAGAGGACATGTCCCGTGTTCCATATGCAAGTACAGTCAGTAGCTTGATGTATGCAATGGTCTGTACTAGACTAGACATTGCACATGCAGTGGGAGTATTGAGCAGGTTTATGTCAAAACCAGGAAAGGAGCATGGATAGCAGTGAAGCAAGTTTTCAGGTATTTGCATGGCACTAGTAATTATGGTTTGTGCTACCAAGGAAGACCAAGATTGGATAGAGTGTTTGATATTTGTGGCTTTTTTTATGAAGACTGGGTTGGAGATCTGGATCAGAGAAGATATATAAGTGGGTATGTGTTTAACCTATTTGGAGGTGCAGTCATTTGGATGAGTAAGAAACAATATGTAGTGGCACTATCAACTACAGAGGCAGAATACATCGAAGCCACTCATGCAAGAGATTGTGTTCAAGTATGGGGTTAGTACAGGGAGCTATAAGGATAGACTGTGACAACCAAAGTTCAATTTTCTTGGCAAAGAATCATGTTTACCATTCACAGACAAAGCACATTGATGTTCGGTATCACTTTGTGAGGGATATAATAGAAGGAAAAAAGGTGTTGCTAGTAAAGGTGGATAATTTGAAGAATATTGTAGATGCATTGACAAAATCTGTAAGCTCTGAAAAGTTCTCTTGGTGTAGAGACACAATGGGCATTGCAGGGCTAGATAAATGACTAAGCTCTCTTGTGGCCCCCTATGGAAAGAAAACAACAAGTGGGAGAATGTTGGGTTGTGTTATATTCTTTCCACAACTAGCCCATGTAGTTAACTGGGGGGATGGGGGGGGGGGGAGCCCCCTCTTCGTTGTGCCAATTGCTTAGTGGGGAGGTCACAGGGGGTTTGAGGGGTACCCATAACCCCACTCTATGGGGTCCAGGGAAGTGCCCCAGAAAATTTTGGTTTTGGACCCTATGTTAGGATGGGCAGACCCACCTATGGTTTTGTGCATGATTTTCACACATGGTTTTGGATGCAATGGTTTTCGGTCCATGGTTTTGGACGCGATGGTTTTTGGTCCATGGTATTAGATGCTTCGGCATGTATAAATATGTATTGTAACATTGAAAGGAACATAATGAAAAATCAAGCTGGTAGTCCCGGTTTTGGGATCCAGGGGAAAATCTCTGTGTATATGTGTTTTATGTGTTATGCTCTCGCATTGTTTATTTTCTGTGTTTTAGAATTCGTATGCAGGTAATTTCTTTACAGGGTTAAAACCTACACTCAAAACATGTTGATTTATGTGAAGAGGTTGGCTAATAAGACCACTCATTGCAACTATTCCTCAAAAAGGGTAAAACAACCAAGTGAAAGCATATGATTGGCCAAGCATATAGTGACAATGGAAGGAGAAAAACCAAGGTTCATATGACGAAAGAGGCTAATAGAATGGCAATCATGAGGGTTAAAATGGAGATGGGTTCATTTTTACACAAGCTTGAACCATAGGGAACTATGCTTGGATTCGGTTTCATGTTTACACAAGCTTGAAATGAAAAACTATGCTTGGATTTAGTTTCATTTTTTAATGAGGTTGACACAGTAAAAGAACTATCCTCATATTCCTTGTTTCATTTTTTAACAAGCTTGACACAAGACAAGGAAATATGCTCATATTCCTTGTTTCATTTTTTAACGAGCTTGACACAAGACAAGGAACTATGCTCATGGGACCTGTTTCATTTTTTAATGAGGTTGCCATAGTAAAAGAACTATGCTCATATTCCTTGTTTCATTTTTTAACGAGCTTGACATAAGAAAAACAACTATGCTCATGGGACCTGTTTCATTTTTTAAGAGGTTGACACAGTAAAAGAATTATCCTCATATTCCTTGTTTCATTTTTTAATGAGCTTGACGCAAGACAAAGAACTATGATAATGGGATCTATTTCATTTTTTTTAATGAGTTTGACACAGTAAAAGAACTATCCTCATATTCCTTGTTTCATTTTTTAACGAGCTTGACAGAAGACAAGGAACTATGCTCATGGGACCTGTTTGATTTTTTTCATGAGGTTGACACAGTAAAAGAACTATCCTCATATTCCTTGTTTCATTTTTTAATGAGCTTGACACAAGACAAGGAACTATGCTCATGGGACCTGTTTCATTTTTTTAATGAGGTTGACACAATAAAAGAACTATCCTCATATTCCTTGTTTCATTTTTTAACGAGCTTGACACAAGACAAGGAACTATGATCATGGGACCTGTTTCATTTTTTTAATGAGGTTGACACAGTAAAAGAACTATCCTCATATTCCTTGATCACGACCCATAAGAGGTCATGACTTCCAATAGGTTCCCATCATATGGGAGAACAATGCTCTGGAAGGGATATGTAGCAAGGAATCCATTAGAGAGATCTGGCTCCAATGCCCACCGTACATAATGCACAACATCACAGAATTGATCATCAGTTGATATAGGCATGGAACAGGTTGCCACATAATGGACCCATGGTGGGGAAGATACCATTGGGAAAAAAAGACCATTTAGGGAAGATGGTTGACTAGAAGCCATATTTGGACCAGGAAATGAAAGATGGTCAATGGTGACAATTATACCTTCATGCGGGAAACACATCACTTGAAAGAGTGTTGAAACAATAGATCCCATGTCATAAACATAGTCGCACCCAAGAAGTAAATTGTAATATAAAGGGCTTGGGACTACCATCATATTGAGATAAAAAAATTTTCCTCCCAAAGTAATAGGAAATTGAGGAAGGATCCCTAATGGTTGATTGGTTCCTCTGTTAAAAACCAACAGATTCTGGGTAACAGGCACAAGTGGCGTCGAACCGAGTACTTTCCAAGCAGTGGAGAAAAGGATACTAATAGATGCACCTTCATCTATAATAGTGCCAAATACAATCATATTATAAACATGTACTATGATCTGGAAAGGCACATAAGAAGGAAGACGACATCTTTCCAGTCGATTCCAATCAAAGGAAGTGACCAGACTACTTGAAAGGGGTATCGTAAGAATGGGAGAATTACCTCCTTGAGTTACGAGAACAGGAGGATTTTCCTCTTGTCTAGATGGAACAGGAGGTTTGCCTCCAAGCTCATTGGAATCTAAAGAAATGAAAATAACTTGAGTGGTATCATACTCACTCTCTACGGGAAAGGTACGATTAACTGAAGGTGAAATTGGGTCAATTGTTTCCTCGACCTATGATTGGTTAGGTATAGACTCATGGGATTCACATTCACAGATAATGGGTTTGACTGACGGTTGATTTGGGTCAGTCACTTCATCAACTAGTGAAGGATTAAGGGAGAGTTTCTTGTAACCAGATGGAAGTCGCTACAGAGAAGCGGGGCGGTTATCCAACAATTTTTGGGCTTCATCCAGATAGGGGCAAAGGTGAATAGGGTGATTCCATTCACATAACCTACAGGTAAACTTAACTTTATTCTTCTTTCCATGAACTTTACTACCACTAATTGATGGTGTGTCACCAGCATGATATCTAGAAGTTGATGACACAAGATGATGTGAACGAGAAGACCATTCTTCTAAGATCTGAGGAATACCAGAACAATTTCGAAGAAGGTGGTCTCCTGTACAAAGTTTGCAAGGATATCAAAGTTTGTGAGGCTTATCGGACAATTTCTCATCAGAAGTTGCATTTGAAGCAATGGTTGCTTGATTTCCCCCCTGCTGAATTTTCTTCTTCTTCTTCTTCTTCTTCTTCTTCTTCCCTTTTTTCTTCTTCTTATCCACCTGGTTACTAGTTTCAATACTTTCACCAGGTGAAGAGGAAGAAGGGGAGGAAGAAACAACCGATGAAGAAGGTAAAGGGTCAAATTTAGGATCAACTGGAGGTTGATTTTGTCCAGTTGTAGGAATATTCAGTTGCAGGGCCAAGGAGGTTGAGAAAAACCATACTGGCAAGCTGATGGTAAGTCCCAGAAGGGACAATGTAGCCATATAAGGAGCACTAATATTTCCGAAAGGAGGAAAAGAGCTAGGATTCCCATCAAAAGGAATTCCTTGATTGGTGGACTCCGGAGTTGTTGCCATATGTCTCAACCTAATATCAACTAAGGAGTGATGTGGAGGATGTTATCCGTGGTCAATTAATTTTATTTTAATCAAAATAACATAACAAAACAAAAGAGGGATAATCTAGGCAAAAGGATTACCAAGTAACTGTGAACTGCAATATACTACCTCAGAGAAGCCAAGGACTTAACATACGTGCAGGTAATCTCCCCAAATGTTGTGTTTGGTGTATCATAGTATACAAGGCAACCGACTCAGTTACCTATGGATGGATAGAAACCTAATGTAGTCCTCCCATATATACCCGAAAGTACGTGGAGGCCCAATCCATGTTAGTGCTGTCTAATACGAAACCACACAATGAGAGCATTCCTTTATACTTTTCGCACTATAACACCACCCTATATACTTGAAAGTACATGGAAAAGCTACGATATACTTATGTATGTGGAATGAGGTATCACACTCGGAATGTATCACAAACCATTAGCGACAACTGCTATGTTTATCGACGCCAGAACACATCTCTAGCCTAGACCTCTAAATGTTATGCGTTAAGTTATAATGCTCCATTAGGTTAATTGAGATAAATTTTTAAGTTGATATTATTAAGAATTTTCCTTTCAAGGTTCACCATGCGATGTATGTTTGCAATTCCTATAATGAAACTAACATGAGAAACATTCTTTCATTCAATTAACAATGAAAATCGTAGCTAGTAAGGGATAGAGCAATCAGATCTTTGACAAAGAGAAAAGATCACACCTAATGAAATTTCCCTAGCTATTCCTATCAAGAATTCACAAACTACAATATGCACAATGCAAGTTTTTCTTTTCAGTCCCTTTAGTGTTTAGATGAACAAAAAGGAACTATATGCACAAACGATCAATCAATGCTTTTTACAAGAAACGAAGACTTTACGACAATTCCTTTTTCAAAGAAATGGAGACTTTACGACACTTCCTTTTAAGAAAAGATTAATTGACTATAAGCTAACTTTGACAATGAATTGATAATGATAAAGAAATCATTTAAGAAACACTAAACAATTAAGGCCAAATTAGGGCTAGGAGGAGAAATACAACTTGATTTCAGAACCACAAGAAACATTGATCTTTTAGCAAACGAAAACAAAAGCAACTTTGGAAAAATCAAGCCAAAGGTGAGTTTTTTAGCCTAAGACGAGTCAGTGCATGCCAGAGTGGGAGACAGTGCATTGCAATGCACTGTCTCTAAGCTAGGGCTGCTCTGCAGCGCACTATGTCAATACCAACACTACACTGGTTCTAGAGAGTCAAATCAAGAAACATTCAAGCACACGTTTTGACCAAAAAAACTTCAAAAAGAATAAAATAAGATCAATAAAGTCAAGAAAAGTCTAATAGGGTGTAATATGATGAGGATAAACTACTAGGAACGACAGTCGTTCCCCAATATGGTCGCCAATTTGTTATATGGAATTTGCATCTACGGATAAACACATTTTCCCTAGGTGGGTAGCTACACCTAGAACAATAGAAAGAAAGTAGTTTAACCTTTTCCTATAGTAGATAGATGAGATGAAGGAACTTACTTGTAGTCTTTCACTTCCTTGATCTCCTTTGAATTTCTCTTGTCACTCTCACTTAAACTAAATCCGCTCAATTGGTACCCGTGTCAACAGAAATAGAAACAACAACGATTAAAGCATACATGATCTATCTATTATAAACCAATGGAATCGAAAACATTGAAACACATAATCATCATAGATATGAAAAAGAATATGAGAAAAGGAATAAACACTTTATTAATGTAGAAGGAAGAGTTTCACCCAATATAGTTTGATCCTGTGCCACTCATCCAACTTCAGTCCAACCCTCGTCACACCAAAAGCACACTAATCTAGTAGCATAACATTGGTTGACATGAACTCAAATCTCAAACCAACAGAACTTCTCTACAATCTTCATATTCTAGCCCCCTGATCACTACGATGAGTGATCAATTTATAGGGAAATGGAGGTGGTTTTGTCATAAATTTGGCATTGAATGGTTTTCCAAAATTGGAGTTAGTTTCCATGGATCAAGGGATAAGAGGATAGGAGGTTAATTGATCCATAGCCTATCCAAATTCGAACTCATAAGATGGGATAAGAGCTGGGATCCTTCTAGAATGATGTAGAGTCAAGGAATATTCCTAGAACCCTATGCAAATTTCGCTCATTCTTGCCCAACGCAAGTGTAAGAGGGCCTAAGTGCACCGTAGTGTAGGCCTGAATGGGCCTGCCTGCTCTGTAGCGCAGTTACTCCTGACCAAGGCTGCACTAGTGTCCCAAGGAGGCATTTCAACAGGGTCTTAGGCTAGGAAACTTTCATGGATGGAAGCATTCAATGTGATGACTTGTCTAGGGAATGTAACAACTGAATTAGGGTTTGATGAGCCCTAATTGTATTGATCTGAATGTCGGGAGTGATGTGCCCAAATAGTCCTGTAATAGAGTCCTGTTGAGGCAATTGACTCTCTTCGGGCGCCCTCTAAGCCACTAAGGTGATCACCAACAACAACTAGGCGTATTGAAATGCATTGCCCTCATCCTGGGCCTCCTTGTAGTCCTCCAAAAACTCCTTAAATAGATATTTATTCCATTTATACTGGATGCGTTACGTGCACTGTGCAACCAACAAAACGACTTGCGCCGATACTTCATCGGTGCGACACTTTCTCATGATTTTACTGGCTAATATCTCCGTAGAAAACTGCACCATTCCATCAGATATGGATTGAATGGAGTATCTACATGACTTCTTGAACAGACCAATTTTTTCCTTCATTTGGTCTGCCAACTTCTTTTCCTACGACTTTCCTACGAAAGCCTTTGCAGGGTCTACTCCTTGGGATGGCAACAGTGTGATTTGGTGGATCAGAATGTTTGTGATAGGGATGTTTTCTCCTAGCCAGAGACACCCATCATGCACTAGTGTCAGTAGCTAGTGCACACAGATGGTGTTAATATTGGTGCAACTGAAGTGCAGCACCCACAACATGTTGAGGAGCCCTACACCCTCAACTCTAGCCACCCAGTTCATTGGTTCAAGGCATGTAATGCCTGACTCCTCATAATATACCTTCTTGAGGTACTTACTCAGCGCTAATTGAGGGAACTTATCATGGTCTCCAAGGTCCCAATCCTCCATTTTTAGATTTGGTATCCGACCCAACAACAGACCCTCAAACAACACACTCTCCAACAACAATGGCATGGAAACCATAAATTTTTCACTGTTTGGATCTTTGGGCACCTTTGCTGTGGGTTTTCTAGGTGGTATGTACTTCGGTAGCCGAGTTATTGGTTCAACCTCTTCTGCATCAAGCTCTTCTATTCCTTTGCACATTTCTTCCTCATCTAGATCCATTGGCTCTGTCAGTTATTTAGACTTATCCATTTTTCCCTTCTGGTGGATTTTTGTCGGGTTTTTCCTCAGCGATTGTTGCATTGGCACTTGCTAAGGCTTCTTCTATTTTGTAGACATAGATGGTTTAGGCCTTGGTGACCTAGGTGCGCTAGTAGGAAATCCGGTAGATATAGGTTCGGCTGGTGCTGCCTCAGATAGGGCTAGCTCCGTCTCTAGGTGAGTTGCAGTCATATTCTCAATGAAGCTCTTTTGGAAGTACTCAGGCAAGTTTTCTAACTCCAGTCGTGAAAACAGTTCCTCCCAATCCAGCTCAAACATATATGACTATTCTTGGTGCAAATCACGGAAAAAAATATTAAGGAAAAATATCAGGAAGAAAAGTGTTCGAATACGGAGCGGTATGCCATATTTATAGACCAATTTGAATTCAAATCCAACCGTTCCCTCCAATTCCTGGTCATTAATGCACATCTGGCAGTAAATTTCCAAATGTATGCTTCATAAATTCTCCCCCCCACTCCTTTCAATGGAAAATTATCCATCCAATCATCTATATTGCTTCCAAAAGTCACTTTTTGGCTAGGCTGCTTAGGGCCAACCCACCTAGTGCAGCTACTTCAGCATAGCTCTCTTCGATGCCATCCTTCGACTTGTCACATAGTCCCTTCACTTTTCCTTTCTAACTTTCGAGTAGTGTAGTTTAAATTCTCGTACCTACTTGCAACTTCTTGGAGTACTAAGACTATCCCCCAATCATATAGTCATCATGCAGGGGTGGGATTACCCCTATATAGCTTCAAATAACTACCATTAATATTTCTCGAAAATAATTCCCCATTCAGCTTCGCGAGATGAACTGTGCCTCCATCTGTAATTTCCTTAACAACATAAGGTCCCAGCCAATGCATTTGAAATTTTCTGGGGAATTTTGTAAACTTACTTTCATAAGGCAACACTAAGTCATCATTATTGAAGGTGCGATGTTTGATATGGCAATCATGGCATGCTTTTTCACGGTCCTTCTGCACCTGCTGATGAAATCCTACCAAGAAGAGATCCTCTTCCAACTCGACGAGCTGTGCAAGTCATTCCCCCATGGTATCGCGATCAACCATGTGTGTAACTACTGCAATCCAAAACGTGGCACAATATATTCCATGGGCATTATAGCCTCCTGCTCATCCCTCCTGTCCATACACAAATCTGAACGGGCTTTGACCTATCAACTTAATGCAAGTAGTCATGTACACACAAAGGACACTGGTATGCACACATCCCAGTCATTCCTCTTCACGTTGCAAATATTTTTCAAAGCATTCTCTAGAATTTTGTTGAAGGCTTCTATTGTGCCATTCACTTGAGGGCGATAAGGTGTACTTTTTTATGATATACCTGGAATTCCTCAAGCAGCACAACAATTGTTTCATTCAATAAGTGTGTGCCCCTATCACTCATTAAAATCTTAGGGCATCCAAACTGAGACAAAATATACTCAAAAATAAACTTTGCGGTGGTAACAACACTACAATTTTTTACAGGTTGTGCCTCCGCCCACGTGGTCAAGTATTCAGTTACGGTAATGATATACCTAGACCCTGTTTTCTTCCTAGTGGCTATATTGGTCCCACAAAATCCATTTCCCACTTATCAAATTCCTACAACGTCACTTGTGGATGTAGTGGAAATTCATCTCTTCAATATGGTCTCCCCATCCTCTAACAGAGATTGCATGCCCTATAATAAGTTTTGGAGTCCTTATGCACAGTTGACCACCAAAGTCCTGTGTGTAGGATCTTCTGCACAATTTTTGTTCCTTATTAATGTCCTCCTGCTACTCCTCCATGTGCTTCTACAAGGATACATGACTGCTCATGCTCCAAGATATATCTACGCAAAATTTCATCAGAGACCATTTTGTACAAGTGTCTAGCTATCACAGAAAAATTAGGAGCCCGAACCACTAGTTCTTTCTTTTGTTCCATCAAATATCCTTCCGGAGCTGTACATGTGGAAAAAAATGAATTTTATCTGTGAAGTGATCATCTGCGATATGAACACCAAAGAGGTGTGCATCAGGCAACCCTTCCTCCAAATTTGTAGGCTCATCACCATTCTCAATCCGCGAGAGGTGATCTGGACCAACATTGAGGCACCCTCGCTTCACAATTACTTCGAAATCATATTCCTGGAACAACAACAACCATTTGCAGATCTATGCCCCCAACATGGGCTTGTCGACCAAGTATTTCAAAGCAGAATGTTCTATATAAATCTTGAAGCATGCTCCTAACAGATAGTGTTAGAATTTCTGAAGTGCATACACCATTTCTAACCCTTCTTGCTCTATGGTTGAATAATTCTTTTTCGCCTTCGACAACTTCCTACTCGCAATTTCTATTTGGTGGTCAATATCTCGTTCACCTGGTTGGGTCAACACAACTCCTAACGTGATAGAGGAAGCATCTACATGAACGTGAACTCCTTCCAGTCGGGGAACACTAAAATGGGCGCGGTGACCATTTTCTCCTTCAAAATGTCCAAACTCTTTTGGAAATCCTCGTCCCAACAGTCACCTATCTTTACAAACTTCGGCTATGCTTCGGATCCAATATTCACTTTCTTGGTATTTAGAGGCGTTGATATATCAAGGATTTCATCCTTAGGTCCTTCGACTTTGCGCTATCCTTCAGACTCAGGGATATTGATTTTTCCAGGATCTTCTTCACATTTCTTTGTGATGACATTGTAGCATTCGAGCATGTGGCGCAACTGCGTACCCCAATCTGTTTATCTAAAGATGATATGAGGTTGTCATTGATGTCAACCCAAGAAGAACCAGGGGCTACCCTGATCTTGTAAGGTAATTTTGACTTGAAAACTTACTCTATTTCGAGTCAAGGATCTTCTAGATATATTCTACTCGTCGATATGTTTTTGTTGATATATGGCATGCCAAGTAATTCTTCATGGTTTGAGAGATATTCATGTTTGAAGTTAGTAACCCTAGTTAGTGGGCTAAAACCCTATGGGGTTGTGTCATGGCACTCATAATTGGTTTTGGTCATTTAATAGTCACTAATTAATAATTTTTAAGCTCCTAAAATCCCTCCAACATTCTCTATAGAAGCCCCTCTCAACTCTATAAAAAGAAATCTCATATATCCTCCAAATGTAGTGATCATGGAATTTTCGCTATAACTTCATTTCCGCAAAGGCTTAGATTCTGAAATGAAAAACCATTTGATTTTCAATCCTGATGAGCGTTGTGATCGAATTTCAAATCTTGTTTCACTATATTTTCAGAGATATGATCTGTGTAAGTTAGGGTTTTGGCAGGCTGCCGAATTTCATCTCAAAAAAGCAACCTTGGGAAAATCGTCATAACTCTCTCTCTGAGAAGAGGATTGGAATTCTCTAAAAAGTGGCAGATAGTGCATCGACTGTAGTTTTCTGTGTATCAATTTCAGAGCCAAAGGAGGAAACAATGACATGTGGCACGCCGTACAAGTGTGCTCTACTGAACTAGTCCATAATTAAGTCATTGTGAGAGATTGGACATAACTTTGTCTTGAAGAGTCCAAATCGGGTCAGACATGTGACATTGGAAAGAAGAATCAGAGGGATACTATATGACCGAACATCACATATGGGGATCTGAAATCACAGAGATACATCAGATTAAATATTGTGCTCCTAGAAGGCGATAAAAACTAGATCAAGTGCTGTCAAGGGGTGCAAAGGACCAGACTTTCTAGGGCAACAAAGAGTAAGGTGCAACAAATTGATGTAGTAGAGGTAAGCTACAGGTAAGTATCTTCTGTATATGCATGTTCATTTCTTAATTGCATTAGGTTCTTTATATTCTAATTTGTTGTTTTTGTTTAGCATTAACATATTCTCTACAGGATGAGGTAATTTTTTCTATTATCATGTCATGGGTATTTCCTTGAAGAATTTTTGCAGGTATTATATATTCATCAAGAAAAGACTCAATGCATAATCTAATGTTCTAAAGAGTGAGAAAGGGTAGCATGCCAAGAGCATCAGTGAAGGTGCATAACAGCAGAAAGAAGTTCACTACATGAAGTCCTCAAGTGGCAAGCACTACATATAATCATTGTACAGAGTCATCGTAAAAGAACTTTTTAAAAGTTGTACAAGTGTCTGTCTACCAATAGTTGAAGAGGCAATGTCGGGAGGTATAGGATCATCATTAGGTGTTTGTGTCATAGTTGGGGTTATGGTCTAGTGTGTCATCTTCTTCTACATCATTCTATATCATTGTAAAGTAGACCATTTTCCCCGGTACGAGAGTCCATTCTTCTTTTATTCTTCTATAGGGTGGTAGGGTGGTGCTAGGCTGGTGCATGAAGTCACCAACAGGTTCAAGCCTGTGAAAACTTCAGAGTGGTAGGGTGGTGCTAGGGTGAGTTGTAGCGTATTGGGTGTTGGGGCATCCGTTCAGTTGACTACTGAAGAATCTCAGGAGTTGGAGCATCCATCCAGTGGGAGCTGGAGAAGAATGCTTTTCTAGAATTCTGGGAAGTTGTTGCTTTCATTTCAGTTGGGGATTAAGATTAAAGAATTTATTAGAAAAGAGTTCGGTGGTTTTTGACCCGGAGGGGGTTTTCCACCTAAAATATTTGTGCCTCCTGTGTTCTTTTATTTATTGTTATTACTGCATAAACGTTAATAATAATTGAAGATTAACTAATGCTATGAAAAGATTTAAAAGTGCTAATTTCTAAGGAATACTGATTCACCCCCCTCTCAGTATTTTCCAACACAATCTGGTTTTACCCATTCAACTAGTTTTTCAGGAATTCTAAATATTGTAGCTTTAATCTCCTACAATTCTTCATCAATATATTCAAACCCATATTCAAAGCTAAAAATTAGCAGGAAAA